>JAWNPC010000307.1:112500-1312500 GCA_035045365.1 Drosophila leonis | reverse complement strand
CGAAATACAATAACAACAAAAACAAGAAAAGAAACCAAAAGTAACAAGCAAAAAATATGGCCAGCACATAATTCCGTAGCCAGCGTTGTCGACTTTTTATATAGACATTTATAAGCTTATCTCTCCGCCTGCCAGCAAAGTGCGTGCCTCAAATTTACGAATGCCGCTGCGGCACTTTCAACATTTTCAGCACTTTTTTGGCCCCAACCCAATACTTTGTGTTTTTGTCGTTGGCCAAAAACTGCGTAAAGTTTTGCCGGGCTGCCTTTGCATTACTTTCACTTGCCCCTTCGGCGTGTGGCACAGAATGTCGCGAATCGATGTGCAAAGCAAACGAAACGAAAGAAACGATACAAACTTAGCTCTCGACAAAGGGCAGTACTTTGTTTATACACTATACACACGCACATAAGGGACAGACATTGACATAAACTTGATATCCTTTTATTATTTTTTCTAAAATGCGGTTTCAAACTTAACCGGCTCGCGCCAAAAACTGAATTTTTTTTTTTTATTATAAGCCGATCTTTAAAGCCAAATAGTTGGTCAAAAGCGACAGAAACGAAACTCTTATAAGCAAATATTGTAGCTACGAAATACTTTATGAGAATCAAAAGCAGGCAGTTGAATCGAATTGAAAGCTAAACAGAAGATCTTACTTAGGGTTTGCAGTCTACAAGTACGAGCAATATTATTTAACACAGACTGTAGATTAATACAATTTTCCATCAAAGAAATATATATTTGTTTCTCTTACAAATTCCTTTTTTATAATTTTGATTTTGAATATTAAAAATAATAAATAATGTAAAAATATGTAATATTTAGAATAGAGAAAAATAGAGTTTTTGCATATATCTTCTTTTTTTTATATACAAGTAGTTTCTTTTATTAGTAGGGTATCTAAAATTCCTTATGTCCATTGTCTCTTTTGACACTTTTTGCTTAACTTTTTTCCACAGTCTTTTGTCTATTTGGTGGGGCAAAGTATTTGTGCGATATGAAATTGTTCTAGTACGCGGAGCCTTTTTGCCTTTCGTCGCTTTTGTTTTTTTGTTATTGTGTTGAAATTTGTATTTATGTTTGGCTAGAGGTCTGGCTGGGCACATGGACGAGCACATAGACCAGAAAACATCATTTGCCCGGCGTCCGCCTACCCTCGTAAATTTTAATGTTTTTGCTTTTCTGCTTTTGCCAGGGCCATCATATTTTCAGCTATGCGTGTGTGTGGGCTCTTTTTATTTGTGTGTTTGCCCGATGTATGTGTGTGTGCGTGTGTGTGTCGCTGTGTGTATATGTTTGGTGAAAATTATGTATATTTTTAGCACTTTCGCTTGTTTTGTTTTCGCTTATCGAGTTTGAAGGTCATTTGCTTAGCTTTCATTGCAATTTTTGTTGTCACTTTTCCCCAACTGGTGTGTGTGTGTGCCCTTGAGTGTGATATCATATCTTCATATAGTATGCCTGAAATGAATGTTTGCTTGCCTGGCTGCGCAGTTAATTTGTTGTGAAATTGTCATTTTGTTGCTTCAATGGCTGCGTGCAATGCTGCGTATGAGTAATATTTGTGACGGAACTCAAAACAAATGTAAATGGATGGGCAAATGTATGGCAAAGACCTTTCGGATGCTCTAATGAGGCGCAAACAGAGCCAGGCAGACAATTGAATGGGCCAACCAAGGACTAGGGATATTTTTAGGCTATACTCGTGCCCATAAGGCCTGTACCGTTCTCAGGGCATAGGCAAATTTAAATTGACATGTTTAAAGTCAATTTGTGCGCTGCCTGAACTTTGGCTCATAAACAAGACAGCTGGCACGCCCACAATCCAGTCAGCCCCCATTGGCATTCCCTGCCCGCTGACATTAACCTATTCATTTGTAAATGGGCTGTCGAATTTCGTTGTGGCATTCCCATTGTCTTCGCGTCACATAAATATTTGTGCGCCTTTTGCCATGCCGAGCGTAAAAACGTAGTCGGAGCAAAAATAAACAAACAAAGACAGGAGCACGACAAGGAGCAGACGCAGAAGGCAGAAGCAGAAACAAATGGCGAGAGGCAGTCAAATCAAATGTAAATCCAAAATGAAAGCAAACGCACCAAGTGAAATTGAAATGAAAACGAATGTAACGCGGAAAAGTCTTTTCCATTTTCCTTCATTTCCCCATCATTGTCGTCGTCGTCGTCGTCGTTGCTGTTGTTGTTATTGTCGCTTTCCGTTGTTTCCAGTTTTCTTGCAGGCAATTGAAAATTGGCAGCTGGCAAAGTGCTTGGGCTTTGGCTTTGGTCTCGGCTCTGACTGCGGCAACGCCTAAGGAGCCCCACTGAGTAGCTAAAGGCCAAAAACGAAAGCAGCCGTCAAGGGAGCTCCTGCCACACCCACAGTACGTTGAGGCACGCATAGGCCTAACAGGCACATTAATACATAATTTATAATGTTTTTATTCTGTTTTATTTGGTTGGGGTTTAGGTCCTCTTTAAGGCATATCGTTATGTGTGTGCGGCTTGTAGAGCAATTTGATTAAGAAATTTCGAGCTGGGGATGAGTGTAAGTGATTTTACATTGAAGCAGCTGAGAGAATAACTTGAGCACCATCTTAAATAATATTGTTAACATAAACATAAGATATTCAAATCGTTGAGTTCTTTAAATTAAACTCAAACTGCTCATAATTTATTCTTTAGCTAAACTATAATTGTGTTGAACTGACAAATGTTAAAGGAAAAACATAAAAAAAACTCGCTTCTTGATTGTTAGCATAACAATTTAAATACAAAGTCAATGGCGGTTTCAATGCACATTCTCAGGGATCAACTGCAGACTACGTTTCACTTTTAACGCTGTAGTTGCTGTGTTTACATGCGGGTGGGTCAAGAGGCGCACCTACTTAAGACTAGACTTGAAAAATACTTGTATTGCATGTATCTGCTTGTTAGCTACACACAAATTGATATTGAACTAAACAAAAAAATAAATAAATGAAAAAGGAAATACTATTTAAAGAGCCAAAACGGGCTAAACCAAGTTTACAGCAGAGTTCAACGGAAATAAGAATATGGGAAAAGAAAAGGAAAAACTAAGAAATAAACTTACCGGCGACTACTTTGTATAATTGGCGATAGGATTATCTCTAAGCTGGAGGAAATGTTTTGATTTTGTTGTAAATTCGAGTGCGTATTGGAATTGGTTCGTACTGAGTTCGTTGCGGCAGCAACTGTTGCAGCTGCTGCTGTTGTTGTTGCTGTGAATTGGTGTTGCTGTTGGCTGGTGGGGGATGTTGGGTGGTCACTGGGTGGCGCATTCAAATTCGGATTGGCATTCGTATTGGAGATGGTTTGGCTACTATTGCTATTGCTATTGCTATTTGCATTCAATGTGGGACAATTTAACGTTTGGTTG
This sequence comes from Drosophila leonis, assembly GCA_035045365.1. Classification (NCBI taxonomy): domain Eukaryota; kingdom Metazoa; phylum Arthropoda; class Insecta; order Diptera; family Drosophilidae; genus Drosophila; species Drosophila leonis. The sequence goes on along the minus strand of JAWNPC010000307.1, from coordinate 1,309,100 downwards.
GCTTTGGTAATTGGCAATGCTTGCTGCTGCTGGTGCAGAAGTTGATGTTGATGTTGATGTTGCTGTTGTTGTTGTTGCTGTTGTGCATTGGTGTCGGTGGCACACTGCTGACCACTGTAGACATTCGCATTGCAATTATCTAGATTAATATTGGCCAAAGCGGAAATGGATGCAACTGTTGTTGTTGCAATTGCATTACGATTGCTATTGCTGTTGTTAATGTTGTTGTTGTTGTTGTTATTGCAGTTGCTGTTGCTGTTGCTGTTGCTATTGCTGTTGCTGGCACTATTGTGGCTGCCAGTCGGCGACATCAAAGGAACGTCAGTGTCAAACATGTCCTCTGCCTCAGCGGCCTCATCGTCATATACATCATCGGTGTCTTCGGTTTCATCATTAGTTGTGGTCGCATCCGGTCGAAGGGCTTCCAAAACGGCCATCACCTCATCCTCTTCGCTGCAGGAGTGCGATGAATGCATTGCCTGTGCATTGCGATGGGTTTTTGCGGGTTTTGATTTGAGTTTTTGTGGAGTAGGGGGTATTGAAAACACAAACAAGGTTTAGCTCTCTTGCAGGGACTTCGGGTCTACATACAATTATGAACTAAAACAGGCACTATATATACAGATATGTATATCACGAATTTAGCACAATTCATCATGCACTTACAATATGAAACATGTTTAGCCACAGACTTAATCAAATATTATTGCTGCTAATGCAACATCAACATTAGCAATAGACTAAACAAACAATAAATAATTACTATGATATATGCGGGCAAACATGCGCCATGCTTGACTTATTACTAAATATGCAATATTTAAGGTCGTAAATACTAAATAATAATATTGGTACAGGTAGCACAAATCAGAAAAGTTTGCTGACTGTGTACTTTGGTGTAGTTGAAATTCAATTTAAAAATCAGCTACAAGAGCTGGCGATGTATGCACATAAATTTATTATTAGATCCGCAGGCGAGCAAATTTTAATTACATACATTCAAATCCTGCGTAAAATACTCAACAACAACAACGACAATTCACAGTCACAACAATGTGAACAACAGAATGGCACATGCCAAATGCAAGTGGATGGAGTTTAACAAAAGCTCGCCTGATTGCGTTCATAAAGTGACCGCCGGCTAAACACCTGACCGAAATCGGGTAGTCGAGACAGGCGGAGGTGGGTCGAATTGGATGCTCATGCCGCAGGACATGCTCTCTGTGGTTTACGATTGATTGCATTCGCCGGTTGTTGTTGTTGTTGTTGCTGCTATGGAATTTGAATCATAAAATCCAAAAGGGAAGTCCGTAAAAACTCCTCAGTTAACCAAATATATCTAAGAAAATTCCATTAAGACTTAGTTACAAATTCATTTGCAGAAATAAAGTTGTATTATTTAATAATAATAAAGATTAATATTATATCAGCTCAGTATAACTTGAAGTGCATTTATGTATTTCGACATATTTATTTGATTTATTTATTTGATGATGAATTTGATCTCTATTTAATTAATCTAAAAATGTTTCACGGAATTAATATGAACATATTTCAATTGAATTAATTTCGTAATTGAAACATCTCTAGCTACACCTCTGCGCTGTTCTCTCTTTGTGTCGGTGACTCAATCTCAATACACTTAAAAGCTCATTCAATTTGGCCAAAGACATGTTTGCCGTAGCAGCTTTGCTGTTATTATGATTGAATTCATACACACACACACACACACAAACACACACACTTAGTTGGGCACATGTGGCAGAAGGTAAACATAATGTTTCTTTACTTCAACTCTACTCTAGTTGGGAGGATAGAAGTACATAGACATATTCATTTGTAAATAAAAACAGAAAGGTGCATTCGCAAAGGGATCTTTAGTTAGCATATGGCTATCTATGTATCTGTATCTTGTGGATACAAGCACTTGAGATGCTGGTCTATGTGTGTGTGTGTGTGTTGCCAGCGTATGCTTTTGGCAGCCAGCTGAAACTTTACTTATGTCTGGCTAAGTTTGTTTTGTGAATTTTCTTGAAGTTTGTTTGATTTGCTATTAATTAAAATTGCATTCATTTTGAAAATTGTATCTGTTGCCTTCAGAGAGAGCTTATCCGTTGAGAGTACTAGCCTCCAACCATTCCATCAATAATCAAGCTTGAATTGTAGCCTAATGGAAACACGTACGGGATTGCTTAAATCAGCATGAATGAATGCCGAAGAGCGGGTGGAATAGGCATTCTTTGCTTCTGGCTGAATGTTGAAATTTAATTAATTTTCCTCCACTTTTATGGGTGTGCCCCTGTCTATAAGCATGTGTGTGTGTGTGTGTCCGTGTGTGTTAATTAGGCATAGTCTAAAAGCTCACACACGCCCCTTGGCTCTTTGGCCCAAACGCAAATGCATCAAATTGCCTGACAAAAACGTTCGCAACCATGAAACGCCCCCCGCAATTAGCAGAGCCCGCTAAAAAGGACTCTTTCAATGTCTGGCAACTGTCAGGGCCAACTGCCAGCAGGCGTGTCAACACACTCGTCTAGATAATTATTACCTACGCTCCCCGAGCTCACATTTTTTCACTATTTGCTTAACAGAGTATTTTGTCTGCATTTTTTCATGCAACGCCATAAAACAAAAACAAAAAAATATTGAAAATGTTTTTGTTGCAAATAAAAGTTCACATAAATATTAAAAGCGACAGATGTCCACAGCTGAAAGACAAAAGACCAGCTTAGAGCTACATACATAAAAAGGTTAAAAATTAAAAAATGAAAAAAAAAACAAATCAGTAAAAAAAAGAATTTAGTCGACGTCTATTATCGGAGTGATGCATAATTAAATCACTCGCTGTGTGGCATAAATAATAAATTCAATTGTAAAACAAACTTTTTTGCAGTATTTTCCGCACTATTTGAGCCGTAAATTGTTTCTGCTCATAAATCAATCGTCAATGCAAAAATATTTGGTTTTTGTTCTATTTTCCCATATATTTTCTCTTTGTTTTGCTCAGTTTTTTTTTATGTATAAAACAATTTGAAATAAAAACCCCCTTGTGTGGCTTATATTGATGAAGTTCTAATGCTTTTCCATTCGTTGGGGGTCCGGTATAAAGTTAGCCAGCAGCAGGCAAAATGAATAAAATTTGCAAAGCTGTCTGCTCTTTGTTTTATTAAAACTTTTCCAACTGGGAACTGAATGTAATAATATATGAAAATACTAACGAGACATGGCATGCGGATATTTTAAATATATTTTTTAGTATTTCTGTGGGGACGGTGAGTTCATAAAAAATGTTTGTAAATTTTAGATTGCAATAATGCATGTTTACTTAATTGAAAAGTGATTTTAATTGATATTGCAAAAATATATACAATTTTGAGCTTTTGATGGAAACTTTAGCTTTGTTACGAAATTATTGCATTTACTGCGTCATCAAAGTTTATGAATTTTGTTTAGTCGTTTAAAATAATTAAAATTGAATAAATGCAACAATTGACAGAGACCCGGACGGAGTAGTCTTACTTATATTCAATTATTGTATTTATTTTCAAATTGGATTTAGTTACACTTATGTCTTCATGATACTTGCTGGCCATGGCTGGCTCGAAAGGTCGTTTAAATGAAATGGCTTTAAGCTAAATAAGCTTGGCCATAAGTTGTCGCTTTTATTGTTTACCAATTGTGTTAATCTAGCATTTGTTAGTGTATGTCGCTTTAGGGCGACGTAGAGCAACAACAATAGCAAACAATATTAACAATAGCAATAACAACTGCAGGCGCTTGCTCAACTCTTCAGGGGGCAGCGTGAAGTGCGCACTGGCCAGAAGTTGGCAACAACAACAACAATCGAAACTTTTGGCACATTAAATCAGTAAATTTATTGACTTAACTGCTTTGGCAAGGACATACCACATGCCAGCCACGCCCTCGCCCATGCCCATGCCCATGCCCATGCCCATGTCCGTGCCCATGTCTTACGTTTGCCTTTTGGGCTCAGCAGAGAGTTCTCAGTATCTTTTTTTGCAGAGTGTAGGTCTGGCTTTATTGCTATCTCTTTTGCTCTGCCAGTGGCTGTTTGAGTTCCTGACTTGCTCCTTGCTGTGCTGTCATAATTTTTGATTTGCTTGTTTTATTTGATGTCCTTTGGCTGTTGCTGTTGCTGTTGCTGCTGCTGCTGCTGCTGCTGCTGCTGCTGCTGCTGCTGCTGCTGCCAGGCGCTGTCTTCGCTTTACTAAGCTGCCTCCAGCTTAGGGAAAAACAATTTTGCAAAATTTATTTTATAGCAAAATTATGCCAAACATTTCGAGAATGTTTCTATGTAGTGGCTGTTCTTGCTATGAAGGCCATTTGTGACACACATAAATACACACACACACACACATATATATACTCATACACATGTGGCATGTGTGTGTATGTATAAGCGGGTCGAGCTACGCTCTCACAAAATTTATTTAAGAATTGTAAGTATTTTTGCTGTGGTAGCTGCGAAATTTGTGCCATCAACTTGACTTGAAATTATTTGCTTGGGCAACCCACTGGACCCACTGTGAGCTCCGCCTGCCTCTTGCTTTTGCTATTACATAAACTTGGATAATGTAGCGCAAATAGTTGCTTATTATTTATGCTGCTTTATTGCCCTCCAGCCTCAACCGCCACTGCCTTCACCCGTGTCTTCTGTTGGCCTTAAATATCTTTTGCGTTTCGAGCAATTTGTTTGTTTGCTAGACAAAAATTAGTTGGCATATTTCTCTTGTTAATTAGTGGTGCGTGAAATTGAGCCCAAGTTTATTTCTGCAAGTCTGTGTGTTATAGAGCAGCGCTTTAAGGCCACATACAAGTTAGTTCATGGAAAATCCTTTAACAAAAAATTGATTGATAGAACTTGGCGGGAATACGGTTGAATAAGTTATTCAGCCTGCTGCACAAAACGAAATCGTCTTTGGAGTTTCTTTTAATTCTCACAGCTAAATGTATAAATCATAAGAAATTTGCTATATGCTCGGTGATATATGAAATTGTATATAAATTTCATTTAAAACACATTACTGCCATTATCTGTATCTTAAAGATACGTGGCTTGAATATATGTGGGATGTATGTGGGTATGTATATGACTCCGCCCCACGCCTACTTTCGCGCAGTCTATTTAAGTTAATTAAATTCCAGTCTATGCGCCAGACACCAAACGCAGATAGCAGCAAGTTTATTTGCAGACAGCGCGTCGTTTTTGATAACCCACACAAAGAAACACACACATGCACACACAGGCGCCCACACACATGCAAAGATAAGTGTGTGCATACAAAGATAAGTGTGCATGTAACTAAAACCGGAACAGGAGTCCTTCTGGCCAAAGCACCGCCCAATGTTTACAATGAGTCTTACAAAATAATCAACATAAAAGCTTCAGTTACTTATTAGACGAAAATATAAAAGAGTACTATAAAGAAAATAAAATATATATATGTATATACATATATAGTCATATATACATATAAGCTGGAGCTAAAAATTAAGTATACGTTATGAGTGCATGGCCTTGCCTTGCTACTGCTCGTTGCAGTCGCCACTGCAGTTGAAGTTGCTGTTGCAGTTGCAGTTGCATTTGCAGCTGAGTACATAAAAAACGAGGTGCTTAAGATAGTGCAAATAAAATACGAATTCAATTAAAAGGCGGCAAATATAAAATGAAAATAAAACACAACAAAACTTGAACTTAAGCAGCTAAGTACACACAGAGAGTGGAGGGAACATGCAACACAAACAAGGATGCGGCAAGACAAAGGACGGTTAAACAACAACAACAATAAGAAGAATAACAACAACGAAACATGCTACAGGTTGACGCAACATGCGTAAGAGATGCGGGACTGCGCCTAGGGCTTACTCACAGTTTGCTGCGTTGAGGTGACATTCGATGGCGCGATATTCTGTCCATGTTGCAGATATACTAATGGGCCACTGCTGCCGCCAGTGCCCGCGACAGCCGCTGACGCTTTGGGCTGCTGCACAATGGGCGGCTGCTGTGCGGGCATGACGGCGGCGCCTTTGTCAAACTGATAGTACATGACATCGTTGGCGGGCGCCGAGCCACCATACAGAGGCGGCGGCGGTGGCGGCGGGTCCGCTGTCTGGGAGCCCGAAATGTGATACGCGCTGGTCAGCTTCTTGGGTGAGCCAGTGCCAGAGCCGGTGCCCGAGACACAGCCAGAGCTGTTGTTAGCGATGCCCGGCGGCATCTGCGGCATCTTGTAGTTGTAGATGTAGGGACGCTCGTACTCGCCGCCATGTATGTAGGACAAGAAAAGATCAGATTTGGCCGGCTGCAGGCCATAGCCACCGATGTGTGAGGCGCCAGCTCCGCGTTGGCCCAGCGCACGATTGTAGCCAGCGTTGGAGCCGCTGCTGCTGGCATAGGGCATGGGATAGCAGCTGGCATTGGCCAGCTGAGAGCTGCCGCCCACTGCACCACCAGTGAGCAGCTGCGTCTTTGTCAGACTTTGACCGGATAAACGACGCGTGGGCACGCCAATATCCGATTTGGCATCGCGCCGCTTGACCTGCGCCGCGCTGGATGACGGACCCTGATAATAGTATGGGGCAGCCGGATTGTTTGGCCACTCGACAAAACTGCGTTGCCTGCTGAAAGCACCACCACCACCACCACTAGCTGACACCAAGTTACCCGTGAGATTGCTGCTGCTGCTGCAGCTGGCAACGCCACCGCCGCCGCCGCCCGATCCCTTGCCCAGCGCATTGTTCAAACTGAACTTGTACTGATTATTCTCAAAGGTCGTGTAACTTAGCAGACGATTGCCGGCGCCGGCGTTGCTGCTGTTGCCGCCCGATGAGCTTGGCTGCAGCGGCGGCGGCGTTGAGTTAGTTGCTGAGGCAGATGCGTTATGCACCGGTGCCAGGTTTGGGTTTGGATTGTGATTCGGGTTAGTAGACGAGGAGGAAGCGTATTTGTAATTGGGCTTCTGTTGGCGTTGCTGCTGTGCGAATAGTGAGCGCTGCTGTTGCTGTTGATTACTCACAGTCTGTTGCATGAGGCTGTTGTAGCCACCGTTGTTGGCACCACCGCCGGCGCTGCCAATCGACTTGCGGTGACTGCCACTTGAGGCGCCAGAGGATTTATTGGTGCCATAGCGTGTGCTGTCACTGGACCTGCCAAGATGTAAGACAATAGACAGTGAAACAACGTTGAAGAGAGATTTTAACTGATTAAAATTATAAGGTTTATTGTCGTGGGTCAATTACCGTTCCGAGGAGTAGGCATAGTCCTGATCAGCACCTAGTCCTGAGTCCGTGTGTTCGTGAGAAACACGCAAGGCTGAGTTCTCCAAGGGGCTCAGATTGGAGCCCGTGGGCGAGATAAAGTCACCCATACTCATACTAGACATCATGCTGTGAGAGATAAAACAGACGAGATATGGACAGCTATTAAATATGAAGACTTTCAGTTGCAATTCTCTTGGAACTTACCGCACTAGGCCATGTCCATTGTTGCGCTCGCATTCGCGTGAGGAGATTGTGCTCGCCGAGCGTATTGATCCGTTTTTGGGTGCGCCACCGCTACCGCCCACGCCGCCGACATTGCTATCATGCGGATGAGAGCTTTGGTAGTAGAGTCTACAAATCGGCATTATGAGAAACTGCCTGAAGCAGTCCTAGAATTCTGTGGCTCAACTTACCCTCTAATGCGATCCACTCGATTCTTCGCCTGTCCAGCACCAGCCGGACCGCTGCCGTTCGTGATTGTATTGCCCGACCCGGTGCTTTTAGCGCCCACGCTGCTCTTGCTGTTGCTCTTGTGGATCTTAAGATTGGAGTTGGAGCGCTTTGAAGTCGTCTCCACCACAGTGTAGGGTATCTCGCGCAGCTGCTGCTCTGACATGCCGGCGGTATCCACCAGATCGAATTGCAAATGCTTGGCCAGTTCGCTGTTCCACATGCGACTGCGTGACTCCGACGGAGACCTATTGGGTGAACAATTTAGATTTTGAAGGAAACAGACCCATCCAATTGACTTACTTGTTTTTGCGATGCCGACGTGACTTGTGGTGCGAATGTGTGTCCGAGTGGCTATCATTGCTGTGCAGACTGCGTGCCACCATGCTGCTCTTGGACACGGACGCTTGCTGCACGGAGCTCTGGCCCAGACTCGCCTCCGCCTGTCGCCGTTGAACCTCGCGCCACTGCGTGGTTGAATCAATCAACTCGGCGCTGCCGCTGCGCATGGATGAGCTGCGATGACCTGAGTAACTGCGTCCCCTGGTGCTGTCATGATCCGATCCACCAGCCGAGTCGCGTCGATGCCGATGCGAGCGTCGATGCTTACGATGATGTGAACGTCCCGAGCGACCCGAACCACGTGACAACTCGCTCTCATTGTCTGAGGTGCGGCGATGGCGATGCTTGTGTCTAATAGGGTGGAGCAAGTGAGTCTCTCAGTGTGTGAATGGGATACCATCTGGACTTACCGGCGTGTAGAGCGCGAATCGTTTGATGAATGACTCTCCACGGAGCTGGAGCGATATCGCTGCTGCTGATGCGAGGCGGATGAGGAGCTGGCACGCTGTTGCCGCTGCTGATGATGCGACGACGAAGATTGCTGATGATGATGATGATGACTCGTACCATGGCCATGGCTATGACTGTGGTGATGATGCAACCCGCCGCCCGTGGTGCTCACCGAACGCACCGAGCGCGGACTTGACGGATTGTTGCCGAAGAGTGAACGCTGCTGGGATCTTGGCCAGGGTGCGCTGCGCGTGCTGCGCGGCGAGTCAGGTGTCTGCAAATTGCTGCCATTGTTGTTGTAGCTGCTGGAGTTGTTGTTTTGCTGTGAGGACTGCTGATGGCTGGGACGCACACCCAAGCTGGTGGGTATGCTATACGTGGAGCGGTAGGGACTGTCGTAGTTGCTGCAAAGCCATCAAAAGTAGGCAGGGTGTGGAGAGAGGAAGGTGGATGGTATCAGTCAGCAATTGCAACGCTCTCTCGCATTATTTTGCCATAAATTTAAATTGTTTAACATAAACGTTGATTAAAGTCTGCAGCATCGCAGCATTTAGGCTGTCGCTTGAATGGCCTCTGTCTGAGGATCGGGGCTTGCCAGAAGGATCGTCCTCACACAGTCAGCCAGTCAGCCAACCAGCCAGCCAGCTAGCTTGCCAGTCAGATCGACACAGACAAATAATGCGCGTGTGTAAAATTGAGTAATTGCCGCACTGGCAATCAGCGGGCAATCATTTCGAGCTCCCCATCGCAACAGACATGGACATGGACATGCACTTGGATGTGGACTCCCCGGACGTGCCATTGCTCCGGTCGCGCCTTGTGATTTATGTCCCGCTTGCCCATGGTGTGGGCAACTTGATTGGCCTGTCCTGGCTGCCACTGCGCCCGCTGCCTGACGTTTGGCTTCTTTGTTTGCAAATGATAAACGACGTGAGCGTCTAGCTTAGTTCTATTCTGTTCGTCTCAGCTCTGTGCTGATCTGTACTTTCTTGTGTTCCTAGGAAATGTTGCGGCAGCGATTACATTTGTGTGCTGCCACAGCTCGTAGGCTCTATTACCATCAGGGATAATTTATGCATAGCTGGTGGCTTCTGCGCCAACGACATTGATGGGGTCAATGATGGGCTTTGCCACTGCTCGAGTAAATGATGAGACCCTAAATCCACTGATTCTTAAATACTAGAACTATTTGCAGTCTGGCATGACTATGCTTGATCTATGAGTTATGGTTTCTCTGAATGAATGATTCAAAATTGACAGATTTGATCAATTTTTTGACTAATCTATGTTTTTGCAGAGTTGCTCCACAATACAGCGTTTATTTTCATAACATTTCCTACCGTAATTATTTGTTACTTTAACAACTATTGAACTTTGTTTCCCCTCCCTATACATATAAATCTTCTTGTCGACGTATGACTCAATTTCCATTAAAATTTCGCTCTCCTTAGTAGCAACATCTTAGCAACATTTCCGCTAAAGCCAACGCTTTTCTAATGGCCGATTTTTATTTGTCCATATATAATTTGATGTTCAGAACCATAAAACATTTAATAAATGTTGCGTCTAGACAATGTAACTGCCTTCAAATGGCAACTAAATGGATTTTGAGCACGAAATCGAAAAAAGGGCAGCACAAGAACACATGCCACAGGAGCATTCGGATAAGGACATCGCAACAACAACAATAACAATAACATTCACTAAAACAATGTGAAGGCGGCGGCCTGTCAAACACAACTCACACGCACACACACACATACTCGCCCACATGGACACATGGGGCATGATGAAGTGTTTTGTGCATTGTTGTTTTCGCTTTCTTTTTTTTTTGTGAATTCAAGTGATACAATAGAAGGAAAGAAATAAACAGAGAGCGAGAGAAAGAGAGGGCGACAGTTTCACTATGCCAAAACTGGGAAACTGCATATAAATTTTCCCCCTTGGGGAGCAAATACCGTATTTTGGGGCGGCTGCTGCAGACAGCCTCAAAAACAAAAAACTCGCATGTTGAAAATTAAAAACAGATCAAAGGAAGATGCTGCAATGAGCAACATGAGAGCACTTCCGGCCGGCGCGGCTCCACAAAATTATGACCGAAAAAAGAATTGGCCAAAAAATAAATAAATAAATAGAAATAAAAAAGGACAACTGCGCCAAAGGAAGCGTACAAAAGGAGTATATGCATATGTGTATGTATATACCGACATATAGAGAACTGATGCTGGGTAAATCAAAACTTTTGTGCATGAAATGAAAACAAATGATGGATATTTGGAGTACTCACTTGGCGTTGGCATTGCCACTGGTGTTGGCCAAGCTCTGAAGAGGCAACGGCTGGGATGGCAGGGGTCGGTTGCCAATGTGGATGCCACCGACGCTGACGCCGCCGCCGACGCCACCGCCGACGCCACCAACTCCACCTCCGCCGTTGCTGTTGAAAAAGTCATCAATCACGCGTCGAGGCTGGCGCTTGGAGGGTACGCGCGTAAAGGCGGGCGGCGCACGTCCGGCAGCAAGTGCATCCTTCTCCATTTGCTTGTCCGAGCGACTTTGGTTGTGGGTTGGTTGGGTTGGGTCAGACATGCGATTGTTGGGAAACATAAAAGTAGGCATGAAGGCGTCCAAAAATATTAACAGAAATAAGCAACGGGAAAAATAAAAACAATAATAGTACAAGATGCTGATGGTTGGTAATAATGAACAGTGAACCATAAAAAGGTTGTAAAAAACTTTCATTTGTTTCACAAATTAAAAACGCCGGTCGAGCCTGTCGAGCGCTCGTAAAATGTTCGGTGGCGTCCTAAAACTTTTGGCCAACCACCCTGCCGGGCTAATAGTTTGCCAGTGTAACGCTTAGCCACGTGAACTCGATTTAGACCAAGTTTGCGGCTGGCCAAGTGCAAGAAAGTTTCGCCCAGCAAATGGCCAGCCGCAGTCACCGCAAATGGCTGTCATAAACATGAACCTGGACATGGTGCAAACGGGGGCCAGACCTGGGTCCCTGCCACATTCGTCATGCACAATTGCCTTGCATTTGTTGGCGGCTTAGGCTCAAGCATTGCCACTAGATCCAACTCTGACTCCGACTCCAGCTCCGGCTACAGCTTGGAGGCATTTCACAGAAAGTCATTAGTGGGCTTTGCGCTCGACTTGAGTTTGTCGGACTGCCTGCAGATCCGACATTTTTATTGGACTTCCAATTAGCTGGGCATTCGAGTTGGTGTAAACTTGATCTATGTCTGTGTGCAACCATGTGGTTGCATCTATTAGAGATGCCACAACTTCTGCTGAGCCGGTTCGAATGAACAGCATGCAAGTTAATCCCAGACTTTGCTTGTCCAGCCTTCGAAGGGAGTGAAATGTTCATTGAACTAGCTCATTTGAAAGATTTGTGCAGCTCAGCACTGAATCGAGGTGCTCTTTAATGATCTAATCACATGAGCTGCACATTCGGTATAGGATTTCGAGTGCTTGGTTACATTTTAATTGGCTGCACTTTTTGAAGCGCTGCAAATTGGCCGAATGGCTAATAAATTGGCCAAAAGCGCACAAACTGTGCTTCTTGGTTATGGCCCCAGCTTGAGTTTAATAACTTTATTTTAATACCGAACCAACACACACACACTCACACAGCCATCACCCACTCGTATGTAATTATACTTCCGGCAGATTGGGCTTCACACATAAAGCACCTTTTGGCTCTGATGATGGAGCTGACGCTGGTTGGGGATAGAGTACTCACCTGTGTCTGAAGCGGGAGCCTAGTTGAAACAAATCCGCAGCGTGTGACTGTGAATTGGGCAGAGGTGCTACGCGCACCTGTCTGAAGAACGCATGATGCTCCACGCAGCATCTCCACAAATGTTTGCACGCCGATTTGCGTGGAGTTTCGAAGCCATAAGTGCTTAGCTCATTCTGTGAAGAAGGCAGAAGGCATAACACAAGTGTGATAAGCACCAAGTCAAGTCACGATGATGACGCTGACGAGGACGATGACGATGACAAGGACGGAGATGCAGACGTGGACAGACAAAAGCTGCAGTTCCCAAGTGAAGGCAAATTGAGTGAATGAATGCCCTGCTGAATTCTGTGCCGCACCAATGTAAAGTGTGAATTCTTGGCCAAAAAAAAGTAGAAAAACATCCGACACAAATAAAAAGAGAAAAAGGAAAATGGTAAAGTTTCGCTTTTGTGTGCGTCAACTGCGGAAAAGTTTTTTGATTATCAAAGCGTTAGCACCAAAAAGTGTTCAAGTTAGGAAAGCTGACAAGGAGCTGGTAGCTGGTAGCTGGTAGCAAGAGCTATCTGCTACCAGCTAACATCTACCAGCTACTTGTTGTCTAACGAGTGCTTCAGCTGCGCCACTTGAGTATGCTGACAGCCAAAAAGTTGTCACACAACGAAAAAATTGGCAACGCTGCAAAATGCTTTGAAAATGGAAACAGTTTTTCATGCATCGAAACGTTTATACACTTTGAGTGTAAAAGGAAAACTGTTATTTACTGAGAGCTTTTTTAGTAGAACTGGCTAAAAGTGATTTAGCTTAGGAGAATATTTGTTGAACAATAATGAAAACTCAGATAGTTCCGAATATTGACTTGAGATATGAAAATATGTCTAAGAAACAATTTTGAATAACTCTTAGAAATTCTAAATTTTTGTAAAAATTATGTGCTAGCTATGTTTAAGATGATCCAATTCAAATATCAAAAATATATATATCAATTAATAAGGGACTCTTATTGAAGAGATTGCACTCAGTGCCACCTGATACCCTTTCTGGAAGAAACATTAAAAACTTGAGGCGAACAATAGAAAACGAACTGCAAATTGTGCGAAGCACTCGACAGCGAAATGTTTATGGTGAGGAGCGAATACTTCGTTGCCGCCGTCATCGTCATCGTCATCGGGCTTTGGCATTGTTGCCTGACGCGCTGAAATTTACATTTTTATCGCTTATCCTGAGCATAAAATAGCGTCCTTTATAATAAACTTTGGCAATGCGCGGCCAATAGTAATGAGCCACCGTCGTCTTGTTGCGCAGCACCACAATCCCGCTAGGCGTCAGGCCCAGAAAGTACTCCACACTGTCCTCGCCCTGGAAAACACAAAACAAAATAGAATCGAGAATGAGCTAAGTTCAAGCAGAAGTTCGAGTTAGAGACTCTTTTGGAGAACAAAGGAGCGAGAGAAAAAGAGAGGGAGCGAGAGGGAGAGAGAGAGAGATCCTTTGTTTAAGCTAAAAGTTTTTGGCTATTTGTGTGTTAACAAGAGAGAAAAGTTTTGGCCAGCTTGGCCTATTAGCAGCTGTGCGACGCTTTATGGCCCACCCATGTTAACCCACTCACATAAAGCAAAAAGCACACAAAAACAAAATAAATGTAATTTTAGCTGTTAATTAAATTAAAAAGCAGACCGAGCACAAAGACGTTGCAAAGGAATGAGGGTAGACCGTACAGGGATGTGGAGAGCCGTGTTGGCCGTGTTGGCTGGCAACTGGCGCCGCGATAGTCAATGATTTGTGTCTATAAGCAAACAGAAGTAGACGGGAGCACACATACCACAGGCATGTGGATGGAGTACAAGGGTTTACAGCGTCGCCCCAACACCCCTTCGTACGCACTCCCCACACATGTGTAGCTCGAATACAAACACAGCTGGTGATTTATTGAGGTTTGATATCAAAGTAAAGGGCAATAAAAAATGCAAATGAAGTGCCAACTTACGCAGCACAAAAGCAGCTACGACATACGAAACGGACAAAGGGGGTGTGGATATCGGAATAGTCTGGACTGGAGACAGACCAGGCGTGTCTGTGGATTGGGGGGAGGCATGGGGTGATCATTGCGTTGGTCCCCAGAAATGTGTGTGAGCAAATGATTTATAATATTTGCCATGAAATGAAATTAAACTTTGCATTTGCTCTGACCCCTTTTATGGCTGGATGCTTGCAGGGCAGCAGGGGCAACGATTGAAGCTCCATGATGTGGTTGCTCTTGGGTTAGGAAGACAGGGGGGATAAGCCAAGCAGAACATATGTACACTTACCAGCACGGGATGCAAGTCAACGCCATACATGTCATGCCATTTGACTTTGTCCAAATAGTTCAGCTCGGCGCTGGATGGTGACATGCCCTTTAGCTGTTGATGCAGCTCTGAGACGCGGGCTTCCAACTCGCTGCTCTGATTGGGCAGCAGGCGAAACTCCGACACATAGCCTTTCGAATGGCGTCGTTGATCATAGTCACCCAATTCGGCTAGTGAGATAATAATAAATTGATTTAGCTGACGTCCTCAAGCTTTATTTGTGGCTCTACTTACATTGCACTACGAAGGCGCCCAGTTCGGCGGCCAGCTCAAAGGCTACGGGCAGGCGTCCCTGTAGCACATCCTGTTTTACTTGCAGGAAAAGTTGATATCTGTCGTATAAATAATAGTGAACAAATTTAATTAGTTGTCTCTATAACCAGAACAACAACAACAACAACAATAACAGCAACCCGTCATGGAAGCAGTTAACAAGTTGGCAAACAAATCGCCGCATAAAATTATTTGGATACGACTTTGATGTTTGGCCTAAGCACACACAAAACGCAACACCCAAACAAACTGTTTACTTTGGAAGACAAAATCATTTAACAAATAAACAAGTAAGAATACATGACTGGTGAATACCCTGCGAAATGCCGACTTATATGAACTGAACTCTAGGCTTCCTATCGAATATTTGCGTAAAGATTGTTATCTGAAACTGAAAAATATGGAAGTTTAGCACATTTCTGTATATGAAAGGACTTTCTGAGTCGGAATAACAAATAAGTCTGACAAAATCAAATGGTTATTCAGGACTCCATAATTAATTTGTATAATAGCTCCAATATCCCCACTTTAGGCACTTTACTGATAACAACAAGAACAAGAACTCTGAAGAGGTCGGCATATATTTCCACAACATTGTGCAGCAGGCTGTAGTAAAGTGTTTGTTTAGCGAGCAATCCATTTTGGCTTCATCTATATACATATATCAAATGCATTGCTGCATATTGTCATCTGTACCAAATGTTATGAGCAAACTCATTGCAACTATCCTTTATCTGCAAGCTCGCTGGTGGCACTTGAAGCACAATGTGCCGCATGCAACATGCCGTCAAAGTCAATTGCCATTTATTGTGTGCCGCAGACTTTGTATAGCTAAAATAACAAAATTTCCCTCACTCGCTGCACTTCAGTAATATTCAGCAAAATCGCCAACTGACACCGCGTTATAAGTGCATTTCATTTCAGTGCATTTAACTGCATTTCACTGGATTTATATGCGCCAATATTAGCTCAACCGTTGGCAGTCCGCGCGCGCGAGTTTTGATGATGTTTGGCCAGCGATTGGCATCCGCTTACGCCATTTCTATTGCCCTTCCCCCTCGCCGTCCGCATGCTCTGGCTCTGGTCCAGTCGAACAGTTTTCCCAGTGATCCAGTTGGCGTCCCCACTTGGTGACGATTATGGCTGCTACGTGTCGTCGTATTAAGCGCAAATATTTGCACACACCAAATGCTTGATGGATGCAGCTAACTGCATAGCTAAAGCACATTTCGCGTACACATAAGAGCGCTCTGGACCACCGTAGAGCTGACTGCCTGGCTCACTGCCTGCCCAATTATCCTTTGGGACTTTCGCAATTTCCCTTACCAAAAGTTCATGACGATTGCCATTTTAATACCCATTTATTTGTCAAATTGATAAAGATAGGGTATACTACGTATTTATATACGAATGCGGGTGACAGATAGATAAAATATTTGGGTATCTATGTTTTAGATGTTTGTTTCTACACTGATTTAAAAATGCTTACAAAATAAACTGTTTTCTTTTCTGCTTCTTTTAACTCAAAATGTAAATAGTTTAAAATATCTACCTAGATAAATATTTGTGCTTATATTCTCTTTAAGTTCCAAATGTTCCAATGTGCAATAAGATTGCACAAAATAAATGAAGAATCTATTTCAGATCTCTATAATTTGTTGAAAACACTATAGGGTATCTTCTAGTGTGTCATTTTCGCTTTATGTATTTTTACTCAATTTATTTTGCTAGCTGTGCATACTATGCATAAATTCATTAAATGCATTATTTCACCATCCATTAGTTGTCTGCCCTCTGTCGAGGGCCTCTGGCCGTCAACTCGTTTAATTTGTTGTTGGCTATTGAATTGCGAGTGTGTGGCAATTAATAAATTGAATTCATTTAATAAAATGCCAAGCATTTATATGTAAAAACGTTTTATTAATGAAAAAAGAAAAATCCCATCCCCTAAAAACAGCTGCATAATTCGCTTAATGGAATTCATTTAATGTAAATATTTAAAATAATATTTCATGCACTTTGAGCTTAATTGTTTTAATATTGATTCAACTTACCTCGTTATTTCTTCGAGCAGTTTGCACGGATCGGCGGCATAGAACTTGACACCGAAGTACAAATCATAGGGATCCGATTTGGGTTTCAGTTGGCGGGAGATGCGTGACGCTGGATCCAGCCAGTGCTGTAAAATGGCCCAAACAAGCAAAGGAAATAGAAAAATAAATTAAAAAATGATAGCACACACGACCCGCAGGTGTGCGCGTCAGCTTGAAGTTGGCAAGTAAGCCCATATGCCCGTTTTTATAGCCCTACATAAAAGCTGGAGACGACACGCAGGAACTAATGTGCGTGTGGCAAGTGGCATAAAAGTGAATTTCAATGAAAGGCCAAGGCAACGCACGCCCCTTGCTGCGCTGCTTGCTTCTGCCTGTCGACTGTCTGAAAGCGAAATTATATAATTTGCCTTGCGGGCGTGGGTGTCTCGCCGGCTGCGTCAAAGGCTCAAAGAGTTGGCCGAGCTCGACTTTTTGTTTTCCTTTCTTAACGCCCCTCAATGCGCCTCAATGAATTTCAATGAAAACGAAAATGAATTTCAAAAACCAATATGTTTGCACAGCAGCAAGAGCACAGGCAGAGGCAGAGGCAGAGGTAGAGGCAGGATACGCCAGTCAGTTTCCATATCCTGTTCGCAGGACGCCATCCCTGCCGCCACTTACCGTTTGATTCTCATCGTCTATATAGCGAATGCCAAAGTATGAAGTCTCGATTAAATTGAGCCTGGCAAAAACGACATCCAGCAGCGCTTGGCCCGGCAAATCATCCTGAAAATAGACAAGAAAATTGTTGTTAAAAGGCTGTGCAGCAGCATACAGATAAAGACGGTATGAGATGAAGAGATATAACAAGAACGAGAGAGAGAGAGAGAGAGAGTGCGAGAAACAGAAGCAGAGACAGTGAAGATAGAGAAATCGTTGCCCAAGCAAGGCGCTGGCAAAATGTATTCAATGGCAAGGCAAACACTTAGAGCCGTGAAACACTGAAACACTGGCAAACTGTTGAGCCATTGAGTGGACACAGCGATTGCCCCGTTTGCTATCGTGTCGTCCTGTCGTTTTACTGTTCCGATCTGCTTTTGCTGCTATCTTCCTGCTTGGCTGCGTCCGGCCAACAAAAGTGAAAACTTGCCGGCGACAATTATTCAATTGGAAAATTGAGCCTTTTTTTGCTGATAAAAAACATTGTGCGCTAAATGCCACGCCTTGGTCCAGACAGTGGCCCAGACTGGCCCCCATTTCAACATTTGTTGGTCGCCGAAACGGTTTTTGTTGTTGCTGTTGTTGATATAATTTAATTCGTGTGCGGGCTACAATCGCTTTAAAAAGCCAATTTTTGTTTTTGGCTTTTGACTAGCGCCAATAATAAATTGAGTCGATTCCCTAAGGGCGCTCGGGCACAGCTGCAACCGCAGAACAGCCAAACTATGGATCAGGAGGCGTACCATTGTTAACCACAAACCCACACACATTCCACATACCACATGCCACATGGCTGCTTCTTCATTGTCTGCCGCAGCTGGCGCTCAACATGTTTGATTTTTGGCGCTGACCAGACACTCCAGAGCATCACTAGACCCTTTCTGACTTCTCTGGCCAGCTACATTTTTTGTTGCGCTTTTTTTTTGTTTTGCGAACAGTCGTGGGAGGGGGCAGGGGGAGGAGACGTGCCTTGGGCGGTTTAGGTATACCCAACACTGCCATGTTTTATTTATAGTATTTTTGGTTTGGCCAAACATCCCCTGGTGGCCAGTGAGATGCTCGCATTCAGCCTGCATCCCTTTTGTATTGGGCATGTTTCATTGTTGTTGCGTCATAAACTTAATGGTTGCCAAGTGTGAACAATCCGAAGCTGAGTCTACCATTGGCAGCGCCCTTTGAATTTATGTTAAACCTTTTGCTGACCAACAAAAGGACAAACAAACTCCACAGATCTGATGCTACACAGAAATGAACTGCTGAAAGCGATTGTAAGCTGTCATTTGGGAATTGAGGACCGAAGAAATGCGCTTGCCTAGCGATAATCTCTATATGACAGCACGTGCAGTCTTTCAAAAGGTCAAGCTGGAATTGACCTCTCGCATGTCGCCCTGTTATTGTCATCCTCAACCATGTATGTAATGTGAATAATACTCAAAAACTAATTGTCAATCGTATGGCAGGCGAGTGAAGAGCATAACGAGAAGGAACATAGAACACAAATGACACATTGACAGTGACAGCTGGTAAACTCTTAATGCAATGTCCTGTAAAATTGCATTAGAAATACGAGAGTACGTGTAAAACAGGACATTGTGCAGGCAAGCACATTAAACAATGACTCGTAAAATGCTCAACAACAACTAGACCGATGTATGTCCTTATTCTTGCTTTCAACTTGCAACTTTCAGCTTGCAACTGTTGTCGCCCATTGCATGCTGCCTGCCGCCTGCCGCCTGCTGCATGTTGCCTGTTGCCAGTTGCCAGTTGCCTGTTGCTGCATTGTTGTCAGTGCTTTTACGTAAGGACATAAGTAGAAAAGTGCATTTTAAAAATGTATAAGCTACATGAGAGCTCGTGATATCGTTGGCTGCCATTTACTTAGAAACCGAGTTTCCAGCGCTACGAAAATCTGCCAACTCTATCTAGCAAATAGAATACTTAATATGTAATGTAATCTCTTATAAGAGCTTGGCACCTTTCAAGAACAAAATGCTTTATGTGGTGCTGTATGAAATGGATATATATAAAATCTTAAATTTAAAGTAAATTCAGACTTTATGAATCCCACTTAAATAGTTTTTAGTAAAATAAATAAAACTTGTCTGAAATTATATCTATATCTATACTTCAAGCAATGGAATAATTAAACCTTTCCACTAGAAAATGTTTAAGCCTAGACAAAAAGCAAAAGTCACTGAAGCTCTTAAAACTACATTATAGATTAGCCCCAGCAAAAGTTGATGATAATTTTCAGCGAAGTCTGTAATCGCTTGAGTTCTTTTGAGTATATGCAGAGTAACATAAGTCATATCTTTTCGAGTTATCCTCACTTTAAGACTTTTAAAGGGGCTTTTGCCACATCAATACGAAAAAGCAGCTTCAAACTAATATAGACCATTCATTTCGTTTCTAATGAACTACGCCTCATGCATGCCTAAAAGCCTTTAACAAACTTATGGCTTAAAATCAACGTAACATGTAAAGGCCGCAATGGCCAGCAATTAATCACAAACTCGACTCAAGTCCGGAAAAACTTGTGCATTTAAGTCCCAAAAGGTTTGACCAAGTTGTCTGGCAGGCAGACTGGCAGACAGGCAGTCCGGGCAGGGTCGGCAGACGAGGCGGGGTCCACCCTCGTCTCTAGTTATTGGTTTTGGTCCGTAAGTCACTTGGTTGCCGGGTTCAATAAATTACGTTCGCCTTGCTGAGAATCAATGATGTATACAAGTCGAGGGCATCAAAGGCTGGCAGAAGTGGTGATTTTTCGATGAGCCATGAGCCAGGCCGATGATTATGTTGATGCTAATGATGATTAGGTATTTGGCTTAAATGTCTTAATCAAATTATGCTTACTTTGATGTTTCTGGAGTAGCTGTTGGCGGCGACTGACGGCAAATCCAACGCCATCGCCATAGCCAGCCGGAAAACCCACTTAATGAGCTTACACTCTTAGCCACTCCCACACTACTCCCAGCTACTCTGCTCCACATTGAACGACCACTCCAAATGCCCTATATACTGAAGTTGTCTGTATTTTTACCAAGCGCTTTTCTTGTCAGCTGTCGGCAAAGAACTTTTGCCATGCAACTTAATTAGTGAGCGGCAAGTGGAATACAAGAAAATATACCACATGCGCGTGTGTGTCTCCACTTTGCCACACAGAACACTCGATTCATGCTGCCTGCTGTCTTAAGACAACGGGGGCGACATTTTCTGAAACTTCCCCAACCCACAAAATCCCGACAGCGTCTTTTGGTTAACTTAATCAACGCCATTGCCGCTAAAACTTTGGCTACGTGACTAACCCACATTGCCACGACCAGGGAATTGTGTGAAAAATGAATCACAATCTGAATCTGAATCTGAATCTGGGCCCTGATGTGCAACATCTTTGAATTTAACATAATTAACACATAGTTTCCTCTCAGCATGTGCAGTCGGGGATTATCCAGCGCAACTTTGTGCACAATTAGCCACTCAGTGCAGGTTACTTGGTCTGGTGCTCCGAAAAGCTGAGATTACACCTCTACAAATGTATCTCAGTATCTGTAGCCCTGTGGCTGCATCTGTCTGTTTGAATCCTTAGCTGCTTTTGCTGTCTTCCCCGATTGCATTGTGCGTTTAATTGCGCTGCTTGGCTTAAACGTGCGCTGACCTTTGACAACGATACAACAACACACACATACACACACACACACACATTCGTTTGTGTTTATAACGGCATTATGAGTTTTAAGCTGCTGCGAGCAAACAAAGCCAAGGAAAAAGCAAAAATAAAAATATAAAAAAAGCAACGCAGTCGTTTGCAATGTCAGAGACAAAACGGCGACATATAGAAGAGAGACGAAGAAGAGGATGGGACAGAGCAATGGCAGCAACATCGTGTCGCAGTCGTCGACATCGTCAACGTTATGCACAAAACAAGCTGGAGCCAAAATGCTTAAAACAGATTTATGTCCATGCCGCCTCGGCTCCAGGAACCGCCCTGCCCGCCTCACGGCACATACCAATTGAGGCTGAAACGTTGATGCTGGCGCATCTTCACCTAACTGAAAACACATTCAACAAACGAGATTTGCGTAATTCCTGCAGCTCAGTCAAGGTTCGTCCCGGCTTACTATTTGTCGGTTTGTTCCCGCTGTCGGGAGATGCCTCAACATGTTGCATACTCTCATTGAATTGGGGCATATTACAAGCCAGCATATAGTTGGTAACATCACAGTACCTAAGTATATTTGAGTTAATATGTTATTGACGTTCAGCTAAAGATATCAAAACATATTTCATTTTCTGGTATTCCAGACAGTCAATTGTTTACCTTTCATATACTTATTAATATCAGTATTTTCAACAATTTTAAAATATATTTGAAAAACTCTTCCCTTTGTCTAACCTTTAGCAAATATATGTACTAATTGTCAATAAGCTTCAATAAGAGCAACTCAGCTTCAGCTACACTTGTTTTTCAGTTTTATTTTGCGTTCTTAGATCTTAGAGGCTTGCTGTCTGCTTACGGGAGTTTTATTTCACATGCCACGCCAGGCACAAAGCCTGACAATGCTGCATGCGGATGGCTTTAGCTTCAGTTCAGCATCCAGCAGCTCAAGCAATAGTATGCGATGCCATGCGAATGCAATATGAGTTAAGAGCACACTCATTCGTCCATTCTCATAGCGGCACTTTTTGCTTTCTAGGCTATGTCAGTTGCTGGTTGTCAGTTGTCAGTTGTTGTCAGTTGGTCGGTCGGTCGGTCCCTGTTCGTTGGCCCCGTTGACATTTTGCGCATCTTTTTGGCTTTGGCACTGAGCTAGCACAGCCACAGCTCATTTACGGCGCGGGTAATCAATGTGCATATGTGTGTGAGTATAACTTTGTGTCTGGCTAGCCCGTTTGCTGTTTCTTCTGTGAAATATTGCACATGCAACTGTTCAGCTTGTCGACTGCTTTCCGGCATGGATAGCAGAGCTACAACTTCCGCTGCTGTTGAGACGCCGTCAACGCCTTGACTCGCATCTCACCTGCATCACTTGCATTTTCCGCACGCAAAACGTTGCGAGCAGACAGCAGATATGTTGGATATCATTGTTTGACTCGCTAGCTGACTGACTGGCTGGCTGGTTGGCAAATATTTTGCGCTTATCCTCGCACATCAAACGAAGAATTGAAAAAGAAAAAAGCTTGGTGGATGGCGTGGACTTACCTTGAATTTCTTTGGCGTTTTACTTGTTGGCTTGTGCGCCATTCAAACGCTTGGATAAACAGACGGCACACAGAGATACCGACAGAGACATAGGGCGCAAAATGTCTAGAAGTGGTCTTTATTGGTCTCGTCTGGTCCAGCCCATGCTGGCGACCAGACCATACACAGAGCTTAGCGCAGCTCAAACTCAAACTCAACCCGACCCAACCGGACCACCAAGTGAGTGAGTTATCTGATGGCCGTCATGTGCCCCCGCTGCTATTGCTGCTCCCCGCCCATCAACGCTGGCCGTTTGTCTTTCTATCCGTAGTATTTCTGTGTATTTGCGTTTAAAGTTTTTTGATTGAATTGTTGCAAATTGTTTGCAAATCTATTTCGATTCTGTTGCCGGCCAGGGCCCCCATCGAACAATTGCTTTTTGTCTTGTCTGAAGGCTTTGCGGCCAGCCACGCAGATACTCGTATCTGAATATATACTATATGTATTCAGATACAAAGAATCGTAGCCAACAAACCGACATGACACTGAGTTATGGTTCTGACAGCTGCAAAAAGCCCCAGCGACTGCCACAGAATTCATGCCGAGGCTTTTTAGCCAACCAGCCAGACAGTACGCCAGTTCTTTTTTACTTCTTTATTTTGTCTGTTAGATAATCCTATTAGCAACCAAAGCGCAACTTCAGCAACAGATAAAGTAATTACCCCCACACCCCAAAAGATGCTTCGCTGAATTTTGCCAAAAGGTAAAATGTTCAACTTTTAGGCCTAACCTTTTTATTAATTGCGCCCTTTTATACACTTGCCAAAAAGGGTATATGACAGGTGAGACCAAACAAGCTCCTTTATTTAAATTTTTATTCAGTTTGAAATAAAATGGAGAATCAATACAGAAAATTAAATCCAATAAATAATTATTTAGATCTAGATAAAAGTTATTTAAGAGAATTTCTAATTCGTTATTAATGTAAGTTCTTTTTGCTCTTATTTTTCTACCCTTTTCTCAATATCATTTGCCAGGTCAAATCAATGAGCTGTCATTGGAAAACGGTCAATTTTCATTTACATTACTAAGGAAATGTTGTCTTTAAGCACTTTTGCAGGTGTGGGTGTGTCGTGGGTGCTTGGGCAACATCTAGGAGCAACATTTATTTAGCTATTAAATACGCTTCATGGGTTTTGCTTATTTTCATTATCAATTTAAAAGCGCGCTGGCCGAGCTGTAAAAAAGCTTTTAACTTAATTATGTTGGCCATAAACTGCAGGTTTATTTGGCCAGCTTGGCGTGTGAACGCTCGGAACGAAGCAAGTCTAATTAAATGTCCCCCGAGGCATAAAGTCTATGCCGTGGCCGAAAATGTACACACACACACACACACACACACACACACACACACACACACACAGACACACACACAATTGGATCTAGATACGTAGACGAAGCACACAGATACAGTTTTCGCTAGGCGCTGCTGCGAGCTGCCTTGTGCTGAAGTGTTTACTCGTGAAATACTTGAAGCAATCATTTCTGTCCGTTTCGGCTCTGTCATTGTGGCCAGTTTGAAGTGTGTTGAATGATTTACATAAATTCTGAAATAGCCATGCGGCGAGCACCCTGTATTGACAGAACTAAGCGCTTGCCAAACAGAAACCCACACAGCACAAGCAGAGACACACGCACACGCACACAGCTCACAGCACAGTAAGTACTTCAATTTGAACTGTTAACTGTTAAAAATATATAATTGTATATAACCTTATATAACAACAACTACAACAACAACAATCAGCAACTGGGCGCGAGCACTTGAAGTTAGGCGACTTGGGCCGCGAATTGTTTCTTCTGAGCCCTGGCCAGATGTCATTAGCATGTAAGCATGATAAATGACTAAAATGTGAACGCGCACAGACTGCGCTTTAGACGGCTACAATAACAAAAAAAAATGTTGTCTGGACGAACGGCTACGAGCGGCATGTCTTGGCATGAAGTCGTCAGAAACCATTTGTCACAGTTTTGCCAGGTTTTTGGGAGCTGAGCTTTAAAGCCGCGCCACGACTGGCCAGCTCCATTACTTAACCATTGTCATGGCTTTAAGTCTATTATTCTTTTCGCTTAAATTTCAATTGTGTTGCTAGGCACACGTAAGAGAACTTGATTTGGTGTTTGCTGGTTTATATAATATATTTCTTCTGAAATACTTTTAATATATTCCTGTTGCTGCGACACTAAAGTCAGAAATTCGTTAATCATATTTTCAGATATTACTTTAACATAACAATCGAACATTTCCAATTAGTTAAAAATGATTGGGCAAGAAACAGACTGCCAAACCCTCTAATAATATATGTTTACATACAACATCAACATCGCTTCCAACGGTTGCCACAGACATCATGAACTGTGCTATGCGATGCTCGTAGACATGTTTTTTGAATCATGGCCAAAGTTGTAGCTATCACATTTATGTACTATATATATATATAAAATGTGTGTGTGTGAGTGTTATTTTTGTTGCCTTCTCATCTTGCAAACATAGCAGAAATCAATCATACGCAACGTGCGCTCCGCTCGTCATGGCAATGAAATATCGATTACGACACGTTGCCGAGGCAGTCGCACACCATTGACTTATGTCGCGGATATGTGTATCTATATCTTGTTGCTGTTGCTGTTGTTGTTTCACAGATAAAAGCAGCTAGAGCAGTTTGCCAGTTTGTCGAAATGAAATGCAAAACGAGTCAACCGCAAGCTACTGCCAGCCGCAACAGTTGCGCCCCCCACTTACCCATCTCGCCGTCTCCCCTTTGTGTTTCATTAACACAACTGCAGTCGTGCGATGGCGACTTTAAGTGCGTGCGCTTAGTGCCATCGGCAGCCGTCAAAAGCAGCGCAGACAACAACGCGGCAGCAGCAGTAAGAGTCGACGTGCTTGCCACATTGACAGACAGCTGGGACAAGTGCACGCGTAAATAAAATTACGTTCGCAACAAGCCGGCCACACGCATTTCAATACCCAACAGTCAGCAGCTCTTTAATGGGTATATAAGACTTCAAAACAGCTTAAATAGTTTCATTTTTATAGAATGATTGTTGATAACTTAAGACATGTGAAACAACTAATGTGTTCCTTAAATTTATATTTATTCATATATCTAAACTTGTTTAGGTGTCCGTTATATTTAACTGCTCTACTTTATAGAGTATTATATAGTTGTGTCTACTCTATTCTTAATCAAAGTTAATTTTTTTTTACTGCCTTTTTTGCATATCTCGTCGAGCCGCAGCACTTTAAGCCACGTATTTTCATTCATGGCTGATTTTTTGGTATTTTGTCGGCAAGCCTTTTATCAATCATGCGGCTGACATGGTACGTGAGCCTCTCGGCCAATAATTACATGCGATAAGTTGCCCAAGTGCAGGCCAGAGACAAATGTGTGTCCCGCCGCTGTCAACCCTCCTCCACCTGCCTCCTATTTGCAATTTCTGTCCCTGTTGCCAGTTTAAACTCATTAATAATGACCCGAGGCGTGCGCCGCCCTGCGCTGCGCTGCGCCAACGACGACAACGACAACGACGTCGATAGCGACGACTGCCAGTGGTTGTCCGCCCAGGTTGCCATTGTCAAATTGTGGGACACGCCCACTACACAACGCCTGAATCGTAACACATGTCTAATGCGCAATTTATGCTAGCCACCAGACAGGTAGAGAGAGCAGGCAAGGGGGGCGAGACAAAGTCGCTTTGAATAGCTTAGAGCCGCTTGTTTTCAGTCGATTTGCTGGCTTACTACGGCTTACAGCTTGTTGTGGCTGGTATTTAAGACTTGTTGCGGCAGCCAAGTGCATGTGGTTGTAAAATTATTATAAATGTCTTGTTGATGAGCTGTGATTATTAACGTTTACGTGCTTCAATTCTGTTGCAGCCACAGTTGAAACGGCTCCAGCAGCCGCAATAGCAGTTGTAGTAAAAACTTAAAGCATGCAACATGAAACTTGGCAGCTCAACGCGACGCCAAGTGTCATTAGTCAGTTCCGAGAATTGCTAACTAGCCTGTCGTCCCATTGGCCTGCTCGATCAATCAGGAATGAACTGGAACACTATGCCGTGGGCGCCTTACAGATCAACTGCTCTGATTATGCAGATACATGTTCGTATCTTTATGCTCAGACCGAGACGTGTGTATCTTTGAGCCATATAATTAACCGGCAGGCCTCTCAAGGCACACCGCTCATTATGTCGCAGACCCCACAGGCAACCTTGATGACATGCATTTGCATAAGATATATGCATAAGTATGCTTATCATGTCATATTGTGTTCCACTTAACAGAGGTGGAGCAATGCACTCGCTCGTGATATGTAAAGGGACTCCTTTCAGATAACAAAGAAGATACTCTGGCTTATGTAAATAATTTAAAAACTTCTTTGAATTAGCTAACAAAATAAAATAAAAATAAATGAAAAAGTATCTTTCATAAACTCGAGTTTAAATTAAAGCTGGCAAATTTTCTTTTCTTCTAGTAAATATATAGCAAAATGTAATCTGATGATTGAGAAATCTCTTTTATGTATTTTGTTATTTTTAATTTTCTTTTATGTTTTTTTTTTAACAAACTCTCAGTTTGTCTTTATCTAATTTATGTTTGTTTCAGAAAATATTTTATAATTAAAAGCCAACGTTGATTTCATGCCTTAGACAATGGCCATGAACAACGTTTGTGATTTCTTGGGTATTTTATATATATTTATTTTTATTGCACGCTTGGATAAGATTTTTGCCAAGCTCTGCTAAAATCAAACACCAAAACCAGGCTACACACATACACATACCACACACACACTCATGAAAATCACAACTATTTATTTGATTTGTCCGCACAATGATGCCAACTATGAGATGGCGTGCAAAATCAGCAAAATTTTCTAAGCAACGCACACAGACAAAAGGCGACAACGATGAGGCAGTTCAGAGCTGGGAGCTCTCATCTCTCAGCTCTTGTCGTCGCTGACGACCCATTTAATTTGGCAAACGTGCGCAGTTTTAAAGCAAGGGGCAACCACAGGCTCTGTCCGTGTGGCAGCAACAACAGCAACAGCAGCAGCAGGCGACGTGTGAATGATGACACTTTGCATGTTTGCCAAGTCACAGACTGCGGCTCAGGCTCTGCACTAAATATTGATGAGGGTGCCCAGTGATGGGCGCCAAGGGTTGCCGGCTGAGTTGCTAGGGGTTATGGCATATGACGGTTAGCATATGGTAGACACGTGCAAAGTATGCAACACTTTTTGTCAATTGACATAAATCACAGGCCATGTGAGAGGCTGCACAAGCAGGACGAGTGGTGAGTGCGTGTAGTTTTAGGATATTCATGTTGCTGTCATTTGATGTACTTGTCGCTGCTTATGTGGCTAATGTTGACACTAAAGGGTATCATGAGAGGCTAACTTACCTTGATCTCGTGTATGAAGTCGGTTTCATCCAGCAAATTAATGCGCACGGACATTATCCGCGAGGGTCGACACAGACAGTTCATATTGCAGCCGTTACTCTGTTACTCTATTTGTTCTTGTTACCTCTTTGGAATTTAAGCAAATCGCTTATGCGCCGCGTTGTCAGTCAAAAACGTCAGCATTTTCGCGTGAGAGTCACAAGAGCTGCAAGTGGAGATGGAGATAGAGAAACAGATATAGTAAGTGTGAGCTGTATAGAAAGTGGCAATTAAACTGTGCACATAATTAATAAATAGTTTTTCATGTGTTTGCTATCATTTGAGTTTGCTGCATGCAGCAATTAGCCAGCTGTAAACGGGTTTCAGTTTGCGATACACTTGAAGATAGTCGAGGAATTGCTAAGGCAATGTCATGTCAGCGCAAACAAACTGGCGCTGACAGTTAGCGCGAGAGCCTTGTTTTAATAACTCTTTTTGGCCGTGGCTTGTTTTAAAGCCGTTGGCACTTATCTGTGCCGCAGATCGCGGCAACATCATCAGCAAACTACACCAACAGGAATGGCAATGACAAACCAACTGTCAGCAGTTGCTGCCGCTCCCCAGTCGAGTATTATCATTATAATTTTATAATTGCGGTTGTTGCCAGCGATAAGTTTAATATGCACGAAGCAGTTACAAAAACAACAACAGCAACAACAGCAACATCAGCAACAGCAACAACAACAGAAACAACAAGAACAACAGCAACAAAAGTCACTTAAGCGGATTAGTTAAAGGGCGCTTCTGTGAGTGTTGGTTCTGAACCCCTCATCTATTTACTGTTGCCTAAAAGCAGATTATGTCATTAGAGATACTTATAGTATACATAGAGAAGGAAGCGACGCCAGCAGCTGCGTTTGTGCTTAAAGCTCTTGGCAATTCCGGGGATAGCAACTAAAGTAAGCCGTTCGTATATAAACGCAAACTTCATATCTTTATAAATATTTGATTAAATTTTAATTTACATAAGTCTTCCATTATAAGAACTATATTTACTTAAAATGAAATTGTTGCTGCCAAAATGCATTTAGAATCTGTTTTATAACAGACTTCGCTAGCTCATACAAATTCTGTTCCTTTAGAGAGTTTTGCGGTATGTTTTCAGTTGTTGATGTGGCATCAAATTCAGCTGACAGCTGTTTGTGGCAGCTTCTGTGGCAACTACAAAATAATTAATGCACGATTCGCATAATGAAAAGCAACGGCGAAAGGGGCAACAACAAACGTTTGAAAAAAAGCAGCAAGAGGCAGCAAGTCATATTAACATTTCACACATTTCACATGGCAGCCAACTGCAAGCTGGAGAAGATGCGATTCAGCTGGAGGTCTGTTGTTTTGCATAGAGCAGCTAGCTGCAGCTTAGGCATTACTGATGATAGTCGTAGCTATGAGATTTGCATGGCCTTTCAATAGTTGCCTTTGCCGTTTGCCGTTGCCGTTGCCGTTGCCGTTGCCGTTCGCCAGTGCCGTTGCCGTTGAAGTTGATGAAGTTGTTGCTGTCTTCATATGAGCACAGCTGGCACATTTCACAGGGGGCGCTCGTACTCAAGGCGCTCATTACGCTAATGAAATATTATGCCTAATTAATGGAAAGTCGGCTGACTGACTGTCAGCTAGACTGGCATGTGTCAGACAAGTGTCTTTAACTTGGTCACTCTGTCAACGCGACCATGGCAACTCGGGCAACATGCCTCAATTAAATTTAATAAGAGCATATATGTATGTGATACATATCATATATATGTATATTCATGTGAATGACAGTCGCTATGAATGGCGCTGCATGTAATTTTAATTGCATTCAAACGCGGACAAACGGCAGTTCGTTCAACTCCACAACACAGCCGCTGCGTGCACCACCCACAACAACAACAAGAACAACAACAACAGCGCGCCACTTGCAGCCACACAGCGGAAAATACAATTTATATTTGTGTATCGCATTTTTCTGACAATATTTTACAAATTACACATACCTTAACGTTCGGTTCTTAAAGCATATTGAAGTTTTCATCACTTTTGTTTTTGATATGCGATTTTTTTGATTCTGATATAAGACTTCTTATGGCTTGCAAATCGCGGCATTAACCACATCTAACTACCGAACCACCAAAGCTAAGCCCAAAAGTTGAAAACATGTGATAAATATGACATTGATCGGTTTTTGAGCGGGTACAGCCCAACCCTCTGCCCTGCAACCCCCTGCCTAACTAGGCACTAAGAAAATTTATAGCTTTGGCATATTTATAGCGTCATATCTTTACGCCTGGCTTTATGCACAACAGGACATCATCAGGAGCAGCCAGCGACGACACCCTCATAATTTCTTATGCCATCAAATTTATCACCATGAGCAAAGTGTTCAGGAGACGGTGCGGGTGTACTGTGTGTGTGTGTGTGTGGGGCGTGATTTTTCGGGCATACCCCGAAAAAAGTTCGCTTGATTTGTGATAAAGTGCGTGTGTGGCATTGGCCAACCAGAACGACCAAAGCGACCGTTGCGACCTGATCGACCCACTGCCAAATCTGTCTATTTATCAGGCAGCAGCCAAACCCGAACTTTGGTTTCAATTTCAGGCGAATTCTACTACAGCCTCACACTCTGTTCTTTGCAATCTAGCATTTTGGGTTTATTATTAATAAGTACACACACACACACACACGCACACACTCATATACAGTCATCAGATCGACTCTTTGCCTGGCTGCATTCCATTTTCTTTTTATTTATTTATTTACTTCGGTTTTTCTTTGCTGCCTGCTGACGGGCGTATCAATAACTGAAAATGTCTCAAACAGCATTTTGTCATATTTCAATGAATGCCACGCCCTCAGCCCCTGAGCAACCCACCTCATTTGATGTTTGCGGAAGTAACACCCAAAAAGCAGAGCAAACAAACTTTTAGCACATGCCCATACATTCATCCAACCTCTTCCATCTGACGACTACAGGATGCTATGTAGCTGGCATCTCTGTGCTCCAGTTTCTTTTGGTCTGTTTGCCGAGCTAAACGAAATTATTTATTACTTTCGGCGCAAATGGCGGTCTGTGTTGTTGCTGCTGCCGCTGTATGCATAGAGGCTGCTGGTAATGATGATGAAAAACGTGAAAGCATCGAAAAGTGCAAATGGCTAAAGGTGAACAGTGTGCTGTAAAAGGCAGAAGGATTGCTTCAAACCCCCCTTTAATGATGATTAAATGCGTCTCAGCCTGAGTTTTGAGGGGAGGCTGTCTGACACATTCTGTGGAGCAGTGATTTACCTTTTTCTCTCACTTTTTCTTCATTTTGTTGCGGCTGCTTTTCGTTGATTCGACTATGAAACTGAGCTCAATCAAATGACCTGGAAAATGAACTGAGCTTGCGGATTTATTTGGTTGACTATTTCCTAAATAACTGAAAGCTAATGATGTAGGATTTCATATTGGAAATCAGCGTAATTGAGTTCTAAGAATTTACACTCGAATAAAATAGAAAACAGATTTTATTGCCCATCATATATGTGTATTACTAAAATAATTTAATATTCCGAATGCCCCTATATTTCTTTATGACTCGAACAATTATGTTCGTGCATATACACACACGGGTGCAGTGTGCGTGTGTTGCACAGAGCCTCGGCTACAGCAGCAGGAGACTGACGGCCACAGGCGAGCATAAATTTTGCAGCAACAACAATTGCTGCCACAAACGCAAAGGCACAGGCGAGTGCGACGCTCAAAAGAGTTGCGATGGGCAGCAGCAGCAGCAGTAGGCGGCATGTTGCATACCTCGGGCATTTGCAGCAATTAACACGGTCGACGGCGTGCCTTGGCGCCCACTTGTGCCTGCCAAGCCATTTCTTCTACACTCTTTTTATTTTTGGCACGTAATGAGCCAGGACGAGCCCGAGCCCAAGCTGGCTCTAATTGCATTGACGCGTTCGCTTTGGCATGTCATTGAGTATGTCAGCCCCAGCCTTCTGACCACATTGTGTGAATTGAGTTGCAGTTAATTATATCCAGTTGGCATTTCGATGATTTTAATGATTTGTAGCGGTTTTCAAGCAAATATCTCAAGTATTTGGTTTACGTCTTGACCACACTCCTATGCTACCCACTCTTTCCCACACATACGCGGTCTCTCTCTTCTCTCTCTCTCTCTCTCTCTCTCTCTCTCTCTCTCTCTCTCTATCTCTAGGGAATTTGCTGGTTGTAACTTGCAGGCGTCGAGTGCAATGACATACAAGTTCTTGTGCCATGTGCTCTATGAGTA
Source organism: Drosophila leonis (assembly GCA_035045365.1). Lineage (NCBI taxonomy): Eukaryota > Metazoa > Arthropoda > Insecta > Diptera > Drosophilidae > Drosophila > Drosophila leonis. Next base: position 1,276,523 of record JAWNPC010000307.1, on the reverse strand, counting down.
TTTATTTACAGTTGCCGACTGCGTTGACGACAGCAGCGACAACTGAGCGTGTGTGCGTTAATATTTAAGCGGCTACATGGGAACTTGTTAACACCAACCAAGCCAACAACAACATGAGAACAACCAGCCGCCCAGACCAGCAGCCAGCTCAAGGGAGTTACGGGGGCGCTGCTGTTGCTGCTGCCTTTGGTGCTGCTTGATGCAGGAAGCTGCTGGCTGGCTGGCTGCTGGTCTGGCCTGGGTCTGGGGCTGGGCCACGTGAGTGATTGTCAAGTGGTTGACGCTGCAGACAAATGAAATTCGCTTAAAGTGCGCCGCAGTTGCCGCGGCTGACGCGACGGCCGCCACGTCTAGGACAACTTGACTTGACTCGTTGCTTGTGAGGGGGCGTGACTGCCAGGCTGCCAGGCTGCCAGGTTGCCAGCTTGTCGTCATTGGGTTTTTTTTCATGGTCTGCATACTGTGGCTTACCCACGGGCATTTCATATTGACTCTTGTAGGCGTGGCTGGCACATGTGTAGTAAAATGTTTTTAGAGAGTCTTGCGAATTTTTTCGCTTAAACATGGCAATTAACTTTAACATCAAAAAATATTTTTAATTTAGAATAAAATATGATGTCAACTTATTAATATATAAATGCAATAACAGAAAGAATTTGTAATTATTGAAATTTAAAAATATAAAAGAATTTTATTCTAAGAAATTATAAATAAAAGCATTTAAAGAAATATCGTATCAAATGACATATTATTAGATATCTCAGGTAATCAGTTGTTTAATTGGCATTTATTATAAGGTATTTCGTAGTCGTCTAATCGCAAGGGAAGACAACAGTCATCGTCATCAACGTCGCTGCCCGCGTTGCCAGTCGCTTGTGACTTGCATTACGTGATTTTTTTTTAATAGAAAAATCTTTCTTTTTTGCTGCTTTTTGAGTATTGAGAGGAAGGGGCGTGGGCCGAGGGCCGAGGGCTAGCTAGCAGCATGTGAAACTGTAAAATAGAATCAGCTCATTCGTCTTGTTGCGGAAAATGCATTTTATTTCTATTCGGCATAGCACATGCGTGAAAATTACTTTATTTTTAATGACTCAGATGATGGTGATGATGACGTTGATGACGGGACAGCTGAGTTGAAAGTAAGAGACCTGGACTGAAATGGAACAGTTGCATTCAGCTACATTCGCAGTTGCTGCTGCTTTTGCATTTGCATTTGCATTTTCTGGATACAATGGCTAAGACAGGGCCTTAGTCCCAGGCTCGAGCCATTATGCTGGCAAAAACAGTTGAAAGCGTGGGCGTTTTCTCTTATGCTGTTACTGTGGCTGTTGCTGCTGTTTTTGTTTTTGTTGCTGTTAGCTGCTGTGCATGTCATTAACATTATGAGTGCTTAAATGTCGTGTGTTGCTTCATCTAGAAACCGGGACTGGCTCAAGGTAACGGAAGCTGCAATTGCAGTTGTAATGGCAATTGCGGCGAACAAAAGTCATTTTTGTAAATTGCCAGGCAGCTCTTTCGCTGTGCCTAGGACCTGCCTTCGATTGACATTTAGAGACCGAAACGCACAATGTAACCTGCTGCTGGGTAATTCTCCAAAGTGTTTCACTTGCCGCCAAACAATAAACCAGATATTGCGCTCCGCCTAGTCAGAAAGCATAAATTTACCATGTCTCAAGAAAAAGAAGCTTCGTCGCCGCGTCGACGTCTTCGCACACGTGTTACAAATTTTATATGAGCAAACAATTTTCATGACGCCTACTCCCTACCAAAAAAAAAAAAGAAAAAAATAGAATATAAACGCACAACAGATAAAGCCAAATACTCCGAGGAGCGGCAACAGTGGCAAGCGAAAGAGATGGACTGAGGAGCGTCTTGGTAAACTGCTGCTGGCTGACGGCATTTTTATATATGCGTACAGGAAAAATGTCGTAAAAAAGTTTTACGATCAAACATTGCACTTTATGTGCTTTTATGTAAAATTACCGTACAACATTGGCAACATTGTCAGCTGAGCTGTAAAAGTAGCTGAAATAGGCAAAAGGCAACAGCTGAAGGTGCAGCTGAGCGTCTCAGTTCCCAGTGCTAACTCCCAGTCCAATATCACTAGGCAATCAGGCAAAGTTGCCGCACTTTGTGTGTGTGTCTGTGCCTGTTGGGGTAAATCCAATTTACTTATTTGCCTTCGTATTCTGTTCTCATTCCTGACTATTTCATCTAGCTTCCCCTACGGCACTGTTCACGCATATATTTAAAGCCATTTGGACAACTAGGCGTATGGTTAATATGCGATATGACTTCAATTAGCGGCGGAACACTAATATGCTGAGCTGCTTTTAATGTCAGCCTTTTATGACCGGCTCACACATCGTTTTGGCCCGTTTTGCATGAATTTCACACATTTCCTTATGTTGCATTATATTTATGGCCAAGGGCATAGGGCTTTTATCTCTTGGTCAGCAGCCGCCAATTCGCGCCGCAGCCCATTAAATTTATGCCACAAAACGTTTTACTCTGCCTCTTCTTTGAGCCACTCTCTCACTCTCCCTTGTGGCCATTAGCTGTTTCATGCTCCTCCATTAAATGAGAATAAAACATCTGGCCGAATCAATGAATGCGTCAAAAGTGTCAAATGCTGGTTCAACCTGCGTCTCATTTGCACATTAATAAGCATATTATTCAAATGTTGTCAACAGCGATTCGAATCGATCTGAATGGGGTCTTAATATTTGGCTTGGGGCCCAACAGGTTCTGCGACCCATTTCTCCAGTTTTCGGTTCACTGAACCAAAGACGCGTCGGAAATGTGGGACAAATTCTCAACTTTTGTTTGCATAATTAATCAAGAGCTGGGACTTTCTTTATATAATTATCATAATTAATGATTATAATTAACTATTGAACGATGTACCCGATACTTAAGAGCAATAAATATAAACACCTATCAGAAAATAGTTATGTGTTAAGCTTTTATAAATTTGTAGAACAAATTCGAAATGAATCAAAATTGGAAGATGCTAGATATATAAGTGATAATAGTAGAATAACATGGCTTTAATTGACCACAATCCCAAGAGAAATACCTGAAATAAAAGTTGATATAAAAGATATTACAGCATCCATCAACAACTCTGGTATGAAACAAACCTTTTTGGTCCCCTTTGAATGAGTTTGAAAGAAAGAAATATAAAAGAGCACAGATGGATTAGTTATGGCAACTTTTGATATAATCGACAGAGTGCCGCTAAAGCTTGCAGAAACTCTTTTCCGAATCATATGGCACCAGCCGCTTTGGCTGCTTTTTATGCAGTCTGCACAAATCCAATGGGAAAATTCAATTTTTTGCAAAACCTTTTTTCATCGTAGGTTTCCGCAACTGTTTTTTTTCCAAACGGCTTAAGCTGGGATAGATGGTGCGAGGGCTTTGTCGCTTTTTGTGTTGCGCTTTCAAAGTTAATCAGGCTTGCAGGCTTAATGCGGTTTTAATTGGATGAACATCAATGTCAAAAGCTGTTAGTCGGCTACTATTGTTAGTATTGAGTAGCCATAATAGTTCGGTATATTTCATTGCATGACAGGCATTATAACTGCAATTGAAAATGATTTAAAATATGGTATGCAAAGATCGAATTAAGTAACTATGTTTAAACTGTACTTTCTACAACAACATCAACATCAACAGCACCAGCAGCAGTCAAATTGCAAGAGACTGTTTGCCTGTTAGCTGCCGCGATATCACTGCTTGGGCATCGGTGGCAGCTTTTAGTATGCCACAAAATAGGTGTCCATGGGGAATCGGGTCAGCGGATAGTGTCAGCAACTTTTAGACACAAAAATTTGCATTGCATTAATTTGCTGCCACACAGTCGGCACAGAGCAAAGTCCGACTGGATGCGGGCCGATTGGTGCAACGCTAACTGGGCCCTAATGAACGACTGGCCAACAGCAAAGCAAACTAAAATGTGGAGCAAAATTATTGCAAGTTTGCCGCTCTGCGACATGGTCTGCGGCTGTGTTTTACCTTTTCCAGGGTGCGCTCAAATATTTACTAGCGCTTGCCCACACCGGGTGGCTCAATGCGTTAATGAACCAGGCCGAGGCACAGTTCAAGCCGGAGTCAGTTGGTTGACAGTGGCTTTTCCTGTGGGCCAGCCTGGCAATTGGTTGACTACTCAATTACAAATTGTTTATTTGTAACGTGCTCTCAAGTTGCTGGCAGTGTCGACGGTTAGGTCGCTCTGTTTGAGCTAAGCTTTCGCCAGCGGTTATTTAATACACTTTGCTGTGGTTCAATGTGGCTGTTGCTGCTGTAGTTGTTGTTTCTGCAGTTTGAAAGGAAATGCGCGTCAGTCACTCAGTCAGTTGGAGGGCTTGACACACTCACTGCTGTTGCTGCTGCTGCTGCTATTGCCAGACTTGAAGTGTAAATAATCGACCAGCTCACTTTGTGGTTTATGCGTTTTACTTAATTACTGAATTGGTTTTTGAATGCCCTTTGATGTGGCCAGCAGTTGGTATATATATATAGATCCATGGCTATGCATTAGCTCTAAGCATGGGTGTCATTTCCCCTTCTTTCTCTCTTTGTGTGTGGCTTTTGATGTGGGCGGCAGCGGTTGTTGCTTGTCGTCTCGTTTCCTGCCTGTCGCGTGTCTCCCATGATATTTTTTTCCAGATAAACTAATTCAGCGCACATAAATCAAAATGCAATTTGTTCTGCGCAAAGGGCAAAAAGGCTAATAACTAAACAAACTGCGGGCCACTAAATCAACGAGCCGCACGATAAACCTAGCCGAACCAGGCAGCATACCAGGCTCGGGACAACATTTACCAATTCTGCTGCTTATGATGATGAACCTGATGATGATGATGCTGATGCCGATGATGCCAATGTGGATGCGAATGCTGATTATGATGTGCTCTGTTCTTGCTGTGCAATGTGTGCGAGCTAGTGGGCAAACGCTGGAGCGTGATGCTCATAATTTATTAGCTGACAAAACAAATTCATTATGAAATGATAAGGCATCGAGCCAAGAAATTGTCATGCCCAGCTCGATGAGGCGGCATGCCAAAGAGATACTGCTGCCCGAAATGGGGAGGAGTGAATGCATACCGAAAATAAATGCAAATTCGTCACAGGGCACAAATCAAGCGATGAGCACGTGACAAAGGTTTTCCCTAAAGATAGACACGTGACAGCTAAGCCCGTCACGCAAATCACACTTAACTCGTTTTGTGTTTTTCCTCTGCCAAAGTTTAGCTCTGGCCAAGCTTGCCAACTCAACGCAATTAAACAGAGATTAGAGATGGTCACGTGTAATATTTGAGCTGTTTCCTTTGTGCGGCCGCCATAAAATATGGCAGCTATTTTTGTTCTAAGCCATAAAGGTTTTCAGTCTGGGCCATAAGACAAATTCAATTAGCTACATCCATAATAAACTTTAAAAAAATATAATTCTTTTCCATTTATTACCCGATATATATCCAGAAAAGTCTGCAACAACTCATATACATATATACAGGGTAGAGCTTATCAGTTGGTTATCTCATATGTTCCATCAGTACTTTTGTACAGGGTATACACATCTTCTGGCATCATCTGGCAATATGAGTTAAAGGCCATGCCTTAGTCCCGACACGCTGCTGTCGCTAGCTGAGCTTGACTCTCTGCTGACAATGACAGTAAGAAGAGTTAAAGCATAGTCTAACAGCTGCCTGCGGCCCTGGACCCGGAATTAGCCCTCGCATTGGCAGTGACAGCGGCGGCCGCAGCAGCTCATAAAATGCCGGAATGACGTGAAGCTGACAGTTAGTACATTTCAACCTGAGCGCTGCTGTTGATTGCGGCGGCCACAGCTGCTCATCGGCAGCAGCTACTCCAGGATCTGGCACGCAGTAACTGCGACTTGGCATTACAAGCTTTAATAGACAACCGCAGCGGAGCGCTGAATAAGATTAATGAAGCCGTTTAAAACGCTTCGGTTGTTTATCATGCCGCAGTCCACCCAAACTCTAGCCCAAGTCGCTGCTTAGGTGCTGCGGCTAATGTGCTGCCGCTGCCGATGCCGCTGCTGCTGCTGCTGTTGGTGTGTTCATGCTGGTGGCGCAGCTGAGGTCGCTGGCAGTGCCATTAGTTGACGTCGACACGGCTGGCTGGCTGGCTGGGTGGAATCGTGGCCGGGACTACAGGGAACACGGCAACAGGCTGTTAGCTGGCCAGGCTTATTAAGTCGCCATAAACCATAAGCTCACGTTTCCCTAGCTGCCTGCCCGAATGTCTGCCTGGCAGCCAGCGCAGCATTGCGGAAAATATGTTTAATAAAAGCGGCATCTAAAGCTCTAACTAAGACTGAGGCTGATAAATTTTCGTGGGCGTGACAACTGCCTAGCTGACGCTGATTAGCCAGACATGACCCAAAAAGCAGCGGCCACGACTTGCCTCGAAGTTCAAATGTAAACGACATTTGCAGGCGCGCTGCAATTAAAATGCTGCCATCGGGCCAAGTTCTCTGATGTTTGCTGACGGCTGACTGCTGACTGCTGCCTGCTGACTGCTGCCTGCTGCCTGATGAGGCGTGCAGCATTTTGATGGCCAAACACGTAGAGCTTGACATTTTTTTTTCTTTTTACGCCAAGTAGCCAAGACAGCCGGAGCAGCCAGGGAAGCCAGGGCAGCCAGGGCAGCCAATGGCAAGGTAGGCGTCTGGACTGAGCCGAGCGCTGCGCTCTGTGAGCTGTGCGCTGTATATTTTATTGGTCGCATAGATCTTTTTGAAACGATAACGAGTTTGATTTGTACTCGAAGCAACTGAAACGGGTTATGATTGACTGACAGTCCGGCTGACTGACGTACTGGCCAACTGACTGCCGTACGCCCGACATTGGCAGCCAGCTAAGCCAGGCCGAAAGACGACAAAAATAAGAAAAAGGCGACGGCGATGGCCATGCTGACGGCAACTCTGAGGCTCACTCGAAACTCTACTCCGGCTCTGAATCTGACTCTGACGATTCGGCGATGGCTGTGACTCCTAGGCAACTTCAAGCGTGCCCCGGCCGGGGCCAACATAGTTTGTTATAAAATTAATGACCCTCATTTTGTATTCAAGTGTTATCGAAATGATTGCTGTTACACGTAGATTCTTGGCAGCAGGGCCTATGCATGGAGTACGTATCAAAATATGGGCTTGGTTCAATAACAGCGCACAATGAATTATTATAGGTAAATATCAGCATATGTATATATATATATATATATATATATATATATATATATATATATATATATATATATATATATATATACTGATTGTGTGTTGCCAATTAAAATAATATTATGTGCGCCTCATTAGCTCGTTAAATTCCAACTATGAAAGAGAGACCTTAAACTTAACAGATATTGTGTATAATTTTGTTTGGGGCAATTAACCATTCTTTAACAGGTATTTCACAGTTCTGGCATTTGTCTCTGTCTCGAGTTACACAAAAGCTTTTCATCTTCTTTCAATTGCAGCACACGTAGCACAGGGCGTATGAGTGTTGGGTATGTGCAACGCCTAACAATAGTTTCGACACCTCATTTCTTTAACATGCTGCATGCTCGCATATGCAACCTCTCTTTCACTTAATCTCTTCCTCTCTATCTTGCATCTTGCTCTGTTGAGCTCTTTCTTGTTGCGGCACTTGTCTAGGCGTTGCCTCATGTAATTTGCTAGCCAGATAAATATCTTGCAGCTTATCACGATGCCTTAAACTGCCAACTGCAGCGGCTCTCCAATGGCTGCAGCTTTTCATGGGAATAATTTATGTGAAGGTTAGTTGCAAGCTCACACGAAATTGCAAGCGCTAGAGAGAACCGGTGCGGCTGGGGGCGTTTACTTTCACAAGTCAACACGTGAGGCAGCTGTAAGTAACGGGGCGCGCATTGTGCGGCTGCCTGACCTCATTTGTGGGCGCAATTTGCTGCAAATCTGTGGCAACTAACAGCTAACCAGGCAGACGGGCGGTTGGTCGGTCGGGCGGTCGGTCGGTTTGGTCGGTCTGGTCTGGCATCAGGCAGGCAGCTAGCCAAGCATTGCGCCTGCATTCATTAACAACAAATTGTGAACGAAATGTGCATTAAATAAAATGTTATGAGCACCACACATCCACATCCACACAGACACACACATGCGCTGACATAGGCCATGCAGGCAGCGGCATATTCGTGATTTGCTTTGGTCCCGGTCAAGTTAGCAATTTGGCTAAGCGTGAAATGCACCGACCACAAAAAAAGTGGAAAAAACTGCTCCAGTTAGTTAGGATAGCGGTAATAATAACAATAACAAAAGGAGAAATAAAAAGAATTCAGTGCGCTGCAGCTAAACACAAATTTATTTCTCTATCAATTAACTATGCACTAAAAAAGTCAGCTATAAAATGCATAGTCTACATTGCTATATGACTAGAAACTATTAATCCCAAGTATTTATGGACTTGTGGCAGTTAGTTTTAGGTTATGGGGTTAAGGCTTACACCAAGAGCATTAACGATTGAAATAGTTAAATATTTATACATATAGTGAATACAGAAGATCAATAAAAATATATTATGGCTGCAGGCTTGAAATGATTTACAGGGTATTAACGAGCACATGAGTTCATTATAGTCTACGCACAGCTTTACTCAGTTTAGCTGAGCTGTGATTCATGCCTTGGCTCCAGGGCATAAATCAGTTAAAACAGAACAGAACTGAAATGCAGCCAAATGAAATGAAATGCGCAAATGTCTGCAAGGTCTAAGCCAGCCATTGCATGCGGAATTTCCATAAAGCAACTGCGAATCGGTTTCAGTGCGCCCTCCCCCCGCTCTGTGTTATGGGGGGCGTTATCCAAACGCACCTGTGCTGAATGCCTCGCCAACAGGTAGCCACCCAGCACCGACTTCAGTGCCAGGCCCAGACAGCTGCCGAACTGGTAGCAGTGGGCTGCCCCAGCTCCAGTTGGGCATACAAATGAGGAAGGCGCGCACAAGCTGACGGCGCACGTGCTTTATGCTAATCATTTGCTGGAATTGGGCGTGGGCCGACGCTGGCAACGGAGGCAAACAGCTAAAACCAGCAGACGCACAATCAATTAATTAGCCATATTCAATAGATAAGTTAATGAATCTTAAGACTAAGCTCCAAGAAGGAAGCAACTCCTACAAACTTCATAAATCAACTAGCTAACGACATATTTTATATGTATTTAGTCGGCTGAAAAGATGAATAACAATTAAAAAATAGATAATAGTTTTTAATTTCTTATAGCTTCCCACGCTAGCTCCATTCTCCGTATTTAATATTCAGACCTGACTGACAGGTTATTAGGCTTCGTACTTCTTTGATTTAGGCAAAAAGTTTCTTTACACCTACATGAAATGTTTTAATATAGCTAATTAATGCGTGACTAATTGAATTTTTATGGCTTATTGCTTATGGCTTGTAAATAATCTGGCTGCAAGTTTGGTTTTGATGTAATTAAGCAGTTGACAGACAACGTTGCGTATGCGCAATGTCATTCGCCGCAAATTAACATCAAATGTCAGCTTGCTCGCATGTCGTGGCCGTAGCTCATGTTGTTGTTGCTATTGTTGCTGTTGTCGCTGTGGCAAACTGATTAAAGTCAAACTGTGACGCTCTGTGCAACGAACTGTGGAACGAGCGTTGTCAGCTTATGGGTAATCATGTGCAGCTTGGACCTGGAATTAGACACAGTGGTGGTCGTGCTCTTAGTCTCTTAGTCTACGCCTTCGTTTCCATCTCCGTGTCCATCGCTGTCTCGGTCTGGGTCTGGGTCTGGGTCTGGGTCTGTGTCTTGGCTGCTTGCTCTTGGGTCTCGGGTCTTGGGGTCGCTCACTCGCTCGTTATGTGAGTTCAAGTTCAAGTCATGTGCAGTTGCTGGCGTTGGTTGCTTTTAATTAAAAGTAATGCGCGCCGTTTAGCTAAAATGTTGCGTTTCCCCCCAGCACTTGGCTCGTATCTATTCAGTGCTTTAGATGGGGTGGCACACCCATCAGCAGCATTAGAAGCAAACTTGCTTTTATATTATTTCGCACACACTGCGGGCCACGCGGTTATTTATTTGATAGCTTTGGCAGGCGGACAACCGGGCAAGCGGGCAGCCAGCAGGCCAAGCTAAGACGGCCCGTCAGTTTTGGTCAAATCACAGCAGGCGGCTGCTTGGTTCTCGTCCATTGATTGTTGTGTAAAAAAAAAAACAAACACAAAAACAACAACTGAAAACCGTGGCTGAATTATGCGGCCAGCCAGCAGAAATGGAATCAGAACAACAGCAGCAGCAACAGCAGCCGACGCGGCCCACGAACCCACAACTTTAATGCTCGAAATATGCAAAATCATGAGTCTGCGTTGATTTTAAATTGTATCATTAAAATGTAAAGGCAACCCAGAGAGCCGCAACGGCCGCAGCAGCAGCAGCAGCAGCAGGAGCAGCATAATGAAACAACCAACACCAACTCCAACAACCACACCAACAACAACAACAACACCAAAGTAAGCAAAGCAAATAACTAACAAACAAAAACGCGCTGTAGAATATTTGTGTTTAATTTTTTCCGGCTTGTTCATTACAAATTTTGATTGAACCCCAACGAATCGACTGATAGACGATAGACAGCCTCTCCACACGGACAGCTAGTCTCTAGGGGGCACAGACATACATAGACCCGCTCTGGGGCCAGATCAATCAATTTTTTGGTTTGCTAATAAATTGTGGAAAAAATACCAAAAAAATAAATAAATTTAGCATTTCGGTTGCTGTAGCAATTATATATGTGTACAACCTCTTTTTTCTGTGGCCCTCAGTTGTTAATTTAATTTATTTTGCATGTCTAATTAAAAGCGAAACGGTTAATAGTTTTCGTTTATTTATTTTTACATGTAAACTTTTTATGACCTGTGTCGCTTGATTTATTAATCTGTTTGGTTACTAATCAAAATAATTGGAAAACTTTTTAAGCAATTTACATTACAATCATTACCAAATCAATGCAAAAAGTTAAATTACAAATAAAAAAAATTAATATAATTTTTCTATTTATGTATTTACAAACTAACTAAGCTCTAACTTAAACCGGCTTGTTTTTAGTAAATATATTTTTACAGAAATATTGAAAGCATGCCACAACATACATATCAAAATTTTCAATTTGATATATATATTTATAAATATATAATAGAATTTTTGATATTTTTGAATGGTTGCTTTTAATATATTGCTCACTTTTGAGCTCTGTTTATTTATCAATGCAAGAGTATTTTGATGCATATATATATATATATATATATATATGTATATATATACATAAATACATATAGATATGCTCGTGTCTGTGCACATATCAATTTTCCATCAGAATTGGAGCTGTGGAAATTTATGCGCACTCGCTGAACGTATTGAAAATTGACGTTTTGCAGTTTGTCCCAGTGTCCGCCTGTCTGTTTGTCCATCTGTCTGTTAGATCAGTTCGCATTTGGTGTTGATTTTGGCCCCAGTTGCAAGTTTGTCTTTGTGTGTTGTCGTTGTTGCTGTTTTTGTTGGAATTTTATGCAAACGACAGTTTGCTACAATTTATGGCCATCGAAAATTGGCAACAAATTTCCAGCGTCGTTTTTGCAATTTTCGCAATTTTGCGCAATGCAAATGAAAATTGTGCAAAAATAACGAAGTGCAACGAGAATGAGAGCTCATATTACAGATACAAATTACAGATATTTCACTCAATGGATGCATTCGACACTCTTTAGTTCATTTGGCAAATGCATACACACATACATATACATACGTATGTCTGCATTTGTGCAAAGTGTGTAATATGAGTTGGAGCATATGGCGTGTTGGCCGGAACTGAAATACAATCGCCTCTAAAAGGTGTTACAAACCTGACAGAGTTTGCCAGCTATTAGCAGCTTTTAGTTGCTGTTATTTTTGCTGTATTTCACGCTGCTAAGTCATTCTTGAGATGTTCGATTGCTGATTTCGCGCTCAAGTAGGAGTTGCTGCTGCTGCTGCTGCCAATTGATTGCTTGAGTCACACTTGAGCACAACGGGTTTCCAGTTGAAGCAACAATAAAAACAATAACAACAACATTTGTATGCCTTTTTGAGTGCGCAGTTTGGCTGTGTCGCCAAACCGGGAGGGGGCCAGGCAATCGGCAACAGGCAACGGGCAACGGGCCACAGGCCACAAGCTGCAAGCGGCAGCTCCAACAAATTGCCACTCCAAAGGTGTTGCTGCCGCTGTCGCATTTCGACGTCGCCTTTGGCATGTTGTTGGCTTTTTATTTTGTTTTTCGTTTCTTGCTTGACTTTTTTGGAGTTCGGTTAACGCGCTGACACAACAATGGGCTAGCTGGTGGCAGCGAACATGATATTTGTTACCGCCAGGCGTATACGTAATATTTGATTTGCAATTTCTATTACAGCTTGCAGCATGCAGCGGACAGCGGACTGTAGACAGCGGACAGCGAACAGTGGACAGCGGACAGCGGACAGCGGATAGATTTGCAATTTGCAGTTTGCACAGTGAGTTGATTGAACTGTCAATCGCCAGCAGATATTGTGCTATAATTTAACTAATTTCTGTGCATTGTCCACATTTATGAAAGCCGCATGCCACTTGCCTAATTAAAATGCCCCGTGGACAGCAAAGTGGATAAACTGAGACTCCAGAGCAGCTGTGGCAATATAAATATTTAATATCTTTTTCCTTCGACTAATGGCTGTCGTAAGTGGTGCAGGAATCGCAGCAGGTTAATGACATTTAATTGGCCCTAAGTCGATACGAGTCCAAAGCGGAAATTGACCAATTGACATACATTTTTAAAGAGCCTACTGCGAATCCAAGCCAGGTCCAACCAAGTAATGGAGCCCCATTTTATTTGCTATATGCAACTCAGGCTGTCTTTGCTCCAACTCCCACTTAGTCGTTGTAGTTAATTCAATACGGCTTATTAAATATTTAGACTTGGTGTCGTATGTACTTCTTCGATGCAGACATTTCTCTATAAAGAACATTTTTATATTGGCGCAAAAGCCGCGTCTAATAAAAATAGCTACACGTTGTCAGACACAGAGAACTATAAAATTATACTGAGAAAAGCAAACAAACTGCCAGCGACACGGGCAGAGAGAGGGCACCAAAACAAAATAATAAAAAACAGCCGCACTTCTCATAAGCGCTGCGAAAGATTTTGCAATTTATTTCGTTTGAGTCATGCCACGTAATTGTCTAAGCGAATAAAAACAAAAAAGCCAAAAAAAAAACACAAGCAAAAGTTTTTATGACTTCAAAACTAACGGCAATCCGCACAGAAAGACAGATAGACTGACCGACGGACACAGCTGAGAGCCTCACTTTTGGCTTTAACGGTACAGGCGTCTTGGACATCAGAGTCTCAGGCGCCCAACTGAAACCCAAGCTCCAACTCGAACCCAAATTCAAGCCCGAAACGCCGTCGGTGTCAAGGTTAAGCGTTTGACGGCACGAGCGTAACCAAAATTCAGGTCACTTGATGCTTCGAGAGCGAAAAGAGGAAAGAGGTGGAAAGGGGAGACAGATCCATGGAGAACATCTGAGCAAAATCAAAACTAAAACCATCTGACAAATGTGTTATCATAAATTTCGAAAGGAAATTTTCGTGGTCAAAAATAATTGTGCGATTTGTATTCATTAGCAAATGATCATTTCGCTCATACCTGAAGCAGCTGGCTCGGCTCGGTTGCCTAACGATCAGCTATAATGATAGAGATTATTTATTATTCCTTTTTAGCAAAACTTCTAGTGAAGCTTGCAGATTTTCTCTGATGCCAGATACTGTTTCTACTCATGTTCGTGTCATTAAAAACCAAAGTGCCTTTTGTTTTATGAGAGTCCTAAAGTTGTTTCTTGTCAGAGATGTTTGTCAACAAGGCTCATTGGATTTGGCATATTTACTCAACCTTGCGAATTGGAATCAAAATTTATGATTGAGACTTTTGTTTGATGCTGCCAAATGTGAAAATATTTGGATGAAACTAAATCAAGTTTGAGCACGACAAAAGTGTTTATGAAGAAACAAATACATGAGATCAATTCAAAACTAAATTATTATTCATAGACAGGGAAGGTTAAAAGCAAACACAGAAAACGTTTCAATTGCAGCTAATTCTTTTGTTTGACTTGGAAATTTTCGTTTAATAGACTTGTTAAGACAAATGTATTTTAGTTCCGTTTTGTATATGGTCTTGTTGTTGTTTTCCGTATGCTCATAATAACAATTATAAAGTGCGACTTGCTGCCTGTGGGTGGCCAAAGCCTATTAATCAAATCTGGTCCACAGATTGCTGGCAAACAGGCAACGGGAACTGCCTGGGCGATGGCCAGCTCCACCTCTAAGCTCAGACAGTGGAGTCCATTTGATGTGCTGTCAATGTTTGCTTAGTTTGGCCTCGCTGCGCCACATCATTAATCATAAGCCTCGACTTGTTCTTGGCCAGCACTTATATACACATACATAAATATAAATGTATAAATATATATATATATATAAATCTTCACCCATTGCTGCTAATTGATATTTCAAAGCAAAAACTTCAATGACTACTTGAGTTAGGCAAGTTTGGCACTACCCAAAATTAGCAGGTTTACACTTTTAATTTCGTGTCTGTTGCGCCGCAAGCGAAAGTGGCAAAAGCAATTTTGGACTAAGATTATGTGTGACTGTGTGTGTGTGTTTCCCAGAAACTGGCCTGAGATTAGCCACAGTCCATCTGTACCATTAGTGGCACTTCGACCAAAAATAACTTAATGAGCTTTTGAGTAGCTGAGAAATTATTGATTAGTATTACTCTTTTTCGGTCTCTTTTGTTGATTGACTTGGCGAGTTGGTCTAACCAAGCCAAGCGCATTGTGGCCATAGCTGGTACGACTTTTGTAGGTTACTATGTTGCCGCATTTGGGTCGAACAGCAACTATTATATATTAAGAGTTTCGGCAAGTCATCAGCTTGAGCTCATCAAAGGCCGCAAATCACATGGGAGTTGTGTAGTTTTTGGAGGCTATTACCAAAGTTTCCTGATTTATGCGCAGGCATTTAACATTTGACTTTTATATTTTGGAAGCATTTTGGTTACACAAAAACCGAAAACCGAACCAAATTTACGATCACACGCTGTCCCAATACCTGAAAAATTCACTTGTAAAGACAGACCATAAAAAACCCAAAAAGAACTCACAAAACTTTTTCATTTACATAGTTAAAAGTCAATGCCGCATAATTTAACAGGAAATCATTAAGCGTTGTGCACGGCGCGATGTCCTATTTTAAAATAAATTCACGCCCAGCAACAGACGCAAAGATGTGTTCCAATGTTCTTGCCCATTCCCCTGCACCTTGTTGGCTGCATTTGCTGCACTGCAGACAACGAGGCATTTGAATGAAACGCGTCTAGAATTAGAACTGTAAACAACATGTGTTGAAATGCCTAATTGATTGACTTGACGTAGTTGACTTGATGGTGGTCTGTGCCCGCCACCCGCCACCCGCCACCCGGCACCCGGCACCCGCGAAACGCATCTTCCACTCCTCATTAGATAGACAAACTATTAGTATTGCAACTGATTCGAATCTTATGGCATTGGCATTCAATCGAGTCATTTGAGCATTTGATGAATCTACGGAGCGCATCGTTTGATGGATCGTTAGTTAGTTAGCTAGCTAGTTAGTTAGCTAGTGTAAGCCGCTTGGCCAGTTAGTTAGCTGCTTTGATTTAGTTTAATTCGATTAGCTGTTGCTGCATTCGTTCAGGTCGCAGCTGTGCGAACGAGGAAGAATGCAATTAGCCTGGCTATTTAATGATGTGCCAGTTAGTTCGACTTATTCATGCGGCAGTTATTAAATCAATTTTGCCTTAGCCACAATTTATTACTTAACGGCGTTTTGTTTCAGCCATATTTATTGGTATGCATAGCACACACTCACTACTGCTGCTGCTGCTCAGTTTGTTTTCCATTTCTTTTTTGCATTGGCATCTGCATTTGTGTCTTTTGCCAATTACAGTTAACACAGACAATGGCGCATAAAGCATTCTAGCACCAGAGACCGGTGCATGAATGGGTTCTCTGGGCGCTGTTTCGACTTGGTCAGCCAACTTTCCAATTGGCAATAAAGCATGCGAAAACCGATGGTATTTCTTTTATTTTTGTGTTTTTTTTTTGTGCTCCTTTCTTTTCCATTTCAGCGCACCCGTGTTGACCACAAAATGTTGATTACCGCGCTCAGATACACTGCACACACACAGATACAAATGTATCTTTTTCTTGTGCACAACATGGGGGTAACAATGGCATTTTCACGCGCCCTCAAAGCAGCCACAATGGAGCAGAGGCGTTGTAAATGCCCAAAAAAGGTTGCAGCCACAAAATAGACCAGAGCCCAAGACCAAGAAACGAACCGATTTCGAGAACCCAAAAGCAATGCCTACTTGCGCTTGAGAGTGAAAGAGCTGTGAGTGGTCTGCCTAACGGTAATTCAAGTTAACGAGCTAACGTAAATTAAGATCGCTTGTTCTTGCTGCCCCATAACCAAGCCAAAGCACAGCAGCCAGCCAAGGTAGCAAGTTCTTCTGCAACTAACCAAAAAACAACAAGTAAGAAAAGTCTAGTCGGGGGTACCCGACTAGGAGATCCCCTGAACCCCGTCCGATCTGCGTTTTTAAATATATTCCGTATCTTGTATATATTACAAACTTATTCAAAATTTAATTAAATTGCTAATCTTGCACTTTCACAATCAAATAGCATGTTTTTTTTTTAAAGAATATAATATAATTTTTAAATTAAATTAAATTAGGAAAATACGACATAAAAATATTTGACATCGGCTGGGTTTGAACCCAGACCTGCAAGGCACGGCGTGCCCCGCTTCTATCAACACCGCCACTGAACTGCTTAGACAAGCAGTAGCAAATTTGAAACTAAAGGCAGTTCAAAATTATTACAAAATTCACGCAGTCAGCTGTAATTGTTGTGATTCTTAGAACAGGCAAGAATGCTCGCATTCGAATGTCTCAATGTATGTGTGCACATGTATAGAAAAAATGAAAACAGGGGTGAGTTTCTGGTCACATGTTGCAATTGACAAAACGTTTTGTTTAATTACTTCTGTGATACTTAATGGATTTCAATGAAATTTTCAGCATATGATCTACATATTATATTGAATATTTTGCAGTTGTATAAAATCGCAAACTCATTTACATATTGGCTATATTTGCAACTAACCTTCAATTTGAAAATTTTTGAAAAATTTTGAACCAATATCCAAAATCTAACAAAAACCGAAATTGTATAATATATAAATGAAACTTAATGCAAAATTTTGAGACTCTAGCTCCAAATATGTACGAGATAGAATTAATAAACTGTATTTCGATAAGGTTTTTAATCGATAACATTAAAACGGTATAAGTTATCGATTGTTTAAAACAAACTTGATCTGCGCCTGCTATTCAGGGACTTCCAAAAAAAGTTTCAAGTCTCTAGCTCTTATAGGTTCTGAGATCGACGCGTTCATACATACGGACAGACGGACGGACGGACGGACGGACGGACGGACGGACGGACGGACGGACGGACGGACGGACGGACAGACAGACAGACGGACAGGGCTATATCGACTCAGTTCGTCACCCTGATCAAGAATATATATACTTTATAGGGTCTGCCACGCCTCCTTCTGCCTGTTACATACATTTAACAAAACCATTATACCCTGATTTCCCATTTTCAATGGGTTCAGGGTATAAAAAGAAGAGAAGATAAAAAAAGCAAAACCAAAATGTGTTTAGGCTGAGCTACGAGTAAACAAAAGAATGGGACAACGACAAGAAAACAAGCTTACAAAAAATGAGCCGAATGTCTGTTTTATTTTTAGCCACGGCCAGCAAGAAATATGGGAAGCTGCCCAAAAAAGGCCACAAAAACTAGCTGGAAGACTGAAAAGAGAAAAAAAACGAACTGCATGCAGACAGAATGCAGTCAACGCCAACGCAAACGCACATGGAACATATGAGAGACAGGCAACTACTGCAACAAGACACAAGTGCTCCACAGTTTACCAGTTCTCTGCAGCTCATCAGCTCCTGTCTATCAAATCCCATAGATGCACACGCACACACACACACACACACATATATCTATATAGAGAGGCACAGCAGGCGCACATCATTTGCATGTGGGCAGTGGGTCAGCATTAGCAGCGCTTTGAAAGTTGTTTCTATCAATAGCTAAGAGACTTCTCATCATTTGTTTTTTTCTTTTACGTCTCTAAAGCTCTTTCACTGTTCTTTAATCTTAACTCCTCATTTGTTCTTTATGCATTTGAGCTTTTTACAGTTCTTTTATCTTAATTCAAAGTCTTTTCTTGTGTTCTTTCACTGCGCTTAATCACAGGTGATTTTTATACGGTTTATCCATTTGAAATTGTTACGTATGGGTATATTGAAATTGGGTGAAGGTAAAAGGTATATATGTATAATATGTATATAAACGTGATGAGGTATCTTTTAGTCAGTCACCCTAGATCAATTTAACATCGTCTGTCTCTCTCTTTCTCTTTTTCACACACTCACATGGTTTGAGCTCTCACTCATGATTTTCTAGATGGCCAACGATTTAACTCTGAATAGCATCATAAACAGCCATGCAGCTTCCCTTTCACTTTGTCTACTTGAATTATCCATCAACCTTTCTTTCGCCCTGATCAACTGCAACGTTTCGTTTCGTTTCGTTGCGCCATTTGTTTTAGTTTTTTCTCTCTCTCTCTCTCTTTCTTTCTTAATTTTTTTCTTTCTATATCGTTAAACTTCATTGGAATCTTCATCAGGCCGCATTACAAAGAAACACAAATCGATTTTACCCAGTTCTGTTTTTGTTTCTCCATAGATTTTAACATGCAGCGCATTTTCTTTTATGACTTTTGTTGCTGTTGCTGTTGTTGTTGTTGTTGTTGTTGTTGTATACACCCATTCCCTTATACAATGGGTATGCTCTATAGCCATAAAACTTCAAAATGTACTAGATATTTGGACTGTTCCCCTATGTGGGCATTGGTGCCCCACCCAGTTCAGTTCAAGGCAACGTCATCATTTAGGCAGCGTCATCGCGTTTCGATGGCCGTTGTCGTTGTTGCTGTTAGTGTTGCGTGCAACATGCCTGTTGTTCTAGTTGTTGTCATAAAAACGCTGGCGCTTTATGACTTACTTTGAAAATACAACCTCAACTTTTGCCATTGCCAACTTGGTGCGGAAATAGACTTAATGATCAATTAGTTTTGGCCGTTGACGTTGGGGCAGTCACCTAGCGTTGGCATGGGTATTGGGAAGTGGGAAGGGGGGGAGGGGGACGACATACCGTTAACTTCCGACTGGGCGCGGCGAATGGGAGGGCAAGCACAACACCCCAAACCGGCCCTCTAAGAAATCTAATGAGCAACTTTGGCGCGCTGCAATTAACTAAACTCTAATTGGAGACGCTGCCTGGGCATAAAGTGTGTATTTTAAGGCCATTACCGATGGCTTCCTGTCGCAGTTGCTTACATAAGACATTGCCAATGCCTGGGATGATGCATCCAGAAGTTGCCGTATGATTGCGCAAGTCGCAGCAGCAGCAATAGCAATAGCAACAGCAACAGCAACAGCAACAACAACAACAGCAGCAGCAGCTGCTTTAATTGGAAATTGTTGCGGGGCTAGGTAAAAGCGCATCAGCAGCAGTTGTAGCAGCAGTTGCTGCTGTTGCATCACATACATTCAAACACATTTACACACAGCATCGTCAAGTGTTCTAGTTACGTGGCTGCTGTCGTTGCTTTCAATCTTTTGGCGCGTTGCTGGCAATTGCATCACGCAAAGGCGACGTTGTTGATGGAGCCAACGGGTTTTTGTCCACAGATTCAGCTTCAGCTTCGAATTGGGCTTCGTCTTCAGCTTCAGCTTCAGCTTCAGCTTCAACTTCAGCTTGGACTTCGTTTTCAGCTTCAGCTGCGAGTTCTGCTGCTGCAGCTTCAATTTTAGCTTTAACTTTGGCTACTTTCTAAAGCAGCCTCCGCCTGGCTGCCTTCATGGCATCTACCCAACTCGACATCTTCGTATCTCGGTTCACTTGGTTAGTGTGCAGTGTCTTTTAGTTGCTCTTCTTATAGTTGTTGCTGTTGTTGTTGTTGCTTTTTGTGTTTTTGTTTAGCGCCCAGGTAACTGTTTCAACTGCAGCGAAACTGGTGCAAGCATTGCTGCTGCTTCCTCTTCTTAGCCTGTTGTTCTCTCTGCTGTCGTTTTTTTTCCATTTTGCTGCTTCTTTTTTTACTGCTGCAAGTTTGCAGTTAGTTTTACTGTTGCAGTGGCCACTGATTTTCTACTCGTTGTTGTTGCTGCTGTTGTTGTTTCTATGTATGACATTAGTGTTTTTTTTTTGTTGTTGGCTGCTGCTGCTGCTGTTGCGTCAAATTGGAAATTAACGTGCAACTAGGCTAGGACCTGAACAACTTTGGTCCTTTGTTCTTAAAGTTTTTACCCTCTCTTTTTTGCAGAAATTAATTAAGTGCCCTGGCTGCGGATTTATAGAGCTTGTAGCCAAAGTTGTTTTGCTGTTAGTTAGTTGTTAGTTGTTGCTGTTGTTATTGTTGTTGCCTAGAGGCCAGCTTCTGTGTCACACGAGCTTCGTTCTTTTTTTTTGCGTTCGGGTAATAAAAAGTTAAACAATTTTTATGAATTTGCAACAGCCATAAAATTAGATCATAAAGTTTATTTTTTATTTTAGCACAAAATATGCTTACAATATTCGCCCAGTCAAAGTTGCTAATTAAGGAAACGGATGCGAGTACTTAAAATAAAAAATTTTAATAGCCCTTTGGCAAAGTTTCATATGAAAGTTATAAAAGAATAAATTGATTTTATATTTAAATTTTGTTATAACTATTTTTCATAAATATGAGAAAGTTGTGGAAGCCAACATAAACTCCTCTGTAAACTCGTAACGGAAATAAAAAGTTAAAAGCAAAAACTTTAATTATTTAATTTCAATTCGTAAAACTTAAAAAAAAAACCAAATAAATAAATAAAAATCATAGTCAATATATTAACTTTTTGACAAATATTTTATTTAAAATACTTTGAGCATTGACAAATATATTAGATAATAATAAATAAATGTCAAGCATATTCAATAGCTGAAAGACCCATAAATCAAATTAATTTTCTGAACTTGGACTTTTTAGATTGATAACTTCCAAATGCGTTTGAACTTTGTGGCAATATCAGTTCGCTGGCTTCAACTGCCATCAAATAACGCTTTATCGGGGGACACTGTGTAAACAAACAGCTCAAACGTTTTGGCGCAATTTAATTGTCAAGCTGAGGGCAATCCTTTAGGCCGCCCCCGCTGACAGCTGTTTGATGGATGCGGAAGCCCAAATGCCGAAAGCTGAAAGCCAAAAGCCGCGACAGCTTACCCGATTAGACGGTTATGCTTGACGGTTGTTAAGCGGAGTCGGAGTCGGAGTGAGAGGTGGCAGAGTCGGGCGTCTTTATCAGCAATCTGTCAGTGTGGCAACAAAGCGGTAACATCATCATCAGCAACAGCGGTCGCGGCAGTTGCGGCAGCATCAAAGAGGTTGCCTCGCCCTCAATTCTCCTAGTCCCCCTACATTTGGTACGTTCGTGGTTTGTGCTTGACGTTGAATTTACAAATTACAACTAATTAAAAGTTGATGAGTCTGCGTGAGTGAAATCAAGCACAGAGCATTGCCCCACAGCCCCTCAACTTATTCGATAAGCAAATGAGGAAGTTGCTGCTGCTGCTGCTGCTGCTAGAGCTGCTGCTGATGGTCAGAAAATTCTGCGGAAAATGTTATGCTCAAGCACTTGTATTTTTATAACATTTATTTCTTTTACCTATTTTACTTTTTTTTTATTTTTCACTTGCGCAAGTCATCGCATAGCTGTCGTCTCCGCACGTCTGCGATGCTTATCTCAAAGATGGTCGAAGGTATCTGCAGATGAGGGACAGACACATCCGCCCAGAGAAATAGTTGTGAGAGGAAATGTTCCAGCAGCGATAAATGTGACAAAGTTGCACTATAAAAATGCAAAATAAATGTAAAAAGAAACCCCAAACATGCTATGGGTGTATTCATAAAGTTTTTGCTCAACTGTTTGTGTGGGAATGGCAAATAAAATTATTACGACAACTGCGATGACGACGACCGTCTCGACGGCCAATTGACTTGTTTGCCACGGCCCACAGAACTATGTGGCAGCAGAAAAAAAAACAAAAAAAAACAAAAGTTAAATTTGTTAGCAGCTGGCTAAATACCCTGGGAACAATTTTGCTAGAGAAGCTAACACTTTGCTCATATAATAATAAACAGAAAAACTTGTGTTAACTAATTTTTATTTAATGAATTTGCGTAAAAGTCATCTGTCGGAAAATTAATCATAATTATTATTTATCATTGTTGTTGTTGCTGCTGCTGCTGCTGCTGCAACCTTGACAGTTGCTGATTCTTAATTAAATATTGTCAACATGTCTGCGCTGCTGTAGTTGGCATTGTTTGTCAAGATTTGCTCTCAACTGCAATTTGATGAGGCAGCTCGCATTGCGGTCTATGAGTGAATGTTGCATGGTGGCAGGAAGTGCTAAAACTATTAGTGGCACTTATTTATTCATTAGAGGCAGTTAGAGACACCCAGCACAAACACTAATGGGGCACACACGCACACACACATAGTGACTCCAATTATGCAGTTAGTTGATCAAGAGAGCGGGGCTAAGGATACGCGACAGCATCAGGATGTTCCCTCTGCTACTGCTGCTGATGCCTCTGGTACTGCTGCTTATGTATTTGCATAATGTCGAATGACGTTGCAAGCAACTCAAGCGCTTATAATAGGTAGCAGAAACGAGTACCCCTATGGATATGGGTGTGTGCATTTCAAGTCAATGCACTCGCCGCTTTATAAATTTGAACTTAAAGCTAAGGTTCAATGTGCGTATGCGTAATATGGCAAATGCTTACCTTACAGTTAAATGTCTCTGTTTTTTTTGTTTTTTTTTTAATGTTGATATTCACAGATCGTATACAAATCAAGACTGAACGACAGAGCAAAATATGATTGTATGCTGAAGATGATATTGCATATGGGCACTGCCAGCTGCTTGGTGCTTTCTTGCTGTTGCTTTCGGTTGGGTTTGCGTTTGGTTAACTCTGCGCCGCATGGGACCGATTTCTGCAGAACAAACGCGACTTACACACACACATGCAGAGGCACACGTACACACACACCCGCACACACTTCGGCACAATAATAAAAGCGTAAATGCTTATTTATTTGCAAGTCGTTCACAAAAATTCGCTTGTATAATTTATGAAGGCAAAGCACACGACGACGCTGGCTCTGAACTGGGTACTGGGGACGAACTCGATAAACATTTTGAAATGCGAATTGAACTTGTTTTATATTCGTATTTATATATATACATGTATATTATATATAGATATACACATGTACATATATACTTGTGTTTTTGGCCCTTGTTGACTGGAGGGTTATTAGAATAAAGCGCCTGCAGGGACCGCTATAAAACGCAGGGTCACAATGACCGAAAGCGAAAGCGACAACGTCACAACGCGACGGCAATAACAACAAATTGAATAGCACACAAAAAATTTGATTACACACCGGGTTTTATTTTGTTGGTATTTTGATTTGAGTTTTAGATTTGAATTGTCAACGTTTAAAGAGCAGAGCCTCTGACTGCCATCAAATGGCCAAAGCGCGCGCTTGGACGACGTCGACTGCACTGACCGAGTCCGAGTCGACAACTGGGCTTGGGCTTAGTTCAGTTGAGTTCATCAATCACAGCGACAAAGCCGAATGCAATTGCCGAGAAAAGCGCTTCAATTGCAGCCAAACGATCGAACCACACCGAAAACGAAACCGAAACCGAAACACACACCGAAACCGAATTCGATACGAACGAAAGAGTCGCGCGACTGCTTCCCGAATTAACCAACCGTTAGATGCGCTTCAAGCATGCGTTCGGCACGACGATTCAACAGCAACTGCTTGGGCCGGTCGCTTGGAGCTGCAGCACACAGCTCCGTGTGGAACGCTTGTGTGGACTGTGGATGGTATTGACGGCGAGTTTTTGGCGCCAGCTTTGTAGAGTTTCACTGTGCCGGCTGTTCATTGAGAGCGTGGAGAGCGAATAAGAGACTAAAAGAATAACAGCAAGTAGCACGTGCAACCAAAAGCCGGTCCCAAGTTGGTCTGTATTCATTTTTCGAATAGTCACTGAAAAGATTAAAGCTGTTTTGATTACTTATCTATACTTTTATAATATTATTAAATATTTTCAAAATTATTTATTCTATTTTTATGCGAATTTATTATTATTTACTTAAGAATATTAGCGCTTAAAATTACTTTTTGTATTAATTAATATTATTTCAATTCAATTTCAACAATTTTAAAAAATTTTCAGGCATTCCTTAGCTCTTGGGCAGCTTCAACCAAAATGCATTGCACATGTTACGAACATGTCGAGCAAAACAAACGGTCAAAGTGTGTAGACTTTGAGAGCGCATGCGCATGCTCGAAGAGCGTCACAGCTAGTGAGCGAGAAAGAGAGACCATGACAGAGCCGGCGATGGCAACGACCATAAAAATAAACACATTTCGTAGCCATCCACATGAAAAAGACACCACCAAGAGCAGAAGAAACAGCAGCAGCAATCACCTAAACTAGAGCTGAGGCGTGGGTGAAGGGGAAGCTGGATGCGTACGGTAGCAATAGCATCTGTTTTATATCATAGGCATTGCTAAGTAACTGATGGCTGAAGATCCCTAATTGTCTTAAGTGTGCTGCTAGCTGTCTGTCTGTTTGGGGGGAAATAATAACGAAGGGGCAGATCTGTACGAATCGAAAAATTCCGAGGCACAGTTGATGCCTAGTGATCACTGATCAACTGGCCCGGCATTTGAGTAGCAGCAAACAGAATTAGAGAATTTTCAATATAATTTGCTATGATTGCGGATCAGAAGACGCCACAAAAGCCCGAAACGCCTTGGAATGCCCAAATGGCTTAAAATAGGCTGGAAACTTTGCGTGCCGTTTGCACCGGCCCACTATCGAGCATTGGTCATCGTCTAGCACACACACAGACACACACACACTCAGTGAGGGAAAGGAATTTCAGCTAGAAATTTATCTACGCTAATTTCAGAGCTAAACTTGTGTAATAAAACCGCATCATCGACTGCAATTTTCGCTGTTCGCGTGCCGTTGCCAATGTTGTGAATGCAGCTTCCATCGTATCTACCAGCTCTGCGGACCACAATTCTTTCTTTTCTTTTGTGTTTCTTTTTTCTTTTTTTTTTTGGACCGACTCTCTAGCCACAGTCTTGCACTTTGGCAGTCTTCGCATGAACGCCTTCAATTTCTCATAGAACTCGCATCGAGGGGGAGCCTGGCGTTTGGTTTATGGTTTATGCGCCGCCGTTTTTGGTCTATTAAAATGATTGCAGTATTTACGTTGCGCTTTTCAACCATAATTTGTATTTGCTATGCTCATCATCATCATCATTGAGTGTCCAGCCGATCGATTTTTGGTCTTTTTGCATTCAATGCGCACGCTTACTTTGTATCGTTGCCCAGCCAAATCCATAGTCAGAGTCAGCGTTGGAGTTGGAGCTGGAGTCGGAGTCTGAGGTAAGCCAAAAACCAAGGCAGCCGCAAGCGTTTAGCTCTCAATGCTGACCCGTTCTCTATGGTTTTCTATTGTTTATCTACGACGCGCCAGGCACAAGCAACAGACCCGATGCCAGGCCCATGTCCATATCCCAACCCAAGCTCAGGCCCAGGCCCTGGCCCAGGCTCAGGCCTGGCCCCCTTTGACTGTTTCTCTCCAGCTTATGCGTTAATATTTCTGGCTTATCGCCCCCGGCGTCCCATTGGCGTATTTACAATGATTATTGATCGCTTAATACGAATTGCGCTTCATTTTTTTTCGTTCGTCTGTTGTTTATTTGTGCAGCTTAGAGATAGATTCGATGTGATATTCTGCATTAAATGGACACTGGTTTCGATTTCTATTTGTCTTTTGCACAAATATTTGACTCATGCGCTCCCATGATCAATTACAACTCAGCTGTGCAGCCTTCCAGCCACTGACAGACAGATAGACAGACAACTCGTAGATAATGTCAACGGCATCGCCTCGACAGCATAATTTGTCTGTGCCATGTGAAAGTCCAATATGGTGAGCGGCGAAACTTTCAATTTCATACAGTGCCCGTACACAGAGTCGTCTATCAAGCTGATGATTATGATATGATGATGTGCGCAGTTCATGGTATTATTCACTAATACCTACACACACAGATACTTGAATCTTTGCGCGCTTTCCATGCACAAATTCATTTGTCGTTGGTTTATTTGCCTCACATTAGCGTCAGCAGCAAGTCCAAGTGAAGCCATATAAATCAACTTAATTGTGTGTGACTACGAGTTACCCTATGATCTTAATAAATATGTTTATTATTATGTAAAAAGCATGATTATATTTTTATCTAAAATCTAAAGTCAACACTTAGATAGATGAGTTGAACAAATAAAAACATGACGACTCATAATAAAGTTTCCTAGTAAATTCACATTAATTGAGTCCCATTTTTACAGGGTATCTAAAAAGAGCTGTGTATTATATCAAATTGAAACTACAAATTGCAGCATGTTGAAAGAAAGAAAAAAGTGAATTCAAAGTCAAGAGCCACGCCTGCAATGCGATTGAGGACAATGAACTCAAGCATAGCCCTTTGGGCTGAGCCAAAAGGCAAAGTGTAGCATTAAATAACCTGTTTAAGATTTTGGCGTTTTTTGTCCGTACTTCCGTTTGCCGCAGAAGGCTGCTAATTTTGACAGATTACAAGGCATTGACTGTAGCCTCAGGCGACGGCCTGGGTAAGCCACCAGCCGTTCGCTTTAATCAATAGCTCGCTGCCAGGCGATGCTTATATTTGGTATTTTCGGCATGTAGCTGCACATTGAACTGCCATAAATTCAGTGAGCTTCAAACGATGCTGTTGCCCAGTAAGCCACAGTAGTCACCCTGCTGTTTTCAATTACGCGCAGAAACCCTAAACTCTACCTCCACACCCCCGAGGGGGGAATGAAAAATAAAAGTTGCAAAGAATTTATGAGCTGCATGGCCGAAAGCATTTACGAATCTGCATACAAAAAACCAAAGAGCGAACCGCAGACGACGCCAACGATTAAGCGCCCCAAATCAGAGGCAGACTCATAGCCAAAGCCGAAGCCAGAGCCAAAGCCAAAAGCAACACAAATATCCTTAACCGCAACCGTAAACGTAAACGAGACCGCGGCACCAACAGCGTCAGCGTCAGCACCAGCACCAGCACCAGAACCAGCAATAAAAAGACCCCGGCAAAAAGTCAAATGACAAATGCTCGCACTTAAGAGTTTCGGTTAAAATGTCGCTGGCCAAAGCCGAAAAGCAAACATAAAGTGTTGAATGCTAGCGGAAATCACTTGAAACCGAGTATAAATCAAAGGAAACAATAATGGAACACGCTAGGACCACAAAAAAAAAAACAAAAAAAAAATAACGAAGGAAAAAATATCAAGTGGAGAAAATGGAAAATGGAAAATGGCGATTGCAGCTTCCGCTTTGGCAAACAGCAACAAGAAGCTGATAAAAACAAAAGAATTAAAATATAAAGAAGTGTCTTTAATCAAAAACGCATTGAAAAAGCCAAAGCCATAAGGAGTAATAAATGAATGGGAAATAGTGCAAATGCATGACAAATACTGAAGCACACAGAAGAAGTAAACGGAATTCCAAAAGGATGCATAAGGATGTCTGCCGGCCGGCCGGCACTGCTGGCCAGCTGAGTGAGTGATTTATGGGCAACTGTCAACGTCTGTGCCTTGAGCTTGCGTCTGCTGCAAGTCTGGACAGGCTTAATTGGTGCGGCTTCCAGCAACCGTTATTCCATCTGTCATTACCCACCGCATCGCAATGCAGCACAGGACATAATCGTCTCTGGCATACCCTGTTCCAATCTGATGTAAGAAACTGCAGTTGGAGTTGGAGTTGATGGCAGCTCAGGCTACAAACTATATTAAGTGAGAGAAACTCGAGCTCGAGTCTATTCCAATCTATGGAATTCCCTCTATTCTATTAAAAGAAAGTTCATATGACGTCACATAGATGAATTCAAATTTGTTTCAATCTAGCCAATTTCATTTTATTGCTCAGTCTGCGAAATTGTACACACATCCATTGAAACAGGCAATAGAAGATAATTAGAAAACAGTTTATAATTCCCACTTGAGGCATCATAGTCAACATTTGCTTAACTAGACACTAATGGGGTATGGCTGAGCCTACCCGATTGCCATTTAAGGGATTATAATTTTTAGCATTGCCCGAAAAACTGAAAACTGAAAACTTCAAGCGCAAACTTTGCAGACAGTTTTTGTGCCATTTTGGCTCGACATCGGTGGGAATTTTGATGGTTTTTAGTTTTCAGTTTTTATTTCATTTTACGGCATTTGAATTCAAATGTGCTTTTAAATCGGCTTAGTTAGACGAGTTGCTTTTATGTTCCCGACGGCTTAAATTAAATGCGCTCGCGCGAATCCTGACAAAAACGAAATAAATATCCAAAAATCTAAAAAGCTTTTTACCCGTCAAAGGTGCTTAAACAATTTAATAGTTTTTTGTTTTTCTCTTTCAGGACTGTCAACTTACTTTGGAAGATTGCCTACGAAAACTTGCCCAGAGACCGAATGCAACATGAACTGCAAAAAATATCTCTAATCTAATCAGCGTCACTTTCACGCCCAGTACACGGTGAGTGAGTGCTCGGTGTTTGACGCATCTCCACTCAAAAATAATTGTTTATGTTTGACAAATAGACGCAAACGTGATGTGTTATGGCTGCAAATAGCAAGACCCTAACCCACAGCCAAGTGATAAGCGGTAGCAAGTGCTTTATTTCCTACTGAGCAGCCAAATGCAGCTGCCATGGCACGTGTAGAAATGTTTTCAAATATATTGAAATGCAACTGGAATACATTCCTAGCAAAAGTCTTAACGTTCCAATTTATATATCTAAATCGTGTATTACTTCAGATATATGTACATATGTATTACGTAGTTTATTCTTAATACACTTTATATTATTACAAAAATGTAAATGAAATCAGCAAAATTTTTGATAATATTATAGTTTTTTTATATACTTCTAATTATACTCTTAGGCTACTTCGTCAGTTTCCACGAACTACAATATTTCAAGCACATATTACTAATCAGCCAGACTAAATTTAGTTATTGACTTTCAATCGAATTGCTCAATAATCGCAAAAATTGCTTGCCAAAAATAAACCGGCGCTCAATTAAGGCTGACAAAGAGCTCATCATCAATTATAAGGCAACAATTGTTTGAACATTTTAAAGAGTCGAACGAATGAAAAAAAAAAGTCTGCGAATGTGCGACATAAATATCTCTTGCTTATAAATAAAAGCAGAAAGTTTAAATGCTGACACAAGCTGACAGCGGCGTTGGCCACTTAATCAAAATTCAGACATAGGCAAACAATTCGCATTCAGCTCTGGAGCAGATAACAGCAATTAGCCCCATTGCCAGAGTGAGTGCCAGAAAAGCCCCAACTAAGAGCCTGCCGACAGTGGCGATTTATATGCCACCCCAGATAACAGCTGGCGAAATAGCCTGTACAAGTATTAAAAGCAACTCACTATTAATATAATAACTTAGTAATATCTATTAGCCAGAAGCGTTCGGCGTGCGTCCGCGAACTTGTCGTCAAATAGTTGTCCGGTGCGAAGGCCAAGCGACTGGCCGTGAACGAAAACGCCTAACGAAACGAAAACAGCTCGAAATTTCGCAAATCAAATAAATAAAATGGATATCCTTTCGACTCTATTGAGATTATCTTTCATTGGATTTGTGGCATCAGCAAGCCTAAGTGTGGGATTAAGTGAAAAACAATTGCAATTTGGTTAGTTTCATTTGTCATGGCGGTTATTTGTGTTTGTCGAGAATGAAAACTATTTAAGAGTTTAAAGGATAATGAAATTAAAATTTTAAATAATTTTTATTAGTATAAAACGAACGAAAATACTTCATTAAAGAAATATTTAAGAACTGTACTTCGATTATTTTTAAATATATTATTTACCAACTTCGTGCGGCTTGCTTAACTAGCAAAAAAAAAAACACACGAAAATAAATATTAAATCTCAATTACTTATATAATCAAAACTTGAACAAGAGCCTGAACAGAACTGAATTCTATTGGCTTGCAGCTTGCAGCTGTTTCCTAATTAACTGATATGTTATATAAAATTAAATTAAATAAAATCTAAAACATATGTTTTTAATAAAGAAATTTGTTAAATGTCGAAAAATGTTTTTTAAATAATTTTAAGTTAAATACAAAATTTGTTCTGCACAATATATTATATATGTAATAACTATATTCTTTATCAATTATACTATTAAAAAATACAAATGAAAAACTTTGATTTGCTTTTTAAATTTACAATTACAATACATTTATTTTCATAATAAATTTTAAAAAAAATTGCGCGACTTATAGCATGTATTCATTCTGCTTATCAATAAGCCCACCTGGCAAAAATAAAATCAGTGTTAAGCCAGTGCAATATATTGCAAATCAATGCCAAAGTCAAATTTCTTTGTGTGGAAACCTTTCTTAATACGCAATATATTCCATCAAAGCAAAAGTGCACAAAAAAATTAAATTTGTGTTTTAAAAAGAAAATAAATTTGATCATCATTAATGTTGCTCCAATTATTGTATAATCTTTTATTGATAATTATAATAATTTACTACTTTCCAGCTGGTAATGGTTCATATATCTCCACGGATGCCAGCCCCAACTTTAACGTCTCGCTCAATCTGTCGGAGTCAACGACGAAAATCTGCCCTATCACTGCTGAACGGAGATTCCTTGAGCCAAACGGAGCTTATTAGTCGACTCACAAACCTCTGTCGCTATGATCGCCTGGAGGCTCCTATAACAGTCAATGAGACCACCGGCGATATCCTGCCAATTGGTGTGAATGCTCGCTTCTATATCTATGCGCTCAAGGATCTGGACTCGAACGACTTGCAGTTTATGCTGCAAGGATTGCTGCAGCTGCGTTACAACGACACTCGCTTAGCCTTTGGCAGCTATGCCCCAAATCGTGAGCCCATTGTGGGCGATGGCTCTTTGAGGAATAAGCTGTGGGTGCCACACGTTTTTCTGGCGAATGAACAGAGCTCCAATGTGCTGGGCACGAGTGAAAAGGATCAGCTGACCACTATTTATCCAAATGGTACTGTGCTCATCTCGACGCGCATACAGGCCACGTTGTATTGCTGGATGAACTTCCAAAAGTTTCCATTTGACGAACAGAAGTGCACCACAATACTAGAGAGCTGGATGTACAACACGTCGATTATGCAGCTGCACTGGGAGCCCTCGAGTCCAGTTAGCTTTCACTCCCAGCTACAGCTAACGGAATATGATCTATATGGCTGGGTGTGCAACGAGTCCATCAGCATCTCAGATGCGTACTCCATGTCACATGGCGCTCTGGTGGGCAACTACAGTGCGCTCAGCTTTACTGTGCTGCTTAGCCGCGAAGTGGGCTATTATATTATAGACTACTTCGTACCCTCCATGATGATAGTGGCCATCTCTTGGGTGTCCTTCTGGCTGCAGGCAGATCAAACTCCGGCACGCTCCATGCTTGGCTGCTCGACACTTTTGTCGTTCATCACGCTCTCACTATCGCAGGAGAATAGCTTGTCGAAGGTCAGCTATGTGACCATGTCGGAGGTGTGGTTCCTAGTCTGCACCGTCTTCATCTTTGGCAGCCTCATGGAGTTCGCCTTCGTAAACACCATATTTCGACGCAACAACAATCTGGAAGTCAAGAAACGCACCACCAAATACATTGTGCGCTCTACATTTGTACCCAAGACGAAGCGCAACCCGCGCAGCTTCAATCGCAGCAGCAGCACAATGAGCAGCTGCAGCAAGATCTCTGGTGGCAACCAGAAGAACACAGTCATCACCATCGAGACGCCCATCATCATAGGCAATGGCCTGAGCAGAGAGAACTCGACGATAAGCATGGAGGACAATGACGCGAGCATAAGCTCCAGCTCCACAGCGACGCTGACTGAGACGCCGAAAGAGAAGCCGGCGCAAACATTTGCCACAATGACGCCCAAGGAGGTGTCGCTGTGGATCGATCACAAAATGCGCTTCGTCTTTCCTCTCGCATTCCTAATATTTAATGCACTCTTCTGGACGCTGGTCTATTGCCTGTGACCAGTTGCCAGTGGCCTGAGGAATGCAAAGCTCAAAGTTCAAATCAGGAGCAGACGAAACTGTGCTGTGATGATGCCACAAACCGTGTAGCAATATAACAGTTTTGTCTCTAGCTTTTAAGTAGTCTAGTTTATGTGTCATATAGTCATTTAGTATTCGTATTTATGGATTTTATATTAAACACTAATTTGTGTACTCGATCTGTGGCATCGACTTGTCGAACGTTGTGGGTTGGGGCACCGTTAACGAGCTGCCAGACTGCTGCACACTCAACACCTCGGACTTAAGCCCCACGCACGTACAGAGCTGATAAATTTGTGCTTATTAGCCAGGCGGAGGCAATAAAAGTAATGCCACTCGAAACAGGCTTCGGCAACAAGTTGCACAGACACACACACACACACTTACTTACTTAAAGACAGAAAGAGAGAGGGAGGGGGAATATCCACTCTATTTGTATCAATGAAAAAATCATAATGCCAGACAGCCCCCAAAACACTGGCGCACGGCACTTGGAGTGGATGCTTCGGTGGATGCCTCAGCTCCACTGCTGACTGCTGTTTGACCGCCGCTCATGGCTGCTTTTCAATTTTTAATTAATTGCCTATGATGAGTGTGTTGAAAAACAGTTGGCAGCTCCTCCCACTGTTCCGCTGGCTTCGGCTTGCTCTGGAAATTGTTTTAAACTAGCGACTCGACTACTTGATAAATTAACGGCACATGCAACACGTAAATTGTTTTTAAATTGCCTTATAAATGAACTTCAATTCAACTTGCCATAAACAATGAAAAAGTTGCGCATTTTATTGCGCACTAGCCACAGCATGGCAAATTTTATTGAATACCCTGTACCGAGCTAGTGGGTTAATATCATCTATCTAAAATCATTAGTTTGAATCTTTTATTAGCTTTACCGACAACTTTTCTCGATCTGTTCAAATAAAGTGACATTGATGCTTCAGATATCTAACAGACATAAATGTAAATTCATATCTTCCTTTAGGCACGTGCGACTGCATTGAGGTACAGCGCAACTTTGGGTCGTGCACTATCGGAATATTCTATTTCTTGGTTTTCAGTGCTGCCTGATCCTCGGCTGTGAATTAATTTGAAGTGCTCATAAGTCAATGCAGTCTCAGTCTTGGACGTCATCGTCATTGCTTTGGACCAGAAAGGAAAATTTGTTATGCAAAGCTAATATCTGGCCATCAATCTTGCAACGGTTGCAGTGACTGCCAAACTGTAAGCGGCAGACAACTCGTTTGGCTGCCAGCTACTCCATTGCACTGCATCTGACCGCGAGGTGTACATAATGAGATGTAATCTGTCAAAATGAAGTGTATCGCAGGCCCACAGCGACAGGCTCTTATACCTCTCCTCACCTCACACCATCTGGTAGCCTAACTGGCTAGCTGCCTGGCTGCCTGGCTGGCTGGCTGGCTGGCTCGCTGGCTGCCTGGTTGCTTGCTGCTTGCCTTTTGATGGGTCCAAGTCCACTTTGTGTATTTCAGCACAGTTTTTTGCGTCTGCTGCACAAAACTTTTGCGGCTCGGCAAGTTTATTGAACCCCACAGCGAATGCCATGGCGAGGGCTGCTCGATGCCAATGCCTGTTGAGCAGCACGTTTAGAGACCAGGTAAATCACCCCTCATTTGTGCAGCGGATGTTCCCATGTCACCTAGCTAAGCCCCGCAATATGACATGATAGATACCTCCAACAGCTGCCAACAGCTGTTTGTTATGTATTTATCAAACAGCACCCGTTAATTAGAACCCAAATATGAACTCTCAACAGCAAATTTTTTATTGATGGCTACCTCAGCCAATAATGGGTCAACATGCTGCACTTAGAGCTCTACAACGAGTAATCCCCTCACAGCCAGCTCAGCTGGCCTGCCCGTCCGCTCCTTAAGCAAAACAGAGTTCGTTTACACGCCGTCTATTTGCTTGGCTTAGCTTCCGATTCCCGCAGCTGTGAGAACCACTTGCTGGCCTCCCCGCTGCTGCCCGCTTTCCCGCTCCTGTCTCCTTAGGAAATGGGCTGCATAATAAGCAAGTGCTTAAGTTTGGTTTTGTTTTTCGTATTCTTCTGCTGGCATTATTTTATTTTTTATTTTTGCTGGCCAGTCCGCACATGAGAATTACAGACATTTTCATTTATTATTATAGTTGGGTCAGCCCCTCCCCCGGACTGCTGTATAATTTGCAGTTAAGTGCTTAGCCCGTTCTCCCACATGTCCCCAGCTTGTGATGCATGAAATAAAAAAAGTAAAAAAAGTAAAAAAAAGTGCCGACCACCAGCAAAAATTATTGTATAAATAAGAAATATAAGTAGAAATATATGTAAACAGATAAGAGACAAAGAAAACTGAAAACTGAATGTAATGCATTCTTAAATACCATATAATTAAGGGCACAGGGTATATTGCGCTTTGCGCAGTGAATGCAAGTAGAAATGTTATTAGTTTTCAGCTTATGCTTAGCTTTGCAGGGAATTATGTCTTATGTTTATACGAGCTTATTGAAATTGAAATCGTAGATAGAATAGTTTACATAAAGTTTTTCGATAGATTAATCTGGAACAGTCTGCAGAGTGTTGTCGTAGTCGAGTGGAGTGTGTTGACAATGGCATGTTGAGTTTTATTTTTAGATGGTGGGAAAATTCTATTTCAAGTGGCGTTCAAGAGATTGCCTATCTAAACAAGCACAAGTAACCAGAACAAGCAACGCCACCACCAACAACCACAATGCTTATTGTTGTTAGTTTTTGGTTAGCCAATTTTGAGCGTGGCGCTGGGTTTGGTACCAGTCCAGTCACGCTCTGTGGGCGCTGGTTCAGAAGTCAAGTACAACAGTCGTCCATTTGGACGAGGCGTGCGAATGAGCTCAAGTTAAGCCAGCGACTAGCCCCGCATGCAATCAATACCTCTCTTATGACTAATAGATGCCTTAAATAACTGGCCAAAAGGGATAATTTGGCCAAATCCATTTGCAAATTTAATGCTCCTCCAAGCAGATTAAGTTGCCAAGCGATGCCAAATCTGGTATTGTTCGTCCGGCCAAGCTGCTTGCCTAATGAACCAGCGAGGAAGTTACGTCGTGCCAGCTGCTTTTGTCTGTCTCATGTTCCACCTCTCCCCCTCTCTGATTAGTTAAGGTATTTACATGCTGCATGCCACAACCTTTTAACAAATTGCAAACAAAACTTGGCCGCACAGTAGCAGCCAGAGCCGCACTCGAAGTGCTGGCTTAGGCCAAGTGGGCGTGCATACGATATTACGGTACTAATAAGGCGAGGCCTTTGCAGCTAATTTAATAGAATCTCGAACGTGGAACGCAATGCGTTAATGGCAAGCACCTTGCCGTAGACGCTGTGGACGCACGGGACGCATGGTTTGCCATGACCCATGATCGTGATCATCATCATGTAGATGTTGATGTTGATGATGGCGCCTGTCGATTAGGTGCATGCAACAGCAATAGCAACAACAACAGCAACAGCAGCAGTAGGAAAATCAACAACTTGGCCTGTTTAGTGGCGCCTCATGTTGCCAGAGATACGAATCATTCACTTGGCTAAGCCGCCTAGAGCCAAAACGTTTTGCACGTTTTTCCAATGAAGCTGCAACTGGGCGCCGTGCCGCGCCGCGTACCGTTCCTCTTACTCATAATTAATGAAAACAACTTGTAAGTGCAACTGGTTGTGGTTGTTGTTGCTGTTGCTGTGGCTGTGCCTACGGCTCTAAGTCCCATCTATTTGACTGGCCATTTAATTTGGCAAATGCCTGTAGAGGTAGCCATGTGACAGCAGCGCCAATCGTTGGGCCAGCAGTTATTAATTAGTATCTGCTTATCGCTGGGCCAACTCGACTGCTACATTTGTCATAGATATATGGCGGGGGCGTGCCCCATTTGGACACGACGCGACGTCAACGCTTTCCACTAACTGATCTTATCGGACAAGTCCAAAGGCGGCGTGACATTATCTAAACTTCCATTTGGTTAGAGTGGCTTATGCAGTGCTGCGCAATATCTCGTATGCTGTGCTTATCCGTTATTTATGACTATATGTAATTATATATATATATATATATATATATATATATATATATATATAATAATGATGAGTTTCAGTTTTTTTCCTTTGCCAAAGTATTCAACTTGAACCACATTAACCTAGTTATACGGCTTTATGAGCAGTGGTGCTTAACGTTGGGCAACCTTAAAGCATATTTTCAAGCTGCTTAACTAAGCTGCGCTTTAATTAGACACGATATCGATACACTAAATGCAGCAGCGCGAGGCCAGCGCCACAAGACGGCGCCGCCAATGCCGCCATTGACTCCACAGTTGCGGCTAACCCAGCCACAGACGCCGCTGCCAATGCCAGATGATAATCAAGTACAACATCAACCTGCCGTGGTTATCGCACCAAGTGCACAACGGCAACCGCACGGATACGCTTAAGCGCAAATCATTCACCGCTGCCGTGCAGCTCTTGATGAGAAGCGCAAAGGGAGGCGACATTTTAAACTAATCGACTATGATCAATAGAGGACGCTCTTTGCTTTAATATTATTGTGTCAAAATCGGCGGTAAACTAAATAAAATTGTATTTAAATATATATTTAAGCTATATATATAATCAACACGATGTGAGAACTTTTAAGATATTCAAAAATAATATTATTATAATAGTTAGTTGAAGTTCTTTTCAAGTTAGTAGCCCAAGCACGTTACACGCTTAAAATTAAGTTACTTCCTTTGATTGTTGTAGTTAGCCTTTGTGAATGATTCTAGAACTGGTAGCCAGTCGTATTTTATTAAATAAATGCAGCAGCACTTGAGAATATTTTTTGGGTCCGCCTGTCGTATTGGCTGCCGCCGCAGAGCAAGCAAAACTTTTGCAGCATGCAACTTGGCGACTTGGTCATTACTTCCACTAAAGAAATTAAACATCAACAGCACAACACACAGGCACACAGACACAACAAAGTTAACTACTATGAGAGCAGGCAACATGGAAAAAATTAGTTAAAAGATAAACATGGCACGCCAGAAGCGCCCAGACAAAGCCAAAGCGGCTGAATGATGCTAGGGGAAGGAGTATCTATGTATATGGAAGGGGCCGGAAGGTTTCGTCGTGTAGCTTTTAGCTTTGTCTTGATTATGTGGGTTGTAGCAGCAGCAACAGCAGAAGCTGAAAAGACGCTCCAAAATAAGATACTTGCGGTTTGCATTATAGCTGTAGCCATATCCCTGGCAACTTTTTTTGTTGCTGTTGCTGTTCCGGCCAAGGTTCTCTCTGTTGGCCTCATGTTGCACAATGGCATAGCACAGCAAAAATAATTGCTTCAAGCGCATTTTTAATATGGCCAAATAACAAAGCGTATTGACTGTAGCTGCCTGGATAATACGGCAATGCCAAATGCTAATTAAATACAAACACGTGGCCGCATAACTCAAACTGAAGTGCATTATTGCGAATAGAACAGATAGTCGGCTCCAAAGACCTCTCTTATTTTATTTTTTTGTAGATTCCCTACCGTTGTGCGTCTTATGGATGGGGTGGGTACTAAAATGTTCATCATAAACACATTTTCAACGCACTTCTAACGAAAATAATTCACAAAGAGCGACCTTTGTAGCCGAGCCTGAGCGCTTCCAAACATTTTTGTCGTGCTGCTGCTTTTAATTAAATTCATAAATCAGCAGGAAGACTGTCGGTGGGACAGACAAACAGTCAGACAGACGACAGGCGAACAGCAGCCAGCCATGTAGAGAAAACATCGCGCAGCTCTGAAATTCGTAAGAAACGGTAAACGCAACGATTTCAATTCAAAAAATTTTATAATTTTTTTCTTCTTATGCTTATCTTGAAATTGTGCCAACCTTGCAATGATTTCCGCTGAACAAGCTATGCTCAAGGACCACAAAGACTCGCACCGGACCCAGCACTCGATTGCATCTGCTGAACGTAAGCGTAAAAATTGTCAGGCCACTTGATGCCTCAGTGAAGGCTATTGAAATGCGAGCTGGTGCTCATAATTTGTCTTAATTGAATGTTTCTCGGGTGTTTGCGGGGATCAAAGCGGGAGGGGAGCACAGCAACTGCAGACAGCACTCAGTGTTCGGTCTTCGGTCTTCGCCCTCTGCTCCTTATGTAGATGAATGTCAATAGCGGCAAAATATTTGCTTTTCATTGTTCATGCAAATGCAAACGTAGACGTCTGCGTCTGCGTCGCGTCTTCAACTTTTCACTTCATAATGGAAAGTTGCGAAAATATTTTGATTAGTTTCTCCGACTCCGACTCTGACTCCGACTCTGACTCGCCTTTACTTTGGCTTGAGTTTGAGTTTGCGTCTGGGACTGGGACTGGGATTGAAGCAGCTAAAATAATTAGTCTGCTGAGAGTATTGTTTGTTTGCATTTGCGTGAAAATACAAAAAAAAAAATCAAATTGTGGAAAACTTTTGTCTATGAACGTGCACTTTTGAGCTCTATTTATCTAAAGCAGCTACGCAGTAGCGGCAGCCTTTGTCAGTTTCAGCTGCAAATATTTGCGTCTAATGGCACATTGAAAATATACTGGAAACTTTAAGCTTAAATACAATAAGTTTTTGAAATGCATTAGTTAATAATGGATTTGTATTTATATGATATGCAATCGTTACCAATCAAAAAATAACTCATAGAAGTCTTCTCGTCTGTTAGGCTCGACTTAGAAATACCCTCAACTTCGTAGTTTGTATACCTTAAAAATAAAAAATAATAAAAATCTATATATAAAACAAACCGAAATACACTTTCTAAAGACAATATTGATAAAGACAAGGGTATCTAAATCACATGAGAAAAAATCCAAAGAGGCTCTTAAACAATTTCAAGCGCAAAAAACCAAATCACAACCAAATTTCCAAGTTGTTTGCGCTCCTAAATTTATGGTAAAAACTTTGTCAGCCAAAAACAATAACAACATAAGCAGCGAGAACAAGAGGAGAACAAGAAGCTCACGCTGAATGACACCATGGAGACGCATTAAGCACCACGAGCAAGTGGCAAATTGTGGATCGTTGTTGTGGCTGCTCCCGGCCAGCTGTTAATGGTAACAGTTGTCAAGCATCACGTAGGAGTTCCGCCAAATCAAGGCGAGGCCGAGGCCGAGGGCGAGGGCGAGGGCGAGGGCGAGGGCGAGGGGAGGCGAGGCGAAGCCAAAATAGGTATCACTAGGTCCATACATAAATAAATGCTGTCAGAAGGTACATTTTATTTTATTTTCTTTTAAATCAAAGTACAAAAAGCGATAAGAGCACTCGGCTGTAGGGTGTGGAGGTATTGGCCAAGACTATCTTTATCTGTAGTATCTGAACCCTGTCCGCACCACTGCATACCTCGGCCGGCACGTGTGGAAAATATATTTCTAGCAAATCTAGCAAAATAAGTGGCGCTCTGAGTGTACGCTGGCATTTCTCAGCTCGCATGCACAATCTGCATTTCAATTCAAGAGGAAGTCAAGTGGGCAAATCAAGTGGGTGGCTAGCACACATACACGCATACACACACATACACACGTACACTCACCCACTCATATGTGTTGAGTGTGCAAAGTTTGAATTGCGCTGTGTAATGAAGCAGTTGAGAACTATGTGTAAAATAATAATTTGGTTTGCGAGCGAAACTGGAACAGCCCTGACTCATTAAGCCCTACCATTAATGAGACTTAAGAAAAAATAGCAAAATAAAAGTGGAGCAGCGCCTCGCAGTCAGCAAAAAGCTTTAATATTAATCATGCGACCCGTTGGTCGACTGCCTAATGAATGCGAGGTGAAATTAAGTTTAAAGCCCCAGCAATTTGCCTTAAGTGACTCTGCAGCTTCGAGGCGTGGCACTTGTCTCCAAAGTTGAAGTCAAGTGCTGAACTTCAACAAAAATCGTGCACATGACTTTGTGCTGCAAGCAGCCCAAAACTGTCTGCCTTTGAGACAAAGTTTGTCTTACACTTGTCTGCCCGGCCAACAAAATGGAACTTTTTCAATAAGCCACAATTTTTGGCAAGCACTCTGGTAAAGTTTGCAGCGTCGGCCTTTCACCTTAATAAAGCTAATTTCCTGTACATGTCCAGCTAACTGGCAGCTCATAAACATACTGTCATATAGCAGTGCTTAGGTCGGACAGGCAAATATCTAAGGTGTGCCATCAATCAATGTTGAAAATTTATATTTTATATGTAGTATATACAGCGACGTCGCAGTTGAGTGACAATTACTAAGCGGGGCCCATGTCAAATTGTTTATAGCAAATATGTCAATGGCCCCGCTGTCAGTTTATCAATCAGGCAATGCTCTGGTCTGGTGCCTGGTACACGGAACCCCATGTCGATGTCGCTACAAGCACTGCCAATTGATTTCAATTCAATTTTACAGATTGCAATCGAAGCTATTAAAGTGTACGAGCTGGCCACGTTGGGTGCCAGGCTGGACCCAAGGACCGGGCCCTGACGATGCGCTCCACACGTAACTGCAATTTGGTCGCTGCGCCCCGGGGGCGCAGCATTAATGAGTGGCAGCATGCAAAGCAATACAAGACATGGCTAAGGCTGCGGCTGGGTCTGCTGCTGCTGCTGCTGCTGCTGTTGCATTTTGCCCCCAACTCGTTTTCAGCTGTCTCATACGTAGCACGGAAGCTGCTGCCTCTAATGACGGCTATTACATTTATCGTCTTGGCCATTACAATAAAATAAGCAAGTATTTAGTAATTATCCAATTTGAAAGTTACTACAAATCAGGCAGCAAACGTGCAACACTCGACAGTTCACAAGTCGAGAGTCCCATCGACTTGCCACTCCTGCCTTTATTGGTTATTCGCCAACAAGAGCACTTTGTTTAACTGGGTCAGTTTCTGCTCGCTGCCAGCACAAACGCCATTGCAATTGCGCCCAATATGGCAAAAACAAGCATGAACAACAGGACGACAATGTCAGGACAAAGCGCTGTCTATTGTTTCCTTTGCTGCGTTTCAATTTCCACACACTCGCCCACTCAAAACACATTTTCAGCTTTTCTTCTTTTTTTTGTGTCTTGCTTGATGAAACGCATGCCATTTGCTTGGAGCGTATTCAAGGCAGTAGTGATAGTGACCATCGTGTGGTGGTACCTTCTCTGTGCAAACGCAAAAGCAAATCTCATTGTCAGAAACACCTACCTTTATCAGTCGTCAGACCTGGTCATATTTCAATATGATTGCTGGCACTCAAAGCCACGTGAACGCGTGGCTACAAAGGCTGGCTTACAACTCAATTTATTTGCTTTAAACGACTACTAAAAGCAGCACTTTGTGAGCTTATGGGACTACGACGTCATGGGCTTGCCCAACATTCATTGTATTTTTTTTTCTTTTTCAGAGAACACAAAGGACTCTGCTCCAAAATCAAGTAAAAAAGCAAAGGATTTTTTGGGAGGTGTCATTTTTATCAAGGAAGTGATTAAAACTTCTTACTGAATGTGCTCTGTTCTATGCGGACTGTGTTTGCCGCTTAGCGTACTTGAAAACAGAACAAAATTGGCTGTAAAAGAACTGAGCCAGAACATTTTTGGCATAGTTATAACTGTATACTTGATAGTTATATATATATTAAACCAACTTCGGTTCATTTCAAAGATTGCTTTGACCTGCATTTGATGCTGTTTCAAATATAATGTGATGTAAAAAGTGAATGCAGACTTTTTGGAGCTTTTCACTTGCATTAACTGTCGTTGGCTTTGTAATATGTGATCTCAGAACAGCTGTGGCCTTTGCAGGTGTCAACAGAGTCATAAAAAGTCTCTTTTCTTTGCGAGCTCATAAAATTTATATGAAGACACATATATAGTGTAGCTTTTGCTGTTGTTGTTCTGTTGGACAGTCGCCAATAAATGTCAGATATTGTGAGTGCCAAAATATTGTCATAAACATTGGAGGTGGCTCTTTAAACTGCGATAAAACGTTCAGGCGCATCAAATAATTTATGTGCCGTGATAAGAAGAAGACCACAGGGTAGTGGTCGATAAAAAAAAACTCAAGATTTATGATTCGCCAAGCAGGTGAGGCAGCTGAAACCTGATGCGAGTCATATTAAAGCGAACCTCGGCGATTGCAGGCAGCGAGACAAGGAGACAGTTAACAACTAGCAGTTGGTAATCGTCAATTGGCCATCATGGCCACTCAAAACAACTCAATCAAACGCCAGCGCAGCAAATGTCATTCATTAAATCGAACAAGCAGCTCGAAATGGCCAAAAGCCACAGGCCCGAGAGGACAAAGCCGGCCCAAAAGGCTAGCGGGCAACTGTTGCAGCCAACCAGCTAGCTAACCAGGCACAAACAACGACAGGCACGACTAAACTGTAACAAGGAACTGTTCTGCAGCAGGCAGCAGGCAGCAGGCAGCAGGCAGCGGGCAATGGGCAGCATGTTGCATGCAGCAAGGCAGCTGCTTGTTGAGCAACTTTCTAAATGAGTGCACTATAAATCACGACAGAACCTACAAGTTGCTGCCTTGTTCGTGGCTACCAGAACAAAAATTAATTTAGTCATACGACCGGACACTTGTAGCGGCAACCAGGCGCTAGATTAATGGACGGCAGTTAGAAAGTATTGTTGCTCAGATTTCTGGCCAAAAAGATATGCACCAGTCATGCGCTGCCTGTCCAAGCCCAAACTAAATCAATGAAGCGCACTCTTTAAGTTTATTTATTTTGTTTTTTGTTTTTTTTGTGGCATGGGGCGTGGGCGATGTCAGCAACATCAACGACATCAGCAACAACTCGAACAACTTCAGTTTATGCGACTCGACTGTGAGTACGACCCACGTGCCCCGGTCCACTCAACAACAATAAGAACTTAAATTTTTATTCATGATCAACAATGCGGAAGTTGCAGCAGGCAGCAGCCAGCAAGCGAAAACAAAAGAAAATGCACTGGCGAAAATTTGCATTTTGTATAAACTCGATTCGTTTCGCTGCGAGCCTGGCCATGATGCTGGCTGTGGACTTAGCAAGCTTAAAGCCAACATGCCAACAGTATGCTGCCATCTGGCTAGAAAACAATTTTCAGCTCTTTGCATATTTTTCGACTAAATTTCATTGCATTCTCATTCTCATTCACATATCTGCTTAAATGTTTCTGCATGTGCCGTTTGGCCGAAACTTTGCCGTCGTCTTAACTGTTTTCGTCATTTCCGTTTGACATTTGGTGGCTTCTCAGCCACACAGCCAATGGGCCTCGATTGACACAGCCAAACATGCAACTTCACATCTCTTATTTCCCTCTAAATTCATTAAATGTATTTTTAGACAGAAATTATATTTAATTATTGTAGAAGTTCTTGGGAAATACTTCCATTAATACACAATTACAATGACTGGCATTTATATTTTAATGTGCAAAATGATGACAGAAACTCAAAAAGCTTAAAGTACTAGTAGTTAGGTTAGACTTTCATTGTTAGATATAATACAAAAGTCGACTTCATGTATTTTTAGATGATTTAAAGAGAGAACAATAAAATTGACTTACATAAAAAATTAAGTTTAACTGAGTATTTAAATTAAAAAGAGAAACTGATTTGGGTTGGCTTTGAGTATAAGTCAGTTTATTTTCTTATTTAAAAAGCAATTTCATATTGACAATCAACTTAACTTGGCTCAGAACTTGAATTAAAACCAAGTTAGACTATTGAGTCGCTTAAAGTACTAAATACTTGAAACTCATTAGCGTTCAATTCTTTTTATTTTCACTTAATATATACGAGTATATATTTTCTTTTTTCTTTTTTTTTCACTGAGCACTTAATTATTGCGCTTTCTTTGCGCTCGTCCAAAGTACGATTAATGTTTTTCCAACAGCCAGCATGCCATTGACGTTCACTTGTAGATACATTTCAATCTGGAGCCAATCCCAGAGCCCAGCTCCATGCCCAGCGTAGCTGTTTGTTTATTTGGAGCGCATTGTGTTTCAGGGCTGGGCTTCATTTCTTGTTTGCGCTGTCGCTATCGTGCGATTGTTTGACTTAATGTCACTGCGTAGCGTCACATCGGCAGCAAAAACAACAGCAAACAGTGGCAAATTGTAATTTAATACCTGCACAAATTTGCAATACAAAGGCGCTTAAATGAGGTGTTGCAAGTTCATGCCTGTCCGATGGCGCGTCAGTCCACTGTCTCTCTGTTTGCCCGTTGCTGCGTCTGTTGCTTGGCC
The DNA here is from genome assembly GCA_035045365.1 of Drosophila leonis. Lineage (NCBI taxonomy): Eukaryota > Metazoa > Arthropoda > Insecta > Diptera > Drosophilidae > Drosophila > Drosophila leonis. The sequence goes on along the minus strand of JAWNPC010000307.1, from coordinate 1,231,817 downwards.
GCTTGGCTGGGCTCGGGCCACAACAGGCAGGTCGGGTTTCAGGCGGAAACAATTTGCAATACGATAGAATTTCGTTGCAATTTCAGCAGACAAACCGTCCTCCTCTGTCTCTACCTCTGCTGCTGTTTCTTTTTCACTTTTTAATTAAGCCAACGAAAGCCCCTGCCAACGCTTACATGTTGTGCATATTGCAGATACATATTTTCTTTAATTATGCACAAGCAGCGTCTACATGTGACACAGATATTTACCAAAACATTTGTATTACTTTTTGCACTGCTTCAGAAAATGCATACATGCACACTATCTATGTAGTTATATCCTGCAGGAAGTAATTCTCAAATTTAATTATTAAACTGACGCTGTCATTTGTGCCACTTGCCAAGAAATAGTAACTGGCTGGATGATAGCTCGCAACATTTCTTGCTAATTTAATCAAACACTCTGCGTATGAGTAATGTAACTGCCAACAAGTCTACCGCCACCTAGCAAGGAGTGTGTCTGAGCATGTGCATTTGTACGTGTTTGTTTGTGGATATTACTATATAAATATTTGCAACACATTTTGCAATTGCTCCAAGTGGCATAGTGACATTTGACTACATTGAGACCTCAATTCATAAACGCACAAGTTGCGACCCATTGAGACAGGGCGTCGTCGTCGTCGTCGTCGTCGTCGTCGTCTGCTACATCTATGCTCAGAACTGTATTAGACACACACTCATACACACAGATACACTGGGGACTGTGTTAGCCGGCGGAAAGCGACATGTGCTAACCATGTTCATAACTGTAAAATATTTGCACTGCAGGCATAAATGTAATTTCATGGTGTGTCATTTTCAACCCAGTTGCTCCCAATGGACAAGTACTTCAACATATTCCCTCGGCTCTAGCCCCTGCAGGCTGCAACGCATATTTGTTATACTATTGCGATGCGAGCAAAACATTTACGAGTAGATTTTGATTTTACTTTTGCTCCAGATGCTGCCCACCCGACTCGACTACGGCATGTTATAATATGCCAGGTTCCCAGTACGTCATTTCGTTCGCTATTTGACTTTTCATATTTTTTGGAGCAGAAATTTATTGTGACATTTTGCAATATAAATTCCAACAATCAAATGAAATTCTCATGCTGAGCATCTAATTAAAACATATTTTCCAAGATTGACAGTTCGCAATTCAAAAGCACAAGCAGAAAAGTTGAATAATAAAACATATATTTATTTATTTTTAGTAGAAAAATGTATTTCGTTTATATTAATCATTTTTTGTCAAACTATATTTCGAATATTTTTAATATAAATATGCATATAACATTTATATTTATATGAAAAAAAAACGTGTCTATTAATTTATCTTAATAAAACTCAATTCATGAAACTCGAATAATAAGTAAATAAATAATAAACAACAATACAAACATAATATATTATAATATATTCAATTTTCAATATGGAAGATAAATGTAAAGCCTTTTGCATTTACGACTGTCACAGAAATTGCCTTCAAAATCCCTACACATAATTAAAATATTGATAAGCAAATTCCACATAATTTATATATTGATAAATGTTGAAAATAATGCGAAAATTTAAATGCGAAACGCTTTAAAGTCAAACCAAATATTGTATATTCAGATTTTGACATCAAAAGCGGCCACAGCAACGAATACTTGGCAATTCGCCAGGGCAACTGAAGCGAATTTCGACCTATAGACACGCCCAACTACCAGCTGCCCCAATTTGAGTTATGTTAAGTGTATAATAAAGTTTATGCCACGAGCTGGTGCAACAATAAAATTTGCAGTCAAGAAATTAATAGCTCACTGGAGGGCAGTGCTCTTGCGGCAGACCACCCACAACTCCATACAGCAGCGCCAAGACGAACAACAGCAAAAACAACAACAGTTTGCCAGATATTTATTACATTTTAGCAATCGTAATTGTCATTGTTTGTCTTGGCGTCTGGCAAATGTCGTTTAATTGCCAGTCCAGCCGACAGAGAGAGCGAGAGAGCGAGAGAGAGAGAGGGAGAGCGAGAGGGAGAACGAGAGGGATAGATGTAAGCATTGCAATGGAGGGTTAGAAATGTTTTCTGCTTAACTCAGCTGACGGGGTGCGAAAGTTAGTCAGTCCATTTAAAAATAGACACGCTCAAATGCTTAAATAAATAAACAAAATGTCAGACAATAAAAATTTATGAGCCTCAATTGAAATACTGCAATTTCAATGGCAGACGATAAAAATATTTACACCAAGATAGAAAGAGAGAGAGTGAGTGGGAGAGTGGGAGTGTGGGGGAGGAAGGGAGACAAACACGATATAAAGTACTGACTAAAAAGTACATACGAGTGGAAACTAAAAAGCCGATGAGTCAATTTGTACAAAAGGCGCCACATGACCGCACACATGACTACAACCACACACATGTGTAACTATAGATACTCAGATACACACATTTATCTGGTCTTTTTTGTGTTTGTAGTTTTTGCTTTCATTAGGCATCGCCAGTGTAAATGGTATTCGTAAAATAAAGGAACTGGGTCAGCGCAGCAACAAATGTATCTCGATTTCATTTCGCAGCGCCTGCAGCACAAACGCTTATCGCCAAATGACAATCTGCAACGGCAGTGGCAGCGGCAGCGACAGCGACAGCAGCAGCGGCAGCAGCAATGGCAAGCCATAAGATACTTTTGCATATGTCTATTTGCATTGCACGAAGATGTCTATCGGCTGCATTTGAAGGTAAACGATAAAATTGCTTGGCTGGCTGCGTTTCACTTTTGATATGTCCATCGGCCATATACGGGAAACCCTATATGGGTCATATTTTGCTGGAAAGTCTTAAAGGTTAAACTCAAGCGCTTCTTAGACCAATAGGCAAATAACATCCAGCTGTGCACAGCGGACTCATTCACAGCTCAGCTACTACTATATGTTGGCTATTTCTCGATGCCTTGTTGATAAAAGGCCCCATGCTGTGCTCTTCTCTTTCATTGATTTCATATGGGAAATTATATTTTGTAGTGCCATTGGCAAACATTTAATTTCTTTTTCTTTATTTTTTTTGGGCAGACAAATTGGCTGTAGGAAAATCAAGATAAGTCACAAAATAAATTGAATTAAATAAGCTAAAGTCACGTTTTCTGATTTGCAATTAAGGCCAAGTCGGCATTAGAGTTTGGTTAATAATAGTAAAATAAATTGCCAAATCATTAATTCATTTGCCAGGTTATTAGTTATCCACGAGCTGATTTCTTTGATTGTCAGTAAAATGAAAACTTCAAGAGAGACCAGGCACCTCACTTACATTTGATTTGCGAGTTCAAGGGACCGTAGCTTATCAAAGTATCTCGAAGATACACGTTCTAAGAAATTGAATGAGCAGCTTGTACTTTGAGCTTTCAAGTAGCAAATTATCTTGTCTCAAGTTGTCAGCGAGAGGCAGTCAGGCAGCTGCAAGTCAGAAAAATATATATTTCATCAAATGCAACTATCTCAATCTAAATTGCTAGCAGTTGCATCTTTGTGTGGGCGACACAAAGATACACTACTGCTTGCTTGGCAAAATAATAATTTACTCAAATCATTCTATGAAGCAATGGAAATTTGCTGCAAAAGACACTTTTGCTTTGGTCGCCCTCCGTTCAGGCGTTCAGTCGTTCCCTGGTTGGTCGCTGGCAATTTGCAGTTATATTTATTTTGCATTAAAGTGCAGTGTAGCGTGTGCAGCTCATTAAAATTGGTTTTTTGTCAAGAACAGACACAATCGCAGCCAAAACGCAAAGGGGAGACGAGACACAAGCGCACAAAGAACCATTTGTTGGGTCTTTCAGTCTATGGCGCCATTGTATGAAAATTTCTTATTAAGTGATCAATAATCATTTTGTTCAAATGCCAAGAGCACTCCATAAGCCGCCCACATTGGTCGGCCGGCATAGAACACCGAAACCAGAGCCAAATTACAAACAATTTACATAGCTGCCCTCGAGCGTAATTCGTCTGGTCTAAAGACTGAGATTCGGACCGAGCCTGAGTTGCCGAGTTAGTGGTGGTGGTGGTGGTGGTGTCGGTGGTGCATGGTCCGCATTTATTGCCTGTTGCACTTTTCTGCTCCAAATGCAATTTACAGCCTTGGAATTTGGGTTAAATTACAGTAGATAAAACATTTCAGCTGCGGGCTAGCTGTCGAGTAGCCAGCCAAGTTAGTCGAGTCCAAAACAAATCATTATCGGCTTTACCTGAACGACGGCCTGGTGCCGATGTACAAACAACAAACAACATCACACCCAAGCACTAAAATAATCAATTCAATTAAAATGCCATGCAACTGACCAAAGTGAACGCCCCATCAGCTACGCTTGCCCCAAGACCAACTACCGACGCCCCGTTGATAATGATGGGCACTGCGGTGATGCCTTTCTGCATTGTCGGCATCAGCGCTTGCCTTCTTTAGCTGCTAGCAAAATATATGGTATATAAAGAAAAAAAAAAGGAAAACATATAGTCTGAAGAAAGGGCGTGCTGCAGATCTGGCTGTTCACGTCAAGTGCCTATCTGACTGACTGCTCCGCTCTGCTCTGCTCAGCTCAGTTCTGCCCTGACCGGCTCATGAAAAATTCATTCATAGTGTGGAATTTCGCGCTTAAATGTAAAATAGTTTTTCAAACAAGTCGAACACAAAGCGCATTGTGAACGCTGCCGACAAGGCGATGTTATGAAAGGACGCTGCGAAAACATAGCATAAAATACACGAATACACGGCAGCGATATATGAGTGTGTCTTCCTCTCTAGTAAACAGGATTACGATTGCAACTGCGTTTGGGACTGCCACTAAAAAAGGGCTTGCCAGCTGCGTTGCCGTTGCCGTTGCCGTTGCCTTTAAAAGCCAACAAGTTAAAGTAGCGGCATTACAACGCACCAGCTCGATTAGCATAAATGTATAAATACATATATAAAATCAGGAAAATACAAGCTATGTAAGAGTTGATGACTTAGAGATACCCTTTGTTTGTGAGCTAAATACCTTACCTTCATATGAAGTATTAAATTTCTGGTTATCAATGATTTCAGCCAATGTTATATATTATTACAAAATCATTTTTATTCAGTAAAAAGTTAGCTTTAAAGTCAACAAATTTCTAACACTAAACTAATATACCTTGTATTTTTCAAACGTGAGCATCTGCGCTATGTTACTCACCGCAGATGCGCTTCAGAAGCTGCAGATACAGATACATCTGCGAAGATGCTTATGCCAGCTAAGCAGGCACATAGGCAACTCCATAAAGATCTCCTCACATTTAAAAACACCTCATGTGGAACGAGCAAACAGCCAACACACATCCGCACACACACACGCACACAGGAACAAACACATGCAAATAAGACATCTTGATAGATAAGCTGGGCGTGTGTACGTGTTTAACTACAGGCATCTTGTCAAAGAGGCTGAGAGCTAAGCAGTCCTCAACAAAAGACAAAAGCCTCCCGCACTCATGTCTGAGGTTATGTGGCACCATGGCGTTACGCCCCGCAATCAGCTAGCTACCCTTAGAGTGTCTTAATAACCGTGCAAAACTCTGGCAATTCCATTTTTACTGGTGAAGAGTTGCCTTTTAATTTCGCCATGGCATGTGTTATTGCGGCTGTAAAAAGTGGATGAATTGCTTTTGATGTTTAATGTTTCATGTTAGAAATTTGTCATTTTGCCATTTTATTAAAGAAAAACTGCAAACATAAATTATCAATTAAAATGCAATTTGTAATTTGATGAAACACATTTTAATTACGAGCCGCATAACTAACCATAATCACTGTGACTAAACGGCACACCGACCAAATGTTTAGTGACCATTTAATTAATTTCCCAATTTGTCTTTGTTTCAATGAATTCAGATAAAATTTAAATATTTGTGGTAGTCATGGGACGACCACTGACCAATGCACTTTGTTTGTTAGCTGCGTGCTTCGTTGGCTGGTTCGGCTTTTAATTTATGCAATGCCACACACTCACACACACTCACATATATGTACATACATTATGCATACGCAATGTTGCGCAAATATTTATTAGCTATTTGTTGTGTCAAGCTCGCAAGTCCAACTGCAACAACGGCAACGTCAAGCAACGGCGATAATCAATTAACATCCAGACCTTGTCGCAGCGCTAAGATGCAATAAATACTCGACACCAAATCAATCATACGCACTGTTGTGCTAATTGGCTATGCAAATATAAGAAAACCTCGCCCTTATTCAGCTGAAAAGCGTCTATTGAGCTTTAAAACCTTAAAGTGAGCTTATAGAGAAACTTAGACAGAAATTAAGCAGTTCTTAAAATTGCTTACACTTAGAGTTTGACTAAGTAAAGTGTTGATTTCTTTCACACATTGCATCAAGGACATATGCCTTTATAAAGGTGAAGTTTACAATATAAGAAAATTATGTGTTTGATAAATTACTGACAGAAGTAAGTTTTACTCTAATGATAATTGTAGTATTAATGTTAATCATGACATATAAGACGAGGAAAGGCTGTTAATATTTATAAGATAATATAATCACATTCTGAAACAGCATTTTGACATATGTCAATTAATAGATTGTAAGTAAATAGCAGAGTTTCGGTATTATAAAAATATTACTTTGTGAAAAGTTAAGCGACTTGATCAGTTGAGTTAAATACTTTGATCTAAGCAGTAAATATTTATCAAAGCGAAACAGTTGCTCTAATTAGACAAGTAAAAGCTGAGTATTAAGTTCGCTTTACATTTTCTCTACTATTTTGAGTGCACTCTACTGTTATGTTATCAATAAGTGAGACCCGCCCAGATATTGAGTAATGAAGATAGTTGCTATTCACTATCAGCTCACTACCTCATCAAATACTTTTCTCGAAGCACAGCACTCGAAGAGCCACTAGAGAGTTGAATGAACTGCTCCCTAACTAAGCACCACTTGAATTTTAGTCAAATCTTAGTAGGCACTCGTCCAGCGATTCGCACAAAGCTACAATTTCAAGTGAGTGAAGAGCTGAAAGCAAGAAGCGCAACTCAAAACCCACTTCAATATAGTTGGCATATTATGAGTGACCCGCAGGCGAGCACCTCAACCTCAACCTTAGGCCAATGGCGAGGCAATGCGAGCGTCCAATGCTAAGATCAATGCCACTTTGGCCATGGTCGACGTCGACGTTGCCAACTTCCTGTTACGTGGCTAAGCTACTACTTCGACTACTACTACCCTATTTATGTATGTATATGTAGCAGTAGCTAGCGTTCTACCCGAGTTGACTTTTCCTTCTTTTTTATTTTTTATTTTCTTTTTTATTTTTTTTATTTTATTTTTTTTTAAACACTTCCTCATTTCGCTTTGTGCCTTGGCATTTGGCGGCTATTCTGTGTCAATTCCCAGCACTGTGTCTGAGTGTCACCAGAACCAGGTAGGAATGGAATGGAATGGTTGAATTGAGTTCAGATTTCTGTGCTCCAGCTCCGCTGCCTTCTGGCTGAGTGCCAAGTGTAGTGCAATAAACTCGCTTTTTTGAATAGCTGGCAATCAAAGATCTGAATGCAAGATACGATGACATTTACTCGCACATTCAATTGCGCTTTTGATTTGAATATTTACATGCCTCGAATGCTCTCTCGCCTGACATACGCTCGTGTCTTTTTTATCCTTTGTGTGTGCCGAGTGCTGCATATAGTAAAGTATATTGACATAGTCAAATTGGCTTACAGTGAGCTGCCATTGGGTCTTTGGCTCAGTTTAGTTGGCTTCAACCGAGAGTTAATTGATTTCACTTGCCTTAAACTTAAAGTTGAGACCATCATTAGGTGCATTTAACTACTCGAAAAGTAAGCTAATGCAACTTTAAGTGGTTAAACCTTGACAGCCAACTAATTTGCCTAATTGATAAACCATGCCAACCATAGAACATCTTAAGCCTCAGCTTAGCTACAGCCTCGGCCTTTGTTTGCTCTGCACGTCAACATCTTTTGAGCCGATGCACTCAGGCGCAAGTAGACGCACTTCAGTTGCAGTTGCAGTTTCAGTTGCAGTTGCAGCTGCACCATAGAAAGCGGATGCATACTATATTAACATCCATACAAATCTCTAAGAACAGTATTATGCAGCAGCTGCCATATTCCGGACGGCAACTTCATTGAGGTCTAGCTCAGTTCCTGCCTGCTACTGATGCGCCTCCTGTCTCTTGCTCGTCTGCTCCTCCTTTGAGTGCCCATTAATTGCAATCAATTTCGCTGTCAACACACACTCCAAATAACTGCAGGATATTTATTTATGCGACCAATACCCTGCCCCTGCTGGTCGCCACAGAACCTTTTGCAACTGAATAATTACCTTATGACACATTATCATTATTATTAAGCCGGCCCCAGCCACAACTTATCATTTTCACATCAGCTTCGGGCCATATAAGTCCTGGAATTACAGTCGACCACGAAACTCCAAGTGGCCACTCGCCTAGCCCCTAGGCCTCATAAATATGTGCGGCCAGCAAAATTATATAATTATTTCAAGTATTCTCAATCGGACTCGGGACGAGTGAGTGCTGAGTGCGTTATCGCAGTCGTAAACCTGTTTTTGTTTTGTTTTTGTTTGTGCTTTCGCTTTTATTTGAATACGCTATATGCAACCACAAAAAGAGGTATGCAAAAAATAAGTAAAAATACGTAAAACAAGATAATAGAAAGGTTGTTAAACTGAGTTAAGTCAAATTAATCAAATTTTGAAAAATCAAGCGCCCACGAGCAGGGATTTGCAACAATATTGAACAAGTAACACAGTAGTTAAGAAAAGCACTTTATTCCATAGGGTATTCATTAGTTCATTAAGGCCAATTCATTTATTTTCATTCATTTTAGCTGCAATGCGTCAAGCATTGCTTTTTAGGCCAGCGCCGAGAGCCAAATACATTAAGCTCTGTCCTTTACTGAACTGATTTCAGTTTAAAGTGCAAATATTTGCGCCCTGCGACGCTTAACAGTGAAAAAAGTCCCATTAATGAAATTGTATGGTGCACAAAGTGTGCGCCGCACCACTCGATTTACATGTGTGTAAAGTCAATATATTGCGTATATGCATCCGCCAGGGCTGGATAGCAGAACAAACTTTACTTAACTAGAGTTACAAACCAAAATATAAATAAATAATCATTAATGACTTTTCAAAACATTTTCTATTGATAAATTATTATTATAACACGAAAATACCCTTTCAATATGTTTTGTGTGTGGCTCAAAGAGCAAAACACTTTTTCCTTTTTGTCTATACATAGTTTCCATGTCCATTTTACATATACATACATAGCATACAGTTGCAAACGAGAGCCATACAAAAAAATACAATTTGTTGCTGCAAAAGTTGTTCGTTGTAAATATTTGGCCTGGCCGCCCACAAATGCCCACAGGCCCACTTGCCACAACAACAAAATCAGCTTGGCGGAGCAAAAACCGCAGCGCATGCTTGACTTTCAGTAGCTCTGCCGACAGAGAACTACGCATTTCGACTGTCCAAGGGTCTGACGGCTTGACGGTACGACGCGATGTAGCTGCGCAGTTATTGAATTGATGGTCGCAGCAAGTGCTTTAATGGAAACTTAAGTATCATCGTTTAAAATGACGCAGAAAAGCGCAGCCAGCGAACAAGCGAATGAACCCAACGAATGCTGGTGACCCTTAACCGTCGACCATTGCGTTGCCAATGCCAATTATTATTTCTATACCCTGTAATCATCAAATCAACTTGAATTAAAAGTATGCACTTTTTCTAAAAGACTATTTATGAAAATTACTCACAAAAGTTTAAAAAAGCCAAATCAGACTCCTCAGCTTCGATTTGAATATATGTATTTAGAAGGTATCCTTACTTTGCCATTGAAACTATAAAGAAATTAAAAATGCTAACATCGAACATAATATATAAATATATATATATATATAAATTGTAAATTTGTCTGTTTCAATTTTCAATACTTGATATTTTCTAATTTATAGTTTATCTTTTTCTACAGGGTATCAATATTTTCAAGCCCTCTTGAGCGTGGGACTCTTACTGCTCATTTTAACAGTATATTTTTGGTGCACATTCATTTTATGCAGTTTTTACGACAACTTGCATAGAAATTATGTGCTGCTACCCTGTAATGGGCATTGTGAAAAATGTATTACAAGCATTAGGCGAAGTCAGGGCAAACATTCAACTAAAATATGCAACGCGGCAGGAAAGTTTGGGTGGAACGGCGAAAGGGGCTACAATCACGTCATGAAAAGGGCATAAAAGTCGGAAAAGTAATGAGCGAAGAGAGCAAAACCCGAGTATATTAAATATGCACCAATTAAAAATGACAACGACGCCCTAAAACTCAGCAGCGAATCATCAAAAATTTGTTCAACAAAATGAAAATGCAAGGCAAATATTTAAAAAGGTGTCGAGTGACTTACGTGAGGAATTACTTTCGACACCCTTTTTTGCTTATTTTATTTTTTGTTAGCTCTGAGTAACTTTTGCATGAACATCAACAAGCTGAGCTCGTAAAAGACAAACAACCCATCAAAAGTGACGCAAAGTCCAAAAACCCAAAGCTCTGGGCTAAACCGATTTGTAAATTTATTTATGCACGCCAAATCCAAACTTTGATTTCTCTCTCATGGCTAATAGAAAATCCTTTCAAAGGGCAACAGAATATCGGCTTTAAAGTATTTAATGTCCGACCGGAAAAAGAATTCAGCCAGCTTAGAACAGAAGCTTATTTTAAAACAGGTTTCAATTGTGCGCACAATTGATAAAAATCCGGTTCATTTACTTTTAACTATTAATTTATCGCATTTACGCTTGATTTACCAAATAATGTGAAATTAATTTAAACTCTGACGCATAAATTAAAATCACAAACAGCATGTGGAAAATAAAAGAGAAGTAGAACATTTTAATTACATATAATCGTCATTAATTAATTATAATGATAAGGGGTAAATGACTCAGTGCAGCGCGAAGTGACTTTTAGTGCATTTTAATCAGTGCCGTTATTTCATTAATATGCTCCCAAAGCTGATATCATAGAAAGCGAATAAATTATATTGCAATCGTATTAAAATGCGCTTGCTGATTTATTCAACTACAACAAATTGATATTTCAGACTTATACAAGATAAATACTATGCTAAACAGCAATTAGCTGTCTAAAATACAAATTTATCTCAGTGAGCTTATTTATATGCAATATGTATATACCCTGTACGGTGCTGTATTATATAACGAGAGTAACCGGTATAACATATCAATTGTATCACAAGCATACAGCTAGGCATTATGAGAGATAAGCTTTGAAATAAGTTGGGAACTATTGTAGATGCAATGTATAAAAAATAAATTTATAATAATGAATTTTACTTCGAAATGTGTGTATTAATAAAAAATCTGTAAACTTAATTATTTGGTCAATTTTATTTGGAATGGGGAAGATTTACCAATTCGGAAAAATGTCTTACTTGTATAGTCATTACAGAAACGTATATAGTATATATGTATTGTATTTGAGTTCGGCTGTGAGTCCCTCTGCTTGTTACATACTTTTGCACATAAACATAATTCACACTTTAAATGGGTTTTTGGATATAAAAATTAGCACGTCTTGAAGTTGAAGTTGAATTTGAATTTAATTCATTTTATACGAGATATTTTGATTTCCATGCTATGTTTGTAACATATATGTGTATAAATATATTTAATCAAATTTCCATTTAACGTATTACAAATAATGTACCTAACTTACAAAACTCCACATTCACCCCTCTGCCTCTCTGTCTCTCTAACTCTGTATAACAACAATCAATCAAAAAGAAAGTTTGATACATCTAATCCTCGGTCCTGGGTTTTTTGTTTTTCAAATAGAACCGGCCTTTTAATCAACAAGCTTGCGGAAGTGTATTATTTTTAACACCAGCTTAAGGTCAAGTTTAAGGCGGCGAGTTTGAAATTTGTATTGCAGCCAAAGAGCATTAGCCCAGGAAAATGATAAACAATGTCTGGGACTGTGTCGCCGACGCTGCCTGTTAGACATTTATAATTACAACAAAAAAGTGTTCCTTATTTACTTTGTGTTGGTTTTTTTTTGTTTTCCGCGTTTTTTTTTTTTTTGCAATGCCAGACTTGGTCTGCCTCTTATGTGCTGGATGTGAACGCCCTGTCGACACACACAAAAAGATGATTTATGTATTTAATTTAATGCTGTTCTTGTTGTTGGTGTTGGTTTTATAGAGGACCCACACACACACAGTGTTTATTTGTCAGGCGACAACGGGATAATAAGAGAAACCAGAAACACGAATCCGGCAGACAGTCCGGGATGCTCCTTGTAGTACATTATTTCCTTTTGCCGGTTTAACGGCATTTTGCTGTTTTAAAGGCATTAAATTGTCATTGCTTCTGTTGTTGTTGTTGTTTGCTGCTGCTGCTGCTGCTGCTGCTACTGCGCCCACACACAAAAACCATAAAAATGAAAAATGTGCGTCGTGACTTTGTTATGCTCTTCTTCTTCATCTTTCATCTACTACTGCTGTTGCTGCTGCTTCAGCTGTAATTATAAATAATTTGCTTGTTGTTGTTAGTACATTTTTAAGCATTAATAAGTAAATAGACAAGAGGCCAACGAGCTTAGCGCAACGGAACTCGTCTGAATTATTCAAAAATCCAGCACAAGCAAATCAAATTTTTGGCCACAAAGCAGCAGCGGTTCTCCTGCTCAGACCTCAGCTAGAGCCACAGCCATAGCTTCTGACCAGGCGCATGTCCTTTGCTCGGATAAGCAGAAAGTAAATAACTAGTACTTGTAAAACATTAGCAGCACACACTGCTGCACAGTTATAGAGCTAGCAATTACCATAAGCCCCACACACACACACAGATACACACACAGAAACAGACACACACACACACAATGACCATTAAACGAAATGTGCCCAAAAAGAATGAATGAACAAGGATCAAGTGCAAATTTTTGATAATTAAACATTCACAAGCGCCAAAATGCTTAACACAAGCACAACGGCTGCCAAAAAAGTGGGCGCTACTCCGTGCCATGCCACGCCCATGCAATGTTAACAGTGCAGTTGGCTGTTGTGGCAGAGGGGCGTATGGGGCGAGGTCCTGAACTTATGCCGGCAATGTAATTAACACACAAAAATTGAAATCTGCTGCCGAACACATACACCCACAGACACACACATACACCCACATACATACACTTAAGCACACACGAACAAGCTAGACGGCTTCATTGAGGTCTAGCAAGTGAGTCGTAGAGAGAGTGTGTGTGGGTGTGTGTGTGTGTGTGTCTGTGTGCACACTGGTGCGTGATTGTATTTGTATTTGTGTTTACATACACGAAGTCGCAACAACTTCCTTTCTTCTCTCTTGTTTTTGTGTTTTCGTAATTAAAAATCAGCTGCAGGATATTTTCGCCATTTTCCCAGCGAAATTACAGGCAACATGTAAAACATAAACAGCAATTTTCACCAAGAACTTCTGCAGACAACGCTAACAGCCTGCTCCTCCCTCCCGAGATTCCCAAATGAGTCGAATTCAATGAGAAGTTAATGGTTATTAAGATCTGCGCATTTCAATTGAATTTCACAATTACCATTTCGCTTGAAATGTTTTTATTGGAATGTTTTTGATCTTAAGTGAAGCAGTAAAATATGTGTTAAAAAGGTTTTAAAATAAATTGAAATTGAAGAGCTGATAAGAAAGATAAAATTAGTAAATCATTATTAAAATTATAAATTATAGCTTCTATATGTATGTGTATAAAAAGAGAAAATAGGGAAAGAATTCCATTAAGTTGAATATAATTTAAAATTGCATTCGATTTATGTAATGCAGGGCATTCAAATGACTGTCAACTGTCATTACTTGTCTATAAACCTCACTTGTTAAAGTTATAATAAGCTTAACTACATGATGAACATTGTAACATTGTGAATGAGCGCAACAGACTGCGCAATACTCGCTTCAACTAAGCAACATTATACCAAGAGATTAGCAACGTACCTCAATAGTTCTAGCCACATAATCTAGTGCACGTAAATTCAGGTAACCGAAGTTTCAACTCCCTTACAGAAGCCAATATACTCTGTTTGTCTTTGTGAGCGTGTATTGAAACAGAGCTTTCAAGAATCAGCATGAAAGGATTGCCAACGTTCACTGCGTAAAATTGTATGTCTTGCAGATGTATGCAAATATGATTGAATCATTTAAATAAACTGTCTGCCTGCAGCCGATTGGTATGACAAATGGATCACTGCCAAAGGCTTGGGTTGGGAAGCGTCGGGCTTGGGCTTGGGCTGGGAAATCCGCGCCATAAACAAATATTTTTATTATACTCAAATAACAATTTCACGTCTGCTGCATTCGCAAACCGAATTCATATTACGCCGTTTATTTGCCAATCATTTATTTTGTATTAATTAAATATGTGGTTTGTTTTACACAAAACCGCATAAATATTTATGCTTTTTTACTTTCATATGTGTTGTTCAGTGGGTTGAGAAAAATCCATTTTTAAGCTGTAATACAAACCCGAAAAACCAACGGATTTTCCATTTCGAAGACGCAAACACGTCTGAAACTGAAATGAAATGAAAAAGCCTTTGATTCGGCACCCCCAAAAGGGGTGCGGCATGTTTTTGACAAATTGACTTTGGCAGCCATAATAACAACAACAACAACAACAACAAGAGAAGCAAATGGCTCTCAAGTACTATATTCATATTGATTTCAACGAAACTCAAAATGCAAATGACAGATTTATTTTTCATGCTGTCGTTTCGCCTGTCAATCAACATGGCCAAGGTGTTGATTGATGCCTAGACTTCTAAAGACAGCTGGTTGGGCTCGTATGCCCCATTGCCAGGCGATATTCCCCAACTCTAAAACTGAGCTGCAAAAACATTTCATATACATATGTATGTTTCTCTTTTTTTGACAGCTACGCATTCAGTGATTTTTTTTCCGATTCTGTTTCCATATTCGGATTTGTTTCGAAGTGGGTGCAACGCACGCCAAATAGAGCGCCTTCAGTACGCCTGGGCACACTTGATTGAATTTGGTATGGGGGGAAACGAGTGGAGCTACTAAGCTGGGCATTAGCAATGCTTAGAAATGCAATGACGCATGTAGCATTCCATGTTGAACAGGATTATATTACAATATTCAAGTACATACATATGAATGCATGTATTGTATATATGTTTGAAATCATGCTCATTTGTCTACCAGCCAACCCAAGGAGAAAAAGAGTTAATCAAAAAGTTTGTGAAATAATTTGAGAACAAGTGAAAATGCATTTCACAATCGTTGTCAAGAATAGAATAAATAAATCAAACAATTTCAATAATTTCAAATTAAATTAAGTTATTATTCATGCAAGGCTAGAATATTGCTTACAGTCAAATATTTTGAATGCAAAATTAATTCATTTGACAGTGCTCAAGACTTTAATGGAAATTGTAAAATAAATAGTTATTTAAAAGTGTCTTGAATTTTTATATATTTTGAATAATATATCGTATTCAGAGGTTTGGGACAAAAGGAATTTAATTTTCTAATATTATGGTAAACTATGGTAAAATATAAGTTTTCTCATTTCATATGTCGATGACGGCTCAACTGCTCACACTCAGACCATTGTTGCACCGACAAACTCTCTAAAATTGCAGTCAAATTTGACGCGGCTACAACTTTACCATTAAAATCTTAGCCCAGTTTTCATTGTCTGAGCAGCCGAAATGTAACAAACACACCATTCACAGGTGTAAGCAGCATTCACAGGTGTGCGCCGGAGCTTTTGTTTGTCAAGTAGAGTAATTTGTTTGCATGTTTATTCATGAAAGCGCGCCAAGAGCTCAGACAAGAGGCAGACGCAAAATAAATACATGCTTAAAAAAAAAGGAGGAAATTCTTGAAAGCTTCATCTCTCTTTCCCTCGTTACTTTCTCGCTTACTCCGACACTACGCTGGGCTTTTAATAATTTAACACTTCTCTCAGCGCCAACAGCAGCAGCAAAATTGAAAGCTTAAGCGGCTAAAACTGAATGTGCCTTAAAACGGGCGACGATTCTCGCTGTCAACAGCGAGAGAAGCCCTCAAAGAAACACGAGTTCTGAAATGCGGCCAGAAACAAAGCGCTTTAAATACCCTGAATTGGGGGTTGGACACATTGAAATTCGGCTGAGGCAGTCTCAGAGTCAGACTCAGCCTGGCTGCTGCTGCTCATTGGCCTTAGTAGGACGCTTAACCCCATAAGGCGACGAGATAAAAGAGGCTAAGCTTTATTTATTATTCCACTAAGGGCGCAAAAGTTGACAGTCCCTCCAAACCAAAATGAAAATTGTACTTAAGGGAATTCTTTATGTGTTTAGCCACTTTGAATTGAAAACTTATGTTTAGATTTTAGAATTGTTAGGCAAATAACTTCAAATTCTTTGAGTTTCTTTTATGAAATTAATCACAAATATTTAAATAAATGAAATGCTTAAAGCCACACTCCTAACCAGCTAAACAGAAAATAGAATAAGCCAAATCCAAGCTAAGCCAAACGCCTATACTTGTCTACTAAATAAAAAGAGTATATTAGCTTTGTACAATGTCCGACTTGCTGTTTGGGTTACACTTGACTTTTAATTTTGATATCAAAGAGAATGTGTTTTTGGAGTTTAAAAGTTAAATATCTATTACTGAGCTGAGTTACTCTGTACTGTTCATTTAATTAAAACTATGAATTGAAATTTAACTTATGGCAATCCCAATATTAAGAATTCTTGCCTACATTTTTAGCCAATAATCTCTTAAAAGCCACGTCGAAAATTCAATTAAAAACTTTATGAACAACACGAGTTTGCAAAAATCAAAGAAAACATTTTTGAAAGTGCATGCATGTTATTGGGCTGTGAGCGGCTGTCTAACGAAAAGAAATGATGGCGTTATTCCAATCCACCACATTGCGAACTTCCAGTTAGCCAAACACTCCCTGAGTCCATTCCATAGAACTATCTGTATGTACGCTTGTGTTTTGCTGTATCTGTGTGTAGATGTGGCCGGCAACGGCATTAGGATGTAGTCGAGGTAGTCAAGGCAGAGCCTGGGGAACTCGCACAAACGAAATAATCCAATATACATATTGTATTGTGCGATAATACGCCACACGGGTGGAACAACTGTCTGCTTCTCATAAAAACCGGGCTGGAATGTTTTTTATACACTTTCTAGCATTCTAGTGTTTACCTTGGTTGCTTTGTTGCCGCAATGCTATGTGTCAAGAAATATCGTTTGCTACGCTCCTCGAGTGCGTTTATTTAAATTTTTTTTGTTTTCAATTTTTAGGCAGATTTTTAGACATGGCAAAACAAAGAAACTCTCTTACAAATTCAACGGAAATCATTTCAATTTTCAGATACTATGCAAAGAATTTACATACTACAATAGTATATGTATGTGGATATATGTGTGTGTATATGTGTGCTTAGACGATGTTAGTTTTCGCCAGGCGAATGCATGTGAAAATCAATTGAATGTCGGAATTCATAAAAAATTTCATCAGGATAAAATATTTTGGAATTCCATGAAGCCATTGAGTATGGTGGCTGTGATGAAAGCAGATAACACAATCTACTATATTTCTAATTAATTTAAATTTCAAATACAGAAATTATGCATGCTTTTAATGATTACTAATCACAAGTATGTTACACATCATTGAATATTGAAAATATATTATAATTGAATAATTCAAACTAAATATCGAATGATACCTCTGTGGATGCGTTTGTGAAATTCAATGTATAGATAGATAGCATTTCATTTGTTTACTCATTTTGTCAATCTCTGCACAAGCGATTTGAAATAAAAATTTATTTAGATTGTAAGTGCCAGTCGGGCCATGTGCCAAGGATAACTGCCATCGAAATCTTTTAGGTAACTCCTCGAGTTTGTGGTCCATAACTGTTCGACTGTTTCGACTGCCAACTTTCGGCCAGCCAACCAGTGGGCAAATGTCCAAGATTGTTGGCGCTAATGTTGCCGTCTGGACCTTTTTACACCCCCTTTTGCCTCTGTGCCCCGCATTCTAAGTTGGACTAAGTGTCTCCTGGTGCTGTTTATTTTTATATGACAATGCAAAGTAAGTGCACTTGAGTTGTGCTCCCGGCCTACAATCAGCTGGCAGCTGCTCAAAGCGCGATAATTAACATTTGTTACATAGGTCAACAGCAATATACACACACACACACACACACACACACACACACACACACACACGCACACTTGAACACACTTCATATGCTATCCGAGTAGTACTCTATAAATGCGTGCAGAGAACTGTATAAAAGTCAGTGAGCTTTAAAATTGGCACGGCCTTTCGCTCAATTACGGCAGTATGAGGAGCTCCATTGGCTGCCGGTGCCGCTGCTGCTGCTGCTGAGTTGCCTTTGCACGGCCATTAGCCCGAGTCCGGGCTCGGGATCGACGTGGGGTATGGCCATGGGTATGAAAGAGCTCCAACTTCCGTTCCGCTTTGTATGCATGCCATAATTGTTTGGCTACGAAAAATAGCAGCTCGCAGATGCCAATCAATGAGAAGCCCGCTATGATGCCGCAGATGTTGCCAATTGTACCTGGAAATGAAGCAGTACACGCCAAATATATATATACATATATGCCTGGGTATTTGTATTTTTTTGTTTTAAAATTGTAATATGCAGCAGACTCACTGAAGACCTCGTACCAGTCGTTTTTAATAATCTGCCGAAAGTAATGAATGTGCGTTTCGGCAAAGTAAATACGCACAACGGCCAACTCGGAACTGTCATAGCCATAATTGTTATTGCCAGGGCTGCTGCTGTCATTGCGGACGTTACTGCAAAATTGAACTCATTTATAGCGGCTGACGGAGGGTAAAGGAAACCATGAACTGAGATTGAGCTAAACAAAAAACAAAATGGAACTTTCAATCGGGAAAGCTATTGCAGTAAAGGAACTGTGGATGCTGGAGTTATGAAATGTTACATTATATAATTTAATGCTTAGATTTACTTGCAAATAAAGAAGTTCAAAAGATATATATGTATATATAAGTAATATTCACTTCATTTTCTACCCGCCTGAAAGTATGCAAAGATATTTTTGTTTTGGAGACTTGGAGATTTATACAGAAATTGAAAAGAACTCAAACCTTCACTGAAAACTGTCCTTGAACTGTTCTTTTGTTCAGCTCTAACTACTTTCAACTTACGTCATGTTTCGCAATGGATTGTGAAGGGCCAGAGCTCCGGCGCCACGAACATTGTAACGTATCTCACTACAGGAGGGCAGACAGTGTGGACAGTAGAGCGCATCTTCCATCTCATGCTCCAGGCCGGGCACATATTCGCGACTGGTGATGACATTCTGCCATTTGACTGAAATAATATCAGAGACTCAATCGACTTCAACAATTGCTACAGTCACTGCCTACTCACACTTGTAGTGCCTCAGGCACTGCATGTGCTGTAGCGTGCAGAAGACGCGTCCCGTGGCGTCTCCGATGTAATGCTTGGGTAGCTGAAAGGGCAGGCACTCGCACAAGTTATATATGCTGCGGGCGCGGCACGCGGAGATACATTTGCTGAAGGTATATCGACGAGTGAAGTTGTGCGGCATCTCATCCCAAAAACGACATTTTCGCTATGAACACATTTACTGATTGATTGGACAATGATTGACAGATGTCTGCAATACGCACCACGTCGGGGCTTATGCGACGGGCTTCCGGGAGAGTCTCTAAGATTCTGGGACGCACCGGCAAATAAGTGGTGCGACCTGTATATACATAACGTATGGTAACCCCACCAGACTGCGGATCCGGATAGTTGTGTATCTCATTGAGAGAAATCTGTTTAGGGATATGGTGATAGACATAATATTAAAGACATATTTGCAGCTTCAAATCGAAATAAAAAACAAATACCGAAAAACCGTCTTGATTGTGCTGATCGAAAAACCTATCGTTAGCTGCGGCTCTGAGTGTCAGCACCAGACCCATATCAAATCCATAAAAATGCTGGTAATACGATCGAGCTTTGGAAAAACTAAACAAAAACTATAAAGCTCAAGATCAGATAACATAAGATTCACATACCTTCCATTAAAATTGAAGGTACAACAAAATCCATAACTCGTGAGCGATTCACGGAATTCGTGCAGACAATCGAATGGGCGACCTCCTAAACGGCAAGATACCAAAATGTCGTGGCATTTGGGCGTTAGACTATGTAATCGATACTTCGAATTGAAAAATAAATCCTGTGGCGTGGTATCGTATAGATCCAAGAAACCCTGAAGCCGTAAAACACGCTCATAATCGACATTCTCTCCGATGGCGTAGTACATGCCAAAGGCACGCAGCTCTTCATAGAAGTAAGTAGCATTGCGCTGCTTTGGATCCTTGTCGCTGCTGCAAAGGATTACCAAAGGGTATATCTAGAAAGGGACTTACTACAACTGGACTTAACTTACAGCTCCTGTGCGTAACGCCAGACGGTGCGCTTAGATATGCGGTTCTGGGAGCATACCGTAACGGCGGGCAGGGGAACTTTGCTGACGGCATACGATGGATCATACAGCGTGGTGACTAGCTCATCCGTTGCGTCCTTGTACGTGCCCCACACGAAAGCAATTAGAATAGTCAGGGCAGTTATGTGGCAAATAAGCCAAAAGAATCTGCGACAGAGTCGGCTAATTGAAAGGGCAGCCCAAAGGGGTAGCAAGGGCTTTTAGGCTCTGGCCATACTACTTACCGCTCCTGAATGCTACGACCGTGCTCGACTAATTTGCCATAACAATGAAATGACAGGTTTTGCAGCAAATCCTTAAACGCGTCGGCAAATGACAATTTTCGCGTTGCCGATTCCTCTTCGCGTATAGCCGCCATTAGCGTGAGTGGCGCAGGTGGACGAGCTCGTGGCTTGGCTATCCACCAGGCGGCGCGTCCCACCAGCAAACGTTTGGTTGGCAATGGCTCTCCAACCCGCTCTGCACTTGTTGTCATGTTTGGCACTCACTCAGCCGTTTGTGGATTGCAACTGTTGCGGCTGTCTACTCAGTACGCGCCTTTTTGTAGGCAGCTCCTCTAACAAATGTCCTGCCCATGGCATTGTCGTGGCAATGGGAATGGGCGGGGCGTTGATGCCTGCTCATTTTAATGAAAATTTTGCAGTCATGTCGTGCGAGTTGTTGTAATTAGGCCTCGTGTTCCAACTTATTGCCAACAAATTAACTGCGACATGGCACGTGGTGTTCAGCATTGGTACTCCCACCTCCATGGGCTGTTTATTCAGGCAGGCTCTCGATTCGTCTTGGCAATTTCCCTTAATTGTCAACAATTTAAAATGAAATTAGTTAAATGCGCATTAAATGTCAGCCAACGGAAACAACATCTTCATCATCACCATCGCCATCATCATCGCCATAATCGTTTGGGGTAGCGACAAGGACAAAAGCAGGTCATGTCCTTTTTTGATTTTTCTTCGTCTAGCTTGGCATTCCAAAAAAGAAAGAAGAAACCTACCCCGTGGCCAGGATTATGAAACAGGCAAATGAAGCCACGTGTTGATTGTGAATAAAGATATAGAAATTTTTGTATTTCAAGAATTTTGTTTCTGTTTAAAAATAATGCTATTGGACCTTTAATCTATTACAAATAGAACATTCCACACACTTGACTCCTCACATTTTCGTCAATTACTTCAGTTTACTTTTATGGACATATTTGTAGCTTTTCCGCATTCAAAATCTTCGCCCTACTATTTGCTCTGCTGCGCTCCAATATACGATGGCAGCCCAAATAAATGTACTTGCAGAAGAAGAACAGCGTCTCAAAAATGGCCACCAATGAAAATCCCATAAATATCGATAAAATATTTCCAATGGTGCCTGATAAATCATTAGTATATTAATTACAAAGAAATAAATCAATATTCATTCACTTACTGAAGATCTCATACCATTCGTTGTTCAACAATCTAATATAGAAATTGGCATGCGGTTGTCCAAAAAACACTCTCAGTACGGACAAATCGGAGCCCAGCTCAGCGACAGTTTCGTCAGGTGACAGACTCGCCCGGTATGTGTCAATGGGAAGCTCATTCATAGATGTTTTGTACTGAACATCATTGCACGACGGCAGGCACTGCGGACAGAACAAGGCTTCCTCTGATTCACGCTCGAGGCCCGCAATACGAAGTCTCTGAGTTAATACATTATTCCACTTAACTTAAATATATAATCGTAATATTAGGTTAGATAAGGTGAGTTAGGTAAAGTTACAGACTCACACTGATACTTAGAAAGGCAAGAGACGTGGCTAAGCGTACAATAGACTACCCCATCGAAATTCTCCACCAAGTCCAAAGGCATTTGAAAGGGGAGACAGTTGCATAGCGCAATTATGCTGCGAATACGGCATCTGGTAATGCAGTTGGGAAACGTGTAAACGGAACCCAACTGCGGCATATTCGCCTCTGTATGGAAATAACACCGACGCTAACCGAAGAGATTAAAGTCTCAAAACGAAAATTAAAACTGAAACAGTTCAAAACTTACGCCAAATGGGGAAAAAGAGTATAAACTTTTATCGGTGTCTATTACACGTGCAAAAATCCTTAGATAACTTTCCTCCCTTTGTCCCGGAAACATTTCTAATGAATTTGATGATGTTATCGCTGGAAAATTATCCGCATCATGAATGATAACAATGTAACCATTTGTATTCAAAATTGGCGCAAAATAGTCAGCATGACTCGAATTTAGGACAACTGTCAATCCAAAAGACGCATCAGCTAAGCGATTAGTAAAATTTCTTTTCTTAAGCCTGAATAATGAGAGAACGTAATTGACTTAGTAATACAGTAAATTTGGTAAGTGTTAACAAAACTTACCCGTTGTTGCTATTGAAAGTGCAGCATGGACCATACCTTGTCAGCTTTCGCTGAAAGGCAATCTCGCTGAAGCAAGGTATATTCACATTATTCAAACTGCATTTTATTATATAGTCTGTGCATTTGGGCGAGAGCTGAAAATCTTACACTATAAACAAACTAGTTCCAATGGATTGATAACATTAACTCACCATATACATGATACGACGTGTATTGAAAAAGGTTTCATTGTTCCAGGTGCCGAAGATGTCCAGAAACGCTTGAAAGTTAACATAATCTTCATTGTCTGTCTCCCTGTCGCGGAGCATGTATAGCTTGCGTAGATGAACAAGGTTGTCCAAGTAGTACTTCAATTCACGAGGCGAGGGATCGTTACTCTGACTGCTTGACAATGACACCGAGTTAAGACCATGAAAGGGGCAGGTAAAGATTGAGGCTACTCACAGCTCGAGAGCGTATGCAGTGGCGGCCCGCATGGAAATGCGATTGTTGGAACATATTGACACTGCCGGAAATGGCACATTTTGAACAGGATAAAGTGGATCCTTCAGATTGATGACAAAGTATTGTGCAACAAATTGCTCCCAGGTGAGCATGAGCACAACCACCATTGAAATGAGCGTGGTTGTGTGCACCAGCAGCCAAATTAATCTGCAAATAAACGGGCACACGGGTGGAAGGGGGGTGGAAGGGCATTGTCGCCAAGATAAACGCACAAAGCGCAAAGCGCACGGCCATGAGCAGTTTTTGAGGCAAACACGGAAACGGAAATGAAAAATGCGAACGCAAAAAATGTAAAATACAGTGCACAGCGATGAGACGGTGACGGTGATGGCAACGCCTAGAGAGACGGAAAGACAAAGGATACGAAACTGAAAATTTTCTATGGAGTCCATGTTGCGTATGAGTAACGTGACGTCAGTGCAGCAGCAACGGGCTGCCTTTTTTAACAGTCGCTTACCGCTCCGGCAACGTTAATTCCGATGCCAATAGCTTGCTGTAACCCTGCAAGGATATATTGCGCAGTAATTCAGGGAGATCCAAACAAAAGCTCGACCCAAGCGACTCCTTGCGCTCAGCACCGCCACCCGCTTTCGCTGCATTCGGATTTTTAATCCACCAGATGGCATTGGATGTTGATTCAATATTAACCATTGAAGCGCACAATTTTAACGATGATGTGAGCTATTCGCCTGTCCTCTGCCTGTGCTTGCTGTCTGCCAACTGAACGTCTTTAACATGCAATTGGTGGACCACTGCTTCAAGCAAACGGGGCGTGGTCATTTGCTGAGACTTTAATGCAAGTTTGTCATTAACATTTGTTTTAATTGTTTTTAGCAGGCGGCAACCAAAGCTTCCACAGTAATTATTGAGAGAGAAGGTAGAGCATACTTTGCGGCAGGCGCAGTAAATATGGAACCAGTGCTGCCAACTCTTTATGGCTAGTTTCCAGCAGCGATATTACCATCATTAAATTAATCATAATATATTTATAATTAAATATGTACGGTCGAACAGTTCAGGCCAATGCTAACTTCATTAATTTATTAAACACATTTCCTATGTAAATATGTGAGTGAAAATGGAAAAAAAAAACAAAGTTAGGCGAATTTAATAATAAACAAAATTTGTAAAAGTAGTTACATATATGGTATTTAAATTAAATTAATGTGATTGAAATCAGTTAAACTTAAGTCTTTATTTCTAGCGTCCCGCTGTCCAAAATGGCTGCCCCGGATAGTTGCGGCTGCCCACAAAAGCATACTGATTGGGATTAATAACGCGAGCAATATCCGTGTAGCTGCGACCGTTACGCTCTGTGCGATATCCATAGGCCGGCCAACCCATGGCCATCGAAAGCAATGTGAACCAGGCCAGTAGAGCCAGCAGTGCGCACTTTCCATGCAACCGAGACATTCTGTTTCTAGGGACTGCTATTGAGAACTGCACTACAATGCCGTCGCATCGAAGCCTTTTATATACCAAGCAAGTCATCAGAAATGTCTTGAAATTCTGCTGTCTGATCGCTCAGGTTTTGGTGTGTCAACAACAACAACAACAGATACACTTGAAAACAGTTTCAGTGCCACGCGACGCATGCGGCGCACGTATCGGCATTGTCAAGCTTCTCTTCTCACAACAGGCGACGTGGGCTCTTCTGCTATCATCTCGTAGTGTCATCAAAATGTCATTCACTCTGGGTTCGATCAGGTTTGAGATGTCGGTGTTCACGTCTTGACTCAGAACCAATTATATACACATACTTATGCTGGGATCAATCTTAGATTTAACAGTCTTTTTTTATTGCTATACAAATGATTTGACTAAAATAATTTCATTAGCTAAAAAGTAATTAACAATTTAGTGATTGTGACTGTCTAACGACATTTATGGGTGCAACCATATGGGAGCGTTAAAAATGTGATCAAATACATTATGTCTCATTTCAAGAATATTAAACTTAAGAGTTGCGAAACCCCACGGGGAACTCCTAGGTGACTGTGTAAGCTTGATTGCAGACATAAATATCACTGAATAAATAAAAATTAAATCACAAAGTAAAGTAAAGTACATATATGTTTTATGTATCCTAAAAAAAAAACCTGTACTCCACTCATTCCCTATATGAGTAACGCGTAATTTGCGAGTATTAAATAAGTACCATCCAGATAAGAAGATGTGAAAACTTAATTATTTATAAGAATGAATGAATATCATGTAAGCAGGTCTGTGACCTTCAACTGGTCGTTATAGTAGCACAAAGAATTTTAAAAAAAATAAATAATATAAGAAAAGTATAATATAATCTGATTGTAAAACAAAACAAACTAATATGAATTTTAATATATATTTTTACAAATAAATTATAATGCTATATATAGCTATCGTCCTCCTGGCCAATACGGCTGCCCTGGAAAGTTGCGTGCACCGACTGATACATATGGATTGGGATTGATCACGCGAGCTATGTCCGAATATGACTTAGCAGGCACAGCAACAACCATTGACAAAAATGCGATCGAGACGAATAGAGCGAGCATCAAGAGCTTTCCTTGCAACGGACACATTTTGTAGCTTTCGTTTGTTATTAAGAACTGCACTTCAAATGCACCACCTTTTATATGAATATGCTGCCAGAAGAAACAATGCTATCGATTTCCTGTTTACCGATCAGGTTTAGATACGACAATAACAACATAAATATTTGTATAAAACTACAAATAATATATATTCCATGCTTACTTATATTAGCCACCGTTTCCGTTGTAAATCTTAAGCTGTTTTAATCAACAGCACGCGAGAAACATTACTTACACTGCGCTCGCTCAACGTTGAAAGTATCAAAGAAAACACGTTTTTAAAAGTCGCATATCTACTTGGATAGATCTTAACTTTCAACATTCTCATTAAAAATAAACTGTGAATGATTTTGCATAGCATAGCATAACTAGACGGTTTAAAACGTAGTTAGCAAGTCTAATATGAGTTGCTAATGACGTCGGTAGCTGTGACAGTTGTTGGTATTTGCCGTAAATGGATGGGAACAATTACTTAGACATAAATGTCTAATATTAAGAGAATAACTTTTATTACGTTTCCTGTTAGGCTAATATTATTTTGGACTTTTCTATAAGAATGTGATCAGGCCATACGATTACACATACACACATCTGTCTTCTCTAATATACTCAATCGTTAAATAAATAAATTAATCTTTAAAATTAAGTTAGCTATCAAAATTCCAATGAAGAGTCTATGTGAACTGAGAGTACATAAAAAATACAAATAAAAACAACCAGATTTGTTTTCTAGAGCGTGATTCGCGTGACAGTTACGTGACACTCCCATCTCTAAGCGACCTAGTCGCATTTCAGTCACGTCGCACCGATCAACTACACGCGGCTAGTACTTATGGTTTACATAGATACATATGTATGTACATACATATATAGACATACATATGTATGTAGGTAATACATTTTAAAAGCAGACTCACACTTTATTACACACAATTAAAAATATCAGAAATTAAAATTGTATCACATAGAAACACGTAACAAGTTGTAGTTAAGCTTAAATTTGAGTATATCAAAACTTTCACAGATTTATTTTTTAATTTTACATCAATTTTGAGTCAAAATAGTTAGCCCCACAAAGGTGAATAAGGAGCGCGCGGTAGATAGCGGCCCGCGCCTAGACCTAGGTAGGGGTCAGGTTTCAAAACTCTGGCAATATCTGAGTAGGTGCGCCCTTTGCGTTGCCGATTTCTGGACCTGTAGGACTGCTGCGAATATCCATAGCCATTGCCATAGCCATTATATCTATTATATCCATTATAACCACCAGATCCGCCATATCCACCATATCCACCATATCCGCCATATTCACCATATCCACCATATCCACCAGATCCTCCATATCCCACGTTGGAGTTGTAGCCATAACCACCATAGCCAGAGCTGTACCCACTTTTCAGTCCTTTCAGTTTCTTGAAGAACAAAGCATTGCCCAAGTCCAGACAATTGCCTAGCAGCAAAGCGAGGAACATTATAATAGGAACTCTCATGTTGCTTGGATTCTCGCTGTGGTTCTGGTTTCGAGCGGATCTTTTGCGTTCTGGCTATAAATCTAGGCAGTGAGCTTCTATTTATACCCTGCGACTATGCCTGGATACCGATGACACATTATGCTCTTAATCGTTTTCTTTTTGCGTTTGTCAACACATAAAGCCACCTGGATCGTTGGAGATCTGCTGGCATAATGCTAATTTCTATCCAACCAGCAACAATTTAATGCATTACTATGAATTACTTGGACGTTGGACGTTAACAGATGGATCAAGACATTTTGTTATGCCGAGCACGTCTGTGATTAACGCACTGTGAGGGAAGCAGCCGCTCAAGCGGATCCATGAGTTGGCGATCGTCGGTCAACGGCTACCCACATCTTGTTTCCTCTCGAGCTCTTTTGGGCATTTGTATACAATTTTTAATGATCACATAATACGCTCCGTTAGAGAGCAAAGCTGTTGTGGCTCTCACGATCTCTCATCATGCATTGATTAGCGCAAGTCGCAAGCAGAACAAGCAAAACAAACAAACCGAGGACAGGTTTTGAATACAAATCTGAGACGTCTCTCTTATCGCCGAACGTCAAAAAGCAAATACTTTCCCCTCAGTTAGAACTCGCAGCTCTTAGCGCATGGGCGCTGAATTTCGATACGATCTGAAGTCAACATGACGCGAATACGATTACATTTGCTAACGGCCTTGACAACGTGTTTTCTATGCCTAATTCGAATGAGTGCTTCCCAGTTTACTGTGGCAATGTCTTCGGCATCAGCTGATGGTGCAATGGCATCCGCTAACGCCGTCACTGCAGCAGCTCAACTACTTCAACAAGGCTTTGGCTTCGGCGGCAGACAACATACAGGCATAACAGATAAAAGACGGCAGCTACCACCATGGGGTGGTGGTGGCGGTGGCTGGAATGGTGGCAATGGCTGGAATGGTGGCGGTGGGTGGAACCGTGGTAGTGGTTGGAATGGTGGCGGCGGTTGGAATCGCGGCGGCGGTTGGAATGGCGGTGGCGGTTGGAATGGTGGTGGCAGGCATCCTCCTCCTGGTTGGGGAAATTGGGCTGGTGGCAGACCACAGCAGCCTGGATGGGGTGGCTGGGGTGGCTGGGGTGGTGGAGGTGGCAGACGACCACCTCCTGGTTGGAGAGACAGAAACGGAGCTCTACCAGCTGGCTGGGGAGATGGAAATGGAACACCACCACCTGGCTGGGAAGATGGAAATGGATCACCACCACCTGGCTGGGGAGATGCACCAAATGGAAATGGACCACCACAATCAGGATGGGATGACGGCTCATCTCAAAACAATAATTATGATCCATCACGTCCCAGTTGGGGAGATGGAAGTCAACAATTCCAATTGCCTCCTAAAGACGATTGGCAGACACCCGTCGACAATGGGAATGACAATTCACCAATTAACATGCCATCAACTACATCAACTACACCTGTGCCATTCACCCAACCCACCCAGGATACGTTGATCAGCGGCAAAAATCCACCGCCTCTGATTATATCGCCCACTCCGACTCCGACACCCGGAGACACGCTGATTGTGGGCACAAATCGTCCACCTCTGGGACCAGCAACAATAACAACGCCATCATCACCTCGATCTATTGAGACATCCCGATTACGCGACATTGTTTTCCCCAACTCATTAAATTACATCCAAGCTCCCAGCCAGCAGCTTGAATCGGAACCTATCGATGTGCGCAGAAGAAAATGAGCTAAGCGATAGGTTAGCTAATTCGGAACGCCTCTTCTTATACTAAGTAAACATATTAATTATACATGAATACATATTTATAGAAGATTTGCAATTTAATAAGCACAAATAAAGTTGAATAATCGCACGGCTCAGTGCTCTCTGAGATTCGAACTCAAGTTCGGCTTTGTGAGTCTGGAGGCTATGAGGTCTACAAACAGGTTTTGCAAGCTGATAAACAACAACGAAACAAGCATATAAGAAAAGGGCAATATGTATTTAAATTATGTGGACCAGCTGTATTTCAATTGATGTCAATTAAATGAGATGTATTTCTATTATTCATTATATATCAAATATATCGTATAACCAGCTAAAGAGTCCTTTTGCGGAGTTGATCTAGCCTGTTTTCCATACAAATAATGCGATATTCATAATAAATATCAATCACTTCTTACTGCCTGTCACATGCCCATTTTCAATGGGTACAAAGTTCTTGCAGTTCAATGTTCTCCCTGATTATAAGTAGCTTATGAATTTCATAAAGTTCCGAGATAACAACCAAACATTTATTGACAAATGCCCATTATTGAAATAAATTATATATATCTGTACTTAAGATTATGAATTCTTTAAATATGTATCATCGCAAATTGATGCTAATAGCCGTGTTGCTTGTAACCGCCGACTCCGGGACCCGTAGCGTCCACTCTGCCGTAGCCGTGGCCATGCTCATGTCTATATGCGGGAGCGGGTGCGTAGGCTTGCGATGTATAGCCATGTGGATAGTGTGGTTCGGGATAATAGCCCTTTACTGGTCCATGTACAGGTGCTTGACCATAATAACCATAAGCAGGAGGAGGCTGGGCATAGGGATTGCCAACATTAATGCCACTACCGTGGACATGACCTCCACCACCGCCATAGTAATAATCGTAGCCATGATCATAGCCCTCCTGTATGAGTGGACCCGACGATGGCACTGGTCCATAAGGTCTCGGTCTTGCATAATGGGGCCTGTCATCCAGTACGTCAAGCAGCACTTCCGCCATTTTATCGAATGTAGGTTTTGCCTGCGCAGTCAAAAAAACTGCCAGCAGCAGGAAGCAGAATCCAATGTTGAGCTGCATCTTTGATAGTGTTGAAAATTAATATGATGCTTTCCTTTGCCGAGAATCAGGCTTTTATAGCTGATAATCAACAAATATATATATATAGTGTTTACTGAATGAACAACCTTCAATAATGCTGATCATCCCTATCATTAATAGGTCAACCGCGTGGTGGTGATCATTATGTGAGTATCAGGGCTATGCACAGCCGATTTTGCTCAACGAAGTCAAGGCTAAGCCAAAAAAACCACAACTATTTATTTAGTTAAAAAACATAGGGATTTCCCGATAGAGTACAAACAATATTTCTAATGTATAAAATACTGTCATTTATAAATTCCATTAATTCTATTTAAGATTAATTTCAACACTTCGTATTTAAATATTTTAATTTTAGGTTTCATTCATTAATGAACTTAAAAATGGAAAAGATCAAGAAAACAAGTTTTAAAAAACAATTGTATTTATAAATATTATTCTCAGAATCAATCAGAGAATCAACACTTCGGATTTGCAAACATCAGCGAATCCCATTATTTACTCGTCAATGAAACAGAAATCATCTCAGTCTAGAGCCTGACCCGAACGATAACCCCGAAAGCCACAAAATCATCTAATATAATCTCGCGGTGTAAATATGCTTAGCATTCCGCTAGTAAGGTCCAGTTTCACGAGAAGTTTCGCCATGCGCTGCCGCGTTGCCTTTGTCTGGCTACTGTTGGCCGTGACCGCTGTCCTGACGCACGCGTCACACTATTCGCGAGATGAGAGCAATGAGGATTCCAAGACCGAATTCAATTTGGCCTCCACTTTTAAAGGCGGCATCACTAGCAACCGTCATCATGAACGTGCGCATCTTAACTCGCAATTATATCCGGATCTAAGGCAGCAATCGAGCGGTTCCGTTGATATTGATGAGCCGTCCGCTCATGAGAGCGGCGGCAGTGGTATCGGCACCTTGGATGTTCGCGGTAGTCCATCTGGCATTGCTCTGAGCAGTCCGCAGCCACAGTCAAATGGCTTTCCAAATTATCCTGGATTACCCTTTCCTGGACAACCACAGACTTTCGCCTACTCAATACCTCAAAGCTCGTCACCTGCATGCGGTCATCCTGCTCCAGGCTCTTCACCAACTACTATACCAAATGCTTGTCAGCCAGCAGCAAGATATCCAGCTAATGGAAATCCGCAAGTGCTCGGTCATTCTGGAGGCAATCCGCCTGGCGTGTATCCCAGTTATGGAAATCCACAACCTGCCTATCCCGTACAACCTGCTTACCCCTATCCAGGCCAATACTTACCACAATATCCATCTTATCCGCCGACAGCCCCGCTTTATCCAAACTATGGGCCAAGCCTGCCAGTAATAACGCACCCTGGAGCGCCACCCACAAGCTATCAGAATCAGCAAAACTATGCACCCCATGAGACACCTGGGCAGCGTGATCGTTGGGATCACAGCTTCAAAATGAAAACTGAGTACACCGAAGATGGAGTGCACAAGGGACCATTCAGTGTGTTGAACAATCATGGCTCGCAGGGCTATGGCAGTGGTTTCGGAGGCGGCTATAATGGCGTCTTCAATAGGCCAGGTTACTGACTTAAAGCAAGAAAGATTATAAGTTATGGTCATAAGTTAGGTGTAAGCTAACCTCACCGTGTCAGGTTTATGAGGAGCAGCAGCTGCTCAACCGTGTGTATTTTAATAAACTTGATTTTTTGCCCACACCCAACCAAAGTAATTAGCAATATACCCTGGTTGCACCTTAAGCATCAGCAGCAGCAACACGAAAAATAAGAGGACGACATCAACACGAGGACAACTTGGCCTTTTGTCCTATACGTACATAAGGCACCCTACCTTGCGAACCGGAAAAAAGTAACATGCATTTCAGTTGCCCGACTATTTCGTTGAGGAAACACACAATGAACATCAAACTACCTGGCTGCAGGCAGCGCTGGCAGCCGAAAAAAAATGAAGTACAGGCGCACAATGGAAGGAGGACAGACGAAAGACGACGGACGACAGGCGACCGACGACCGACAAGGAAAGGTGGTAGAAAACGTCAAGGAGACAGACAGGCGGCTGCTGCCGCTGCTGCCTGCCCTTTTTCAGGCTCAACTGCAGCGGCATAAATTGGTTATGTATGCAGTGATTTGTTGGACAAAGACGATTACGGCAACGGGAACGGGAAGAGGCATCGAGGTTGATGTCTTGCGGCGCATGCGCAGCCTGCCAACCAAAACCCAAAATAATTTGGCGCTAAAATGTGCAGACGGCCGCGCCAAAAAAAACCAGACTCTGAAATCAAAAACATAGATTATTGATTTGTGTTTGTATGTGTGTCAGCTAGACTCACCTGAACGAAAACAATAGAAACTAGAGCTGTCCTAAATGGCTGTTCAGCTGTAAATATATACATGCATATAAGAAAATATATATATATACATAGATCTATATAGATTTACTTACGTAGAGTTTTTGCAAATTCCCCCACATTGAACATGTAACTTCTTGAATGGACATTAAAAGTGTTTATTGGTTTTTCTTGACTCGGCAGCATACCTGCATACATACATACATACGTACATACATATACATATATATATATATATATATATATATAGATAACATGGAATACGAATACATACATAACTAGTTATTTAGAAAATAGAAAGTTCTTTTCGCCATTACAAACTAAAACATTGAGTCGTTAATGGTAACAAAAGAAAACATCATTTTACAACAACTACAACATAACATACATAAATGGGAATGGGTCATCAGCTGCATAGAGCATCTGGCATCGGTTAGTTGTTAGTACTACTAGACGTGTAAAAATCCGTATTGTATTGTGGTATTAAATGTTAAAACGTATAATCCATGTCAGCTTTGGTGTCCACCATTTATCATCAAACGGCGTTGGCGTTGCACTTGCTTAAAATATGTGTAAAATTTATTAAGGGTTTCTCCAGATTATAATTAGCATACATTTAAATAGATGGGTGACAAAAGATTGCTGTCCTGCTTAATGGATGTTTGTGTAATTTAATATATATGTATATAATAGAAGAGTAAACAATAAACATGAATTGAAACGATCAGCATGGTAAACATAAGATTTATGGGGAAAAGTCATAAATTGAAGCCAATAATAAAGCAAACAATGAAAAGTACAAAATAAGTCGAAAATAATATGAAATAAAAATATAATTATCTTGGTATTAGGGCTGATAATTTGACTGGTCGGCAACTCTACGGGTTTAATTGATTGAAGCGTCTTATATATCTAGTGAAGCGTAACAGTTGTTGCTCATTATCAATTTGGCTAATTGGCGTTACAAGAGAGCGAGGCCCGCAATTGTGTGGTTCAGGTGGATAAGTTACTATCGTTCAGATCGAGATTGCTTTGGAATAGCTCAACATTGCTGAGCAGCGGCACTTTGGCCACCTCATGGAATATCTTGTGCGAGTACTTATTCCGTATCGTCTTGATGGTGGCCCGTGGCTTCCTATGCAATCCTGCATTCAGCACTGGCACAACTTCAGCAAAATCGGCCAGCTGATAGCCCGTGTAAAAGATCAGCGTTGATGTCCAGGTTTGGTTCTGCAGGTTGGCGGTGCCGCCATGCATACGCAGTGCCATAAAGAGAGCGGCCGACGCCATTTGAGAGTCACTGAAACTGATGGTGGCATAGTCCATAAGCGACAATTCCAAAATGTAGCGCGCAAGGGTGAGTGTAGGCATTTGCACCTTGGCACAGCGAGCATAGCGACGCAAGAAACGATAGGAGAGCGGTATGCCGAGATCGTAGTTGATCGTGCGCAGCGTTTCCATTTCCATTTTGACCAGTTCGTCGTGATTGTAGGCTCCATCGCATATATACAGAAAGTCCTCAATTAGTGGCGGCTGGCGTTCATCATACTTGCAAGCAATGAAGAAGGCAGCAGCACCCAGTAGCTGCAGCTTTTCCTTGTTAATAACCACACGGCACAAATAGAGATCGACAATTTTAACAGCCAAATACAGAGTCTCGTGATTAAGTTCAAATGTCTCCTGCACCTCCACCATCCAGTCGACCAGCAGCGTTCTCATCCAGGTTGTCAAATGTACCTGTTTCGGCATATAATCCTCAATGGGAAACTCTGGCTCGCGCTTTTTCAAATAATTAAAAATATCCCTGGCATAATTGGACACCTGGAAGGGATCATCCCAATTCTTGCGATCAAAGTCCTCCACATCGTCTGGCACGGGGGTCACCGGCCTCACCACTGCAGCAGATGCTGCCTCCATAAACGCCGATTGTTGCTGCATCGTTGCTGCCTTTGGCTGTTCAGTCTTTAGTTGTAATTTAGCAGAGAGGCGACGCGCTGCCTCGAAATTGCCGGACAAGCGCATGGAATCGCAACTGGAGATGTCTTCCAGTGCGGACATATAGAGGCTCTCCTCAGTCTTATTAAAGTCATTTGATATGCGTCGCACCTTTATAGCAGCGGTTGGATGTGGTGCAGCCAATTTAGGAACGACAGGCGCCTGCGCAGCGGCTATTTTTTGTTCAACAATTACAGTAGTTGGTTTCTTTTGTGCCACTGGCGGCTTGCGTGTCCTTTTGAGTGCCAACGCCTCCTCGAATCTGTCCAGCGCTCTGTGACAGTTCTCCACCGTATCCTCTGACTTGGTTGAGGCGCGCGTCATTATTTTGTTGGGCACAGCAGCAGGAACTGGAGCAGTGACTGCGGCTAAACTCTTTGAATTGTCATTATTCTTTGCATCCAGAAGCGCCTGCAGTTGCTGTGCCGTCGGTTTTTTGGGCAGCTGCTGTTGGGTGTCCTCGTCGCCTGGATGCAGCGTCATGATCTTAACATTGTTGGTCAAATTGCCCAGCGCCGAGCGCTTGATCTTATCATTCTTGATGGGGCTATGGTCGGCCTTACGCTTACCACGCGTTTGCATATTTTCCGCATTTTGATCGATACCGTTGTTGGCCTGCCGACGGGTCAAACCCTTTCCTCGCACGGCTGCCATGGGCAGAACTGCGTTTATGGTCGCCTGGTTGCTTGCAGCAGCTCGAGTAGTACCTTTAATTGGCGCCATTTTGAAATGATTCTATGTTTGCGCTGGTTGTATTGCTGTTGCTGTTGTTGTTGTTGTTGTGGTTTTTGTCCTGCTACACAGCGAATGTGTGCGCTATGTAATTGCCGTGCGTTGTTTTTTTTTCTATTTAAAATGTTGGTACTTTGACTTATTTGCGCGCTCCGTTGTGATATTTCAAATGATTAGTTCTTTAATTGTGAGTTTACTTAATATTTGTTGTTTATTCTTTTTGTAAAGTAAAGCGTAGTTGCCTCACAATATCACTTTTCACTTGGAATTATGGCGCTTGGCCGCTCTGTTCATAACGGCGCTTGCAAAGATACAAAAGCGAAAAACAGCGCCAGCTGCAAATGTCAAAGAATATGAAGTTGGTTGCAGCGTCTGTTTGTAGGGTTGTCATTGCTTGCATATATTTACCATTGCCAGCACGCCAAAGTCGTTCGGCGTGTGGCTTGGAAACATGAAGCGATTTTATTTTTTACCGATCTGGCAGCTCTGCCTAATATCTTATGATGCACAACAATGCAACAAAGAATTTAAACTTAACGTCTGTAACGTGGAAATCTAAAATGCGCATATTTGGGTATTGGTTGTTTATGTAGTTTAATTAGACTAATCACAGATAAAAAGAGTTAAAATAAGTTTCTACTTCCAGAGCTTAATAACACCGTCGCGGGACGCAGACGCTATATAGATTTGTCCCTTATCCTTGCACATGAGCAAGTCAGTGATGGCATCATGATGACTTGGCTTAGGCATATCGGGTCCCGATCTTGGACTTTCCTCTATTGAAGTACGCATCTGCTGAGAGTCGCCTATACTGTTTTTGGGAATGATTTGCTCCTCAATCACTTGGCTGCCGTCAATAAGACGTGTGCTAAAATACAAACATGTATATAAAATTAGTTTTAGAGAATCAACGAAGCCATTCTAACATACCTATAGTTAAAAGAGACATTTGCTAAATTATCATTTGATGCAGGCACTTTCAAAGCCGAATTCCTTGGTGATCCTATGTCCCAGTACCTGATACGCTGATCCGAACTACCTGTCAAGATGAATGGCGATCCATCGACCACTCCGCTCAAGATACCGCAAGTTGTTGCTGGATCATTTTGAGTGGTATTGGTTAGGACGGGCGCCGGACTTGCCCAAAGCACTGTTTGCCGTTGACTGGTCTCAATATTCCATACTGATACCTCATTATTGGACTGCGATGCTGAGATCAGATATGATGGCTCAGTCGGATGGCAGGCAACTTTTCTTATCCAAGAGTCAGCTGGATGCTTTATCTCAGTTATGGGCAGTCGGAAACGTAAGTCCCAGCAAATATGCTTGCCACCACTGGTGCCTGTTGCCAGCCAAGAGCCAGTTGGATCTGCACAGATGGTGGTGATAACGCCATGGCGCAGTTCATTCTGCAGTCGCCAGGCGCTATGCTGCATGCGAGTATCCCAGGCCACGATGCCTCCATAAAGTGTGGCATAGATGATGACGCTCTGCGCCGACTGATCATATGCATGCATATCCACAACGGGTCCATCATTAAATTCACTACAAAGAGCGAGAAAGTCAGGTCAAATGTACAACAAAAGATTGTCAATAGCTACTTCTGATCAAGGGCCTGCTGCAGCGTCATCTTAGTAGAATTGCGGTCAATGCGCATTATCAGCAAACTGCCATCTTTGCCACCCACAGCCAGTGACTGTCCAGCATCGCAAGCAGCCAGTGCATAAACGGGCGTATTGGCAGAGTATACTTGTCGCGATTTATTAATGCCCTGATTGCCGTTTAGTTTGCTGCAATCCCACAATCTGACAGTGCCATCAATGCTGCCGCTGGCAAACAACGAGCCATCCGGTCGCAGTGGCGCTAGCTTAATCACCGACTCAGAATGCTCATGCAGATGTGCCACCAGTGTGCCACTTAGGCGCCAATTTGATGGATACGGCGTGACCAGTTTATCATAATTGCAACGCTGCGAGAGTGCCAGCACATTGTAGCGCCGCTTGATTTTAAGAGTCAGCGACTCCAGGTCCTTGCAACACTCCGACGAACGTTCCAATGAATAATTACGATCCGGCATGGTATATTCGCCTAATGAAATGGCGGCGCTCACTGTTGTGGTAGGAACTCCAAGTAACATGACGCCGGATGCAGGACTGCCCGAGGAGCCAGCAGGAGGAGCCGCGTCTGAAGCGGGTGAAACTAGCGCTGGTGCATGGGTATCATGGTTAGTTCCTAAATGTATAGCCTACTTATCAAAAATACTTCAAGTTGATTTTTTTCAATTCTTACGATTATCCAGTGCCAACTTCGTTGCCTTTTCCGCCAGTGGATATTCATGACAGCCAACCTGCTTACGACTGACCACGATTCGTCCATTGGCAGAATTGGTATCATCGAGATCTTGTTGCGCCTTGTGTTTAAGAGCTATTAGAAACGGTCTCATTGCCAACAATTGCATCTCAATGGTCTCCGTCAATCCCTCCGAGATGAGTCGTCGAAAGAGCTGTAGTGTTTTGGAAATGTGAGTGGTTCAATAGACCGACCAAAATTACCAAAGCACTTACATTGAGCAACGTCTGACCCATGTCATCAAACTGCGGCTGGCCTCCAGGACGTGTGATGCCTCGCCAACGTGCGCGATCTCCAACGGAACCTACAAAATATTGAATGTCTTCCAAACGCTGCACTCCATCATAGACCTGTCTGCCCATTTCATCATATTGTAGCTGGGAACAGTTCCGTGCATTTTCACGCAAACGCGCGCGATCTTCAAGAGCACCCACAAAGCATTGAACGTCTTGAAAACGCAGCACACTGTCATAGATTTGTCTGGGTATGGGCGGAAACAAACAATCTAGCAGAATGTGCGGTTTATCGACTTGTATGAGCGGCGCCTTCAAGAATCTTCCAATGGCTGGCATAATCTTACATTGCACATCAATGGCGCTCAAATTGCGTGCCGTGGTCGCAATCATGCCACAAATCTCATGACGCACCCACAAATTTGGATGACACAAATAACAGGCGGTTTCGTTGACAATCTCAGTTACGGTGGGCTTTCTTATATGACCCAACTCGATTAGAATTGTCACCGCTCGTATGGCTTTTGCAATGACAAATTCCTCGCGATCTGTAAAGCCTTGCTGTAACAGCGGCACCAGTATATCCGATGCCTGCCAGCCCACATAGCCGGCAACACCGGCAATGTTGTCATAGAAAGCGCCGCGCAGATTCTTGTCCTCGTCATTGAGAAACGTCATAATGTGCGAGAGGATCACGTCGTTTGCCTTCTCCTTGCCAAAGAATGCACACAAGTCACATATGCCTGACTCCATGAGCGTCTGCTTGACAATGGGTTGCGTGTCCGTCAGCAAACTAAGTACTGCCTGACGGACAATATCGTGCAATGCATTCAACTCCGCCTCGTAGCGAGGCGTGGGCATTTCATTTGGCGCATTTCGCTGTGTCTCCTCCAGAAAATATACAGCACTTTTGGCTAATGCTGCAATATTGCGAGCAAAGGCCACACGCACAATAACAGCGCTCGATTCGCTGGCCAAGTCTGCAATGTAGGGCAATATGTATTCAGGAAACACATTGGCATCGCTGCGAGGAATGTCCTTGACCATGCTCAGACATGCAGTCAACGTTTCGATAGCCTGAACTTGCACCTTGGCTGGCGACTTTTGCGCCAGATTCAGCTACAGAGATAGATACATGCATTAAATTACGAATTTGATAATTAATCTATCACATACAATGTAGGGTAATATACGATCCAGTATGGTCTCCGACGTGGTATACTTGGATAACTTTTGCAGCAACTGCAATGCACCGATTTTCGTGTTAGACTGTTTGAGACCCCTAATGCAAGAGGTAACTACTGTTATGATTAGTATAAGGCCATCTTGTTCTGGCGGCAGCCGCTCACACTTCACGGGGTCTTTCTTCTCTATATACTCTTTATCTTCCTCACAAGGCGTTAAGTCCTGGGCTTGTGTCAGCACCTTAATGCAGTGTCCAATGTCCTTGTGCAAACATTGGATCTTATCATCCGGCGACATAATTGGCGTCGATGAGAACATTTGCAAATATGACTGCAGAAATGAGTAAAAGTATTCCGGAAATAGTTTATCACGCTCCTGATCTAAGTAATCCTCTGCGCTCTTCCGATTGATTGAATTAATGTCAATCATGGATGCCAGTAAATTACGCAGTCGCTCATTTTCAATGCCAGCCAAATGTTTCTCTACAAGATCTCGTTCGCCCTGCCTGTAGGCGAGCAATTGTGATAGCTCAAATGGAGCAGTGCCCTCTGTCCATAGCTCTAGCAAGGCACAGCTGCAAATAGAAACACATATAAAACAAAATTCCTTAAATATAATTATCTACTAACCCAGCGGAAAATATATCCATTGCGGGCTGCAAAGTGTTGCCGGCATATGATGTAGGAACAGGTATTATAGAATCTGAATGAATAACGGACATATTTGCATTATATGGATCATCTTCAGAAGTCAGAGTCTTCACAAAACGCTCTGGAGCTATATAACAAGTGCGACGTCTACTCGTATCAAAGAAATAGGTATAGTCTGCTGGATTATCTTCGGGTAAATATGTTGGCTTGAATGAAGCAAAGTCTGACAACAGAATCCAATTCCAAGAGGTGATCAATATGTTCTCGAGCTTTATATCGCCATGGCAGATTTTTTGCTTGTGACACTGATTCAGGGCGCATAAAATTTGGAATGTTATCCATTTCTTTTCCAGCACAGTAAGAAAAGGTCGCGTGGAAACGCGATCGTACAGACTATGCTTAACATACTCCCGCATAATGTATGCTGCCTTGTCGATGAGCTGGGATGAAAGCCGATTATCGATTGGATTTGCATTGAAAAATTGAATCATGGTCTTACCTCTACTCGCTGGAAGGGCAAACAGTTAACAGCATTGGCTAGAGTTAAAGATTTTTTGATGCTCTCCAAGCGCTCCTTGTGATCCTCCAAAGGTAATGTTGGATCATGTTTAACAAATACCTTCACAACTATCAAACCCTCATCAGTTTTGGCTTTGGCCACTTTGAAAAAACGAGTACTTCCCATACTGTGGGGGGTGGATAAGACGTCATAAATGCACATACATATACACTTATGCATAATAAATAACCAGCTGTTAAATATGTACTTACTTCAGATCGAAAATGATTTCATTGCCAAACTGGCCTGAAAAGTAGTGTTCCACTGCATAGATCTGCGATGGTGCAATGCCAACCAATTGGTTACCCATTTTGCTTGCATTTGCACTTTATTTATGGGCGAAACAGACCTAGTATTTGTATTTGTTTGTTTTTAATTAAGCAAATGCAACTCCCACTTCTTCTAGTTAGACTCTTTTCGTACAGGGTTGTCAAGTTCAATATTTCTAAGTGTTAGCTAACGACACTTAAACAGCTGTCTTTCCGTCGATAGTCCACCTTTTTATCGATTGTAAAAAACAAGTTCGCGCTAAACTATATTTTGAAAACTAGCCCGAGAAAAGAATTGCAAGTGTTAGCAAAAACCAAATCGGTCTTTGCACTTTGAATGCAAAGCCCCAGCAAAACCAGAAGTCGCAAATTCAGCAATATAGCCGCTGCTCGATAGCTATATAAATTACAGTCTCTGTACGTTAAATCACTAGTTCAATTACGACTTTATTAATTTTCACATAATGCGTGTCTCGTGCATTCTACTGTTTGCGTGCTCAGTGGCTCTAGCTCAGGCCGGCACCTGGCGTCAGTCGCAGGATTACATTTCGAGTGATGAAGTCAGACCCAGCTGGACTCACAGGCACTCTGAAATGTGGCCCTGTGATGTGGCTGATTATCCTGAAGCCTATTTACTCATACACAAAGTGGAGAAGCGTCTGCAGCGCATCGACAACGAGCAGCTAAAAAGCCGAATTGTGGACTACGTCGTGGGCGAGCTGCGGGACTGCAAAACAGGAAACGACATGGACGAGCACTGTGTAAAACGTTCGATTGGTTATGCCATGTCCTTTATCAACCGCCACAAAAACCATCAGCTATAATGTTAATAAACTAAACGTTTTATATTTCAAAATAAATGACTACAAAATAAAGAAAAGAAAATGTAAGTGTCAATTGTATAAAATTTACAGAAATGCTGATCTAGATTCTTGATTATCTATCGATGCTTCACTATTTTGGCTTAACTGCTTTTATATATAAATGCTCTTTATAACGTTCCTTTCGAGCGTCGTCTAATGTATAACGACGTAAGACATCTCGCCTTTCAAAAAATGACATTGTTATATCTTGACAATCTCGTGATGGGTGACAGAAAGTCCAACTGCCGAATATGGTGTCAATGCAACCACATTTCCGACAAAAACCCACAAAGGTGCCTATCAAATTGGTGTACACATTCTGACAGGTAATCGACATGGGCCCACCTAAAGCGCTGATCGAACGACCCGTGAATATCCATTCTGTAAGATTGTCCATCATTTCGTGTTGTCGTGGTGGCACCGTCTCCTCGATGGTTATATTAAGTGGTCTATTCAAGGCTGGAGATGATGATGACGCGAAACGTTCCTTGATTTCCGCTGGAGTCACTTTCACACACTGCCGCCAAAGTCGATTGGTGTCAGAACGACGAAATTTGGGCTGCATGCAGGTGGGCTTGAGCTCCGCCACAACGATTTTATGATCATCTCTTATATTGATACGTATGCCCAACAATGCAGACTCCCAGGATCCTGTTAATTCACAAGGAGCACCTGATACGAATAGACTTTAAAGAAAATATTGGTTCATTTCAAACCTTAGTACTTTGCTAACCGTCAGATGGCTCGGCAAAGCAGCAAGGTAGCTTGTCTGTTGATCCCTGGTTAGAGCTGGCATCTTGCATGGTCTGTAGTCGACTTAGGATCTTTTCCAACATGAACGCCATATTGTCACCCGCCTGACCCAGTTGGCCTTTTTGGTTTGATGTCGTCATTGGTACCTGGCACCCGTTGGTCTGGCTTGCTTTTTAAAAAACTTTGTAAGACAAGTTCATGGGCAATCTTCCAGCTACTTACCTAAGGGGGCATGCCCTGGATACATGCCAGAGGCAATTGATTGCCCACTGCCCGTACCACTGGACGATGCAATGCGCTGAGCCATCTCCACAGGCGATACATTTAACTGCTTTGCCATATTCTCAATGAGTCGACCACCAGTCTCTTGTGGCTGCCCAAATTTCTGAACGAGCACCTCCGGGAATGCCAAATTGGCAGGCGTGCCATCAAAGACAGTGCTTAAGCCACGCTTCTGGGCTTTTCTTACATTGATCGCCCGATGCTTTGACTGAAAGACTCTCAGTATGTGGTGAAGATTGTTTTGATTCTTGGTAAATGAAGGTGAATGTGTCAAATTCTTTGACAATGAGCTAGTCTCCTGATTATTTTTCACACAGATGACAGGCTGGTTAGCTCCACTCTTGGGCGCAGTCATAATATGCTGCTTCACTGCGTCACCTTTCTGTGGACTTCCGGGCCTCATCAATGGCACATCGTTCCAGACCATCTGCCTGTGCTTAGAGTTAGATAAATAATATGGCTTTAGGCCACCGTTCAGCTTGCTGTCCTTATTTGGCTGCTGTCCACATGTCTCTGGCACCTTCATATATACAATGGTCTTACCTCGTTGCCCATCTGTCAACACTTCAGCCAAATTGCCACTCTTCATGTCGGCACAATAGCAGGGTATTAGCCCGTTGGAGATTGTAACCGTATCACCTTCGATGGCCAGGTTGGCAGGTCTTGTGGCCTCACAATAACATGGCGTTCGATCTTTAGTCACTGTCTGTCCGTCACTATCGACGGCTATAATTACGGACTTCGCTGAATCGCAATGGCATTGGGTTAGCATATTAGCGCTTACGGCTGAGCTACCTTGGGCGCGTAGCCTTTTTTCTTCGTTTAGGGACTTGTGGGTATTCTTG
Source organism: Drosophila leonis (assembly GCA_035045365.1). Lineage (NCBI taxonomy): Eukaryota > Metazoa > Arthropoda > Insecta > Diptera > Drosophilidae > Drosophila > Drosophila leonis. The sequence goes on along the minus strand of JAWNPC010000307.1, from coordinate 1,188,328 downwards.
TGTGCCTGCAATATATCATTCAGTTTTTTCCTGTACTCTTCATAAAGACCGCCAGTTTTCATATCAGATGCCACTTTGGGAGCCAAGCGCTTGAAAACATTCGAGGACCGATCGCTTATTCTTTTGTTTTTCTCTCTGCTTTGGCTAGCTGGCGCTAAATAATCGTTGACATTTAATTTGATTGAACCCACAAGACTTTCTTTTTCTGGATTCATTTCGTCATTTATGGCTTTAACAATTTCATCAACGGGATTTGACTGCTTGAGAGTCTCGACGACGTTGACAAGTGCGTTTAATGCACTTAATCGAACATTTCTAGACGGAAATGCGTTCTTCTGGCCAAGTAAAGTATACCCCTTTGTCTCTGGCGTTGGCCTTTTCCACACATTCACATATTTTTGATAGACTCTATTTAGTTCCGCTATACGATTTTCCATTTCATCAATATTAATTTGTGGTATTTCAGCTGAGTCTGTGCTCTTAGATTTTTCCCCTTTTGTCTTCATGGGCCCATCCATTTTGAGTATAACCATGCCGTGAGCTGCTGGATGATCCGCTATCGACTTCTCCTTGCCACTCTGATCGTCCTCCACATCCTTGAACTTTTCAACATGCGCACATTTTGCCTTTGCTGCGTTGGAACCTATACCTTTTTCCATTTCCCTTAGATCTTTTATTAAGCTAGATGCTTTCGATGTATTATTCACTATCGCATTTGCTTTGATAGGTATTATAATGTTGCTAATAGAACTCTCGCTATTCTCGTCTGCTATAGCTATTCGTTTGCCTATTTGACCCACATCTATTTTGGCATTGGCGCCGCCGACACCATCCTGCAATAACACCCTGTATGCTGTGTAGAGGCGGGGTATATCAACTTTGTGGTTTCGTTTCCATCTGGACGCCGTGATGTGCGGGCTTAGCTGTAGTTTGCTATCGGCGGTTGAGTTTGGAATCGAAAGAAGCAGCAATAGGTATATAGTTGTTATTCGAACTTCGTGCTGCTGATCATGCCAACCAGACATTTCATTTTGTGCCTCGAATATAAGTTGAGCATCTGGTAATCAACAACATTAAATTTCAAATTTTCTAAAACAAATTAGACATTTAGCTCACAACAAGGTGATTTTAATAGAATATCAGTTAGAGAACTAACTGCCCCCAGAGACAACAATTCCTATCTGCCCAAATTCCTCAAAAAGTTAATGAGAACAATGCAAATTTTATAACAATTTCAAACTAAGAATTTATTCTGGATTTTTTAGTTGATAATCATCCGAGTCAGAGTCAACGTCCGTTATTACTTTATTTAAATTCAAAATATTTTCGTTGATCTCCATATATGGATAGTAGACGTTGACATGTGGAACGAATGACTCTTTTATGACCTGCGGCGATGTCCAGCGTAATAGATATTGTGGGCTACCCAGCTTCTCATTGCTGCCTGTTAATTGTCCAGCTCCAAATGGCTGCTGACCCACCATTAGGCCCGTGCACTTATCATTTATGTTAAGGTTCCCCACATTGGACTTGAATATCTCGCATGCTTTCCGAATAAATTTTTTGTCTGTGGCAAACACTGAGGCTGTTAGGCCGTGATTCACTTCGGTAATTTTATCCATAATCCTATATAAGTTCTCATCTTGATAGACATAGACACACAGTATGGGTCCTAAAAGTTCATTTTTGCACAGAAAATCATCGAGATCTTCAACGAGCACAATGGTGGGATCAACATAGTAGCCACGACCCTTGGAGCAAGTGCCGCCAATTAACATTTTACATTCGGAGCTGTTATGTATGTACTTCAGATATGTGAAAAGGCGATTATATGCATTCCTATCAATAAGCGCCGAGTAAAAGCAGTCACAGTATGTTGCATCGCTAACAAACAGACGTTTTGTAATCTTCAGCAGAGGTCTCTCGATCTTCTTCTTCCACAAGGACTCGGGCACGTACAGCATAGAGCAGGACGAGCATTTCTGGCCAGCATACTCGAACGCTGCTCGCACGGTACAGGCGACAGCAACCTCTGGATTTGCCGAGGGATGCACAAAGTGAAAGTTTTTGCCACCACAATCGCCGACCAAACGTGGATAGTTCTTATAGGTGTCAATACGCTGTCCAACCAACTTCCAAAGCAACTTCAACACCGATGAGGTGCCAGTAAAATGAATGCCCGCCAAGTCAGGACTACAAGTTACAGCCGAGGCAAAAACCGTGGGCTCAGCAGGAATGAAGTTAACAACGCCTTCAGGTACACCTGCCTCCCGCATGGCCTGGAACACATACCAGTTTGACAACACCGCGGAGTCTGAAGGCTTCCAGAGTACAGCATTGCCCATTAACGCCGGTGTATACGCCAAGTTGCCAGCAATGCTGGTATAATTAAATGGACTGATGGCGGCTACAAAACCGGAAAGCCCCCGTAATACCATATAGTTGTGACACGACTCTGGCTGTCCGTTAACTGGCTCGTAATTGGCTAGATCGCGTAGAAAAATGGGGTTAATGCGCATGAAGTCCACCAACTCAACGACATCCATCTCCGCCTGGCAGAGAGTCTTCCCCTGGCCAAGCATAGTTGCTGCCACGATCTTAAAACGATATTTCGTTGCAATCAAATTGGCAGCTCTCTCCCAAATGGACATGCGCTCCCTTAACGTTGTTCTATCCCATTTTTGCTGTGCACCAGTAGCAGAAGCAATAGCCCGGTCTATTAATTCTCTATTGGCGTGAGAGTACCTGCATATATGTTTTGAAATGAAGCGATTAAAATATACACATTTTTGGATTTATATTATTATGGATTCATACCGTGCAATAAAATGCTCTATATTGTAAGGTACTATCTGAGCTAGCTCACATTTGTTAAAAATTTCCTTGCCGTCTATTACGATTGGAACCGGCTCTATTCTATTAAGAATTTCCGAAAGTTCAGCTTTCACTTGAATACGCTCCTCAGAGCCCGCTTCGTATTTTAACATACGCTCATTTTCTATTGGTAACATATTAAAATGTTCAGTTTTGATATTTTGTATTGGATAATTGCGCAAAATTGAAATTGAAAAACACCGAACAAGCGCGTGCAAATTTAACGACAATCTGAAAATGTTATCGTATATTTAAATTGTTAATTTAATACATATCGCTGTACTTATCGATGAATCGATAGCTGCGTCAATACATTCAAACTTAATAAAACAGCTGTTTCTATTGATAAATATGTAAAGCTGAGTATTTATGCAATAAAACTGTTGCGTTTGTTTAAAAATGCAACTTACGCGAATTTTGCTGAAGCCTCGAGCCTCAGAAGTGCTGACCGCTTATTTGAAACAATGCCATGAGCCATTTTGGACATCATATTTTGTTAAAGTGAGCACAGAACGAGCGAATGCCTGCAGATATTCTATAATACCATGAATTAAGTTTAAGGATGTTAAAAACGATCAGCGTGGAATGTCGCACTTCAATTGGACACTCGATACGGGCACAAATTACCATATATTACGCACGGCCTGTTATCCGTACATGAAGTACCACTGCAGCAAGCGTGAGGTGCAGGATCTTTCGATGGAGGATAAATTCTTTCGTTTCCTTAAAGTTATAAATTTGGGTGAGTGCCCTCAGGAACAAGAATATGTAAGTGTATCAATCCGTATTTGTCGCAGGCCTCCCTATGCTGTTCTATGGACTTGCAGCTATTCGTTTAATAAGCCATACAGAAATGGTTCGAGTCAGTGATGCTGAGGAGGTACCTATTTATTTTCTTTATGCCGAAGATAAGGGGTCAAGATTTTGAATTTTACTAAAAAATGTCGGAATATTGAATTTTGTGCGTAGAACTTTTTTCTGAATATATACAAATGTTTATTGTTCAACAATAACATACAAACCTGACGACATTTTGAAATATTTCTAACAATGGTAAAACAAAAAAAAAACAAAACAAAAAACAATTATCTTAATTCTTGCAGTCAACTGTGGGATTCTCACAGGTATCATCGTAATTATCTAGCAAAAGTGGCTCCAATGAAGCTGCGAATTGACTCAGTGAACAGGGTGGATCACAATTAGGTATGCTGAGCTCCTTGGGGAATTTGTCTTCGCTATTAAAATAGTATACCATCTGTGTGTAGACCAAATTAGATTAGAATAAAGTCCGCTAGAATAGCAATGGAAGTATATATTTTATATTGTATATGTATGCTTACCTTCACTTCGAAATCGCCGTCCGCAAAAGATTTGCTGTGGTGCAGCTCGAAGACCAATGCTGAGGCATACTCTGGGAGCTTAGACGTCTGATCCAAAATTCCCATAGAGTTCATAACATTCACAAGCGTAACATCATGGGCTGCATACAGAAATATCTTACGATCCGGATTCAAATTCTTTTTGCGTTTGTTTTGCATTTTCTTGAGTATTTCAGTGACAAAAGCGCCGCCTTTAATACGCTTCATGAGATGTGTTTCGGTAAATAGAGCATAGCTGCGCTCAGCCAATGATCGCATCTCCTCCGGGTATATATTCTCAGTCCAATCAGGCAGGGCAAGACTGACTTCCTCTTCCGTTTTTAATGTGGTATACAACATTTCCACATCTAGCACATTGGAAATGTTCTGCAAGTTAACAAAATGAGTTGCTGTAAGAAACCTTCGGTATGATTAAATAACCTTGCCCGTATTCTTTGTGAGTAGCTTATATAGCTCCTTATTTTTCTCGTTCAGCTTATCTAGCTCTGGTGGTGGGTTTTTGTAGAGCTTCTGTAGTATGCTCTCATATTTAATGCACGACTTTTTCTGTGCCAGCAACTACAAAAAAAAAGAGTCAATTGATATGCAGATTTGCTGGATTAGAAACTTACGATGTCATCGTTGCGGGCTAGGGTGTTTATGGCCACCGGCTGCCAGGGAATGGGCAACACATTGTTATTATCCAGCGGCGGCATCAGGCCGGCCAACACGCTCTGAGCGCTCATCTAAAAGATAACTACCAACTGATAAGACACACAGTTCTCTTATCATCATATCATTTTGTTTGACTTTGACGCACCACACAGCGTTCCGCGGCGGAGCTTAGAACATGCACTTGCTGCTGTGTGTAAATGCTGTTCGATGGCAACAGTCGATAATAGCGCATGCGCAGATTTTGCCCCAATTTGTATGACTGCAAGCTGCCCTTCTGCGAAGACAGAAAATGCATTTAAAAGCTTTCAACAATATTAAGTTTTGCTTGCGTGATTATATCTTACCTGTGTGAGTGCACCAAGGCCTTCCTGCCACTCGTGCGCTGCATGTGGATCATTGGGATAGAAGCCGCTCGGATTCTTGGCACCATGGCGAAACAGCTGTAGAAATCAAACAAAACACATACATATGTATGTACATATGTAAATGACATACTTGAAATGCGCATTCTAATTGGATGTTTGGCTAATGCTCACAATTGATATCATGCGTAGCTTTTTCAAGCCCTGCTCGTCGTTGCTGTCGCCGAAAACGAAAAAGGCCATCATTACAATACATAATGCGCTGCCCAGTATTATGACTGATATTTTGGTGCCACGTCGTGATTTGCAGTCGAAAGGCGACATTTTCTATTAATTTCGTTGTGGTTTCTTGTTTTCTGCTGCAGTTTATTAATATATAAATAGGTGTTTGCACTACAACACTTTGATATTTTCACAACCTAAAAATAGTATTTGTTTATTTGTTGTATAAACTGTTATTGCTTCTAACCACATAAACGACGATATCCCCCACGCGCACGTCCGACAACAGCGAAGACTACGCGGCAACTGAGCAAGCAGTGATAGACAGCTTGGCCACCACGAACACAGACGAAGAAATCCACTGAGAGCAGGAGAGCTATTGAAACTGAACGTGCAAGCCGAAGCACCAAGGAGAGAGAGAGAGAAAGAGAGAGAGCGTGTAGTAGAAAAAATACCCAGTTGGAAATAGTTACATGAGTTCGATACTCCCACACACACATTGAAAAGCATCGAAGAATAATCGCAACTAAGCAAGCATAGACAACTTGTACAACTGAGAGCGGCATAGACATTGTGTGTGTAAGCGCATCAGGGAGAGAGAGAGAGAGGTGTAGTCATACATGTGCTCATAATCCAATTTTTTTTAATCATACAAATACCCAATTGGAACTTGAAACCGCCACCTTCAAAACTTGTTAAGCTTATAGAATACATCTAACTTGTGTTTTTATAATTTATTTTTGTTTTAAGCAGGCTTACTTTTAACAAACGAAGAAACACTGAATGGTTACAGTAAAAAATATATATGTATGTTTGTTTTTTGTTAGATGAATATGTTAGAAGAAAAAAATATATATACATATATACATATGAGCAGCATCAGGACTTTTAAGACACGTATCATTTATGCCGTAACTTAACCGAAATGATTAATGAAATTGATTATTTTTTGGATATGTTGTTCAAAGCGTTGCGGCAAGCCTGCTATTAATCCATATGATTAACTAGAAAATCTACGAAGTGGCTTCTTGGTCGTCCTCGGATTCACTGGAGGGCTCCTCCACCAAATAGCCCTGTTTGGCGCGATAGATATTTTTCTTCCTCCGTTGTTTTTTTGTGGTTTGTGGCTCCGAAGCTACGGCGTCTACATTACTCGACTCAGATTCATTATCTTTGGCCATATTTGTTGTTTGATCTTCATGCACGGGATTAGGCGACAGATATGTGGTATCCGGCTCCTCCTGCTCACCAAATTCGAATATGGCCTGTGATTGAGGACACTGAACAATGTCGTAGATAAACTCACGATGCTGATTGTTATCGCTAACCATAGCCAAGTGGTCTTGCAGATTAGATAGATAGTTAACAGCATCATAGCTATCCGCATACAAGGGCCAGAGTACCGATTCGAAGCTGTATTCGCGAGTATCAGGCACCAGGTACTCGTAATATTCCAGGGTGGTAGTGCAATAACAATGCCTTGACATAATGAACTCCAGTTACAGTTTCGTATATATATATATATATATATATATATATGTATGTGTGTGTATTGCTCTGCCCCGTGCACTCTGTCCCGCCCGCAAGTCTGCCCAATGGCGTGGCCAATATGACTGATTTCTAATTACAATAGCTCCTGGATAGCCTCAGCCTCTATGGGCGCGTCCTGATTTACAACACTGAGCCACAAACGCAAAAAGTAGGTACGCACCGCGTTATGCCGCAACAAATAAAATTGCAGATAAATTTCAAAGATCATTAGACCATAGATAGTTCTCAAATCAGCTTAAAAGTCGCTCAATGGGCTTGATTGCTGTGAGAGACGATTCGCTGGCACTGAAAGGCGAGAAATAATTTTGAATTTCATAAAAAATTGAGAATTTTGAACTAACGAATGTGTCACTAGGAACTAGACGTGCTGTTCGTTTAAATTAAAATCTTTTGCAACATATCTTTTAGAAACTAGTTCGCAATTTATTGTAAATATTATAGCTTAAATGTAAGCACAGTCTTTGGTCGCACATCTTGTAGGCGTATGCGCAATGCAATGTAAGCCAACATAGTCAACTGCCGCCGAGCACATAGCGTTCTGTATCCAACTCCTCGTCGGAGTATTGCTGTTCCATTCGTTCGCATTCGCTATGCTTCGAGCATCGCTTATAGATCACATATCCGCCCCAAACGCTCAGCGGCAGCAGCGCCAAGCCTAGTGGCATGAGAAACAGAAGCAGGAATTCCCGTGGATCGCTGGTATCATCAGTGACAAGCTCGTCGCTGTTGGTGTAGTCCATCCAGTATTCCATAGTATCATCTGACGGCAATACTTCGAGATAGGCTTCCCTGATCTTATGGCCGCGATAGCTAATTGCCACGCATGCATAGTAGCCAGCATCCCTAATCCTCACGTTGTTAAGGATCAGCTTGCTGAGGTAGATCTGTGGACTAATGAGCTTCTCCGGGGATGTGGAGAGCAGCTCATAGGTGCGTCCATTGTAGCGCACAATATGAGCACTAAAATTTGAGGAACCTGGTGTGGGCTGTAGCGTGTCCGGGGCAGCCACATATGCCGCATAGCCATGCCGTCGAAACCATTTGATAGTTAAATGCTCCTCGCTGTGCACACGACACTGAAACACAACTCGACTATCCTGAATGGCTGTCTTATTGCTGGGGTAGGCATCCAGGAACTCCGGTGCAGCCAGCGAACTATCTGAAAAGAGTATGCATAAATTAGCTAAAACTTGACTATATTGGTGGAAACACTTACTCTTAACATCCAGCTGATAGGTGCGCACAAGTTGCACGTCCACCGCCTGAGTCGCATCCCATACATGTGGATTGATGCTGCACTTGTACAGGCCCGAGTAACGCTCCGTCACATTGCGCAGCCACAGCTCGGCGCGACAGAGTGTCGACTCACATGGCAGGGCTGTCCAATCATCGCCAGAATCCAGCTGGTAGCAATTGTTGTCGCTGCATTGCTAAATGAAATATGTTACTATTAGCCCTATAGATGCCTTCAGCAAGGAATACCATGCCTACCTTAAAGTACCAGTGTATCTTGATATCCGCCAGCCTCCGCTCATCCAGCAGACCCGTTAGGTTGCACTGCAGCCGAACGTCGTATCCGGCACGTTGCTGTATCAGCTCTGTGTTCTCTGTCAACATATGTAATCAGACAATCAGTTAAGAATTAAATCATAAATTGCTCGTTTAATTATGCAGAAAATATCTTATCAAAAAGTGTTGCCAAAAAACAAAAAAAAAAATGATAAACTAGTATTGTTTGAAAAAATTGCCATGTTATATAAAGTGCGCATAACTTCCATAGGCACTTCAAGAAGTCAGTTTGCTATATTTTTAATTTCAAGCGCGTACACCCACCTGTATAGTCTATAAAGTACGCAAATGTCATGGACAGTCCATATAATCCAATTAGCAACCAGATGGCGGCAAAGCTTTGTAGTCGCAGGTGTTTCATTCTACTTATTGTCATCAACATCATTTGCATTTGTTTTAACAAAGTTTCGACACGGCTTTGCACATTTAAGTTATCATTTTATAAAAGTATTAAATCAACTGAAATTAGATCAACTTTAAAGTTTGTTAAAATTAAGTAAATTATATGGAACAATTTAAGTAATTTTTTATAATTTCAACTTAAGGAACATTGCTGCTATACTTTGTCAAAGATTCACGAATCGGTGTACGTTTAGCTATATATTCTTCTATATCATAACATATTATAGAAACACTTAAACATATTAAGTTTAGCCATTAGCAGCGAAATGATCGATTTGGTTTTTTAGTTTTATTGTAAACATTTTGTATTCGATTCGATGATGCTCAGGTTTATATATATAGATATATATTTATATATTTATTTATTTATTTAGACGTTGCATTTCTCAGTGTTGCTCGCACACATTTTTCACACATTTTATTGGCCGCTGGCGGCCGCTGAGTGTACAATTTTGCTTTTGTTTATTTACTTGGCCATTTAATTCGGGTGATCCACATACAAATAGTGCGAGTACAGACACCCACACAGACACACATACATACATATGTATGTATATATCAAATTATGTATGTATGTATGCACATTCGAATCCTTGGCTCACATATAATAGCGACAGAGACCCCATTTATACACAACAATAAATCATAAATGCGATAATGCCCATTTATCAAATCGCTACCCACTAAATGGGCGGGTCGATGAAAAACACTTGAACCAAAAAAGTTTCTGCGTTGGCCCTAATTGAGATACTACGAAAATATAAAAGTTATTCGAAAGACGAAGTTAAATATTAAAATAATTATTCAATGAAAAGAAAAGAACTTTCAAAATGCCTATATATCCAGAAATATTGTAGTATATACATGAAAATCAAAGAAATGTAAATAAATAAATAACAATGTGAAACATTTCAAAAGTTAAAAAAAGAAATATCAAAAGTTTGAAATAACTAAAAATTATATAAATATCTATACTTCAGCAAACTCATTAAAGATTTTAATGCAATGTTTCAAAAGATATTTATATGTTTGTATATATAACACGCTTGAACAGTAATTTGTATATGAATCGATGCGATGCACCAAATGCCAATAAAACAGATTTGTCTAAACGAACCGACTAACCCGGCTGATTGTCTGTTTATATAGCAGCTACTCGACGCATGATCCATTTGTGTGTTAGATTTATCACAGTTGCCCCCAATTTGATTGGCATTCACTCAATTGATTTATATGGTATCATTTATTAGCTCGTTTCATACAGCAAAATATCTATTGCTTGATAGACAATTTGTTTATGGCAAGCAAAGCACTTTGGAAAAACAAAAGCAAAAACAAATTGAAAACTACGCGCAGTTACAGGCGCCCAGAACGAATGGACACACGATCGTGATGGACTTTGACGATCGACTGTTTGGTAACTTAGTTCTTAATCACTTCAAGAAGCACGTCAAATCGAAACTTGCTGATATGGCCAGTATTTTCTTCTTTTATATACATATATATAATATATATATATACTTATTTGATGAATGCGCCAAGCCAGCAGACAATTTGTGCTGATATAGACGTCTTTTGTTACCTAATGCCACATCACGGAATAAATTGCAGTCCATAGCTAAAACATTGCCATATTCGCAAAAGGCGCGCATCCAAAACCAAAGCGTGCAAACATTTTATTGTACATGTGTTTATTTTTTTGTTGTATTATTTTTGAATAGATTTTGTTGGTTGTTTTTTTTTTTTTTTATTTTATTTCTAGCAATTGTTATTGCTGTTGTTTTTCACTAGGTAAATAGCACTCGTATGGTATTGTAGGCACATCGATCTCTGGGATCGTGTTGTATGCGTCCGTACGATCGGCTGGCTATCAACAAACTACTGTAATACACGAATCGAACAAGTGTTACCCCCTTCGGAAGCGCGCTACTCGCCATTGCCGTTGTCGTCGTCGTCGTTACCATTTGCTGGGGAACAACTAAATAAATGTGTTTTATAAGCAGTTTCGCTTATCGCCTATCAATATAAATGCGTAAATATACAGTAGTCGATATAGTGTACCGATATCGCCACAGCTATGTACATATCATGTATGGGTAGGCAATGATTAGGCTCCGTCCGTAAGCTTTGTCGCTTGCCTCGTTCCAAAATTTAGTTAAAAGAGCGAGACATAAAATAAAACACATACAGTGAGGGCGGCAGATAGAGAGAGGGAGAGCAATAGAGAATAAATAAATATAGGTAGAGCATGTAAATTTTATGCGATCGTATAAGGGCTCACACCCTAGTCATTTGTTTATTTTGGCTGCCATAGTGAATTCGACAATCAACCCCGCTAGTTGTCGGTCTGCTGTCGGCTCTCGTTTTCCCTGCTTCTTATCAATGCCATAATGAAGAGCGGGAGCCAAGCGGCAGCTTGACGGCAACCCGATGTCGTCTATAGATTGCTGCCAATGGCGTCAACAATGCGAGCAATTTGACCAGCCCGCCCGTCCATTCATCGAACGTTAGCCCAACAAATCCAAATTAATTCCCAATGGGCTAGTCAACAAAGCCAGCTCGGCGACCACGGCGCTGCAGTTGGTGCTCTGCATAATACTTTACCAATTGATAAGTTTCAACGAGCATGTGAAATGATTAGAGCATTATACAGATAGACCCTTAGCTACTTGATTAAATAATACATACACACATGCTTTATGATAACAGAGTTATCAGCCGAACATAACGAAACCAATTGAGTATTTAAATAATCCAAAGGAAACCTAAAATCAGGCAGTACGAGTTTATTGAACTTTTTACAGTTTTTATTTCACTTTCCATTACAATTATAGTTCAGAAAAAATATATGGACAGCCTGTTGATTCGCTCTATAAAATAAATGTTAGTGTTATATTGGTCTTTGTGTTAGTTCCTTGTTCTTACACTTCTCTTTTGGCTTCAGGTCATTCAGCTCTGTGGCATGTTCGGCTAGCAAATCTAACATAACTTCTATTTTCAAATTACACATATTATTCTCCTCCTCTAGAGCACGGAATTTCTTGTTTAAACGTAGCATGTCATCCACATCTGCCTTGTGCGTCGAATGCATCCAAATGCCATCGGCAAAACGCAGCTTCTTGTTGCCCAAACTCAATGAGATGTTACGAAAATCATCAATATCCTCGTTTACAACTGGAAAGCCAATATTACAGCGATTCACACGCGCTGGTATGGGCTTCGATTCAAATTTTTTATTAAAGAGTGGCATCTCAAAGAACAACTACTCAAATTGTATAAAAAGTCTTGACCATTTTATGTTTGCGCCTTGCCACAAGTCGTTGCCACGGCAACTCCGATAGGGTTTTAGCTCATTGAGAGCTGTCAAATAGTGACAGTAGAGACAGCTGCTTAGAGCAATTAATTAATGAAAAATTCGTAGTTGGAATTTTAGAAGGAATACATTGTTTTTAGTTTATAATGTCGCAGGAGGCCTCACACTTTGAGTTTCCAAGGTGGGAGGAAATATTATAAACATCAAATTCGTTCGGTACAGATACACTTTTATTTTTCACATCTTTCGAGCAGCGGTGCCGGCGATGTAGCCTTGGGCGTGGAGCAACTTATAAAGGAAACAAACGAGGATTTGAAAAATTTTCGCGTGGAGCAATCAGATCTGCGATCGCTCATTAGCGCCGTATTGAATGAGAATCGTCAATTGACAGGCGAACTGGGCAAGTATAAGAAAATTGTGTGTTCCAGTAGCTCGGGGAAACTACAGGAGCGTTTACATATGACAAACAATGCATTGACCACAGCCATGGCCCAGATTGAGGCGCTGAAAAAGGAGAGACATTGTTTACACTCATTGCAGGAATGCTCACAACGCACCATCAAGAACATGGAGGCGGAACTGGAGACTTACCGCGCACAGCTCTCTCACGGAGGTAATGAACAGGTGAGTTTTGTCTCAGGTAGAAGCTTCCTTTAATTTTGTTATTTACACTATCAAATTTGAGGTTCAGATGGCGCAAACATATAATAATGCTATTAAAGTGCTGGAGGCCAAATTAAATGGACAGCAGGAAGAAATGCGTACACAGGCAAAAGTTATTAAGGTTCTGCACGAACACAAGCAGCGCTGCGGTGAGCAGATCGACCACTTGCAGTGCCAGTTAAAGGATCGCCTTCATGGTGAAGCCATACGGGACGACAATCAAGCTAAAGTCACAAGTCTACAAAAACAGCTAAGGGAATTTGAGAAATCCGTGCTTCACGCACGGACGTTGCTTGATGAGAGTAAGAAGCGCGAGATCGCGGCGATGCGCAAAGTTCAAGATGCGATCGCCATTAGTGAGGCAGCTGTAAATGAAAAGGATGAAGCGGAGAAACGTGCTGAATCATACAAGGAAGAGGCCAACCATCTGGCCTTTAATATCGGCAGCATCATGGATGAAGCTGCCAAGCGTGTAGACAGCGAAGTCGCTCAGCTCAAGACAAAGCTTGCAGAGAAGGACAAAATTATTGCCTCAATCCGTGAAAAAGTTAGCGAATTTCTTTTTTATTTTTAATTATTCTAAAATGACATATATGCATTGCAGCTAAAGAATGAGACTGTGGAGCACAAGACGACAATAGAAGGGCTGGAATCTCAAAACAATCGTTTAAGTCTCAAATATAAAGAAGCTCTAACACAGAACGAGAAGTTGGAGATGCAAGTGGAGTCTTGTAACAAGCGTCTAATGGAACTGGAGCAGTGTGCCTTTAACGATGAAACGCATCATTTACAATAGTGAGCAATATATTTTTATTTATGGCACTGCGAAATTACAATTGTGTATTTTTCGCCCGTTACAGCAAAAAAGATTACGAGTCTCAAATGAAGAACTATCTACATTCATACAAGGAACTCAAATCACACTATAAAGAACTTTTGCAAGATTTGACAAAAAGATTTGAAGCCGTTATCGAGAACTTACATAAGGAAAAATCTGAATTGCAGGCCGACAACGACATGTTAAGGAGTGGCGCAGTCGGTGACGGGTTAGGAAAGTTTTATTAGCATGCATTTGCTTATATATTTTTTAATTTCTAGTCATATATGTACATACTTGTTAAATAGTTTTAAATAAATTTGTGTACAAGCTATGCAACCACCATTTGTGCGTGACGACCGGGAAATAAACTAGGAAACCAATAGCTCGACTCGTCCTCTGATTGTTTATCAATCCAGCAAAGGCCTTCGCTCAATACCTTTTCTAGCGCTTGCCTTGTACGGTACTCGGTCCAACTGAAGAGAAAAATAATTTTAACTTTGCAAATTCGTTGTCCCCAAAGCAGCTCACCCCAAGTCTTTAATCAGTTGATTTTGGGTAATGCAACCTGTTTCCGTATTAGATGCAGCACTAAGTATGTTGGTCTCTTCCATGCTTAGCTCGCCCGGAATGGATTGAACAATATATTTTCCTTTTCCCAGCTTATGCACAACAAAACTGTAATTGAAAAATTTGTTATGAATAGATTCTACTGCTGGCAAATCTCATACCCATTGCCAAAAATGATCAGTTTTTTTGCGGCCATCAGTATGTCCTCCTTGGTTATTTCCTGATGGAGTGCACTTTGACCGCGTGCGGCTATAAGACGGCGACGCAGTTCGTCCAATTCCATTAATCCACCTGTTTTGTGATTGGCTGCAAGGCATACTTCCACAACTTGCACACTTAGCTCGTAATAAAAATCTCCCATGCCAAGCACACTCCAAAATCCTTTTCCAGTGGCCAGTGGATCCACTCCAATGGCAGCGCACATTTCCTGAAATTGTTTACGGAACTGCGAATTTTTACGAATATCATCTTTGTGCTTCATGGCGAACTCCTCAAGTTTTATGCGAAACACTTCCATTTGTTTTGTCATTTGCTCTAATTGAGATTCTTGCAAGTCGGCTCCTTTGTCCTTATATTTTTCAGCAGCCAACTTTTGTTGCTGTATGGCTCCCAGACCTACTCGGCGCCGCATTTTAACTGCAATTTCTTATTTTGTTTATTATTCTATTTGACAATGTTTTGCAGTCAGCTGTGACAAAGAACTTATAAGTTAATCGAACTGGTGTTATCGATTTTTTGAATACGTTCATTTAGTTCATTTAATTATTGAGTGAAGGTATTTCAAATATCTGATTACAAAATTTACTTTCTCAGGACTCAATTATTGTGTTTTGACTTAAAATATTTTTTTTATCAATATATATCAAACATCTGTTGTGAACAATTTTAATCAGGCCCTTCCAATCAGAAAAGTGAGTATGTATACCATACTCTCTTGTTTGTGTGTATTTGTTTACATTGTGTATTTATTTACATACAATGCTTTCTGACGACTCAACATCAATAATGTTTATAAATATGCCGACTTAAATCTTGATTTAATTTGATAATTGTGGATAGCTTCAGTCTGTGTTTGACAATTGTAGTGCATATATGTTTCTAAATTGTTACTGATCGTATTTATAAATAACAAAATATATAATCGATTAGCCGATTGAAAAATGTAGCCATTTAAAAATGCCTTGATTTTTTAAACCTTATTAAAATTATCATTTGAAAGGCACTTAAATATATCGATAGTTCGACAAATACCATTAAACTAGAATCGATACCATTTCAAAAAGGACAATCCATGTTTATTACATCTCTAGTGCATTTTGCTTGTGTTTTGCGCATTTTTTGCATTCGCATTCTTTTATTAATTTCAGTTTAATTTCTCAGCCTGAGATTTATTTCGCGAACGTTTAAGAAAATGTTAAAAACCCAATTGCAGTTACGTCTAACCAAACCCTGCTTAGACCCACAGTTAAATTGAAATTTTTCAAGGCAGGTCCAGACAGTATCTATAACATAAACAACAACAATAGGACTTAAGACATCCGTCATCACGCCACAAACTCAAGGTTAATTAAGACTCCACATGTTGCGACTGTAGCTGACAGTCAAGTAAACAAAATGCAAATACTCTAAGTGCTTCAATTTTGTAAATATTGTCGAGCTTAATCGACTGTCTTGGACTCGGTATGCTGTGCTTCGACTCTGAAAAGATGAACTGGTATTATCACGTACTGGCACGCAGACCATATCTGGTGGTGGTCTCAATTGCCGTTTATTGTGTGGCCTGCATTATAGTGGCATTCATACTAAACGACCTGCCAGATTTTAGTGATCCAACATTGGTTCGTATTTCATCAATCATACCCCATCAAATAATTTCTACGCATGCTCATACTTTTACTCAAATCATGTATTGCAGGGCTTTGAGACGCGAGGCACCGAAATTGGAAAACGACTAACTGCTTGGCATAATCTGAATCAGGAGATTGATGGCAACGGTATTTTATTCTCGAATCCTTCGGATCTGCTGCAAAAGATTCAATATGAAAAGACAAGAGGTGTGCCAAGGCATCAACATCCAAATCACAGGCGGCACAAAGATCAACGTCGAAAACATAAAAACAATAAGCGTCGCAAGGAACAGCAGAAGAAAAACGAACACAGCGATGTAGCGTACAATATGATGATCATCAATAAGCGCCTAAAAGCGACCAAAAGTCCGCAAAGCGATAAGTGGATAGGCGATAGTGGAGTGTTTCGAGATTTCGAGGTGACTAATGATAGCACCTCCTTGCTAGAGCCAACCAGAGAGAACGAGCCGATTGAATATGGCCACAATACAACTTTCGTTGATGAAGACGAACATCGTGAGCGCGTCCAAACAAAAAAGAGTACATGGCGCATGCTAAAGCAGGCCTCATTGCCCTACGACAGTTGGTCTAACTCAAGAGCTCGCCAGCCCATTGAGGGCTTCTTTTGTGATTCGTCACCGCACAAGGCATACTCGCACTTTGTGGTGAAGCGCATTGGTCCGAATGCTACAGACTCATTATTTGACCTAAATGGTATGCTAGCCATGTGCCAGCTACAAGAGCAAATTGGTGCTGCGCCCAGTTACCAGGCATTCTGCGAGCCTGAAATGCTGTCAACCAGTTGCTGCCGGCCTTGGTCACTGCCCAATTACGCCACACTGCTGGCCAATAAGAGTTCATGCTTTGATCTGACCGTAGAGGATATTTCACTACTGCAGTCACTGCTGCTCAGTTGCTATGAATATTATCACTTACTAAAACTGGACATCAATTGTAACGAATTTAATCGCTGCTATGCGCCGGAGGAATGCATTCGCAACAATTTGGTATTTAATGTACTGAACTTTCTCAGCGACTATAGCTTCATCAAACCAAATGTGAGTAGTTTACAATTAAATATTCCTTAGATCAACAAAATACTTATATTTCAGGACACAACTGTTTATTTGAAATACGCAATGATTTTTGTGCCTGTTACCCGCTCCAATCGTATCCTTCCGCTCTTTCATGAATGGCAACACTTGTAAGTTGAAAATAAACTAGTCAAGATTATTTTAATATTTACGCAATGTGTAGCGATCAATAGGTCCAGTAGGCATTTTACCGTCCTTAGCAGCTACCAATGCGGGAAGGCAGATGTCCTCAAAATATGTAGTTAGATTGTATTTACGGAAGAGCTTGCGCATATTTTGAACAAAAATCTCCATGGTCATGTCCTTGGGTGGCGGTCCCTGATACAATTTGCCATCTTTGTTAAGCTCTTCAAGACGATTGTAATAATTGCCATAGGTAGTCAGAATATCCTTGGAATCGCATCTGGGATCGGTAATATCAGCTTTTATAGTTTTTTGGCTATGCAGTGATGCATAATCGTTCGGCGAGTAATCCGAGCCATAAACAGTTCTCCGCAAATCTTGTAGAAAATCCTCAATCTGGTCATAGCGTACTGGCGGGCACTCAAAAAATAGTTTATAGACATGCTCGTTACACCACTTGGTGCGCATCAAAAATTGACGATACTCCTCACGCCAGTCCATGGCATACGGCCATGTGCGCGTCTTCGTCTCTAATTTGTTTACCTTAAGATTGTTCGCATAATGACCAGCGATTAATGCTGGATCGGTTTGATATCTAAATATCTTGTTTGGCTTATAGATGCGACCATCATGCATGTGATTTATAAAGTCTGCTTTGGTGACTGTCTTTTTCTTAAAACATGTAGGCAGCAGAGTCTTCACGTCCATTTCAAGCAAACGCAGGTTTGATTCGGTGTTAGCAGCCATTTTATTATATCAGCTCTTATATAGGTGTCAATGATAATTTTATTTTCTAATTTGTACAATGATTTAGTTCTAATGAGATAAATTTTTGTTGTTTGAGTTTTGTTGAGTAGATAAGCTTAATATAACAGTTATTTCTAGTATTATATGATGTGAAATTGTATGCTAATAATATCTTATCCGACTCTTTCCGCAGGGCTCTAAGCAATGAATTAGTGGAAGTTGTTGCTATGGATTTAGGTTTGGAAAATGAGTTATTTAGCGAGCTGTTACTCACGGATGTTTGGCTGGTATCCCTGGGTGGACTCTTCGTTATGGCCTGCGTTTGGTTATATACAGGCTCTGCCTTTATAACATTAATGTCATGTTGTGCAATTTGCTTCTCGTTGGGATTAGCATATTTTGCCTACACAGTGGTTTTTGAGTTTAGCTTCTTTCCATACATGAATCTGCTAGCCATTGTGGTTATCATTGGCATTGGTGCCGATGATGTGTTCTTGTTCCTAAAAATCTGGCAGTGTGTGTTGGCCGAGCGTTTCAGCAAGAGCAGTACATTGAACACACAATCAACTTTACCCACGCCTTTGGAGCACAATGAACATACGGAAACATTGGAGAATCTAATGGCGCTGACCATGCGGCATGCGGCGGCATCTATGTTTGTTACCTCGGTTACCACTGCCGGTGCGTTTTATGCTTCCTACAGTAGCTCCATAACGGCAATTAAATGCTTTGGGTAAGTAATGTTGGCTTTATAGAAAATTCCATTTTTAATAGCTTTAATTTTGTAGAATATTTGCCGGCACTGTTGTAGTTACGAACTATTTGCTCATGATCACCTGGCTGCCCGCCTCTGTTTCAATTATGGAGCGCATGTTTGCTAGCCGCATGTCCTGCCAGCAACATTTGTCACAAAAATTGCTCAACGCCTGTAAAAAGTCAATTAATCGTTTTTGCGAATTGTTCGAAGAGCGCATTACTCAGAGCATTATGAACTATGCATATTTATGGCTTTTTATCTTTACCGTGCTGGGGACTGCGAGTGCCATAATTGTGTTCTGGTATCCGGGCCTGCAGCTCCCACAAAAACCCAATTTCCAGTTATTTGTTTCACATCATCCATTTGAGGTTTATACAAGGCTAAAGCATCTGTTTTGGTTTGAGAAGCCTCTACAAGGAGTGGAAAACTTCAATATGAGCATGCGTTTTGTTTGGGGCGTGCAAGCGCTAGACGATGGCGACTATACGAACCCAAATTCATACGGCAACTTACACTATGACAATAATTTTAATATATCAAGCAAACCGGCACAGATTTGGCTGAGAAACTTCTGCCAAAACATACGCCAGCAGCCATTTTATCAGGCCACGTTTGGTTTTTTGCTGCCAAATTGCTTTATTGAGAACTTCATAAGATACATGGAGAGTAGGTAAGTAATTTGTTCTTTTTATTGTTAAAGCGCTCTATTAAGTCTTTTAATTCTTAGATGCATTGATGAAATGGATAGAAGGGCCTTGGATCGCACACCCTGTTGCAACGCACAGTTTCCCTATGAGCCGCACATATTTGAGCAGTGTTTGCCACAATGCATTTCCAATCTATGTGAAACCAGTTTTTATCAGCACGGAAAAGCGGGTCCCAAATTTGCTGCTGCACCCAGTCGATCAGATGAGTATATTGACGGCAACAGTAACGAGAGCTTAAGCATAGAGACTACATCTGCCCAACTGCTTGTCAAGGCGATAATCATTGAGTTCGATTCGAACACAGGATACAGCACCCTCTACACTAACATCAAGCTGTTTTACGAGACCGTCGAAAATTGGTTTCAGCAGCAGCTCAGCACGGCTCCCGCGGAATTACGCGGCGGCTGGTTTATCAGCGATCTTAAATTTTTCAATGTTCAAGACACTCTTTCGCATGACACGATCACTGCTATTATACTGGCCATGGCCGCTTCTCTTGTGGTCCTACTATGTTTTACACTCAATATAATCATTTCGATTTATGCTGTCATAACTGTCTCGCTGACCATTTTTAATACTGTAGCCGTGCTTATTTTACTTGGCTGGCAGCTTAACATATTGGAAAGCATTGCAGTATCGACTGCAATTGGCTTGGCTGTGGACTTTAGTCTGCACTACGGGATACACTATCGCCTCTCGCCGTCTAAGGAGCGCAATGCAGCCACACAATTTGTGTTGTCCCGCATAATCGGGCCAACGGTTATGGCAGCAGCTACTACTGGTTTTGCTGGTGGCATTATGATGGCATCTAATATACTGCCCTACATACAGATCGGCGTCTTTTTGGTTGTAGTCATGGTCACCAGTTGGTTCTATGCCACCTTCTTTTTGATGAGCCTGCTCAAGGTAGCCGGCCCGCAGTATGGTTTTATGCAGCTGGGTTGGCCTTCATTACGCAAGCGTCGGACTGCAAAAGCTAACAAGTTTTATGAACGGTAAGTGTAAATAAACCTATGTGTTTGCTATTTCTAATGTGTTTGTAATCTTTTATAGTAAACCCAGTCGAATAATTGCCACTGAACAACTGCTAACACCCACCAGCTCGGCCATTGTTGAAATGGCCAATTCGGAAACACATGAGTTAGAATCGCTGAATTCCAGCAATCAGATTAAAACCATTTCAGGCACAGAAAGTGGGCATGCGCCGCTTTCGCTGCCTGAGGACTTCGAGCATTCATTTCAAACGCCGCACTAATGTAAAGTATCAGGGGAATGCTTAATTTTGAAGCAAGCTGCTTGATGCCTTTGCTAAGTGGGTGCAAATATATGCATTTTTAAAAAGTATATGCATTGGCAAAGCTAAAGCAACAAAAATATATACAGTTATGTATATGTATTAATACATGTGTGCACATGGCGTTCAAGTTAGTGTGCTGATTGATATACCATAGCTATATATACATATAAGAATATATATATACATATATATATATATATAAATTCGTATGTGCAACTACTTTGTTAGTATTAAGCATAATTCAAAGACACAAGAGGTTTGCGCAAATGTTTGTCACATTTTTTACTTTGCTAATATACTAATGTGGTTATGAAGAAAGCGTTTGAATCACAATGATTTAATGGAAAGAATCACAGTGATTTGTATTTATGCTTGAACAAACATTTTCGCAAACTAATTGAAAATTTGAATTACTATTTAGTGTGCTATTCCAAAAAGACTTCAAACAGTTGCAATGCGCTTTTTTACTTAGTTGTTGTAACGTTTGGCGCTCACCTGAGCCAAGTGAGCTCAAAAATTTGTAAACTGAAGCAATTAGCGGAGAGTACTGGGTACGTCCATAACTGTACGACTGCATGATGTCGGTATTATTAGTTTTTAGTGAAACATTTAAAGAAAGAGAAAAGAAAAAGCAGAGCGCGTCCGCGTAATCGTTTATGTACTTACGTATTTAACTGTAATCAAAACTATTTATACTCTGAATTTTTATTAGCTGTTAAAGCGGGCCAACTATGTTGATGCCGGGCATTATAGTGTGTATGAATATATATGTAATTACCATATATGGTAGAGTTATATACACTACAAACGCATCTATATATAATGTACGTTGATGTACCATATGTGTTGTCTATCCTATTTAGTCGTAATTGTTCAAAACACACAACACGCACAACACACTCACGTTTGTAATAACCATGTAACTGTGATACAGAAGGTGACAAATTGATAAACTCAAATTCTATGATTATAATGAACATGAGAGCTAGTAAAACAAAATCATGACGTATTGTACTTAACTACAACTGAAAACCTTGTACTTCCTTCATTGAACTTATAAAAATGTGTTGAAGTGATTTAATAAATGTTACCTGTAAAACAATTCATTCAAACTTATATGTCTTTCAAAACACCCCCATATTATTTCCAGAGAGAAACGGCAATTTGAGCTTTACTTATATTAGTTATGATTTAATTTTCAACTATGTTTCTCAATAATATTTGTGCTAGCAATTTATGAAATTGTGTTTCTCTACACATTAGTACGTATTACAATAACGTGTAGAGTTTAAGGAATTTTGACCTAGGGGCTAAAAACTGCACACCTTATTCGTGGCAGCATTGTCATCATTGTCTACAAGTATTCAACGATATCGCATTTGATGGATATATTTGGACAGCTCTGTCCAACAACACTACGGCCGCGATAGTTGGGACTCTTCTCAGTGAGTAACTTCCGGAATATGGGTAATATAGCTGTTTCTCCCTCTATAAGCTCCGTTTCGGAACTGGCGCCATAGATCGAATGGTCGGTTCGGTTGCGTTGCTTCCTTTGCTTCTCCGGCGCCACGTTCGGTGAGCTGTGATGATGCGCCGCATGTTGAATGTTTGCATTTCGATTAAATTTGCGCGTCTGCGTACACTGCGGCACGCTTGTGGGTGTCGGCTCCCGTTCCCGCTCGCTGTCCGTTTCACTCTGGCAAACTGTACCCTTTTGTGGCTTGGGGCGATGTTTATTACGATTCTTTTCCGAGACGGAGCGCTGAATCGGTGAAGTTGTGTTTTGCTCATAGGTCATCACGTGACCATGATGTTCCGAGCAACGTTGTGGACTGGCATAGGTACGCTGTGACTGGCGCGAATGTTGCTTGGCATGGGAGAGCGTGTGCGTGTCCCATAGATCACTCTGGGAGACAACGAAATTCGACTTGAGCGCCGAGCCCATGCTGGTGCGACGATGGTCCGAGGCAGTGGGAGCTGTTAAAACACGGAAATCGAAATATCTTTATTTGTATATATGAGTATAAAAGTTGCTAAATATTTACTTTTAATTACGCCCGGTGTGCCGGGTTTGCTGTGAGGACAAACGTTACTTAGTTCCGATTGCGAGGTGGATATATTTGTGGAGGAATTGCGATGTGTGCTGCTATACTTTGGCTTGGCCGTTGGCGTTTGGCTACCGCTTTCATAATGCCTGGATGTTGTTGACTGGCGTCGATCTCTCATTGCGCTGCAGTCAGTTGAGCCAGTTGAGCGTTTAGTGGCGCTGCTGCTGGTTACGCTACCAATATTGGCATCTGTCTGAGCCGACACCGAATTACGTTTCTCCAAATGTCGATGGTGCTGATGTAGTTGTTGTTGCTGTTGCTGCTGTTGTTGTTGTTGTTGCTGTTGTTGCTGCAATTGCTGTTGTTGCATTTGTTGCTGTTTCTGAAGATGTTGCTGCAGCTGTTGCTGAATGGGTTGCATCATAGCACTTGGAGGGTGTTCCACAATCGACTGTTTCTTCTTTTTTCTATTGAGTCAACCGGTTATACAAATATATAGATGAAGAATATTTGGACTTACGGCGGCAACGAGGGTGCCAGAGTTGTGGACTGCACCGAAACAAAGGAGTTGTCAATTTCAACGTGTGTCGAGGTGATACTGTCCACGGATGTCAGCTCGGTAACTTCTAGGTGCAAGCAGTGAGCAATGCATGAATTTGTCTAGATAACAAAGTGTTCACTCACCTGTAGTGCTGGGCATCTCGCGACGCACCGGCGGAGCTGATAACTTGGCCATATCGTCGCTCAGTATGGGCTCCAAATCGGTAGCTGCACCTGTACAGGTGACTCCATCAATCCACTTGCGCGCCTCCGGACCCAGTTTGCGTATTAGTGCCTGCAGTTCGTTCTCCTTCTCCATCAGAGCCTTGCGGAAGCGACAATTGGTGTTCTTCACATCGCGCAGCCGCTGCTCTAGCTCACAGACCGAGGAATCGCGTCGATTCTTGGACATAGGGCGTAGAGTAGCGCGCACTCGCTTGTCCACAACGCCCTGAGGATTTCGTTTAAGTTCGACGAGCTGAAATTCGATGAACCAATGCTTAAATAAGTTTACAGTCGAAGAACACCGTACACAGCAAGGTAAGATAGTTCTCAGGTGAAACTAGACTTAAAGGACAGCATATCAGAAGTGTCAATAGATGTTAATATTCAATTATAGATTAGAACTTTTTAAAGACTCTATGACATTGCTGATATATGTATATAGTTAAGTATAAAGATAGTTTATAGAGTTTTTTAAAAGTTAGTATGTAGTGTTATGTAGCATTAGCAGAGTTAAGTCAAGTAATTTAGTGCGTAAAGAGCAGCGCTAAATGAAATGCTGATCATTTGAAATGCAATCCTATCTATTGATGATGGCATTCGAAATGATCAAACGAACAATATTAAACAACATTCAACATAATACGTATGTACTCGTATGCTTCTCTTGTATATAAGTAATATACGATTATGTGTTTAACAGCTACAAAAACTACAAAACTTCCTTACTACCAGTCTTACTTTCGGTACGAACACCAAACACAAAGTGGCTGTCGTACAAAAAATGATAAAAAACGAGAGTAAGACAAAAACTAAATCCTTGCGATCCGATAAAACAAGCGAAATAGCTGCGCCGGCAATACAAGTAATGAACACATTATAAACGGAGAAACCGATATGTTTGGAGTCGTTTAGAGCTGGTATGGAGACATGCCGGGTTTCCCAGGCCAAGAAGGCGCCAAAAACCTGAGAGGGTAGGAAATTTCAAATAAAATTGACGATATTAAACAAATCTGTCTCCATTTTGGTTACCAAGAGCAAGCCCTTATAGGCATAGATGATGCTAACGAATATGGTCATATGCTCCGACTGGCAGTACTCATTCTCGGGTATGACTAGCACATCATCAATGTTCTCGTGATGCTGTAAATATAGATTCGAATTGAATTCGAAAATTTGTAAATTTGTAAATTTGTTTTCCTCACTTTAGGCTCTAGTTGCTTGGTCTCGCGATAAAAGGGATCGGCTATCTGCCAGGTGGTTATAATCGCTATATCAATGGCCAACAGAACGCCAACAACCATAAACAGCTGATAGTCCTTGATTACTTTCTTGTTCAGCTTCAAGTCGGTAAAAATCGAATGCACTCGCCAAGTTTTCGAGAACATAGCTCCGAAGGCCAAACTAAAACCAGCCATTAAGATCCAAGCGCGAGCCGTGCATATGTAGGGAAAAGCTGCCACGCTACTCAAGGTAGTATCCAGGCCCAGGAATATAATGCTCAAGTAGGTTAGCATGCAGCCAATGATAATAAGATTGTTCAAATGTGGACTAGACATTTTGATGTAGCTGCAAGGAAACACAGACTTGGTAAGGCAAACAGGGAAAGATATGGCAGCAGAAGATCTTACCGTTGATTACGATATTTGATATTAAAGGCTAGGAAAACGGTGGCTATGATTACGCCAATGACAGAGGCGCTGGCTGACACAATATATATGGTGGGATTAACCTGGCTGTGTTCTATGTAGATTAGGGTGCGATCCTTGGGCGGCGTTTTTCCCACCCAACGCACTGGCTTGCCCAGTGTCATGTCCAAGTGTGCTTGCTGTGAATGATATTCACCGATCTTTTCCATTTGTCCCAATTGAAATTGGGTGATCAAAATGTTGGCCTTGCGTTCGTTGTTGTAGAAGCGTACCGGACCCTAGTTGAATGATATATGTAATTTATATATGAATGTGTATGTAATAAAAGTAAATCATTGTTGGAGGTAGACCTATACGTACCGTTACGCCCTCAAAGGAAGTATTACGCAATGCTTCCAGAAATATGCTCTCCCAATCCTTGACACGATAGTCGAAATGTGTCAACAGATCCTCACGTTTCTCCGCCACATACTGTATTGCCAAAGCGGCTGCCCAGATGCCATCATACGTGTAGCCATGGAAGCGCGAATATTCAGTGCCGCGTAGTCGATCATACTCAACGAGATACTCATCTGCCGTCTGCAAAATACATATATAGGGATTTAAGGAGGGCCAATGATTGGGCAATATAGAGCTCTCTTACAATGCCTGCCACTGTAATGTCTCCGCTGGTGGAGAGCGGCAGCAGATCCACCAATATAGCACCCTCCAAGGCAGTGGCTATCTCCTTGTCGGTGCATTCGCTGTCCAGCGTCACATTCCACCAATCCGTTGTATAGGTGGCCATAATCAGCCACTGATAGGCGCGTCCATACATTTGCAATCTGAACGAGAGTTCATTGAAGTCGATACGATTCGATTTTGGAAAAAAGTTTTCAAGGTACTTACTTGAAGGCCTCGCAAAAAGCTTTGCGTGCAAAATGCTCATTGAAATTGCCCAAAATTATGCGCACATCCTTCTCGCGCAACTTCTTCAGGGATTCGGCCACATCGTTGACAAAACTTTGAGTTTCCACCACCTCCAGCTCCATGGAGTCCAGATCTGCTACCATATGATTGTGCGGTAGCGAATATCGTGGTTCGTTCTGGTACACGGTGCCCACTCTCGTCCAGTTGAACTCCTTGAGCAGCGCAAGCCGTGGAGCATTAAATGCATTCTCCGAGGGTACTACGCGAAAGAAGTTGGGAAACGCATCCTTCGTGAACATGGGATGTGTGTCCGCATAGCTCAGCTGCGTCAAGTGCCAGTGCTTGCTGGCCTTGGCTATGGGATCTGTGACGTGCGTGCAGGCGGCACCAAAGAGCATCACCTTGTTGGGACCTGAGTGCATCATGTCGAAAAAGGACTTCACACCCACTGCAGCATTACACTAGGAATAGCAGTATATATGTATATCTATAACAACTATTTGTATACAATATTAAAGCACATCCCACCTGTGTGTCATTCCACCACATGTGCAGTCTATAGTTGGTCAATATCTGTGGATGCTCATTGACATGGCCAAGCGCCAGCTTCACGCTGGGCATAACGCCACGTCCTGTGTACGAGTTCTCAACGCCATCGCCATAGGGAAAGAAGCCTGCTATGTAAACATCAGAACGCTTGGCAGTTCGGGCCTGAACATGACTCAAACACAGGCCAAGGCAGAGCAACAGTGAAAAGATCAAATTTGGATGGGACATCTTGCTGTGTGCGTGAGCTGTAATTGGTTTCGACATGCTAAGATATGAGTCTCCAAGTAGGGAATATGGTTTAAGATAATAAATAAATAATACTTCTGGGATTTAGTGATATGAAACAAGCTGTAAATACGAATGATGTTATATAAAGATATTAAGTTTAAAAAAATGTTTAACCTTCTTATTGTAATTTATAAGACCTTCAAATGCTCTCAACTATGGAAACTATTTGCCTTTTTCAAAGTCGAGCACAGTTATAACAATATTAATTTGGTTCAAGGTGCTGCTGCGCCTGACAGGCTCTGCGTGCCAATGCGAAAAATTCATATATGTATGTACATGTATATACCTATGTATGTATGTATGCCTGTACCTGAGTACCTTTAGATAGTTATATATGTATATATAGTATACATATATATCTGTATCAAGGTAGATTCATGTGCACAATAACAAGTCCTTGATGCAAAATATCACAAATTGCCGTCATTAAATTATGCAAGACCCAATGTTAAGGACAATAACAATATAATTATCGTCCTTTGACTTGTAATAAAAATAATAATAATTTTTACATTGAAACAGTGTACTTAAAGCTCACATACATACATACACACACACCACACTTATTTAACAGTTTTTGTAGCGTCGATTTCAAGCATTAGCTTTACTTCTTATTTTTAAAAGGAAACAGCACCTACCAGCTTTATTTACTGATTCACTTAATAACTAAAGGCATATTCGAATAGTTTTATTTAATATTTGAAGCAGTTTTCGTTTCGTTGGAAGTTGCGAAGGTCCGAAAAATTGTGTATCCTTGCAATTTGACAGTTGAGCTGACAGCAGCCAAAGGACATGCAAATGCGCATGCTTCAAACTTTGACAGTCCACGCTTTGAGCCACAGTTCGCATTCGGAACAAGCTGAAAAACACTGCGTAAACAATCTGACAACAGGTGGCTAGCTGTAAGGACTTTTGTTTTGTTACCGTTATTCGCAGGGTAACGACTGTTTGGTTTATTGTTATGACCGTTGCCAGGGACTACGAACTATGATAGGCCATACACAAACACACACAATCAGACAATAAAAAAAACCAAAAATTTGTGAAGAGCTGCACTCAATTACCGAATTTAAATCATGGACGACTATGCGCCCAGTCGCTATAAAATGCAGGATAAAATTGGCGAAGGTGTGCACGGTTGCGTGTTCAAGGCCATCGACTTGCAGCGCAATGTGGAGGTGGCCATCAAGAAGGTGGCATTGAAGAACAAATTCGGCAACATATCCTTGAATACGCTGCGCGAGATTAAGACACTTCAATTGTGCAATTCGGAATATGTAAGCTCTGGTCTAATGCCGTGCCACAGTTCTATATGTACTTAATACTTTCAGATACTCAACATAATTGAGATATATCCCGATCTGACGGGTCTTTCGCTCGTGTTGGAGTATATGCCCGACACACTTTACGGTCGGCTCAAGAGTGAGGTGAATCCGTTGAGTCGCCAACAGGTGCGTAAGTATTCCCTAATGATGTTTAAGGGCATGTCCTACCTGCACGAGGCGGGCATTATGCACAGGGACATCAAGCCCGCCAACTTGCTGATCAGTCATATGGATGTCCTCAAAATTGCTGACTTTGGCTTGGCGCGCCTCTACTTTCCCGACGAGGAGTCGCGCCTGTATTCGCCACAGGTCTCCACCCGCTGGTATCGTGCACCCGAAATACTCTGGGGCAGTCAGAAGTACGGAACTGCCGTCGACTTATGGGCATGCGGCAATGTGTTGGCCGAAATGCTACGCGGTGTGCCTCTCTTTGCGGGCACAACGGATATTGAACAACTGGCCATAATAATACGTACGCTCGGCAGTCCCCGACTGAACGAATGGCCAGAGCTAACGTCACTGCCTGATTACAGTAAAATAAGGTAAAATGTGGATTTGCTTATACTCTCAGCTGATATTAATCGTTATCGTTGCTGCGAGCAGGTTTCCCAATTCGGTGGGCATACATTGGAACAATCTGTTTCCGAGCTGCACACATGCTGTTGAAATTGATTTGGTATCCAACTTGGTCGTTTATAATCCAAAGAATCGACTCAAAGCCACAGAAGTAAGTGCTGATGCTATAACGATTGTGTTACATCTAAAAAATATGTGTGTTTCCATCCAAATTTATTTTGCAGGCCGTCGAGCATAGTTATTTTGATTAATATAAGTTATATGTATTTACACAATTAGTTGACTAACAGCTAAAGTTATGCATTTAGGAGTTCTCCGATTCCTTGTATCTGTAAAATAAAAAACGAAGTTAAGCATAAGGAAGGATGTGCTGCAGCTGTCCATAACAATTCACTAACTTGCACTTCAGACACGTGAAAAACACCGTTTGACCTTCATCCGCCGAGCGCAACTGTAATGTGGCATAGGACATTTTGTCGTTGCCGCATTTGGGACACTTTCGCTCGACAACGGGACCATCTGCTTCTGCTGCTTCGGACTTATTGGTTCCTGTTTTGGAAATCTTGTTGGGATCGTAGCTGTTAAAGTGTATTGTATATTCGGATGTCTCCCCGATGTAAACTGTGAAATAGAAATGAATTGAATTGAGGCTGCACATCATATAGTTGCTAGCCATATCTTACCATCTGGAGAGAACTCCTGTTTACAATTATAACAAAATACGTTTCCTTTGACTTGCAGTGGTGGCAGGATTGATCCACAGGACGGACAAAATCCTGGACGATTACTAAAAATTTCCATTTCAAACCAAAACAAGTCTATGTCGCACGTGCAAGTGGCCAGTGTTGTGAAACACACAATGTATTCGTTTTCATTCATAGCAGCCACCTTTTGTGCATAGCCAACATATCTTTTGCCAACATTTTAAATAGAGTAAGCCCATCGATAATATACAAATAAATAAATAGCTTATTTTGCCACAACCGGATTTATGTAATTCGCACATCAATTTAATACATACATATATACATAAATGTATCTATTTAAAAAATTTGAATTATTTCGCAGGTTTCTTATCATCACCCTCTGCGGTCTCGTCAGCTTCACTGCCGCTTGTCTCCTCTTCATCATCATCTTCGCTTTCGCTTTCGTCGTCATCGCCATCATCGTCGTCATCATCATCATCTCCATAGGAATAGCCAGCACTGCCACTGGCACCATAGCCCCCATAATAGCCACCATACCCCTCCTCGTCATCACTGCCCATGCCCTGTTGCTGACGGCCAAATTTGTGGGAGCGCGTAGACATGCTCAAATCCTTTGTAACAGATGTGTCGTAGTTGCACTTGGGGCAAGGGATGGCCTTGTTCTTATCGTATTTGAAGCCCTTGCGGCGTACGTGATCGTCGCAGTAGCAAGTCTTGCAACGCAAGCACGAATATTGACCGAGACGATTACATGATTGACACTTGTAGTTCTCCGACTCCAGCACCTGACAGGAGGCCTGGTGCTCAAACTGATCGTCCTCACATAGAAAGCCATTGCAGAACGAGCACTTGAAAATACGTCCGCCATGCTCCCAGACACCACGTTCGCATTCCAAGCACACTGCGTTCTGCAACGGACAGGTGCACGCGTGCGTGGTTAGACATTTGCGTCCGTGACACACCCAGGCCTCGCAGAAGTCACAAATTGCACCAACCATGCCAGGGAATCCAGTTGTATACACTCCGGGATGCTTGACCACACAGTCTCCCGTCTTTAACATGCACTTTATTTTGCCACATTGTGCACAAATGGGCAATCGTTGCACGCTCTGGCAGAAGTAGCAAAAGGCACGAGACTTTTGCTTTTTCTCGCACTTATCGCAGTCCATCGGCGCATTGCAAGGCAGATCAGCAAGAGGAATCTCTCTGCCCCTAATCTCCTTCAAACGTATCTTTTGCTTTTCAGCTTTCTTGCGCTGGCCGGTTTTTTTCTTCGGCATCCTGACTTTGAATCGAACGAAAAAAAAGAAGAAAAGAACTAGTGAATTTGTTAAGATATGTACGGTGGTCGGATGACTTTTTTAACGCAAGTATTTTTTATGGTTGCATTAGGATATATTAGCTATATAAATATTAATTATTTTTATTCAGACCTATTTTATTAAAAATAGCATATGATTATATTATTATTATAGCATCACCGAAAATTTGACCAGCATACTTTTCTTTACAATAAGTATAAGCCCTTACACAACACTGCTGTGAAAGTATATTGACGTTTGTGGAATTTGGGCACACAGTCTAGCATTACAATCAATTTTCAGTTTTCAACGCAAGAGAGTAGAGCGTTCGTGCTGTGTCGTTTTTTGAATTTATAAAGTATATATATATATATATATATATATATTGGGAAAAATATATAAAATGGGCGGCCATAATGATCAGAATGGAAACTCTAATGGCCAGCATGATGATGTAAGTACGCAAATGATTTTAATAATATGAGTCTTTATGCGTGTATGGGTACACACATACGCGTGGCTCGATGACCGCCATTTTGAAATTTTTTTGCATGTGCGTCAGCGGGTAGAGGTTATGTTTGGCTTTATGAAAAAAAATCAATATGAAACTTGTATTCTCTTTTTTATTTAGGATTCGATTTCTGAGCCAGAGCATATGCGTAAATTGTTTATTGGAGGTCTCGATTACCGTACCACCGATGAGAATTTAAAAGCGCACTTTGAAAAATGGGGACAAATTGTCGATGTGGTCGTCATGAAGGATCCGCGTACCAAGCGCTCACGCGGTTTTGGCTTCATTACATACTCGCATTCAAGCATGGTAGATGAAGCCCAAAAGGCTCGTCCTCATAAAATCGACGGCCGCGTCGTTGAACCCAAGCGTGCTGTGCCACGCCAAGACATTGACTCGCCAAATGCAGGCGCAACGGTGAAGAAGCTATTTGTGGGCGCATTGAAGGACGATCACGATGAGCAGAGCCTGCGTGAATATTTCCAACACTATGGTAGCATTGTTGATATCAACATTGTCATGGATAAAGAGACCGGCAAGAAACGTGGTTTTGCCTTTGTCGAATTCGATGATTACGATCCCGTGGACAAAGTTGTGTGTAAGTACAAGACTAATACATTTTTACACATTCGAATATATAGACAGTCCCAGCTCCGCATAGCAATGTTTGATGTGTCTTTGCGCCGTTTCATGACTGTAAAAGAAATATTGCACGTATTATATCTTTGTTGATTGGGCACCCAGTATGCCTAACCGATGAAAACGTATGTGCTACAATTGGTCAATAGAACAACTAACACAGCACTGACAAATTGACAAGCTTGACCTACGCTTGTACGGTTTCCTTGTGAACGCTGTGAGAATAATTAAAGCGTCGGCTAAGCTATGTTATGCGAATGTATTAAAATCCTAGTTCAGCGTAACACGCAGCCTCGTTACATGAAATCTATTCTTAAATTTTAGGATTATGATATTTTAATAAGCATTAAACTATATATTAAATGACAGGAAGACATCAAACACGGTCAAACTCTGATCCTTAATGTTCACTTTGCTGAATTTATCGAGCCAAGACTAAGTTAATTCAAAAAATGCAATTACAATCCACAGTCCCAGCTCCGCACAGCAATGTTTAATGTGTCTGTGCGCCGTTTCATGACTGTAAAAGAAATATTGCACGTATTATATCTTTGTTGATTGGGCACCCAGTATGCCTAACCGATGAAAACGTATGTGCTACAATTGGTCAATAGAACAACTAACACAGCACTGACAAATTGACAAGCTTGACCTACGCTTGTACGGTTTCCTTGTGAACGCTGTGAGATTAATTAAAGCGTCGGCTAAGCTATGTTATGCGAATGTATTAAAATCCTAGTTCAGCGTAACACGCAGCCTCGTTACATGAAATCTATTTTTAAATTTGAAGAAATTTTAATAAGCATCAAACTATTTATTAAATGATAGGAAGACGAGCAACACGCTCAAACTCTTTTCAGGAGATTTAAACTCTGATCTTCATTGTTCACTTTGCTGAACATACTTACCCAAGGCTAAGTTAATTCCATAAATTAAAAATACTATGTAATGATCCACAGTCCCAGCTCCGCATAGCAATGTTTGATGTGTCTTTGCGCCGTTTCATGACTGTAAAATTAAAAACCCAGCCCATATTATATTATACGTGTTATTGCTGCACCTTTTGTAGTTATGATGAAAAAGTATTTGGCACAATTGGTTTGTACTGATAGGTTATACCAAATTTGAACATGTGTAGTACATAACTTATCGTATATTTTTTAAATTTGTTTATTTACAGTGCAAAAACAGCATCAGCTCAATGGCAAGATGGTGGACGTGAAGAAGGCTTTGCCGAAGCAAAATGAAATGGGAGGCGGCGGTGGTGGTGGTCGTGGCCAGGGTGGTCGTGGTGGTGGCGGAAATAGGGGTGGAAACATGGGCGGTAATATGGGCGGTGGTGGCAACTTCGGTAACCAAAACGGAAACTGGGGTAATCGCGGCGGTAATAGTGACAATTGGGGTAACAACAATTTTGGAGGCGGCTACGGCGCTGGTAATAATTGCTGGGGCAATAACGGGCCCTGGGATAACAATTGGGGCAACAATGGTGGCAACTTCGGTGGCGGCGGCGGTGGTAACGGCAACTGGGGCAGCAATGGCGGCAATGAGTTTGGAAATTATCAGCAAGGTTACAGCGGTGGCCCCCAGCGTAGTGGCAACTTTGGCAACAATCGCATGCAGCCCTACCAGAGCGGCAACTTTGGCAACAAAGCAGGTAAGCATCACACGAAATCATCATCTTAATTTGCATTACAATTTTGGTTGAAAGCTGAGATTTAGAAACTTAGATAATCACAGTGCAGATATCTAATTGTTGGAACGCTCATAGAGTTTAGCTGTTAGCGTTACTACAAATGCTGTAATATACATGCATAATAGGACGTCAGCTTAAGCTGTGTTATACGTTTATGATATATCGAATCAGTTGAATGCGTTATAACACGCAGCCACGTTATAGTCCAGGTTTTAGTTCAATTTAGAGCTTAAGGCTAGTTTTGCAACACTTTCTAAAAGTGCATGTGGGTTTTTCTTTTGTGTCTTTAAGGAGGTGGCAATCAAGGCAATTATGGTGGCAACAATCAGGGCTTCAATAACGGTGGAGGCAACAACCGCAGATATTGAGGCGCCCAGACGAGGTGAGCATAGCTATAAACTTAGTTAAGGACCTAACAAGTACAATTATGCAAAAGCAACCAACCAACTTACCCACCCATTCATCTTTATATATATATATATATAATGTATATTTATATATATATTATTTACTTGATTTAACAAACAATTTGATTAGGTTTCTTGTGTTTTAAATATACATACACTTTTTTATATATAGACATCTTATTTTATTGGCATTTCCTAGTAGCTTCTAACCAGCATATTAGAGACAAATATCTAAGCTTGAAAAACATTTTCTGTTTAAGACTCTTGAACTTTTTGAAAACTAATAATTTTAAGTAATTATTTCTGTAAACGTATTTAGAAAAAAAAAACCTTTTAAGTAATGTTGGAATGCTTAACAACAATTGATTTAAATAACGTTTCTCATTTATCGACATTTTATAGGTGGTAAATTAGCAGTGGCTCAGTTTATGCCCAAAAGTCAAAGTCAAGTAAACGATACGCAATTCAATGATATGAGCAACAACTCATATACCTAAGAAGTTTTCCGAGAACAACCATACCAAAAGCATGACAGAAGATAAATATCAGGAACAGTGCAGTGCAGTCGTGTGAGATTGGTTCAGTCAAAGTCAGTACAAGTACAGAGCAGATCAGTCTGTGAATGCGTGTGTGTGTGTGGTGCGTTTTATTCAGAGAGCAGTTGCAACAACAGCAGCAGCAGCAGCAGCAACAGCAGAGTTTTAAGAGAACTTACAAATACAGAGAAGAGAGAAGTGAACAGAGAAGAGAAGTAAGCAGCAGCAGCAGCAGCAGCAGCAGCGATACCCTCACACATACGCATCCAGCAGAGTACACGTACACAGCAGCTGGCCAGGATTCAATAAGAGTAATTTGCACAGTTACAATACGATATTACGATACACGATAATTGATTTAACCTACTCACACTCGTCAAACCTACCTACCTACCTATTCAATATTCAAAATAGCATAATATTTATATTCAACATTTTGTAGCCAACCTAAAATTAATGCAAAAGGATCATTGTAAACTAGAAATGTCACAACATAAAAGTTGTGCAGCTAAAAAAAAAAGCTTAAGAAAACAAACAATTCAAAGATAAATTATGTATCCTTGTAGCCACATTTGTTTATCAAGAATCCTTCAGTTAAAAGTAATATAACTTAGTATATACAAACACAAAAAAAGAATAAAACAAAAAACAAACTTCAGGGCGGCAACCGGTGCTTAATTTTACATTCAAGCGAACCCCCCAGTGGTTGAATGGTTGCCGCCACAATTTCTGATAATCAGTGCAAAAATCTACACAAATCTATATTTAACAA
This sequence comes from Drosophila leonis, assembly GCA_035045365.1. Taxonomy (NCBI): domain Eukaryota; kingdom Metazoa; phylum Arthropoda; class Insecta; order Diptera; family Drosophilidae; genus Drosophila; species Drosophila leonis. Next base: position 1,152,705 of record JAWNPC010000307.1, on the reverse strand, counting down.
ACAAAAAATGTATTAATACTTTTCTCTAGGCTTAAGTTCTCATAATTTTAAAATCGTGTAGAGCGTGCGCTCATCTTTTCAAGAGCCGCGTGCTGCCATAGCATTAAATAACATATTTACATATATATATACATATATCATAGCGAGGAGGAGCTACTTGTGCTAGTTTTTTGTAAGTGACTATGACGACATTGAACTAAATTATCTCCCAATGTTTAGTTATAACCAAATGAACAACCAATTAATTGTAATCGAAACCTTGTAGCAGTTTGTATGCAGTTTCTGAGGTCAGCGCAATTAAGGATTTTTAATATGTTAACAAAATTTACACTTAAATGTAGCAAAGAAAGATATCAAATACAGCAATGAATTTATGTAAAATTGACAAAAAAAAAAAAAAAAAAAAAAAAAACAAAAAAACCAAAAACCAAATCGAACCCGTTGTTTAGTTCAAGCGTAGTCTTGATATTTATTCGTATATAGCTTAAATATTGTATTTGTTTAGGACAGGTAAAAGGCAAGGCGCAGCAGCAAAGCAAGCACAAAGCAGGTGCCAGAGTGCATTCCAATGTAAGTTGAAAGAGGCAAGTAAGCGGGTAGAGTCAGTATGCCAATTATTATATTCCATACGATAGCGATTAATGCGGGCGGGCACCTTAATTTATTCATTTATGATTTCTTTATTAATTTTCATTTGGTTTGCACACTCGTCGGTATATATCCTTATAAATGCCATTTAAAATTGTATATTATGATTTTTGTTCCAAGTTGGCTGAAAAGTAATGCAAAGCGCTGAAATGACGGTCGCCAAGCTAAAAGTCTCAGCCACAATACGGACAATCAACACGTGCAATTGTGTCGGTGGTGCTGAACATTTGCGGCAACCCTCGGATTGGTCGGTCGGCTTAGGTAAGTTGTTGAACGATTCAACAGAAGTGTAATTTTCAGGTATTCACTACAACGGATGGGACCGTGCCGGCACTTGGACTAAATAATTTATTTAATTGATATTTTTACTCTTTAATAAACAATAAAAGTTGAAAAATAAAATGCATTCGCTTTTTTTATTCAAGAGAATGTTGACCGGCATATTTATTTGCCTTCAGTGTGTACACACTAGTTAATTTACTGTCAGCTGTGTTCATTAACATCTTACTATCGTATGTTAAACGTATACGTATTCGAGATGTGTGGCGGACTTAACATGGGAGTTTCAAGTGATGACTTGGTTTATATATATGTGTATATATATAATATATATGCCATACATAACGAATAAAGTTTTGTTTTCAACTATTGGGCAAGCACAATTAAAAAAAAGGTATGGCAGATGGTAAGTGTGGTGGGTGTGATGAACATCACGATAAGAAATATCGAATCATTTAACAGTGATAGTACATCTCTAATTGCATTATGTTAACAGTGACTGTTAACTGTGTGAATGCTAAGTAAATAAAATCGCAAATAGTATAGCTTAACTAATTAAATAAAACTCGCCGGACACTGCGACAACCAAGTCAGTGATTCAGAGTCGTTTAGCTGACGTAGAAGAATACTTTAGAATGGATACTAGTAGTGTCCAATTTGTGTACAATTACAAGGACTATGCAGGTAAAGATTGCGAAGCCAAGCTGGATATAACATTTCCTTTTGAGGATGAAAGCATTGAGGAATTGGTTACACAGCTTTTAGCCCAAATGGATCCAATGATGCGATATTTAGACGAAGATATAAGTAAGATGCATATATAAAACAAAGCAAAATCTCATAAGACACTCCCCCAAACAGATTTACAAAAAGAACTTCAGTTGTTTATTGACCGTGAACATCAAAAATTCTATGATGACTACTCTGAGAAGTTGATTAATCAAGCGGCTAATGAAGAGCTAGACTTAGAGGCTATAGTGCGAAATACAGAACGGCTGTATAAGGAGGAACTGCTTCAATTCGCAGACCGCATTGGTCCAAGCGATGAGGACATATTTGCGCAGAGCTTCCATCGCCTGGTGCACTCCTCTTCATTGGAGGATATTCTTAAACGCGAACGAGGCTATGCAAAGGTCATAGCGGACATGACCGATCATATGGACTCTGAAGTGGAAACGTTAAAAGACTCACAGCAACAGGAAATGGACAGCCAAATCAATCAGCTAGACATAACTACAACATCGGAGGATATTAACAATCTACTGGCTCAGCAATATACAACTCACAACTTTGTTCGGAAGCGCTATGAATCCGAGCTAGAAGCTATGATGGGTCATCAGAAAAATGAGTATCGCAATTGGATCACCAGTCAAGTTAGTCAAATGTTTCAAGTATCGCCGGTGTCCACTCCCTTGGGCAATCGCTCCTCCATGTTTGTCTCACAGCAGCCATCCATGGAGGAGAGCTTCACTATACATTTGGGATCTCAGCTAAAGCATATGCACAACATTCGCATACTTAGCGCTAATGTGACGGACCTGTGTAGTCCTCTGCATGTGGATGAGAATTTGAATGGTCTCAACATGGCTTTGGGTCTCTACTCGAGCTCACTGTGTGGCGTCGTAGTCCTGACACCTTCGATACAGGCGCAGGCCAATAAAAGCATAATCAAGAATGCTAATAGATCAACGGAATTTCATTTTGATCAGATGGATGTGCAGCTTGAAAAGATCGAGAAACAGATCCGCGCTCTCAACACCAGTGACACGAGCAGCACACCTAGCAATGGCAGTGGCAGTGGTAACAGCAGTGAAGGCAGCGCCACCTCCTCGCCTATTAAGCAGCATGTGCCCAAGCTAAAGACGGGCGATTTTTATATAACTAAACATTCGAATCTCTCACAATCACACGTCATATTTCACTTGATCTCGGATGAGCCAATCAACAGCCCCAGTGAAATAAATTCACGTCATCCGGTCATACTTGGCTTGCGGAATATTCTTAAGACGGCAAGTCGTCATGACATAACCACGTTAACTATTCCAGCCCTTCTCCGCCACGAGATGAGCGAGGACATGACCGTGCCGTGGTGCATTCGAAGGGCAGAGCTCGTATTCAAATGCGCCAAAGGCTTTATGATTGAGTCTGCCTCTTGGGGTGGTGCGGAGTTGAGGTGAGTTTTCTTAATCCTATAAAACTAAAAGATCACAAATAATAATTCATGCCTCTCATTTAGCACGTTGCAATTGTTGCTGCCCCACGACATATCCGAGGAACTGTTTACTACATTAGCTGGAATGGTGCCCAATGTATTTCGCGTCGCCAATCCAAAGATACTCGTTGATAATAACAAATAGTTATTCATAAACACATTCCAAGTGAAATATTTGAAGACTTTTAATTTATTTATATATGAATATACATACACTTTATTCAGTTTCATATAGTTTATATTTATTTATATATATGTATATGCTTCGTTTCATGTGGTTTCGCGCAAATTGTTATTTAAATTAAAAACACACTCAGAATTTCTGTAAAGGTTCCTGTATCCAATTTCGTCAATATAATAATTTAACTTCAATGCAAACGTTTTGCAAACTACAACTCTACTTTTGTATAAATACATTTATATTGTATAGGTAATCTTATGTGTGTGTGTATATATGTATGTTTGTATGTCTATTCTTTCCGAATTTAAATGTTTATCTTTGGTTTCATTAGACCCCGTCATGCTACTTGTGTTCATTTTCGTATGTGTGTGTGTGTGTATGTGTTGTTCGGTTATCTATAATGTTTAATTTGAATCTTTGAATAACTCTGCTGGTTGTTAACTTGTAAATATGTGTCTTGTGTATATTTAACAATAAATTACGTTATAATGTTTCTGTTTAATCAACATTCGCTGTATATATATATTTTTTTGGATTTTGCCAAGTACGTTGTATAGTTGTCTGTGTCTGCGTGTGTTTTGCTGCTTTGCAGTGAGAGATAGAGTTTCGGAAAATATTCCATCTGAAACTTTGTTAATATATCAGTGTTTTATGTCTACAGGTATAATGGGTTTCTGTTATTAAAATATGAGTACGTGTGTGTGTGTGTGTGTTTTGTTTTGTTTTAATAAGTACAGGAACGGGTCACATTTTTGTGTTTTTGGGACGATAAAATACAACTTGTGTTTGAAGAAACATGCCATAGAAAAGTTGGTGGTAAGCTTAGAAAATGATTATAAAATTGACATAATCCGCATACGTAGCTCAGTTGCATATGCCACAATTGCTTTAATGCTAGGTATAAGATAATTTATATTATTCAGCCATTTTTCGAATATCGTTTAGGTTTATATAGTATGGCGCTCACAATTTGCAAGGTCGTAAGACCAAAAAGATCTAAACTAAAGATATTTTGTTTTTTTCAGCATATCATATTTCGTTAATATGTAAACAAATTTGTTTTTATAAAAAGAAACGGTTGTATACTTTTGTGTATTTGATTGTTACTTTTTTTTCTTTTTTTTTTAATACCCTTGCAGGAAATATATAATTTATATTGAATCATATAAAATATTGGAACAGAACATCACGTACTGTTTGTTTGTCTGAATCAGTAAAGAGATTTTGGAAATGTTCTGCAGATTACAGACGGACAATAACAATAGATCTTTAATGGAGTTGTGCGCCTGCAAGGGCACTAAATGTAATATGTTTAATTTAGTTGCTACTTATTAGGAGTTGTCTACGATAGCATGCCAAAATGTAGGGAAATACTTTATAATCGTTGATGAATCTACACAGCTTAATACTTTGCGCGTGCCTTAAACTACATTCTTGCAATAGGTCTAGACGTATTTTTAATTATCGAAATAAGGATACATAATACGTGTGTATACTAAAATTGAAACTATCACAAAAAAACAAATACTTCTTCATATAAAGTATAAACTCAATAAAGTCAAGAACGAGCTACTGTCTAATTGAGTATGCAAGTGTGTATGTATATGTCGGCACATCAGGGTTTACATTTGACTCTCCTTGCGCCATTGAAAGGTTCCCGACTTGACACCAATGCTGGACGAGCCCTGGTTGCTGTTGGAAGAGAGCATGTTGTTAGTGCGCCTAATGAGTTGCGCTGCTGAATCGAAGCGACTGCGAATAAGACGCATTGCTGGATTGCTTGAGACGCCGCTGCGTTTGCTCTTGCTGTTTGATGGGAAGAATAACACAATTAGAACACGGACATAGGTAAAGTTATGTATAACAGTTCACCTCGATGAGCTGGGCTGATTCTCTTTGAGGTTGCCCAAAATTATGCGCATATGGGTATCCCGAGCAAAATGATTATCGGGCAAGCCTGGCTTCGAACTGCCACCACTGGGTCCAGCACGATCATCATCCACAAAGGCATTTAATGCTGGCAGCTGGCCTGGTGAGCTCAGCTCGCTACTGGGCGAGTGTGGAGGCGTGGCGTACAAAGGTGACATACATTCCATGTCATACAGATCTGCCTCGTTTGTCATATTGCTTGCTGTGATGGAAAGAGTTTGGCATTGAGTTGCATTTATGAAAAATACGAAATTAAATAACTTACCCAGCTGATGCTCGTTGAGATCGGGCAGCACCTGGGAGTGTCGCTGATGTGCGCCTGCACCACCATTGATGCTAGATTTGTGAGCCGCTGCGGCAGAGCTTGAAGCATGCTTTGAGTTGACCATCAGATTGTTGCGTGAGCTGAGCTTGCTTTGTCGCTGCAATTGCTGAGTAAAGGTGAGCGGCGCTTGCTGTAGAAACGAAAATATATAAGGAAAGTTAGAAATGGGCAGCTGAGTGACGTATTGCAGCAAAACTCACATCGTTGCTGCTGCCCGTAGATTGACTAGAGATGACGCTCTTGCGCTTATGCAAGCTGCTCGTATCCGATTGCATTGTGTTCTGATAGAAGTTGTTCGAGCTGTGCGTGGAACTTGAGGCATTCAAAGCCTGCAAGTTGCTGCCATTGTGCACCGTTGCAGTAGTTGCTGCCGAGCAAACCGAGGAAGCGGAGGCATGTGCTGGATACGGAGCTAGGTTTTGGTGCAAGGGCAGCGCCGGCGGCTGGTCCGGAGAGCGCAGCATGCTGGCATGGAATTTTGCTTCATTGGGATTACTAGCTTCATCTAAATGGGGGAATAGTGATAGTTGGATAAGGGATATTTAGTAACAAAGCAATATACTTTTGCGCCTGCTATTGTTCTTACTTTTGGTATAGTTTTCAAAGATCTTGAGTATGCTGCTGCGACTTGACTTGGCCGCCAGCTTGATGGGCGTGCGTCCACAGTGATCCGACTTGTAGGGATTAGCGCCATACTGCAACAACGCAATGACACACTTCTCATGACCCTCCTGTGCGGAAATGCCCAGCGCTGTGGCGCCCTGCTTGCAGGCATGATCCGCCAGGGCGCCATAGTAGAGCAGTATATTCATAACATCGTGATTGCCCTGCCAGGCGCATGAGTGGAGCGGTGTTCGTGCTTCCAGGTCCATTGAGTTGACATCAGCGCCAGCCTCGATCAGTGTTTTCACCATGTCAGCATGACCTTGCCAAGCGGCGACATGCAGCGCAGTACGTCCCTCGCTGTCGGGTATGTTAACATCCACATTGGTCATATCCAGCAGGTATTTGACAGTATCAAGCTTGTTCTCCAATGCCAAAATATAAAGAGTGGTGCGTGAATCGGCGTCTTTGGAGTTGACATCGCAGCAAAACTTCAACAGAAACTCCACCGTGTCCATGTGACCCTCCAGGCAGGCCAGACGGAAAGCTGTTTTGCCATCATGGGCCTTCTGATCCACAAAACTGGAGTGTATGTCCAGCAGGGTCTGCACGCAGCGCAGACGTCCCTCTTGTGCGGCCAAATGGAGTGCCGTCTTGCCCTCATTGTCGCACTCATCAATCTTGGCGCCCGAGTCCAGCAGCTGCAGACACACCTCGTGGAATCCTTCAAAGGCAGAATAATGCAATGGAGTCCACCCGGCATTGTCGCGATGCGTCTCATCTAGTCCACGATCCAGCAGTTGTCGCACCGTTTCCACATTGCCCTGGGCAGCCCCAATGCTCAACACTGTGCGTCCCTCCGAGTCCATGCAGTCGATGCCGCATCCCCAGAAAAGCAGCAATCGCACCACAGTGGCATGACCCGCCGTGCAGGCGGCCCACAGTGGTGTACGGCCCATGAAGTCTGCCAGATCGGGGTCGGCAGCGTTCTCGAGCAATAGCTCACAGACTTCAGCATTACCCTCAAACGAACTGACCAGCAGCGGCGACATGCCATCGTTGTCCAGCTGATCCGTGTTAGCACCATGATCCAGCAGTGTGGAGATGACTTTGCTGTAGCCCGAGGAGCCGCACAGGGCGGCTACACACAGCGCACTCCGTCCATCTAGATCCAGATGGTTGACATTGGCGCCATTTTCTAGCAGAATCTCTACAATATCATAGTGGCCCATGTACGAGGCGGCAATCAGCGATGTGCGTCCCTGGCGATCCACAGAATTTACATCCGCACCAGACTCAATCAACAGTTTCAAGATGTCCTCGTGACCGCTCCAGGCAGCAGCGCGCAACGCAGTGCGTCCCTCCTTGTCAGCCAGATCAATCTTGCAGGCAGGCTGCGCTATGAGCAGCCTGACCACCTCGCTGTGCCCACCCCACGACGCGGAGCGCAATGGTGTCCAGCCATCGCGATCTGCATGGTTGACATCCACACGCTTCATGCGTCCAGTACCATCGTTACAAGGTTGCGAGAAGCTAAGCAGCAGCTTGACTACCTCCAAATGGCCATTCCTTGAGGCTATATTTAGAGCTGTCTGCCCGTTATAGTCCTCAATCTCCAAGTCAATGGGGCTCTTGCAGGCATTGAGAGCTCGCTCCAGTAGATGATGATTGCCATCATTGGCGAGTATATGAATTAAGGCCTTGCCCTTATGCAGCTCAATGTGATGCGAATCGGACAGCTGATGCAACGTGCTTGAAGCGTTCTCATCTTGACTCTCATGCGGCGGTTCACTCTGCTCCGAAGGACTCATTGTGCGCTGAGTCTCCAGTAGGCAACTCTTCTCGCTGGACAACAGCAGATCAGCCAGCTCAAAGTCTATGTTCTGTGACTTCTCTGACAGTTCCGGCGACATAAGCGAAGACTCGGAAGAGTTTTGGGTATCTGCGTTGTTAATGCCCGTCTCGATGAGCAGCTTTAGCATCTTGGCATCCGTAGGCAGGCTCGGCTTGAAAAAATCGCACAGGAATTGGGCAAACGGTTCGCTAAGCTCGTTGGTAAGAAAACGGTCCAGCATAGATCGCGTCTTGGGTAAGAAGTTGACATCGTTCTTAAAGTCGTGCTCGCATTGAGCGCAGCAGTTCAAATGATTCGTGTAGAAGCAATCGCTCAGGTTCAAGCGTGACTCTAGCAGCATCAAGATGAGATCCAGATCGACATGCCGGCTGGTCAAGTACTCACCGGACTTGATGAGATGATAGGCGAAGCATCGCACCGTATTGGCGCATAGTGTATCCGCCACTAGTAAGTAGTACATAGAGATCATGACATGGCCCTCGTTCACATCGCAGATAAACTTTTTAGTTGCGAACTTCACGTCCACCAGCCAATCTGCGAAGGAGCTGTGGAAAATCTTTAAGCGTTGCGCATTTGCATCATATGCCAAAATATTGCGCATGAGCTGCAAACGCTTCTCAAACTCGTGACCATCGATGGTGTAGTTGTGCGTGCGCAAGCAATTGAAGAGGAAGAGCTTGTCCACATAGCCGGAGGAGGCGAGAAGCACATTAAGTAGCGGTCGTATCTTCATGTACTGTTTCTTATTGAAGGACTTCTGGCAGATGTACAAGTAAAGGCCGTTCAGGGTGCAGGGTATAAGCTTGATCTCGCGAAAGCTGAAGAAGTTGTCCTTGATGCCATGCAACACCTTTTCCAGGTACAATATACAGCCATTCGATTTGATATAGAGCTGATGCAGCGATTCAATGATCTCCTTAGTTAGCATAATGCTGTCCTTAAAGTCGGAATTTAATCGATTTATAATATACTCCTGCACATCCTTAACCACATGCGATTTGCGCAGATCATCCAGAGTTATCTTCTTGAAGCCTGTAAACATTTTGGTAATTTGCTTCGTTTGCTTTTTGGTGGTGCACACCAGGAACAACCACTTGGGGAAGAGATGAATGTGGTTCGAGAGCAGCTCGGCCACGTTGCGACTCTTGTGACTGGTCACAGTGCCACGGCCACCCTTCAGCGTGGATATAAGATTACCCTCATTGATGTAGTTTTCATCGATGGAATCTATGAGCAGCAGCAATGCGGTCTTTGGTGGTGTCAGCTCCAGCAATGGAAAGAGTAGCGCCTTCTTAAAACACTCATCGGGGTTTTTCTCGATGCTGTCCACGCTGAGGCACTCCAGGATTTCCGGATTTGACATGAGCAGCTCGTAGTAGCCATCGGCAATGATGGTTCGACAGCTCTTGGTCTTGGGCAGCGGTGGTGGCAGTGTATTGGTGCTAATCCTAATCTTTGGCTTCTCGCCAGGAACGGGTGGTACACTTGCAGCTGTAGGTATAATCTCTTTGGGCAATTCCACATGCTCCGCACTGGCACCAAAGTCAATGAGCGGCTCTTCCTCTGGCTTTTCCGGCTCTACGTTTGTTGTTTCTGTCTGAGTCTGCTCCTCCTGCGGCTCTTGTTCTGTTAATTTCTGATCCGCTTCCGGCTTGTCTTCCTTGTGCTTCTCCTGTTTGTCATCCTTGATGGCCGCCTCGATCTCACTCTTCAGCTGTTCGCTGACCAAGTCTGCTATATCTTCACCGCCGCCCTGTTGTATTGCCTGGCCGTTGCTACAAGTAGCTGTGGTGGTCACCTGCTTTGCCGGCGATGAGACGCCACTGCCGGTACGACCTCGCTTCACTGGTATCTTTGACTTGGTCTTAACAGGACTGCTTTTGGCAGCATCCTTCTCCTTCTCTTTTTCTTTCTGTTCCATTAATAGCTTCTGTTCCTTTTCACTGCCTGTGTCCTTGTCCTGTTCGCCACGCTCCTGAACAGTTGTATTTCCACGCTTAGGTGGATGTGTGCCATACCCATTGTTGCCGGGCCTCTCTACCAAATCTGCTAGATCCGGCGAAAGTTGGGTTTGAGCTGGCGCTGGCTCCGATTGCTGCCGCGTTAGATTCGATTTGCCCGACTTCTGTGTAGTGGAAGTGCGTCGTTTCTCAAAGATATCCAGCTCCTTGGTATCGCATTCGCTGGCTCCGCGCTTAAGCTCCTCGATAAGCAGCTCTTCGGCATTCTCGCTGAGTGTAATATTATTCATTGCCTCATCCAACTTGGACTCCTGCTGCTGCGCTTCCTCGCGAAGAAAAGAAAAGCCCTCATCAATTATCTTCTGGCTATCATCGCGGCTTATGAGTGATGCATGGCTCAGCAACTGCAACACAATCTTCCGCATGAACAGCGATAGGCTGTGGCACTCGGGATTCTGCGACTCGATCAAATAGCATGCCAGCAGCTTGCGATTGAGTATGCCCTTAGTGCCAGAGTTGCCCTTCATGATAGCCTGACAAATGGAGGTCTTGCCGGATCCATTGGAGCCCAGCACCAGGCAGCCATTATAGCTGGAGCTGGATATGGCAGCCGCCTTAGCACGCGCTGACACATAACCAGCACTAGCTGCGCCTAGAACAGCCGGCATGGGCTTTTTGCCAGCCGTCCGCTGCTCCAGGCACAGCGCAATCTTCTTGAGCACCCACTCTCGATGTATGTAGACGGTGCTTACAATGCGATGATTACTGGGCTCCAGTGGAGCCAGCCCATTGACTTCCTTGTCTGGCGAGTGTTTCCGTTGCATCAGCGACTCCAAATTGGCGGCTGTTTCATGCGCTGGTTGTTGCTGCTGCTTGTCCAGCTCTAAACCATCCTCCTCGGGCGCGGAGCTGCCTGTAGCGCCATTGGTTGGCGCCAGCTCGAGTGCAAAGTTCTGCTGCACCAGATTGGCAAAATGCTCTTCACGCGCCAAATTCGAGAAGCTGGCATTGGGACAGTCTCGACCGCTAATCTCCAGCTTCTTGTGCGCCTGCGTGGTGTCTTTCAGAAAGTTGAGTATGCGTCGATCCTCCAGCTGCTGATTGGGCGTACTATTAGCACCCAGCGATGCCGGCTGATTGTTGTATTTGGAGCCGCCAACTAAAGCACTGGTGGATGCATTGGCATCCGTTTCGCGTTCGACCTGCTCCTCCTCATCATTGGCATCCAAATCAGTGACCTGGACAGGATTGCCATTGCGCACACTGGCTAATCGATTCGAGTCCCGCAAATTGGATAGTTTGGCGTCACTCGATGGTGCCTCCATGGCCACACCATGTCGACTTCGTTCGCTGCTCTTGTAACGATCCGATTTACGCAGTGGCGTCGCATAGAGCATCTCCTTGGGCATGTTGCCAGTAACGTTGCCAGCGTGAAGCTGTTTGTTGCTCCCCAGCCCCGAATTGCAGTTGCCTAACGAATTGGAGTTGGCATTCGGATTACTATTGCCGATATGGTTCAGCAACGGCTGCCCGCCAGCCTGTGAAGACTTCTGATGATGATGTTGCTGCTGCTGTTGTTGTTGATGCTGCATTTTGCGCACGGACTCATTATACATGGCCTGACAGGGCAGATTCTCGTAGATGTCATTGCGCAGATTATCGTTGTCTGTGTGCTTAGACATTGTTGTTGCTGTTGTCTACTCTCGGACTAGTACCAGCTTTCGAGTATTTACACGGCGGCTTTAGCCTTGCGTCAAGTTTGAACAGAGTCTGCTGTCTGCAATAAAACAAAGGAAAATTTAAATGTTGGCTTTAACTTGGATATTATGTTTGGTTTTTTTTTTTCGCAAGCTATCCTTAAATTTGTTGATTATTTTTATAATGCCTTTGACACATGCGATATTAGCTCTTATTTAACTAACGTGTCTTTTATGTGCCTCAGAATCTGCTCCTTTGCTTCACATCGCACCTTGTTGCCGTTCTTTTTTATGATGGCTTCAGGCTTCACTTTTTATAGCATCCCGCTAACAATTGACCTGATTTTGTGGACACTGTGAACCCTTTGGCACTCTTCACACATTCACACACATCCAACTGCACGCACATAACCGTAAAAAAGCCATAAGAGGGCTGTAACTAAAGTATACCCATATATGGTATATGAAGAGAAGAGCTTATGCAGCATACACGTTTATCCTTAGGGTCACAAATCGGAATTTTGAACGTATTCTTTAAGTCTTAGATGAAAAACTATGTTTTAGTAGTCTAATGTAATTAAGCAATTCCAGTATTCAGCTATTCTAATGCCCTTTAATCACAGCTTTTCATTTGATTTCTGTAAAGTTGCAGATTTCTTAGTCGACCCTCGTATGCACAATCTTCTCATTATATTTTTTAGAGCTTGTCTCTGGCCACAGCCTTTTGTTCTCGCTTTTTATCTGAGCCGTTTATGTGCAATGTGCGTGGGCGGCTTTGGGTGGTTTCTCGCTAGCTGTGCTGCTTTGGGATCCTCGTGCTGAATGCTGCGCAAATAACACTCTTTATGCTGCGAAAGTTTTTATTTTAAACTTCAATTTAGTCGTTGCGTTTCGAGCGCAGCTTGGCTAGTGTCTTGGGGGTTGCTTGGAATGGGTTGTTTGGGGTTGAGTAATGTAACTAATGATGCGCTGGGTGCTTGTTGTGCAAGTTGCAGTTGGAAAATGGAGCAAATTCAGCACGTTTGCTCAACAAAATGGCTGAAACGTTGAGGCAAAGAGAGCCCCAGTGTTCTAGTCGTAAAAATCGATGAAAACACAAAATGATTTACGGCTTGAACTGTCAGTTGACGTTGCCAGAAGAAAAGTTGCCACAAAGTGTGGCTAACACAATAACGTCGACGTTTGATAAATTACCATAATGTAACTAAGTCAGACGTAAAATCTTTTGATTAACCAAGTGACACGACACTCACACACACACACACACACACATCCTGACATACAAATATCCTGTCGACCATTCGTCAGACCCGAATGAAAGGTCGGTTAGTCCGTGTTGCCCACAACCACAAACCCATTTCCACAATTTTTACAGATTGTGATATGGCGACTGATTCTCAAGTTACCGTTTAGCTTAAGGTAATTACTGATGTGTGTCACTTGCACCCTAGGGCAGAATAAGTGGCCCGCATATGAACGGATTTTAATGCTTTCTTAAACAGTTGATTTACATATATAATGAATCCGAGTTGAAGCGGCTCAACTGTAATTCAACATTTTTATAAAAAAAATCAATTCATAAGAGTCGCTAAAACCGCAAGTAAAGATAGATAGAGAATGAAATATAAGTAGTTTGCGGACGCCCTACTCGACTGTAAAGTCTCCATAAATTTAAAATAATAGGGTTTTATCTTTTTCAGTGCACTCTTCTTTCTATGGAGAAACTATATAAACTATGGATAGCTCAGCCAAGCAGAACTAACATCCACGTTGCTGTGAGGGCCAGCAATGACAAACAATCAAGTTTACTCTCATTCACTGCGTTTTCAATTTGCATTAAACTTTTCTGCAGTCAATGCAGTTTCTCATTTATAAATCGAATTTGATTTCGTTTCCTTATTCCAAATGGTAATCCAATTGCTTTTATTGTTGCTGCAGTTCAAAATTCTATAAAAGCTTTAGAATAAATGAATTTATTAGCTCAAAATGAATTTATCTTAAATTATGTAAAGGAAATATAAAAAATCAGTAAAATGTGTTCTGGTAGTTGAAGCCGTGGAGAACGTGTCAGCTGCAGAAGCATTCTAATTGGAATTCTAAAGTCAACTTGAGCAAAGTTTCATTAGTTTTCTTTTTATCCTTTTAAAAAGTTTAATTGGATCGCCTGTGCAATTAAGTTAATTAAACATACGACAGGCATCTAAAAACGCATCCTATTTGAATAAGTTAATGGACGTAAACGTTGAAACGCTTTCACCTTTCCATCATTTACAGGGACTTCTACAAACTTAGTCATGAAACTTATATTTTCAAATGGCTGGAATTCCGCTGATATAATATATACATGACAGCATGAAGTGTTTATTTGTTTATTCCGATAAAAAAAACTTCTGGAATTTATTCATGACTTTTTATAAATAAACCTTTTGCATTAAATATTTTTGTTATGGTTACACATAAATAAATGAAAAGATCATTACAATTTTTACGTTATTTCCCAGCAAAAATTTTTAGATTGCTCTTGCTGTCGAAATCATAAAAATATTCTATGAATTATATGCGCACGTTGTAAAAATATCATCGACAGGCTGCCAAAATGAAACGTAAACAACCGAAGTGCTTTAACAAAGACGAAACAATTTTAATTAATTGCGTAAAATAAATGAAACCAAAAGAAGTATTTCTGACGCCGAATATAAGTATGCCAGGAATGTAAACAGACTGAGCGCACACTCATATGAATAAATAAATAATAATAATTTCACGCCTCGCAAGCGGCGCACATGGCGCAACAACTGTATCTACATCTGAGTTTGCAATTGTATCTGTATCTCAAACTGACAGCAGCTGCCTGAACTTGGGCCACGGCAGCGTGGGAATTTTTAAATTTTCCAGCTCCTTGCTGCGTGTCCCATTAATATTAAACAGAAAAACATAATATATATGCAAAAGTTAGCAAAGAAACAAAACTTTGACGTTTGCCAGCCAAAGGCAGCTGCAACATTCACCAGACATAATTGATACGTTGCAGCTACAACTATAATATGCATATTGTATAATATATTAATAGCGCCTGTCTGCGTGTGCGTTAACACTTTCAGGACGCCTGACAGGAAGTGCTCTATTAATTTGCATTTACATTTAACTTAATCATTATTCCTTTTGCACGTATTCATATATTTTGACTTTAATTTGTTGTTGTTTTTCGCCTTTAAAAAATATAATATATTCCATGCATTGCAAATGCGAAGCATGTTGTTACACAATACAGCTGATATGAAAATTGGGTGGGTGGGTGTGCAATCAATGTCTATCTGTGTATGGCTGCTTTTGCTGCAGGCAGCATCCTTGCGCTCAATCAGCGCAGCGATTGTGCGAGCAAATATCGAATCAAATATTGCTACAAATTGTTTACCAGCACAACAAATAGTATATACAGGTAGCAGATAAAATAGCTATGCACAGCAGTTTGTGGACTTTCATATGCTCTATATCAAGGACACTAGAAACCAAAACAGAATATAATTCTAAAGAATGTCTTCAGATAGAACTCTCTCTACTCATTTATTTATCCCTTTCTAATATCGACTAATATATTTACATAATATAACTTCAGTTTCAGCTAGAATCAAACCGATTTTAACTTATGTAAGCTCAGCTTAATGGTTTAATACAGCTTCCCAACCGGTTAGTCCATTGTTATTTTAGACCCGTATTCTTTACAACCGGACTGAAAAAAGTGATATTTCTAAAATTTTATTTTTACAGTTTGCACGAGTTGCTTTCACCTAACGAAAGCCGATTAAGAGCTTGCATTTTCGCTTCAATTGAATATTTACAATATTTCCCTTGTATCCTTTCAGGGGCAGATATATCAGCAAATACTAGACGTAACAAGTTTTGTATAGACACGCATGATACCCTGGACTGAAATGTTTGCACTGTTAATGATAACCTATGGTACATCTACCATTAAGTATATGAACTTATATTATTTAATTTCAGTGTTTTTTATTTTTGATTTAGAATACGCATTCAAGAAATAGGAATTCAAATATAACAACAAAATAAAGCATTTTATGATCATAGGGTATGGAAAAATGCTGGGCTTGCAAAAACTTGTTGAAAAATTTAGTTTAGAGCAACATCAACAGTAGCAGCAGCAGCAACGGCAGCAGCAGCAACGGCAGCAGCAGGAGCGGGGCAGGAATATCAACAGTAGGAGCAGGAGCAGCAGCTAAAGGACAAAGAGGAAAAGTTTCGCATTGATTTTCTAGTTGCTGCTGTTGCTGCAGGCGCAGTTAGTTTTATAAAAAAGAAAATAGTCCCAGAGACGTAATCAAAATGAATGTAGCTCTAGTATTAAATGCGCTTAATTTTTGGAATATTATACGGGTGAGGTGGTGCCGGATGCGGCTGTTTAGTGCTTATGTAGCTCCCAGTACGCCCACATTTGTGAGCTGCCCGTTCGTTGTTGTCCTTGGCTGCTACGTGACCAGAGTTGGCATTGTGTTTAGCGTTTGGTCTGCGGCGGTTGCTGTGGCTGCAGCGGAAGTGAATTCAATGCGGGCTCATCCAAACAGGGACAATACGGTGCAATGCGATGTTGCAGCGTGCGAGCCGCAGGGCTAAACAAAACAGGATATCAGGAGCTTTTCAGGATGCGCCCAGTTGTCCCCAGGGGCAGTTGACGAACGCTTAATTAAACCTTAATGTTTCATGACCGCCTGAAATGTGAGCACATATTCATAAATCATTAAGCACATTCGTCCGACAACAATGTGCTGTTTGTCATCCTTTCAGTTGGCTGCCAAAGGACACACCCAAAAAAGTGCATAACATTTGTATGCGAGCAAATTCCTGTTGCCTCCGTCCTTAAAAGCTCATCAACATTGCTTTGCAATGGGACAAACTTTTCGCATATTTTTTTATTTACTCTGCACATTTGTAAAGTTGAGTGCTGAAAGATAAACTGCAAACGCCCCATTGTTATTCGAGCAGTGAATGCACTGGAATTAGTTCAACTGCAGTTAAATACCCTTTACGTTGAAAAGCATTCAAAGGCTCTAATAGCATCTGCCTTGTCTCATCTACCTACACGATTAAACAATGTTTCAGTTGCAAAAAGTTTATTCGAATTAGATTCAGGTAGCAGTTGTTTTACCAACCTGTAGTTGGTGAAAATGCTAAATTTCGCAAAAGGTCAAAAACAATTTAGTAAACATAAACTTTGACAGGTGCATGATATCATCTGAGTAATGGAAATATATATCGGTTTAGGGACGAATTCATTTGAAAAGATAGTTTGAAGCAGACATAGCTACATGGCTTTTATTATATCGAAATAAATTATATATTTTATAGATATGTATGTATATGAAGTATGTAAATTCTGATGTTTATCCAGACAAGCATTCTGATCCTCAAGGTAAGCCTACCTACTTTTGTATAGTAAATGTAGTTAAGAACTTAAGCTGATATATTTCTCTTTAGAAATTGGGTATTTTTCAGTCAAGCATTGTGTCTACAAAGTTGTTTTCATGTAGTTGCATTGTCTTCGGTAACGGCTCTCGACCCGACCTACGTTTTATCTATGTCAAAATGGTCGCACGCACGATATTGTCTCTTGTCTTTTTCTTATTCTTTTTTGTGCTTCTCTTTCTCCCTCAGTTTTTATCTCTTTCTTTCTCCCTTGCTCTTTCGCTGTTGTCAACTGGCTCGTGCTCGCTGTCGCATTGTTGTTGTTGTCTGCATATTGACATCGTTTTAACAAACAAGGTTCCTCACTCCATCACACGCAGTGCACCACCAGACATTCGCACCACCCCCACGTGACTTTATTTCGTTGTGACATGTGCAGAAACACGCACTTCATGGACCTTTTGGCATTTCCGTTTCCTCAATGGGGCTTGGCATATTTTCAGCCTGTCTTGTTGTTTGTCTTTCAATAACTGTGAGCGAGATGCGCTTCACAAATTATCCACTTTACTACACCAAACAAAATCAAACAAAAAGTCGTAAATTCTTTGATATTTCAAATTAAACTTAATAACAACTCTAGGGAATTTCTTTTAGAATTTCAATTGTTACTTATTTACAATTTGTATGCAAAAATAGAAATTCAAACAGAAAATACTATGAAATTTTGTCCATGTATTTGGATTTCAACAACGCTTGATCCACCCTCGCCAAATAAATGTCTGTGACATGTCTTGCGGCATGTGAAAACGATGTAGTTTGGTAGTCAATATATGAGTTATTTTTATCTGTTTTCTGAGTTACATTTAATCAAATTAACAAACTGACAGAAATCAGAAGCATACGACGGAGATGGCTCCGATGTTCCCAAGTTAAGTTGACATTTGCCTGACATTTAACAGCTCGGCGTCCATGGTTTCATTTATTGATGAGCACACTGAGGACATTGTATGAAACTTGAGCACAATATTTAATTCAGCGCATAACTTCTGAATGGCATTCAGCTGTCGAAAGGACACTCAGTTTGGCATTTTACTTTCTTTTCTTTCCATTGCTCGTAATCTAATTGAATTGACAACTTTTGTTGGAACCGACTCGTATATGCAAGAGCATTACTTAAAGGTTCCATTCTGCCACTGAATACAAATTAAGTAATGCATGTCACTTCTCTTTCTCGCTTCAACCGGTCACTTGAGCTATGTCCTGGAAAATGCAAGCGCACGTTCGCATGACTCCGTCTAGCTACCTTCTTCGCCTCGGGCTTAATTAATGTTGAAACTGATTACACTCACGGTGGCTGCTCCTCTAGCACTGTTCAGCAGGATACGCTGCCAAGTGTGCAGCTACAAATGTTACTCATTTTGGCATTGATTTAGCCACAGCTTTGTTTGCCTTTGCTACCCCCAAGCACCAGGTTAGCTTTAGCTCTGCTGTGACACGTGCCATGGCAAACAGAAAGCAAAATGGCAAATTGCAAACAAAATGGGCGTGATGGGGCGTGCGTAAGCTTTTGGGTCAGCTTATTGTCGCTAAATTGCAACAATTCCGTTTGCCCGACGTCCGTCGACCAGATTTACCTTGGCCCAAGTGCAATTCCACAATGAAACCAGATTCAGTTGACATTAAGTGAATTGCACAGGGGCTGGCAGCATTCAAGTGCAAGGCTTACAGTTTATTTAGGTGGCTCAAATGAAACCTACATACACAGCTGGCAAAGAGCTAATGATTAGCAGGCATAGAATACGGGAATAAATGAAAAGCCTTTAACCAGTCAATATATGACTGATTTGTAAGCTGCCCATCAGAAAAACATAGACTGCATGCAGTAGCAGTTGAGGCAAAATAAGATGAATGATGGGGAGAAGAAATATTCGAGTTATGCACATGGGTTGATTTGCAAAGTAAGTGACTAAATAGTTACAAGGGTTTTAGAAATGCAAATTCATTTGCAAACCATTTTTGTTTATTTATACAATTTCTATTTGTAAAATTTATCAGGTTGTCAGAAGTCATATTGCTGCGACGACTCACAAGTTTGAGTTACTAAGAATTGCAGCCTTTCTATTTGTGAAATTTGTGAATTTGTTGAAAATTAAGTAAATATTATGAGCCAATGTTTATGCTTGTGTAATCAAAGGGATTTTGGATTTTTGAAAATACTAATAATGAAATAAACTGTCCTTCAGAATGCATACTTGACACATATCTACTTCGTAAACCTATATACGTATATATAAGCATATGCACTTACCTAAATAGTTTCATATAGGCGAAAGACTATTTAATTTTCATTTAGCCTAATAAATGAGTGAGTAGTGAGCATCCCTTTCGAAATATGCACATAACTAGAAGAGATATAGAAACAGAAAAGAAGGTGAGTTGTAGTTTGTGATTGGTCAAGAATATATTTTTATCATATACAGATATATATAAATATGAAAACAATTGATTAAAACTAGATTATTGATTAACATATCAAATTCTTTAACTAATAGTTAAATGTCGAGAATCGCATAGTGGGGCGATATTTTAAGTTTTATTATTTTTTTTATTATTTGGCCATATTTCGTAAGACATGTTGACTCATTTGGTTAGGGAAAGATTATAATAACACTAATATAAATATAAATATAAATATATATATATATATATATATATATATATATATATATATATATAGGTATACATAAATTATATACACATTAACATGTTTGCATAAGTAAAGTACTTAAAGTTGTCTTTGTTATGAAATTCAGTTTTAGAACTCTATTAAATAACTTTTTAAAACACCAATACCAATGTTAACAATATACTCATTTGCTTGCTAAATGCTGCTATTATTTAAATTTAATTGCATTTCGCAGTTTCTATTTTTGGTTTTGTGCAATTTGTGTTTAATTCAGTGCAAACAATTTTGATTTGTGGCGGAATTTGATTTAGTTTTGTTGGCTGTTGGTCAATTGCATTTGAATACATGATTAAAATTTAGTCAATAACAATTAAATAACTATCTAAAAACTTCAACTCATATTGAGTGGGTTTAAATCATAATTAAATTAGAATTCATGTTTCCTCAGAGTCTTTTGTTTTTTGTAAGTAATTCACCTTATTTATAACTCTAAATACATTTACTGCTTTTGTTAATTGAGCAGGGATGACATTTACATTAGCTGCAGTAGCCGGAAAATGGATAAATTGCTGAAAATGTTTCATTTTGACTCTCTGGCATTTACAAGACTTTTTCATTAATTTATCAAATGGCCAAAAATCGATTGTTGCCAACGATGTGACCCACTTAACTTAATGAAAATGAAAATTTCATTGATGATCATCGTTGGAGCACTTTTTGTTTGCCATTTATCGCGATGCGCTAATCAAAGCCAAAACAGCTTTCGTGATAGATGATGCTAATGGCAGACCATCACCTGCATCAGGTGTTTAAGTGGGTAAACCAAATGTGTGTGTGTGTATGTGTGAATGCTAATGAATATTAACAACACCCAAATGAGCAACGACGCTTAGGAGCAACACACGCCACAGGCTATAATCATCAAATGCAACAGCAGCTACAACAACAACAACAATAACAAAATCTTCTATTCGACTAAAGCTTACCCTATTAGCACGTTGCCAGCCCAATACATAACTAGAGGGTAAATTTTTAATAATTTACACAATTCATTTTGGGATTGCAATGTAAAATTGAAATGTTTAAGTTGAGATGCAACCAGGAGTAGTCGACTTGTTGATACTCTGTATTCAAAAACTTGAACAACTTAAGTTAAGTCTGATATGATTGTAAAGCTCTATTTATTAAACGCTCTAGTATTTCTAATATATTATAAAATATGAATTTTTATTGCTTAAACCCATTCAAATCGACACAGGGTATTGTTGAGCACAAGCATCGAAACTCAGCTTGAAACCCTTTTTGTAAATTTGTCCTGTTTTTGCTTGACAACAGCCGGCGAAGTTTCCAAAGTTGAGTTTTGTCAACTTCAAATTAAATTAGAGAAGGCAACCGAAACAGAACGAAACGTCAGCCAACTCCACAGTCTTTGACATTGATTGGATTAAGCTGAAGAAGTTGCTGTGAAAAGCCAGCTAGCTGACTGGGCTATAAAAGATTTAAGTAGAGCTTTCTAATCATTGGCAGCCACTCGCACTAATTGCCAACAGGATGCAAAATGGAGAGAGCAACAAGCATAGAGTCAAGAATCACTCATTTGTGTATATCTGGAGAGCTCTCCCATGCTTTTGAAATGAAAACTAAACTTGTGCCAAGCATTGAAGGCGATAATGAAATATCGCCTGTTGCGCAAAGCCGAGCGATAAACGCAATGGTTGAGATGCCACGCCAGAGCTGCCTCAACGGTTTGAAGAGTAGTTGACATGCAACTGTCGCTATGGAGTGTCGCCGTTTATTGAATTTCCTGCTGCTACTGATGCTGGGCATATCAGGCACTTCGCTGCTGCCCATATCCCACTTGGAATTGCTGGAGTTTGATGAGAGGTTTCTGGCACAAGTATTGCGCAATGTGAATGCCAGCGTTGAGCCTTGCAATGATTTCTATGGCTACGCCTGTGGTAATTGGAGTGCAAACTATAAGGACACACAAAGTTATTTGGATATGCCTGGCTATATGGATTACAAATACAACGCACAACTACTGAACGCTTTAGAAAGGCACAGACAGCAAGGTGGCATCTATGATATGCTGTGGGCGTACTATGTGGCCTGTCGTGATTTGGCGCAGCCGGCGCTAAATGAGTTGCTGCACTTGCTGGAGCCTCAACTGGGAATAGAGTGGCCCATTTTTAGAAGCAATCACAGCGAACTGTGGCGCAATGAAACCCAATTCGATTGGCTGGCCACGCTAGCAAAGCTGCGTATCTATGGCCTAAATGGCGTCTTTATCAAACAGGATGTAAATGTGCGACGCGAAAATGGTTCGCATTATATTTTGCTATTGGTGCCACAGCCAGCCGATGCTGCCCTGCTGGGTGAACAGGAAGTACAAGATTTGTATGTAGCCTTTGGACTGGATGGGCCCCTTGCCAGAAATCTTACTGCCAAGCTAATGCAGCTGGAGTGGCGTCTAGGCAACATTACGCACCAGGCAGCTGAACAATCGACGGACAGTCTTCCCGAGTGGTCATTGGCACAGCTGCAGCTACGGCTGCCCCAAATTAATTGGCGCCACTATTTGGCAGAATTGCTGGAAGCACATGTAGCGGATGCAGTGCAGCTGTTCCAGGTATCAGCGCTCAATGCCAGCTATCTGGAGCAGCTGCAGTTGATACTTGCAGAGAGCTCCAATGAGACAATCTGTTATTATCTCATGTTCAAGCTGCTCTATGCGTTCAACGAGGAGTTGCCGCCTACTGACTCGAATGAAACGCGTTCCACAGCCTGCGTGCTGCAGCTGCGCGGTCACATGCCACTGGCCATGAACTACCTGTACGAGCAGCACTATTATAATGATCGACGTGTGGCAACTGATGCGGCACTGCAGAGACTGCAGCAAAAACTAACCAAGGAGTTTGAGCAGTTGCTCAATGAGAACTATTTACAATTGAATGCACTGGAACAGGCTTATGTGTTGGAGGAGCTGCATAGTCTGCGCCTCAAAATAGGCAATATTCCCCCCGCCCTAACAATGACTCAGTTGACGACATATTACAAGGATTTGCAGCTACAGCCCAATGATTTCTATGGCAACAAGTTGCAGTTGCTACGGTTTTATCATCGGCTCGAGCAACAGCTGCTGGCCAACCAGCCAGGCATATGGCCAGCTCATGAATACTATCAGCAGGATGCTATAGTAGCACGCAGTTCCTCCCCAGTAAAAATCTTTCAGAATGCCGTGCTGCTTCCACACGGTTATTTGCAACTGCCGCTGTACGATGCACGCCTCTCGGACATGCTGCAACATGCCCAACTGGGCTTCATTTTGGCGCACGAGCTGCAGCATGCCTTTGACTTATTTCACATTGTGTACGATGGTCGAGGCAACTACAATCTAACTGGGATGGCGCTGATACAGCATTTCGCCAACTTTACCAGCTGCTATACCTACCACAATGCCCAGCAGCTGTTACTCTCCGAGAGCATGTCGGACATTGTGGGTCTGCGACTGGCATTTGCATCCTACTTTAATCGTGTGCCACCCACTGACCGCCCACCAGTTGGCAATTATACACAGCAGCAGCTCTTCTTTATCAACTCGGTGCAATTCTTATGCGCCAACATGGAAGAAATTACGGACATGAGCATCACGAAGGATGCGGAGCACGGCCTGCATAATGAGCGAGTTAATCGCAATTGGCCGCATCACGAGCAATTTGCCAATGCTTTCAACTGTTCTGCTGGCCAGGCCATGTATCAGGCAGACAAGTGTCGGCTGTGGTAAGCTAGAGAGCTACTATATGAGTGTTGCGTGCGCCTAATAAAGTCAATATCGATTAAGAGTCAGCACAGTTTATGCATGTTGGCAGCCTAGGTGCATATTAAGTAGATGAAATTGTTCCCTACACTCATATAAGAGGTATACAATTCAACTACTTTCAAATTAATCTACACGTTATCTAAGTACATATCTTACATTTATTATAGTAGATTGAATAAAAAGTAAATTTTTAGAAAATAAAATCGAATTCTTTTTTTATCCTCTTGATCATTTTCATAAAAACTCAAATGGAGTAGAGAGTATCAACTAGTCCAATATTTTTTCACTCAGATGATTTATATGAGCACTTAAATGACCTTGAGCAGGCAAAAGGTAACAGCAACCACAACAACAACAACAACAACCAGAGTCCACGCAACAATAACAATAATGTGCATAAATTACGCGGCCTCCATTAATATGTAAATGCGACCACGCCCTCATTCATCCATCCGGCCATCCATGATGTCAGCGCTACATTGTCAAAGGCTCAACTTGCTGTGCAAATTATCTGCATCATGCCAAGGAACCAATTGGACGTGGATCAGGTCAGGGCGCAGCATGCAGCGGGCAACGGCAGTGCAATGACTGTCATATGTTGTGTTATATTGTATTTTATTTAATTTATTGTCGCGCATATTTTGACGGCAATTTATGTGGCCCACGCACGTGTTGCATTTGGATGCAGTGTTCGGTCTCGCCAGCCCGCTGAGGTGCGGGGCACGCGACTTGAAAGTGTTGCAAATTTAAATTGTGTCAGTGGTGACAGTGCCGCAAATGTGCCATATG
This sequence comes from Drosophila leonis, assembly GCA_035045365.1. Lineage (NCBI taxonomy): Eukaryota > Metazoa > Arthropoda > Insecta > Diptera > Drosophilidae > Drosophila > Drosophila leonis. The sequence continues at coordinate 1,128,299 of JAWNPC010000307.1, read as the reverse complement.
GCTTGGGCACGGGCATGGGCATGGTCATGTCCGACACTTGATACACAATTCACACAAAGTTAAAAGAGAAAAAAATACGGTTACCGCACAGTGGATCAAGATTACGAAAATTTTTCTTGCATTTTGCAAAATCAAGCATCGGGTATAACTCGGAGTATATAGAGGATATATGTGAGCTGTGGTCTAATTAATACTTTCGTTAAAGAAAGTGAACTAAAATAACTTTAAAATGTTATTATCGCAGTTCAAAATTATATAGTGTATCTTTGAGCGATTCGCCCATATCTATAAGTTTACAGCTGAATTGTGATAACATATTTAAAAATAATTTCAAGTATTTCTTGCTTATTTTCGAGTCACTGTTGGATTTTGTAGGGTTTCAGATCCGACAAAGAACGCCGCTCATATATTTCAAAACAAATGACAGCCGCGGGAGCCATGCAAATGCCACACATTTGGCCACCAGTGCCGGCATCTCACCAATTGGTCACTTGATACACATTGGACAAACCGGTCGCCCTGTAAATGTTTTCTTTTTACATATGTATATATGTACATATATATATTGTTTTTTTTTTTGCGCTATTTGTCATGGGCCGTGGGGTGCGCTTAGTTGAGCTGGGAATGTTTGTGGACGGCTTTTGCTAATTAATGCGAGTGTACAGCAAATTAAAATGCAATTTAAGCAGCTTCGCTGGCAGCAGCTGTCTTCTTGACTCGTTTTCCACTGAGTTGCATTCATGCGGTGCTTGCTAGGCCCCAGTTAAACATACACACGAGCCAAAGCCAAAGTCAAAGTAAACCCAAAGCGAAAAACAAATCCAGAGCTTTTCTAACGAAGTTTTTTGCCTTACAGCAATGTGGGTTAAATGCTTTTTGCGGCTTGCAGCGTTGCAAGTTTCATTTTGCCCCGTGTGTTTGCGTTTGAGTATATTTTTTGCTTGTGGCACTGCTGTTGGTGCTTTTTCTTTGTGTGTCGAATGCAAATTTTCAATTTGGCTAATTGACTCGAAAAGCTTTTCATTTAATTTTATTAAAGCATTCAGTGAATTGCGAAAAAAGTCGCGTTTACTTTTTGTTTGCCGTTCAAAAAGAATATATATATACACATATATACATAAATGAAACGTCAATTAGTACGCAATTATGTTTGAACGTTTTGTGGTAACTGAAATTTAATTTATGTGTGTGTGTGTTTGTGTGTGTCGAGTAATAAGCTTACAACATTATTACACAACTGGGAATTAGTTGCTGTTTACGGCATGATGCATTGTCGGCTATGAGAGAGAGCTAAGCGCAGCTAACTGAGTCACAACCAAAAAGTTATTATAATAACAGTTCTAAAAGTACGAAAAAGATAAAAACAATTGTTTTTTAAAATAAAACAGTATTCTTAATGAATTCCAAATAAAAATACTTTTTAAAAATCGCCGTTTTCAAATTTTACTTCTTTAATATATAGTTTTCAAACTCTCCACAACAATTTTCTATTTTAAAAACTATATATATATTTTGAAATATTTATTTTAATTGTAAAGTTCTGAGCTGCAACCCATTTAAATTATCATAAGCTGAAAATAATTGAATTGCATAGCAATGTTTGTCATTATCTAAGTATTGCTCGGCACGACTACTGTTTCTGTGTTGAGGGCCATTGATAGCTAGTTGAGCCTGCCAACATTCAGCCAATGAACTTACTACAAGCGAACCATATCAATAACAAGTTGTTATCACTGCACACTAGCTGCCTGTGTGTGTGTGTGCGTGAGTGACTTACTCTATAGCTATGATAAGTATTAATTATTTTTATTATTACGCATACGCCCCATGGCGTGTCACAATTTTGATTCATTGAGAACTCTTGGCGAACTGGTTTCAATGCCAGTAATGGTCCATTAATCTGCAGACAATAATTTGGTCAACAGCTACAGGTTTTCTTTTGACAGGCGTCTGAATGGATTTGCAGTTTTGTGTTTAAACGTGTTTGCTGTTAAATATTACAAGTAACTATAAACAATTTCCGGCATGGCTGCAACTATGTCAACTCGATAAGATTTGCATGCGCCACAAAGACCGACCTAAATATATATATATATATCGGTATGTACATATGTGTATGTGCCTTGATTGACAGACGGCAGTAGGTTCTCGGCTCTCGAGTCTCGACACTCGTCAGCCAGCACTTTGGTCAGTCAATTATTTATGCTGACACTTAGTGCGCTTGAGACTGCAAGATAATTGGCAAAACGTATGCAAACATGGGTATACATATGCACGAATACACACAAGCACTAACATAAAGATGCACAAACACGTAGAGCGCGACACACGTGGCGTATGCGTAACGTAAATGCCAATTGGCGGCCCTTGTTAATGCGTTGGCAAACAGCATTAGCACAACCAACGTACACACACACACACAATCACATATACATATGTATATACAACATATACACACATACACATGCACAACACGTTATATAGTGTGGTTTGTTGTACCAGGCAAACATGACCATAGACACCACAAAATCCATTTTATGCACTCTGTCAAATTTAATGGTCTCGATTGGCGCTGCAAATTTGCAAATTTAGCTGTCTAACCAAAATAGGTGGTCGCTGCATTTAATTGCTGCCCACTGTGGCTAGCACAGGTGCTGGCAAAAATTTGAAATCAAAAATCTTGTCAATTAACTAAAATGCGGCAAACCGAACGTAATTACATTCAGTGCCAAGTTTGCACAGAACGGAAGCAAATAACCAAAACGGAGTGCGAAAACCGAAAAGTAAATGTGAAAGGAATAAAAGTTAAAATGGAAATATCATAACCGAAGTGGCTGATGAGAAAGAGAATTGAGTGAATGACGGCGAAGTGAAAGAAGGTGAAAAGCGATGAATAATTGAGTGGAGTCAGCACTTTATCACGTTCGACGATGATTCACTTATGCATTTGAAAGATTATTATATAACTCGGCTCACTTACTTTACGGATTTGCCACACTTCTCGCAGACGAGAGTCTATATTAAGGGCTATCTAGTATGCAGCTAATCGCTTTTCGCCGGACCGGGACTTTGGACAAGTGCTGTTGCCGCAAGCAATTAGCCAAAGTGTCGTCGCATATGCTTAGCAACACCAACAATAGCAACGACAACAACAACAACGGGTTATCCGGCAGCTGTGCACATGGCTCTGCTCATAAAACTCCGGCAAACATTTGAGTGGCGCCGTCGGTCAGCCCGGAATGGGGCGTGGCACGTCATGACATACACGCACATACACAAACACACAGACGCGTACACACACAGAGAGTTTCATTCATGCAACTTTGGGTTTGTTTGCTGTCCTCGTTGTTGCGTTGCGTTTCGTTGTTATCGTTGTGTTTTTTGTTTACGCTTCATTTGGCTCTTTATACCCTCCTATGGGGTATGACAGTATTGTCACATAATGTGTTACGCATACAAGTAGAAAATCTTGATCAGTATAATACAGATAATAATTATATATGTCTCGCCTTGACCAAGCTGGGCAAATGCAAAATTAGATATAATCGAAATGTATTTAACAATGCATAGGAATTATCGGAACAAAATCTGATATGAAATCAGTTGCAAGACAAGAGGGTATTAAGTTTGCGGTGTGACGAGCAAAATTGTTCTTATTATTACTAGGTTCCATTTGGATTGTCGCCGACGGCGTCATCGTCGTTGTGGTCACCTTATTGGGGCGCTTTGGGCGCACGCTTTGGCGCTAATTAACTGTTGCGTTCAAATCTTATAAATTAAAGCAACATTTATTACCATAATTGTTAGTTGTCGCTATACCCTGTACAAAGCTGTATAAGCGGAGATATTGTGCTAAGTTATAACTGATTTCAAAATGTGGAAATATGTGACAGCTATAGCTATATCTTTTTTTTGTAATCCATACATTTATTTTGTCATGGTTTCCATTATCTTATCTGTATCTTTCATAATAGTTTGTTTCTTCATTTGATATCTCCCTTTTTCTGCTATCTCCACTTATCCCTTCTCCAACTTGTGTTATTCTTCGCATAACCGCAAAATGCTTTGAAATATACAAATATTAATATTGAAATACAATGCCACTTAGCCGTATATCACCGGATATACATAGAGTCAATTGCTTTAGATTGGCAAATGCTATTCAGTTTAATTTTTCTCCACATTTTCAAATGGAATGCAATGAGGTATAAAGAATTGTATTTATCGCCTTAATAAGGCATATAGAAATACCCAGACATATAAGTACATTTCGCCTTAGAGCTGGCACAGAAAGACGCTGGCAAATAAGCAAAGTCAACAAATTGGTTTCGTGTTTATTTTCGAATTTGCATGGCGCTAAATGGGGATTCGTGTTTACCCGATTTCTGTGTTTACGGTAATCAAAGTGAGGGCCTGCCAACCGAAATGCTTATTTTGAAAGTCATTCAACTGTGTTCGTTGTAAATGCATTTTTCTAGTTTTTGAGAGCACTACAATTTATAATTCATTTGGCTTTAATTTAGCGAACGGAAGGCCTGAAGGTTTGCTTGCTGCACTTCACTACGGCAATAAAACAAAGCAATTAAAACGGCTGCCAGGAGTGGGAAATGGACCACAATGAAGTGGCCAGACGTATGTGGGTCACAGGCTCCAAATAGTTGCTGCCAGTTGCCTGCCTGCCGGCCATCTGGCCTGCCCACGCTCCCGGAAAAGCCATTACAATGCCAATCGACAAAATGCTGACAGGCTTGCCCAAATGGCATCTCGACAGAGCAGATGGCAAGCTTTTCGCAACACTCCAAAAACTTTTACAGGCGGAAGCTGTCGACCACAACAGCGAACTCGCTTGCCAGCCAGGACATGGCATAGAAACAGACCTTCTCTTTATTCTATGGCAATTTAAGTTTTTAATATGCGTTTATAGTCAACAGTTGATGCTGTTGCTGTTGATGTTGTTATGCAACAGCATTCATTTATCAGCCGCCACCCACGCCCAAAGGCGACCCCAAAATGCAGCCATAGTAATTGAGAGCAAACCCAATAAAACTAACAGCTAGCTAGGCAACCCTAGTCGCTAGCTGGGTCAAACTGTTTGGCTGCCACCCACACATAAAATACTTTCCATTGCGTAAATTGTGGGGGCACTGGCATCGATGATAAATGTTTGCCGCTTGCGATTGCAACTGGAGGAAATTAATGATTGTTGTTTGCGGGTTGCTGCATGTGGCATCGCTTGCACTTGCAACAAATATGTGAAAACTCTCACAAACAGGTGCAGCCCAAGCGGACGAAGTTTTATGATGCTTGTTTGCTATAAAATTGCTTTAGATAAACTCTTTCATTTGTTACTAGTTGGCAATCAATATGCCCGATAAGTGTTTGTCCGAAAGCTAACACAATTTTTTTATATTTTAGCCTAATGTGTTTTCTCTCAGTCGCCAGAAATGATAAATATAAACTGTTGTCATTTCAAATCTCATGGATAAACATTATAAGCAACAAAAGATGTCACAATATATATATATATATATACATTTTTATGAAGCACGCCGAATGTTTGTCTGGAATTTAGTTAAGTTAGAGATATGTTTTATGTAGATTATCTTATATTTAGATTTACCACTAGGCCAAAGCTGACAAACTAAAGATTTGTTAATTGAATTAATATTGTTGTAAATGTTTTGTTGTTTCAAATTGATATTTCATTTAGCTCCTTATAAACTTATTTCTTATGGTATTGCAATTTAACCCTTTAACTGCAGCTTCAATAGTTACATCATGTCTTCACCTTCTCCACGCTAGGTATACACATTACATATGCATTCAGTTCCACTCAGTTGGCTTACATTATCAATGTGGTCTGTAATGAGTAAGGCCTAAACAACCTGTTTCAAAGACAGCTGCCTTTCAAGTGGAAAATAAAACGTAAAAGAAATCCATTACAATATTTTCGCTTTCACCGCGTGCTCACTGCCTGCTGACTGACAACAACAAAATCCCTGACCTTTGAGGCTGGCCTCTCTTCCTCTCAGTCTCTTTTAGCTTAGGCCATCGCCGAGTTAATTACACCTGGGCCTCTCGCACCCAGCTTCGTCTCATATTTTTCCCTTTGACTGCACTGCCTACAGTGCCTGCAAAATTTGGGTCAGCCACTAAGCGTAAGTGAGTGTTATGTAAATTACAGCGCGCAGCTTGAAAGGACCTGCTCGGGCTACACCCTAAATCCCACCTTCCGCCTCCTGCTGCTTATCTCCCTTTGCTGCTGCTGCTGCTGCTGTTTGTTGCTGTCGTTTGCATTCAGTTTGCTCGACAGAGACAAACACAAAACTGGAAATGCTGATGCCGCGCCCGTTCGAGAGGCCGTTAGCTAAACTGCTGCCATTTCATTTCTCGTGGTGCGTTTTTAATTTAGCTGCAGTTGGCAGCTGCAAAGTACTCATCACATGCGTAAGTATATACATGTGCGTGTATGTGTGTGTGTGCGTATGGGGCTGCAAACAAATACAGTTGCAGTCAGGAGAGAAGCATCTGCAGCAGCCACAAAGCTGATGAAATGCCTGAATGCAAGAAAGTCGCTGACGTCGGACGACTGAAGATTATATCATAACCCCAGCATAGTCGTCTTGATGATGATCAACAACATTATAATCATCATCATGTTGAGCGCTGCCTGCTCTGCCTACTATAATACCCCATGCGTCGGCCATTGACCATGACGAAGAGCAGCGCTAAAGCAGAATGTAAATAAAGCACAATAACAAGACAAGACGCGACGACAACAAGTAAGCCAAAATTGCAGTCGGGCATTGCTCGATTAAGAGATACCTCTTAAATTTAAAATTAGTTGAATTTACATTAACAATTTCATTCTACACGAAATACTATCAACGAGAATTCGTCTATGATCTTTGATCTATCGTTTATCTAAACTTTTCAACTCAAAGTTTAGTTAACCATGCCTCACTTCTGTTGGAATTTCAAGTTATTGTCAATGTCTAAAAGTGAAATTATAATGATTCAGAATCTATATTACACCCAAGCAATTCAATCATGATAAAAATCAATGGACAGCAGGCCATCTATTTGTATGCGGGGTATGAGAAGACACAATGAAGACGCGTTAAAGTGCTTTATATATAGCAACAGACCAAGCACTAAGCACAGAGTACCGACATCGACATCGACACCGGCTGTGGTTCTCGCTGCGACTGCGTCACTTCCCGATTTGGCGCGGAAGGCGGCAGCGGCATGGCGACAGCGGCATGGCGGCAGCGGCGGTGTGCAAGTCAACAATCTCATAATCAGTTAAATTACAAAGCAAAACAATGCTGAGGAGGAGCAAGTGGAGAAGAGGGTGGTAACACGTAAGCTGGACGTCGTTTGGCTTTAGTAAGTTATTTAGTCGACTTAAGTGGGTGTGGCTGGAGAGGGCGGAGCTTTGTCTTAGTTGGCCAAATATGAGCTGGTAATTTGTGCGCCACGGGTAACAACAACGAATCGATAAGTTTCCACAAGCTGCGACTGCAGCAATTTACGGCCCAATCAAATAAAGGGCAAAGGGCGTGCTCTACATCATCATCATCATTGATATCATCATCAGCAACAGCAGCAGCACAAAAGACAGGAAGACAACTCGCCCCCGTCGGGTCACTCACAATTGTTGACCCATTTCGTTCGGTCGGTCGGCCAGCTGACCAAATTGTCGGTTATTGCATTGAATTAATTATTACGTATGCTCCATAAGCACGTCCGACATGTGGAACAGCCTCTCAGTTCTCTCTGGGCGCGGTGCTAAAAATAACAAACAACAAACTCGAAAATCATCGAAGAATTGAAAAACCTAAAAAAAAGCACTGGGAAAAAGCGATGAAAAACGATGGAAGAAATATTGAAAAACTCCACAGCGAATGGGCGCGTTTTGTACTATTTTGTCATAGTTGTTGCCCCGTCTGCAGCCACAAAAATAGCCGCACAAATCTCATTGAGCGTCGCAGACGTGTGCACCATTTGCCACAGAGATGTTGAAACAGATTGCACCGCCATCTGAATACACTTTGCGAACGAATTCAAATCAAGCGTAAGAAATGATTAATTTGATTTAATTTAGAAATATTTTGATATGTATTTACAATTTTTTGTTTTCTTTCTAAAATATAGAATTACTTTAGCCTTTAGCCCCTTTTTACGCCCAATCTTACTATTCAACTAACCCTGATCAAATGATAGCGTATAGGGAAATTAGTAGAACACGTAAATCTCTTGGGCCATGCCTCTAGCGCTGGACACCGTCATCATCTCGCTTTCAGCAGCGGCTGCCTGGAACAGTTCCAAAACGTTTGCCGAAGAAAATTTAATGCGGTCACTGGCTTTTTGACACGCCACAAACTATTTTCGAATATGAATGTATTCAGAGTCGGTATTCATTTCGCTTTGGTCAGCGCTGAAGTTGTGTTGTTTTTTGTTATTTTTAGCGTCGTCTGCAGAGAAGTGCGGCTGGGGCTCACTTTGCAGCGCTTGGAGCATCCTTCAATATTTGAAGCAGCAGCTGATGCTATGAGCATTTCTTTTTTCTCTTCTGTCGGGCTTTTCTTTACCTCGTTACATGATGAAGTAGGCGACGGGGGGCGCGTGAAGAGGATGATGATGAAGAGCTGAAGTGTAGCCCGGCCAAAACTAATAAAACGTCAAAGCAATTTTGACAACTCGAGAGTTGCAGGGGCAAAAAAAGTTGTCAAAGAAATAAAGTTTTTCTGGTCTCTCCGTGTGCATCCAGGCACAAAGAAAATGAAATATTTGTGCTTTTATTTAAGTATTATTTGCACACACACTTGTATACACCTTATCTTTGCCTACACACATACATACATGAGTGCTTAGTAAAAATAGAAGACTGAATGCCACTTCTACTGAGTCACTCGTTCTATGACTTGATTCACTAAATTGAGTGATGTTATTTCTATATAAAGAGCCACTCAACGTACAGCTAGTTAAGTACTTCTAGGTTAATGCTTAAGTTTATCTTTTGTGTATTTTAAATATTATTTTAAAATTTTAAGTGTTTTTTTTTTTGTCTACAAATATGGTAGCTGTTATATTCAATTTGGTATATGAACTTCCTATATTATATTTTTTTTCAGTTTCAAGCTTAGTTCACAATAAATTAAGCTGATTCAGAGACTGTTGTAAAGACTGATAGCTGATATTCTTTTGCAACAATGTAGACTATGGGACGCAACAGAGCGTCGCATAGTTCACGTCACAACAATAATACCCACTTCTTAGGTCAGACAGACAGAAGAAAAAAAGAAGAAAAAGCAAATGTAGGCACTTGGCTTCAGAGCAGCTCTGTTCGCTGTGTAAAATTTTTACAAGCGAAAACTTTGTCTGCTAGTTACTTGCAGTCACCGGGGGGTTAAGCAGGGGGGTTAAGCAGGGGGTCACAGCTTTCATTTTGCTATTTCTCTGCGTTATTTATGTATCTATCTATGCCTGGAAGACGCGCTTCTCGTGGAGCATCTGTCAGATCAGCTTAAAGCTATCAGATAGGAAACTGCGTCATTAAAGCCCTGTGAAAATTGCGGCTTAATGTGTTAAATTGCACTTAGACCTGCGCTAGACGAGGCGAGATGGGACGGCGTTTGGGTAAAGCATGTCAAGAGTGATAAGCGCTCAGTTTATAGAGTAGTCAAGTGCTCATAAAATGTATACCTCACACTGTGCTTTGCTACCTGTGCATTTGTCACGCCTATTTTGCGCGGTTTTCGGTTTTCGGGTAACATGGGTTAAGTGTGGCCCAAGTGCCGCTCATTAGCACACGCACACAAACATCAGATCATAAATATATACAAACATGTATATATGTATATGCACACACGCTGCGAGAATTCGAATGAAGTTGTTAGCGCTGAGAGGCCACTCGTTTTTTAAAAGTGTTTTTCATTTTTCTAGGCAACCAGGAAAACCCAGCGGGTTGCCTACAACAGCTCTTGACCCTGGGCTAGCAGACAACAACAACAACAAGAACAACATCAACAGCGACAACGACAACCCATTTGAGTTTATGACTTGTGCCATTTACACTCCTCATCTCGATTGAATGACTCAGGCCTTGTGTCCTTGCTTGCGTGCATTTGTAGCATTAAAGGACCCGCCAGCCCCTCAAACCCACAACACGCTAATAATATTATAAATGTGTTGGCTTCAAGCATATACATGCATACATAGACATATACAAATACAGATGTCCTTAAAAAGGGTATGCTCATTAGAACCCAATCGAAACACAAAATTAGCGACATATAATTGAAATTGTAGATATAAATGCGCTGATGGAGTTAGTAATTTTAGATCAGGTATATATTAGTAAAATCAAATTGTCTAATTCAAAATTTCTCTAATATTTCCTATAGGGTATCTTCTAATCAGATACCTTCGCTGGGAATACTCCTTTTTCACAGCTTTTTTTGGCTTCGTCAATTCAATTAATTTTCAGCCGTGTCCTTAAGTGGCAGCCTACGAAGGATCTGCTGTGTGGTTAAATTTTAATGCTGCGGGGCACAGCTCGAGCTTTATTGGGTAATGAAAATTTAATTGACTTGGGTCGCCACAAATTGGCCTCCACCATTTGAGAACACTGAAAACTTATGTCGATGCCTCAAATTTTCATTAAATTTTAGAAGAGTTTTAAATTGTGCGCAGCTCGTTAAAGATTTAGCTGTGTAATCGAGGGAAGTGGGGGTTTTTTTCATAAAATGCAGCGTATCAGAAAAAAATATCGAGCGTGGTGCAAATTATGAAAAGTACCTCGGCCAGCCACATAGAAAAGTGGAAAATGCGCGACCGCAAAATGCAAATGAAAATGCAAAATGTGAAAAGGCCGAGAGGGAAAACGGGTCTGGGTCTGGGTCTGCAACTGAGAGTCAGCTGTCGACACTGCTCTTGAGCTTGAATGGCGACAAGACAGACGGCGTCGGAGTCACAGGCAAACATCCCTACCCAAACACACACACACACACGTGTAGTGTTGTGTCTGGGCCGGGACTGACTTTGACTGTGGCTCTGACTCTGGATTTCGCTCTGGCAATTACGTCAATTGCGCAAACGTCCAAATGTAACAAACAAAACCGTTAAACTGAATTCCACTGCAATTTATGGCAGCTAGTCACTGTGCTGTGTTTTCATCTACCCTGTAAAACTGGTTTGGCTGTAGCTATGACAGCTGATATTGGGAATCAAATGCAATCTGACTGGGAAGTCAATAGACATATGTACCTATGTCATGATAGATAAGGCCTCTTCACCTTTGTTTCTGGTAAACTCTAAAATACATAGAGTATGAATTCAAATATCATGCGTCGAAAAAAACTCTATATTTTTTGCACAATTTTTTTGTATTTCAATTGAAAAGTTCAAAGCTCAGAGGAACTCGTCATGGTATATGAGTTTAATCTTTTTATAAATAGATTTACGATATAATAAAACATGGTATCTCGTAGTCGGGACTTATGAAATTAGCGCATGCTTGCTTGGTTTTTCTTAGGCGTCTGATTCATAGCCAGTTCTAGTGAAGTTTTTGCATAGTGTTGACGTTTGTTGTTGTTATTCTTCTACTTCTGCTTCTTCTTGTTGATATCATCCAGAATTGTTGCAGACGTCGTGTCGCTGTCGGCGCTTTGTCTGCACAGCTCAACCCATTTCCATACGATCCATTCAAGCCTATGCCCGAGCTTTGGGGCGTGGCACAATGCGCATTGTTGTGCTTTCATTTCATAAAGTTGTCGGCACAGGGCAACAAAAAAATCGTAAAAATAACAGCAATGAGCATAAAGCCACCAACTGAGAACTTTCTGTGCAGTTACATCAAATATTTAAAGTACGCGCTGGCTTTTTGTAGTGTGGCCAATACACACACCCACACCCACACCCACACCCACACACATACATATATATGACTTTGTAGTAGTTATTGCTCACTTTTTGTTCTTGTTGCTGTTGAGGTACAGCAAGAGCAGCCACAACGCCGGTTATAATTTTCTCTTTATACCCTATTTACATAAAGCAAGTGAGTATATAGCGTTCATTTGACAATAGGAAATGGCTTACAACATTGAAAATTGTAAATTCTCGTTACTTGACCACATTTTAATACACAAAACTGATAATTATGAAAAGCTTTAATTATGAGTTTTGTGTATTTTTTGATATTTGAAATAGTTTTTCATTTAAGAATAATTTTTATAAACAGACTAAAACAATATTAATAATACAATAATTTATAATAATAAGTTTCGGTTAAAGAAATTCCTAGTATTTACAGTATACGGTTTTTGCTGATATATTTGATGATTTTAAAATTAAATTTTGATATACATAAATAGAGTATTGTGCTGTTGGTTGGACTGCAACGTTTTAAATCTTTTTATTAGCTGCATTTTTAATTGGCCGCAGACGTGAAAGAGCGTTGGCAAACGTGTTTTTGGCCAATTCTACGTACAATTGGCATTCATTTCCTACGCGACTTTAGGCGCGAGGTCAAGTGTGGGTGTTTGATAGACTCACCTTTAGCCGAACATGACACAGAACGGCGACCTCTGCTGTGCTGCCAGTTAGTCAGTTATCAATGGCTGATAAAAGACGCGCGCGGGTGGTTTGGTGGTGGCGATGGCGGTGGATGCAGAAGGCACAAAAGTCACCCGGTTTGAGTTTGTGCAAAAACGAAAGAAATTAAACGATAATTTGTTGTGAGCGGCAGACGCGACTCCGACTCAGACGCCGACTCCAACTGCGACTGCGACTGCGACAGCGACGCTAACGCTGACGTTAGCGTTGGCGACGGCAGTGCAGAGTGTTCACTGTCTCTCTCTCACTGACTGTCGTCTTCCCTCGCTGACTCGCTCGCTCTTGCTGCGTTTGTTGGCTTGTGTTGTGTTTGTTGGTTTTGTTTGTTCTTCTCTGCTTCGCCTTTTACTTTACAACGCGTTGTTGCATGCTGCACATTTCACTTATTTTAATCACAAATGCATTTCATACACCGCTTTATTTTCAATTTGTATTTCACTGTTATGATTGCGGCAAATGGCATTCGGCTTGGTATTATTCTCGTGTTTGCTTTGCACGGCTATCCTGCGTGGGCAAGGATTTAATTTTCTTTTTCTTTGGTGGAAAGTTGTGCACACAAAACGCGTTACATTTTTTGTTTGTTTTCGCTTATTCAACGCGCAGTAGCCCAGCTAAGTTGTGCGTTGATTTTTTTTTTATATTTTCACTACATATTTGTAAGTTTTAAATAATTTTCACGCACCGCTAGCAAGCGCAGACACGCTCAAATTTTCTCAAATATCAACTAAGACAGAATTAGTGAGACCGCTCTGAGTTGACCGAAAAATACCAGCTTCAATACAAAAGCAGTATTTTTACACGTTTCGCTACATGGAAATTCTTAGCAACATGTCGCCTCAAATTCAACAATGTGACCAGCACGCGCTTGTATAAGAAATCCTTAAATTCATTAGTGCTGCCTACATTCACTACACTGTAAATGGCGTCTTATTTGTGTCCAATATTGACAACAGATGGCGTAAACTGCATATTCGCCATCTATGTAAATAAAGAGTAAGTAATTTTCTTCTTTTTTTTTTTAGCTATTTGGCATCACTCAGTAATTTATTTGAATTCATTTAAGAAAATTGATAAACAAACGGTAAAATAATGTAAACAGTAAATGAACTATGCTAAAGCATAAAAACATTATTGATTGAACTAAGACAGACAAAAATACATTTTCAGTATCTAATTGGCTGACAATGAATCAATATAACTGTTATCAAATCATTGAAACTTAAACATAGAAATGTCAGCGCCTATCAACCTAATCAATTATCTATGTATATAGTAAGCGAACAAAAAATTGTTAACCGCGCAAATGTGAATTTTGGCAGAGCGTTTTGTTTGTAACTGTAATGGCAACAATTCACGTTCAGCGATAAACGCGAGCCAAAACACTTAAAAACTGAATATTTTGCGTGAGCTTCGGTAAAATTTTACTCTTTACATAAATTGAAATTGGTGTTTCGTGCCGGTAAGAGTCGTCGTATTCGACTGTTAGTATTTGAAGATAGTTCTCTGTCCACTTAAACAATTCTTCTTCATCTTCTTCTATATGCTGCCAAACCTACTTTAAAACACACACACACACACACACACACAAACCATCACGTTTTTGCCGATAATTGGCAATAGGCTCCCAATGTCTACGAGGCTGCTTTCGCGTGGACTCCGCAGTCTTACTCGGTGTGTTCTCTGTTGAACAGCAATATGTATTCCGGTTCTTCAGTTCCTCATTTCTCATTGCCTTTTAAATGGTTCGTTATCTTTTTCCCAATAATGTTCTTAGTATACTTTCTTGTTAATAAAGAGATTGGCTTTAGCGATGATAACCAAATGCATGAGCTGAAAACAAGTATAACGGAAATAAAAGCGGAAACGAAACTAAGTGATAATAATGTAGAAAATGTTATTCCTAACGGTATATCTGCCGTAGAAGAAGATACAGCAACGCAACCGTCCCTCTACTATGTAAACAGTTCGCAGTGCAAAATGCCATCCGTTGATCCCTTCTCAAAGGATGCGATGGAGGTATACAAGCCCATGGTATTTGAGACGTGCACGAATGACTCGGATCTAGTGACACCAATCTTCGATTTGAACCGAAAGCGCTATGTGCTCCACATTAATGAAAAGGTCGCAGCGAAGATGCTGAACTCCAGTGAAACTGAATTTAATTGCTACTACCAGGAAATAACACGACATGCGACCCACGATAGCTATAACGAGTAAGGTTCATTTACATTTATAAATAGATATTACAATGAGTAGTGTCGACAGGCAGTTAACGTTCCCTTTCTATTTGGTTTGATAAAGTACGTGATCGTAGTTATTCTACTGTAGTTATATCACTGATCATGAATCTATCACAGCTTCCCGCTAATATACTTATTTTACTGCAGTAATATTCCTAATCATCCAAATATTCAAAAAGTACATTAAGAAGCTTTTTGCAATTCCATGATCCATAATTTATTTATTTTCTTTATTATATTTTACATTTATTTGGTACAATTCTGATTTATTGAATCCCATCCGAAAGTTAACATTTTCTATATATGCAATTTTTTACACATCAATTATGATCTCTAAAGTCTGCCACCGAAGAAATACTTCAGCCAGGATTACGTAGTACCGTTACACGTTCAGGGCATGATATTGGGCTGTAGCGAAGTAGCCAACGATTCGAATGTGCTGCAGACCGATGCATTTGGATTCGTTCAGTACATGCCAACACCCTTAGCAGTGGCAAAGACCAATGCTAAATCGGCACTTCGCAAACCGAGTGTTATAATGTTCGGTATTGACAGCATCTCGAGGTTTAATCTGAGACGCACCATGCCCAAGGTTTACAAGTACCTAACGCGGAAAGGTTGGTATGAGATGCAGGGCTACAATAAGGTAATTCACCTGAGATAAGTGTTATCCAATCTTATATGATATTATTTCGATATTGTACTCAGGTGGCTGACAATACTTTTCCTAATCTAATGGCCATTCTTAGCGGCTTTTCGCCCGACACGGCCAAAGAGAAAGTCTGTGATACAAGTAAAAAGGGATGCCTCGATCGTTTTCCGTTCATCTGGAAGTATTTGAAGAGTGCGGGTTATTTGACTGCCTACGCAGAGGACTCGATCGGCATAAACACGTTCAATTACATAAAGCCAGGGTTTTTACTGCAGCCCACGGATTACTATTATAGACCTTTGCTGAAGGCCTTCGATGACGAGATGAAAACTTGGAAATGCGCCGAATGCTCAATGACATATTGCATCGGGCGACGGCTCCACAGTAGCTACGTTTATGACTATGCCAAGGAGTTTGCCAGGCGCTATGTGCACGAGCGGCCCATTTGGGGCCTGTTCTGGTCCAGCAGTTTTAGCCACGACGACTATGCTATGCCCTCGATGATGGAGGATTTTGTTCTACAGTATTTACTCGACTTTCAGGCGGATGGTGTTTTTGATGAGAGCATTGTAATATTTTTCTCTGATCACGGCGCACGCTATGGCAAACTAATGGATTTAGTCAGTGCTAACCTAGAGGAGCGTTTGCCCATGATGTTCATCTACTTGCCGCCCTGGTTTCGGGCACAGTATCCGGAGTACGCTAAAGCCTTGGCGACAAATCGTAATCGCCTGACATCCAATTTCGATCTACATAATACACTCAAGCACATCGCTGAATTAGCCGGTGCTCCCGATTCACGTTCATTGCCCAAAGCTAACGATTGTCCCACTTGTCAATCGTTGTTCTATCCAGTGAATGCCGTACGTAAATGTTCGGATGCCGGCATACCCGAGCACTATTGCACTTGCAAGCCATATAAAAGGATCAACTATGATTGGTCGGATCGTATAGCTTCTAAAGTTATCGATCGCATGAACGACTATCTGTGGGCCAGAAATCTGAGTAGCCTCTGCCATAATCTCACTTTAGACTACATTCATACGGTGGAGTTTAAGATCGGACTAGAGCACAATTTTCACGAGGAGCTGCCGCAAATAGATATTGGCGTCTATCGCACCAAGTTCAAAGTTGATCAAAATAGCGCAGACTTTTTTGCAACTGTCATTTACAATAATGTCACCAACAATGTGGATGTCGATGTGGAGTCCATTAGCCGCACCAATTCCTACAAAGAAGACTCAACCTGCATTGAGGATAAGATTGCCAAACTGTATTGCATATGCTTTACAGATCTCAAATCGTAATATAAATTAATTAATAAAAAATATTAATAAATAATGAAAAACCAATATCAAATTATGTTAAAAGCAATTTTGTATCTCGTTACCTTACAAATTGAATGTGAATTTGTTATCGCTTGCAGCAAAAACAAACAAAAAAGTAAAAGTACCAAAGCTCATTTCCGTGTAGCCTTTTAATGAAATGCAGTTTTTGTGTAGGTACATTGAGTACATTGGGTACACACTTGTGTACCTTGTAGCACTTATCGCATAACATATTCGATTATATAGCGACGCTCGCAATATATGTATCGCAGAGTTAGTTTAGGATCGAAATTACCAAATTACTAATGAATCTTTGTTGACCTTCTCTACGGATCGTGTCTAAATCATATGTCCATGATGAACACGAACTTTTTCAAAATGGAAAATTTATGTTAATTTTATATTACAACATCTTTTAAACTACCAAACTAAGACATGGATGGGCAATAGTCAGTTATATTACTTATCTACAAGGGACTGCTTATCTCTTTTATCAAGATGAACAACTTATCTGATTGTCTATTTCTATACGCCTTTTGATTTCAAATAAAAGATTCTCTTTAATCTGTAGCTCACTTCAGCAAAACGTGGCCAACTGTGGCACATTCTTCTCGATGAAATCGTGGGGATCGCAGCAAAAGCTTAAGCCCGATTCTCTTTTAGGGATAAGCTGCAGTGATAGAGGACATGGCACCTGTCGGCAATTCGGTGATGGGGTCCTCGAATCATGGATATTGTTGTAGGTGAGAATAGCGATGCAGGTGCCAGCGTCATCGGTAATAAGCTTGTACAGCCATTTGGGCACGGGATTACTATTCTGTGCACCCAGATATATGTCTGTCAGCTGGCCTCTACTGTCCGGCAGCTGGAGTACACCCAATGCTCCCGTGCACACATGGAGCGCCGGGTAAATATCATTGGTGAGCTGCTTGCGTAGCCAGGTCTCGATCGTTTTCCAGTTGCTGCGATTGATGCTTCGGAACTGAGCTACAATATTGATGTACTTGAAGGTCTGACGCATATATTGCTCAAAGCCAAAATCAAGCGAGGGTGCCAGATGGCCACGATCGAAGACCAAATCACGTGCGGAATTAACAAAGCGTTGACTTTGTCCAAGCAGCTCCTTGAAGCGTTTATATATGTGCTTGTTTTGGAAAGTGGCAGCCGCAACGCCGCTAATGATGCCATCTGTAGTGAAGGCCTGCACAGGTCGTCCGTCTGCAAGATACGTAAAGGTCAGGTTGGAATGGCTTTGGAGTTCAGTGTACTAACTCAGTTTGATGGGATAAACTAAATGTTTGACAAAGTGCGCCCTTTGATTGACACCATCAAAACAACTTCTGTATATCTCCAGAAACTGCTCATCGTTCAGCTTATAGCCCACACGGTACGTGGTATATGGACAGTGACTATCAACAACTACTTCCACGGTTTCCTTTTGCGAACTGCTGCAGTTGCTCATGGCCGCCAGCGCTGGTTTGAATTGTCCACTGGGCTGGCAAGTGGTGTGCGCGATATCCTGGTAACTGCAAAGCATATTCAACTCTTGATGGCTGCGCACCACATCCAGACGTAACGGATATATCCGGTTATTGGCGCTAAACGCGAATATGCGATTTGTCTGAGATACATCCGCAGCGCGAAGTTGACAATCAGCGCCAACCCGTGCAACAACTGAAAACAACTTGTTGTATGCAAATTTCAAAAAACCTTATTCAAGTTTCGAACTCACGTAGTAGCACACATAAACAAAGCGTTTTGTTCATCTTTCAAGCTGTACACAACTGATGAGCGCTTGCTCTTGATCTCAACTGTGAACCTCAGAAAGACCCCGAGAAAAAGAAAACAAATTAAATACGGAGAGCAACCGATGAAACGCTCAGAAATGCTGCAAGCAGCAGATAATAAAACTATGCGAGACGCAAAAATAAAACTCGAAATACAAAATTCAAGAGATAACATTTAAATCTCTCATTCATTAAGTGAGAAGAGTATATTGACTTAGTATTTGTGATGTTTTGTATATGTGTTTAGTTTTGTATACCCGCTCCAGTTAAAGCGATAAGATTGTATAGTGTATACAGTGTATATATTGTAGATTACGAAGCAGATCTAAAAGAGTACTTATACATACGCATAAGTCGCATAGGTTTGTACACTGTGCGGGGTATTTTCTAGCCGGGCAGTCTTATTTACTTTCCCATCATATTACACCAACCCGTTTGCACTTTTAGCTTCTCGTTCGCGTGTCTTGGCATTCATAAATTGCCATTTCAATGTGTCGTCGACACTTCAGAACGCGGGTCATCGCTGATAAGTGAGACACGGAAAGGGGTTGGGCTGAGCTGCCTCTTAGTAGAGGTGAGGCTGACGCAAAGGCTGAGGCTGAGGCTGAGGCTGACAGTCTGGTTTATGCATAGAAAACGCCAAGCCCCTCATTGCTTATCAGTGTTTATTATCAGAGCTCGACAAGTGGAAATGTCGGCTGTGCTGTTTGTTTGGCTGCCACATTCACGCATACATACATACATGCCTACATACATAGATACCACCTCTCTCAAAGTAGTTATGAGTATCATAACAAAGGGGTTGCCGTGCAGTACACATACATTTTTAAGCTGCGCTCGCTGTGTGCATTGCATTATATTATCAGCACCCATGCAACTTATCTAAAATTGAATCTAAGGTGTAGCAAAAAAAAAAGAAATGAAAGAAAGCAAAAAAATAATACAAAGTAATAAGAAATGCGCACTTGAAACTATTCGCTGGGTCAGCGTATCTCAGCTGTAAGGGCAGCCCAGTCAATCAAGTTTCTGGGACAACAGAGTGCGGGCAACTCTTCGAGCTGCGAGCATGCAGTTGGCAGTTATTTTTTATCTGAACAATATGAGTATTACCTCGACATCAGCAGAAATGCTAAAGCTTAGAATAAGTTCGTTTTTTTTTTAGAAATTTTATCTAAAATATAGAAGTAATTTATTTACTACATTTAATTGTGTTTTAAATTGTAAAATATTTAGCACCGAATGAGCTAAGTAAGAGCCACTTGCCAACCAGTTACATTTATTTGCCAGCTTGTGGCATCTCCTTAAAACTGGGTCAGCCACTGCGAGAGCTCCGTTTGGCACTTTAATGCATTTTTATTCCACACATATTTAGCCACAATTATTTCGCCGAATTTTATTGCAGCATTGCAGTGCTGCTCTGGCAGTAACATTCGCATTCCTCCTGCAAGTGAATTGAAAACCCTGTGTCTCTCTCTCTGTCTAAAAACTTAAATACTTTATTTCTATGCAAACCAAAGAATAACCTACATTTTGCATTAAAGACTTCAACTCACAGAACCTTATGGAAAAAGTTACGCTTTCTACAAAGTTGCAAATTTTAAGCCTCTAGTTCGCTAGTCTCTCTACTATCCAGAGCTGACCATGAGTGTATATACTTTGTGGGCTTTCTGTCTATTGCAAGCATTTGAGAAAGGAAAAACATTTACAGAATAAGGAATGAAATAACTGTTACTGCTACGAATTTCAAATCTCCAAGTGATGGAAATATAAAGAGGCTTAAGTAAAAAAATGTTTTAAGAAATAACTATTATTCTATGGCAATAATAGTCGGCATAGAAACACAGTAGTTGTGTCTAAAATGGCCAAGATTTCTTTATATTATATTTCTCCAACACAGTTTCTATTTTTCTATCAGAATAGAAAATTCTTAGTAAAAAGAAACTACTCCATATCCAAGTAGATAATGGACTGAGGATTTTGCCGGCTTTGAATTGTTATGCAGATGATTTTGTAAGCGAGCAAAGAGACAATAAGAAAACGTTACGTGTGCTAAGAGAAGTAAACAATGCTTTTGGCATGGCATGGCATGGAATATAAGCGAAGCGCGAGCTGTAAATGCAATTTTCAGGCAATTTGAAGCCATTTGAGCGGCTTTTAATGAACGTCAAATTGTGCCACATCAAATCGTAGAGTGAGTGAGACATTTGTTGTATGTGTGGAAGTCAGATTAAAATGATCAATAAAAATAAAAGGCAACTAACTCTATAAAGCAATGAAATCAACAGCCCGACCACAACCTGGCACATAAATGAAATTATGCCGCAGTGCAGAAAACATTTTCGAGTGGGTGGGTGTGGCACACACACAAACATATACACACACACACACACACATTTATAGGGCCATTCGAGTTGCGTGTTTACAGCACAATTACAACTGTTAGGTTTTATGCGTGCTCAATAGACGCGAGTGCGTCCAGGACTCGCAAAGTTATGCTGCAGTTTTACGAGCAAGCAAAGCGCCGTACACACTGTCCACGCCCACACAGTCACACACACACACACACACACATACACACACACTCATAGTAATCTCGCAGTGGACGAACTAAAAGCCAACAGCAGCGTGGCCTGCTGAATAATTTATTCAATGTCTGCTTTTAGGCGCAGCAAAGAGCAACAGCAAAAGCAACAACTGGTATTTTATTGCACACCCACGCACACGCACACACACACAAATACACACACCTTTGTTCCAGCAGCAATTTAAATTGCTGCCGCAATTTATGAACAGCCACTGAATGACCATTTAAAGCCCGAAAATCGGAGGCAATCAAATGTTGTTCTTGCTCTTGTTCTTATTGCTGTTGCTTCAAGTTGTAAAATTTATGAAAATTTATTTGCTGAAATTAAATTGAGATATTGATAAATATTTGTTTAAGAGTTATTTGCACTTGATGCAACAATAAAAGACTTTTGAAAGTCAAAAATAAATCATTTTATGAGCTTTGAGCAAATGACTGAAAATATGCATATACGCTGTGTGCATAAAAATAAGCTTAGTGGCTATATTAGAGTGGTCTAAGTAATTGCCCTGACTAAATATTCATTTCTAATATCTATTAGGATTAGGACTTAGCTTATATTGTATATTGTAAAAACTTTTTAGAATTGAATTGAAAACAATTGACTTTCCTTAATGGCAAAAATAAACTGTGAAATAAAACTGTAAGAAAACTGAAATAAAACGTCAAGAATCTAAAGACTGAATAGCTGACAAACAAAAGCTACACTCACATCATAAACTTAAAAAAAAAAGAAGAAAATATACCAACATGCCAAGCCCTGTTAGAACACTAATTGGAATGCATGCATCAAGCCAAATGTGGCCTATAGTTGAGCAGCAATTGTAACTTGTTTTGTGCACACACAACATGGGACAAACCCAATGGGATATTATTACTATGTAAAGCCTTTTGCATTGTTAGCTTTTCACATTTGCACATTGGCAACCTGTTTTCATGAGTTACTTTCAAGCTAAGTCCACACAAAGTATTGTCCTAACTTTAATGGCTTAGTTGGGCCAAAACTGCAGTCTGCAGCAACATAATTTATTTTTACTCAAAGCGAATTATTCAACTACGATTTTAAGCCATGTTTTGCATATGTTTTTATTTGTGGCACAAAACACATTCACTTGCATTTGGGTTTTACATTGATTTCGTTCATGTTGAACAAGCTAACAGCAATAACAATGAAAACACTTGTTAGTTATATTGTATTAAATTGTCATAATGTCGTCGAAAAGCCACACAACATTGCGTATACGTAATACAGACATGTGCGTCTGTGTGCGAGTCTCTGTGAGTATTGAATAATATAAATTTATATATGCCAGCTAAGTCCCTTAACGGCACTAAGGACTTGCCTTCTATAGTGTGCAGAATGGCAGCCAAACTAATACATGAACATACATCACACACCCACATACAGGAGCTCAAAGCGTTACGTGCTCTGCGGTGGCCCATTGAAAGCATTGAGCCCAAGAAATTTGTGTTTATATTTGGCAAGCAGCATTCGTGGCCAAGTTTAGCGTTAAAGCAGCCCATCTAGCAGAGCTAGTTGCAACCGTGCCCGATGTTGGCCCCAAATGTGCGGTAAGTAGCGCTTAAAAGCAGGCCAAAACAGGCGTGTCTTTAATAGCCTTTCAACTCGTACGCATATTCAAAACATTCACCATCTAAATGCACATATATTTATAACAGCCCACTTGAGCAATGCGCTGTGGGACCGATAAAATCCTTAAACAAGGATTCAAGTGGTTCAAACCAAGCGTATAAATTGCTTATACAATGTCACTAAACGCTTTACCAATTTCATGCGCCAGACACTTAACACGACCCAGAGGTCAAAGGGCATGCGAACATGAGCTATGCCAATCTTCTGAAAGGCTGTGCTTATGTATATGATGGCACCCCGGAAAGATTCAGTTATGTGTCGTTTAGCTCTTTAGTGTGAATTGTATTATTTTTTTTGTATAGCTAATCTTTACTCTATTACTTAATGCTGCTGTTATATTTAACGATTAATAAGTTCAGTTAATGTTGCGCGAAATAACCAGCAAAATGAGAAAACTTTTGCATTACTTTGGCCCAGGCTTAGACCTAAGATTTATAAATGACCCGCAGCATTTAGGACAAACAACATGCATGCGACTCAAAGCCACGGTGACGGCAAAGTTAAACAAGTTGCGATTTGGGCGCATTTATCAAAACAACTTTTTGGGCGGAATCAAAATTAATCCAAAAGTCATAGCATGATTTAACTAACACTGCTAATATATATATATATATATATATATATATATATATATATATATATATATATACTTAAACACATATACTCTAAAGACATTTCATATAATATTTTGAAGCAACGTGTCGTATGCGCAACGTTACGTATACGCCGCATTATTATTTATTGATTTTATACATCTTGAGCTTTTGTGCCGTAGCGGCAGCTGAGACTTGCCAACTGTGGTTAAGGTGTCAGCATCAGCAGGTGGCATAGTCGAGGCAACTTATGGCAACTACGTCGACTTGACATTTATTAATTTTTTCGCTCACATTTCGTTCAATATATTTTTATATTTAAGCTTAAAAAGTTCTCAGCTTAACTACATATTCGCAGCGCTTGCTGCCTGTATTTTATTAAAGCAAATATCATCATTAGGAACACACACATGAAATGGCGCTCAAAGGGAAGCAGCTCCATTACATGCCTGTTTGCATAGCCTCAATTTGAGGGGCAATTATCTTGGTTGTAAGTTGCCAAAAAGGGAGCTACCAACAGATAGGCAGACAATTTGATAGACAAAGCAGGCGAGCATGTCCTGGCACGCTCAGCACACTATCCTTTTGCCTTTGCGAGCGCCGTTAAAGAATTACGATGATTTGCATAATTTTAGCGCACCTTCAATGGCAATTGAGGGCCTCCGTTGCCGTTGAAGACGGCACAACAAAGAGCGCTTTCTACTCGACTTTATTCTGCTATTTTTTTATTTTTTATTTTTGCTATGTACGTGTGAGGATGTGTGTGTGTGTGTGTGTGTGTGTGTGTGTGTGTGTGTGTGTGTTTATCTGGTTTGCTTTTATGCTGCCTCCGTTCCTCTTCAATATTTTCTTCTTTTTTTTTTGGGCCAACAGTAGCCTACATTTTTGTAACTGATGTGCTGCGTTGCCTCTCAGCTCGGATTCAGTTTTTCCACTCTTTTATCTCTGTGCCTGATCGAAATTGCTTTTGCGGTTGCTGCCGCTGCTCAACTCGGGTTTGTTGTTGTTTCTGTTGCTTGATTTTTCAAGCATGTGTGCAGCTGCCTCGACGGCCTTTTTCCTGGTTATACTTTTTAGGCGATTTTGTAATGCTTTGCCTTTTTTGGTTTAGATATTCATATCAGCTACTATTATGGCTATTTTCCGCTAAAACTCTAACTGATTGCCGCCTTGTGGCTAACACAGACAGCTACAACAACAGGCGTAATGTGTTCATACCCTTCAACTGGCTGCCATTGGGTATACTGTAATTTCAAGACACTATCCAAAATGAACATGGATAAAAAATGATATTTCAAATTCAACTTTACAAACAAGGATGCGAATTAAGCAAAATATTTCATATAAAATAACATTGAGTTTGCATTTTGTTGCTGGGTATGTTAAAGTCCACTTGGCAAATGCTCTTTTGGTTTTTTGTTGCTCCTCTTGAATTTTATTTGGCCAGCAATTGAGATGCAAATTGCCGCTGATTTGAATATAATTTTTAAGTTGGCTATTTTTAAGAGATCCAATTTGGATACGCCGCCGATTAGTGGGGACCCTTGACTTGAATAATCTATGAGGATTACATTTATGGCTCCAGCTGCAATTAAATGATGCCATAGGAATTGCCATTTCCCTCTTCAGCAACTCAAATACTTATACTTGATATATTCAAGTATTTGCCTGGCTCATTCATACATGTGTATGTATATATATGTGGGTTAGAGTTTATTTGTATATGTAAAACGTTTTAGCGCTGCTTGTTGGCTCGTGGCGGTTGCATTTCCCGTTGGTTTTCAATTGTAAATATTTATTTGTACATTTCCTTGTGCGCTATTTACCCACTTCCGATGTACACACAGACGGGCAAGACATTTCTGAGGGCTTACGTTTTCATTTTCACTCGGTAACCACTTTTGAGACCAACTCACATACACACCCACACGCAAATACACAGAGTAACTGCTGACCTAGACTATAGTGTGAATGCAATTGCAACTACGACGTTTTAGTTTCGTGTTTTAACTTTGGTTTGACTTGTGCAAATATTTTGCAGCAATTTGCCGTGACCCTCTTGAGCCAAGGCCCACTGGGCAGCCTTTAGCACAACTCTTAAAATGGAAATGGTAAATGCCCTATTTCGCTTGACAGATTTATATCGTGTCTTTAGCTTTTCGATTTCACACAATGCAAATGACTTCCGCAAAAACAGAAAAACTCAATGTTCATGCTAGCCGAGTGCAACTGCACAAAAAAAAAAGAAGGAATAAGCCGATTAATATTCGTCGCTCGACTTACACTAAATGTAATCAATTTGTTATTGAACTGAAATTCATCGCAAAGAGACGCTAAAAGCCTGACATGGATGTTGTTACAGATTTTAACGTCAGCTAAATGAATTTACTTCCATTAAACTGCCAAGAATTTACAGACTGCATGCGTCATTTAACGGCAATTTAAATGGCCAGGCTTTTTATTGGGCGCTATATGAATATCACAGCATTCAGAAATGTCCAAGAGCTGCCCAAACTGAAGGATTTGCACTTGCAATCGGCGATGCTGTGCGGCACATCATAAATTCTTAATGGCTCGGCACGCATTGCAGGCAGCTGCTGCAGCTGCAACAGCAACTGCAACTGCAGCTGCAGCCGCATTTAAAATGCAGTTGCAATGCAAAAATTCTCGTATATTATTCCATTTTTATCTTATATAGCAATCACGACACATTTCAATAAAATCTCCGCATGGAGATGGCCGTAAATATGTCCAAGCGCATTGCATGCCTTTCGCATTAATAATTACTTGTCGCAGCACTCCCTCTGACCACTCACTGTCAACCTTCGTCTATCTTAAGCTGGTCATTAGCACTTGGCCCCAAAGACTGCTTGATTGGAGCGCGGGCTTCACCTAGGTCGCCCTTACATACATACCTTTGAGGGGCCTTGACTGGCCTGTAAAGTTCATTTTGGTCGTTTCTCTTTCTTGCTGTTTCGCTTGCTTCACGAAACACAGCGCCCAGGTATGCTTGATAAAGACGATGAAATTAATAAATTACCAACATATTTGTGCAACAAATTAATTACATTCTTGTAAGTATTCTGACCTACTTCAATTGTTTTCGATTGCCTACTTTGCGGGCAGGCAAGTAAAATAAATACATGATAAGATATGGTTAATTAAATTTATGTTTTTCGAACTATTTGAATGCACTTATTAATTACACATGAAACAAATCAATTATTTTGCAAAAAATATCCTTACATTTGGTGAGAACAGTTTCAACAGGTTTATCTTTACAATTTTGCTATCCAATACAAATTTCTTGGCAAATAGTCAAGTTGCACTTAACCTAGTCTAACATGTCTAATTTTGAGCTGGGCAGCCGGGCACACCTGATGCTCGCCTTGGCTGTTGCTGAGCTGTAGCTTTTGTGTCGACACGCCTCTGGCTCGTCTGTCATCATTAGGATAATTTATCATGCGGCAAATCTAGCATGTCCAAGTGGGCGCCGTCACTTTCTGCCCTCATTTCTCATACACCGATTGCAATTTCTTAATAAATAATTTAATTAAATGAAACCTAAAAATCCAGGCCACTGACACACAATTAATTTAATAGTAATATTTAAGATAAACGCATAGTTTGCCACTTTATGACAGCCGCATAAAATATTGCATGTGGCAGCTGTTGCTGCTACGTCTGCTTTCAATTACTGAAGTAAATACGTAAATTGCGTTTAAATGTATATATACTAGATCTTTTATAACAATATTGCGAGCCATTAATTAAATACAAAAGCTCTGCGATTATTGCGTGTCATGAGCGCGACCTGCGCGACGTGCACCGCCTTTCATTCAGGCCCTTGGCCTGAGGCAGGAGACCTGCGTCAGTCTAAGGTCGCGGGCAAAAGCGAACGAATGCAGACAATTAATTGTTGCGTTGTGTATTCATTTTGGCACTTTCAACATTTCATCTGCACTTGTCAGCCGCTTTTGTCATCAGTCGGCCCCCTTTTGCAACCCCGTTTAGCTCCTGTCTTATGATGAATGAGTTATTTTACAATGCGGCTGCGCTGCTGCAGGACCTGCCACCACGCCGCATGCCATAAATTTAATCCGCTGAGAATTAAGACACTTCAAGCCATTTAAGTGGAGCTCAAACTTCAAGCTTAGTGCGCCCAGAAACGCTTCGTTTTATAATGAGCTTACAATAAGAGCGTTTGACCTGAGGCGCTTAAGTTATTTGCAAAAATATATAGATGTAGTTAAGACTTGTCATTTTACTTTTCGATTTCTACTGCTAACTAGGTAACTAAGCGAAATTGATTTAGCTATATATATTATATACTCTAATCACCTAAATAATGACTATAACTTTTGCCATGTTCCTTCACATTATTCGATTTTGCATTGCATGCCCAGTGAACAAGTTATAGAAATTGAAAATTCCGATTTAAAAATTGCTGTCAGCCAATTAATGTCAAATGCCGTGATATGATAAGTATGCCTGTCATTTAGTCACTCAATGCATCGGTCCCTCAATCACTCACTGATGGCTACACCAACGCTGTGTGCGCATATTCGATTAGAGAAATCCCAGCACATGTCCAGGCTCGACTCGAAACTTTTGCAATTTATTATTTCATTTATTTACCAGCCCAACTTACAAATCCCTTATTTCGAGCAATTTTTACCGACGCATTGCGGAAAAAGCGTGTGTAAATTATTGCGCGCATTGTAAGCTGGAGCGATGAGTAAAATCTGATTTAAGTTCATGTAAAAATCCGACAAAGTGCGACAGATAAAAACCCATGGGAATTTGCATAGTAAAGCTATAAACAGCATGAGGCAAAGAAAAGAATATAAAAAGCTGATCAAATATTTGATACATCAGGAAATATTTAACATATGTAGATGAAGAGAAATTGACCATTGACTATATATACTGCTTGTAAATTTATAATTTTCGCGACGCAAAAGGAGATAAACAATTTAAAATTAAAGCACTCAGAAGGTTCATTGAGGCCCGATGCTTAACACATTGATTGATTCAATTTTAGTGTACACTTGGTACACTTGGTGCGAATAATGCTTGTGGCTAGCCTGGTGAGGCAGATCTACCAGGGTGGCATCAAATGAATTGATTTATATTTTTGGCGCTCGGACCGTGTCCAGTGCACAATAAGCTCATTATCGATTTGAGGTGAGTCCAGATTGTTCGCAACAGATTGTTGCTGCTGCTGTTTCCTGCCTGGCTTCTGCAGCTGTTGCATTTTCTGGCTATTGTTGGCTTCTCGCTTCAGCGGAACACATTTGGTTTCTAGACCGAAATAGGCATTCCGTTATAATGCAATCCGATTTACTCTAATGTCTTAATAGTTCACTCACCCAACCTCACGCGCTTAGCTCCTAGAACACTTTTCAAACATTTGTCAAACTGGCGACGACGCATTTTGCCTAAAACAACTTTCATGCACGAATAAGTGAGTTTCTTACATAGAATTAATAATAATTTGAATATATTGTCCATATGATTTGACTCAAAATGCTTGGCAATTCATGCCAGTCGGATAATTCACACAGTGCTTGACACACATTGGCCCACTCTCATACATACAATTCGGATTCTAAGGAGATTTGTTATACATCCATCAAATTGAGCATTGTTATTATTCAAAGTACTTACATTTACGCCTCAGCGCAAGAGCAATACTCTAGCTAAGTGCGTGAGATACTTGCTCTCCTCTGGTTTTTTGTCATCCTAAAGAGCAACAGAGCAAAGAAATGATGGCGGCAGTCAGATACAAAAGCGGACGCCACAGTCCTGCACTCACACAAACAAAATCCATTAACTAAAGTGTCAATTTAGTGACAAAGATAAAATGTCATATGCAACACACTAGCATAAGCCCATAGCAAACACTTATTCAGGAGCGAAAGTTGTTTTTCAAACAATGATTTTTTTATACTCTAATTGAAGAGAAACGAGAGACTAAAGCCAAACAGCAAGCTTATTGAGTCTTAGGCTTAAGCAACAAAATATACAAAATGAAATTTAAGCTAAACACAGAAGCGAGAGGCAAAACAAAAGCGCGCAAAGTGATATGCGATACTTGATAAAGTAAAGAAAGTTGAAAAATATAGAAAAATAAGACATAAAACCAGGCAAATGCCGTTACACAAAATAAGAAACGAATAACAAATGTCGATGAACATAAACTACATCAAGATAAACAGCGAGAAACAAGATCTAAAATGGCAATCCCAATATGTTCTATAAATAATAAATCAAATGTTTACAAAAACTCTCGTAACTGTCATAACTCTATAGTTGTATTAAAAGTTTACACAGCTTTATGCGAATGCTTGCATGCCCTTTAGTAGAGCATTGGAACAAGCGAATGAGTGTAAGTTGGAGAGATAGAGAAAGACAGGAGATGGAAGATGGAAGAAAAGCTCCGAGCAGCGCAGCTGAGCACAATGAATTGCAGTACTTTATATTGTGATTTTTTCTGTGTCTCGAGTTTTGTTCGCTTGTTTGTTTATCTTTGCTGCTATTGCTGTTGCTGTTGCTGTTGCTTTAGCTGTTGTAAAAGGATTTTTAGATAAAGTTGTTCGTATGGTTGCTGTTTGCTTTGTGTGCTCCAATAACCTGTTACATGTCACGTTCTGCTGTCATTTTTTCATGTTTTAGTCACATTACGCATACGCCGCATACGACTGTGACACTTTGTCTCTTTCATTTTTTGTTTGTTAATGGTTTTTAAAAGCGTAAACTGTTTGCTTTGCATCTGACAATGAAGTTTGAACAAACACGACGACATGCAAGCTCCATGACAGTCTGCCAAAGTGGCCACAAGTCGTGCGTGCAGCAGAAAGGTGCCAAAGTGGAAATGTGCACAAAAGACGTCAGCCGCAAATGAAACCCGTTCCCGATCCCGATCCCGTTTCTCGTTTCAGACTCGTTTCGTAGTTGCGCTTAATGTATTGTCTTGCAGCCATTTTATATGCAACGCAACGCGCCACAAAGTGCAAGTCAATACAACGAAGACGCTGGCTGAAGTTGCCACAGCAACTTCTCCCCAAAGCCAATCTTCGCAGTGCATGCCACTTTCAGTTCCAGATGAAACGTTCCTAACGAAATTCAGCACCAAAGCAAACATTTTCTTATACTTGACACACACACACAGTACACGTACACGCATGTGTGCATGTGAAACGCTAGAGCGAAAGTTTGAGACAAGCGCTTGGTTTTATGCAAAGTTTGTTGAATTGCATAAACTGCATTCGAAGTTGAAGCTGGGCCTCTGATGGATGTGGAGCACATGTTGCAGCTACCGCATAATGGCAGTCAAATTCGTAACAAGGATTTAACATGAAAGAAATATACCATACAGATTAATATCGACTGCTTCAGATGCGCTCTGACCAAAGCTGGAATCTCAGCAAACTTTCCACTAATTTGTGTTCCTGAAATAATAATGAGCTATCGATAGAACTTTATAAAAAATCTCTTTGCTGAATCATTACCACTGTTCAAACTGCATAGTTAAGAAAGCTGAAAGCGTACTTTAAGAAGAAATCAAAATGCGAGCTGTGGAAAATCGAGGAAAGTTGTTGGAAACTTTTAAATTTTTTTAATTTCAGTTTCACTATCGGAGATCTGTGTTAAAGTTGTGATTTACTAGGCAGAAAACATTTGTGTTGCATTTCTGTACTATTTTTTTACTGCGCTATCATCAAACTAGATATTAAAGCTTATTAAAATAAGCCATTATCCTTCATCGACCTTGCTGATGGAAAATAGTTTGAAAAGTGAAACGAAATACTTAAAGAAAAACTTTGGGGCTGCGTTGCCTCGGCTTACATAAGCTTATGCTAGTTTTTTTTTTCTATAAAATAAAACTTGATTCAAGGTATTCATTTTTCAGCAGCAGGCAGCCTACGCAGGAGTTTATTAGGGCCACGTCCGAGCTCGATTGGCGCGTCCTCAACTGAGTCACGCACATTTTTCAAACTTTAGACAATTCACACACACAAACAGATAGAGGCGTCGCTCAATTATTCAAAGCGGCAAGGATACGGCAAACGCCTGGACAGATTACACGGCGTGGAGGCTGCGCGGAATTGTATACATGGCCATGGAAAAGCCTAGACACGGGTAACCAGTTGGGCGACATTGACTAATGTTGATATGACGTCGTTTTTTTCCCACCACGGCTGATGGTTTATTTTTGATATGTGTGCGCTTAAGCTTTGCATATGTGTGCATGTCTATGTCTTTTGTGTGCGTGTGGGTGTGGGTGTGTGTGTGTGTGTGGTATCAGCTCGAGGGCGCTTGAGTCGATATCTCTTGTGTACCAATTGCTGATGCTACTACTAGTGCTGCTGCTGTCGCTGCTTGCCAATTTGCTAGCGCTTGACGGCTGGCGTGGGCTTCTATTACTTCTATTCTATCTGTTGTGTGTGCATGGATGTGGTACATGCGATAGACGTAAAGGATTTGCTTTGATGATGTTATCCCTAATGACGTTCGCCTCGCTTTCTTTCCACACTCTCTCCGGGTGCCGTTTGACAAATGATTGTGGATTTCACGCCACGCTTTTAAAATTTGCTAATTTTATTTCACATGACAAAAGGGCCACAAGCAATATGTTTTAATTAGCCACATGTGACACCCGACAGCACGCACCGTGAGTGCCACAAAGCTTTACATTGTTTAATTATGCGAGCCATTGCTAGTCACACAAGCTGTTGGTCCACAAGTATGCCATAATTATTTACAATCACAATCAGCGAGCTGAGAATGAAAAAAAAACACCGAAAACTTAATTATTAACGCACATTATTTATTTATGTTCAGTTATTTCGTCGCCGAGTACAAAAGATCTATTTGATAAATTGGGGCGATGCAAGCCGATTATAGTTTTTGATATTCTGACAAAATAGCCATTATAATTTGTAATTTTCGTGTCAATAACTTTCATTAAATATCTATTAAATGTAATTTCAAGTAGTGTAGTATTAGCATTTAGTATTCTAATTGGGACACTTAATTTGCAACTGGACACTTCAACAGGCAGTGTGTTTGCTCACAGATAAGGGATGTGCCGTGCCTCTTGTCTGACAGCAACAGCAATAGCAACAACTCTATGAGGCAGCAGTAACAGCGGGCACAAACATAACCAGCCACTATGTTGCATACAACACATGTGGCGAACGAAGAAATTGGGGCCGTCAGCTGCTAACCTTGTTGACCACACATAATTTGACCCAAACGTAGATGGACCAACTGTTTATATAATATGCTATTCCCCTCCCTCCTCAATTTTCCTTCACACACGCATGCACTTACTAGTTGAGTCTTGTTAAAACCGATATTCTGAAATATTACGTATACGCAGCGCTTAGAAAACTGATTGCATATGAACTCAATCACTAACTACATCCTTCACTTCAGGTAGGCACTATATAATTGGCTCGTTGAGCTAATGCTAGCTGGATACGTAGCTCCAAGTGATGCCCCTGCGCTGTTGCTGCTAATTGAACCTACGAAAATTTGTCTAGTCAATTAGCTGAAGCGTTGTTAAAGTTCAGCCTCTGAAATTTGCGCGTATTTAAAATTTCAGGACTTGTTAAACCACTTACACGCATTTATGTAGTTTCTATTTGTTGCCGTTGTTGTTGCTCTTGTAATGCATTTACACTAAACAAGCAGGCCATACACAAACACACACGCACACACACACATGCAAACACTTAGCCATACAAATATCAATTTCGGTTTTACATGCTAGGGGGAATATATCATAAGGTGGTAGCATGGATATGGGGGTTATATCGTAAATGTAAAGCTTGCTACTCTTAATGTTTTCTCTTCATTCGTTTAGTACAGTAAAAGCTCTCACTATCGTTCTCTCTTTAGCACATGTTCAGCACGTTCTCTTCATTTGCCATTCGTTGGCTGTTCACGAAGCTGGGCCAACAGCAACGCGGTAGCCCTTCGCTTGGCCATAATCTATGGCCTAGCCGGCAGCCAACATTGCTGAGTTAGTTATACAATGCTGTGTGGCACAGAATTATGCCTAGACATAATGCAGAAACTATGTAGTAGCATTTCCTTATCATTGGCCCGGTTCAAGTTTAGCCCAAGTAGCCGCCGCTAACATCATTTTTGCCAAACTGCTGCTGCTGCTGTTGATGCTGTTGCTGCTGTTACTGCCTTGAGCTTAGCACATTTCTTTATTTGGGCCACGTGACATATATGCTAGCCGTTTGGCAAGTTTGTTGTGCGCTGAACTATTTTGATATGCGGCTTGTAAATAATAAATACACGTTTCGTGCTGACTGCACAGCTGCACATCTGCACATCCTTGAGATCGAGCGTTGTTTCAGTGACTGCCCCACGAAGAGGTCACGTACCGAGCAGCTGTTTCACACCAATTACTTGCAATTTGCATTCAACAACAACAAATATACAGCAACCGCATGCAAATCATAGAAATGCATTGAGTTATACAGTTGCTCAGTTGCTGCTGCTGGTGCTGGTGCTTGGCCCACTGAGTTGCATATCAAATGTAATCAACATTTGGACACCCAACTTTGACCTGGCTGGGTGAGCCACAACTAAAACCAGAAAAAAGTAGTTGGGCACTCAGCTCCAGCTTGGAGTCAATTTGGCCATGAATTAAGCTGCGCAATGAGATCAATTGTTTGAAAATGTCAGAGCGCCCGGTTGAGCAGTCGGACAGCTTGTGCACAGAAAATCCATTCAGCAATTTGCCAAAGTTTCAACTTTTCATTGGTTTTTGCGTTTTAGGGAGATTAGTCCTACGAGTTGTCTCACTTATAAATTAATGATTTCGACAAAAACTTTCTGGCAGTGACACTGACAGCGACAGCTGGGCCCCAACTTGCCGCCAATCAATACTTCAATATGGCCGCAGAGAATTAACGCTGGATTCCATAGGATGCTAATGAGCTTAAGTTGTGTGGCAATGAGTCAGCGTCATCTCATTAGTGCCTCAAAGTGACTCAAAGCTAATGCAACACATGTGTAATGCTAATGAATGATAGCTAAGAAGCAAGTCAAGCGCGCTACGTTGCGATAGCGAATATCTAATTAATTAGCCTGCTGCTCATGACAGTGCAATTCATTAAAAAATTTCACAGGTCCATTCCGACGCATGTCAAAAGTCCCCATAAGTCAAAGTTCAACAAGTGCGCGTTGGCGGCGCCTGCTTAAGTCGCAAACGAAATTTGCGGCTGACTTTGCATTTGCTTCTATGTTTGCAGAATAAACATCAAAAATGTTGCTCTGGTAAACAATCAGATAAGCCGCTTTGAACCTACACATGGTACATGGTAGCATGCTAATACATATCTACATATTAGATATGCATGTAAATCACGTTTACTGTTTTCCACCCACCTATTCCCTGTGTGGGCGATGAAAAAGCTTACACGACTTTCAGCACATCCATTTTGCTTTATGGGATTATTAATATTTTAACATTATATTTAATTAGTATTTGGCATGCCAATTATAAGTAATTAATTAGGATAATGCAGAAATAACGAAACATTGCGTACAGCTCAGTATAGTTAGCTCAGCACTAGTTGTATCTAAGTGCTGGAAGTACATTTATATTTCTAGCATTTGACTCATTGTAAGGCTACAGGGTATAGAAGGATAAACATGAGTCTGCTACTGTTTGCTGAACAAAGTCGTATAGAAAACTCCAAATTGACATTTAGAATAATAAATAAAAGCCATGTATCCTGCAGATCTGGTTGTTGCTTTTGCTGTTGCTGTTGCCAAGCATTCGCGCTGAGCATCAAATGGGAGTTGGGCAACTTTGTGTTGCAAATTATATTAAATATGCAAGGCAATGCTTGATTATAAATACTCTAAATGAATTTCAAGCACGCAGGCACACGCGTCAATAAACAATCCACACAGGATCACACACACACAAACAAGCACACACATACACACACACACACACACACACACATACACCCACACATCATTGATGTGACAAGTTGTATTGAGGAGAGTTCTGAACAATTTTCTGCGCCATTTTCTACGCGCGTTTGCCAACTTGTTCAATGCTTATGGCAAATTAGCTTAGACCAAGCCACTTATCTACTCTGCCCCACTGTGCCGCTTAGTGGTTCAATTTTGGAATAGAAGGGAATAGAAGTATGCTCGTATGTCTAGCTCATAAATCTGTGCTAAATTGTTCTCGACTTTTACAGCAAAAATTAAAACTCCGCTCACGTTCGGCAGCCTGAAAAGTTTGCGCTTTCATTTGAGACACTTGAAAAGCGTTGACGGCAATCTCAAAACAATTTTACAAAGTGCAAGTTGTAACAAGATTGTAAAACCCATCGATGATTATAGTGTGCTGTGCTGTTGTTGTTCTCTAATGATGACATTAGATGACAGCTACTGTTGGTTACATGGTTGGTCAACCACACAACATTGCGTATACTTAACCCTGCGCAATAGCTCTTCCCGCCTAACACCTTCTGTCTGTGTGTGCTTATGTAACCCTTTTACAATACCAATGGCACTAGCTATTTGCACTTTCCTTTACCTACTGGCGTCGGCGGCACATTGACTGCTTTTCGCTCGATTGAGTATTTATTTGATTTCTCATTTGTGTCGCACAGTTTACTTATTTTTCTTTTTCGCCCACCGCTTAGCTCTTTACACTGGTCCGAGCTCTAGCTCCTTGCTGTGCTGTGCTGTGCAAGTTGCTTTTTGGCCATTTAGTGAGCCACTTCGGTAAATGTTGCTCACTGTGTGGCTTGCTTAGCGCCTGGGTCAATTGTAATTCAAGTTTCGTGGTCAACAGTTAGCCACAGTTGATTGGTTCGTCGAGACTATTCGTTTTCTTCTGCTTGGACTTTTACTACATAGTTTTTGTTCTTTCGATTTTGTTTGTTTGCTTGTGTGAGCTACAATGACTGCCTGCGATTGGGCCAACCTAATACCAAAGTAATGAGACAGCAAAAGTTAATGGAAACTCTCTGCAGTGCCAAGCAAACGGCATTAAATGAAAGAAGACGACTGGCAACATTATGCTCGGTTCTTGTTGCGCTCAGCTCAAGTCTGTTATGTGTGTTAGATTATTTAATTCCGTTAGTTAAGGCCAATTGTTGCAGCCCGTGCTTTGCAGCTATGGCTGCCACGCTGATGTAGTGGGCAATATCGCGCATACGCCGCATGCACATAGAACAGTTGCTGCAACGTGCACGCGCTGCTTGAATGTTGCGTATAACAAATTTATTGTTCATTTGTGCCACGTGCTCACCATTAAAACAATCAAGCGGCAAATGCTTCGAATCTACAAATAATAAAAGTTTCTCTTTCTAAAATCCTTTATTATACGAATTTTCTCATTTAATCCGAGTTGGATGACAGATTAATTTGCAGTACCTGATAACATTTAGTGTCAAAAAGTTGGATGCTTAAAAGCTAAAGACAATCAACATCCATGGAAATGTTTAGTTTTGGTTTTCCTTTATATAATTATTCATTGTGAACAGAGCTTAATTAAATGAAATATTTCGTATAGTGCAAACACGGTATTGAACCTGTTTGCACATCTACATCATTTGCAATATTTCACTTATTTTTGCAACTATATTAAAATAAAACATAAAGCCTTTATTGGTTAATCCTTTAAGCTGGCAACTAAAAAAAGCTGTACAAACTGTTGGCGATTACTGGCGTTGGGCCATCACAAACGATTTTGCAAATTGAAATTTATACAATTTTTTCAGCAGACGAATAATTCATTTTTTTATTTTGTTTTTTTGTTGTTGTTTTTTTTTATTGCAGTCAATTAAAATGTCAGTATTTTAATTTGCCACAATTAAGATGGGCTTTGTGCTCTGTGCATCTACGTATGCATATATGTATTTTCATTTTTATGTTTAGTTGAAAGGGTAATCATCTTTGCTTTGACTGAAATAAAGTGAATTTTATGCTTGATTAAATCGAAATGCAAACCATTTATTTCGCCTGCGCTTTGAAGCAGAAGTCACAAACGAAAACCACACAATGAGCACTGAGGCCTATTTGTGTTTGGGCTTAGATTTGCCGCAGGCTAAGATCTTTATGGTGCAGTGGAGCTCATTACTTCAAAGCTGACAAGACTCTTGCACAATAAGTCTCTGTTTGTTTGGCCTCAATCGTCGCTGTGTGCTTGGTGCTGCTGTTCAGTTTCATAAATGTCAAATATTTCTGACAAATTACGCAAAGAACTGAAAATTCTCTTGGCTTGAGCAATTTGCATTTGGGGGAAACTTGTTCAAGTTTTTGCTGCAACTCAAATTTTGACATTTATCTTGCAGTTTTCCTAATCAAACATGCACACATGCACACATGTGACTGTTACGCAATGCGAATATTGCAGATGAACTGCCACTGTTTGTTCAAGTATTCCATTCACACTACAATTACAAATTCTAATTGAAAGCCCTTGCAGCCCCTGCCAGAGCTAAAGCATAAGTTTGATTGATTTAGTCTTTAGGTCCTTATCATTAAAGTATACAAAGCATTTGCAGTAATTTCATATTGAATTCTCTTGTCATATACTAAAGCTAACTTGGGAAAAGGCCCAGAGCTCTTGAGTTTTCTGCACACAATAAACACATACTTTACACTTTTTAACTTTTTTATTTGCCAAACTCGGCCCACATCTGTTTGCCTGGTTTCGACCTGTTTGACTTGTGTGGCGAGGCCTATAAAACTTCATCAAGTTTTACCTAGGGTATACTTATTTACTGCTT
Organism: Drosophila leonis; assembly: GCA_035045365.1. Taxonomy (NCBI): domain Eukaryota; kingdom Metazoa; phylum Arthropoda; class Insecta; order Diptera; family Drosophilidae; genus Drosophila; species Drosophila leonis. Next base: position 1,090,054 of record JAWNPC010000307.1, on the reverse strand, counting down.
ATACGCGTTCACAAAATTCATTGAGTACTTTGGTTTTGTGCACTGTCCATATCCGTTGGTTTGCTTTTTGCCCTATTGAAAATGAAAAATTAAAATTTGGTCAAATATTACATGACCCACCTACTTGGGCGTGGCACATCTGAAAAAATCGAATGTCTTAACATTTTATTTGTGTATGGACTGTGAGCGTGTATTGTGCAGTCAGTTGCCCAATACGGCAACGTTCATATTTTCTGTAGATAATTTTTCTAGCAATTTATTAGCCACATGGCGTTTTGACAGCAACTAGCATTTGCAGTCATAATTCATTGATCAAATTATTAGGGAAATGCCAACTTTATGAACTTAAATTGGCAGCTATAAAAAACTTTGGTCAGCAAAGTTGGTCAATTGGCAGGGCCAGAGCTGGATGTGCTTTTCATTTGGTCTCATTGGCATTTCCCTCATAAATAGCTTAGGGCTGTGAGCTTAGATAGCTTACGTATGCTCTTAAAACACTCCGCATAATCTGAGAAATAGTTACCAAACTTTTGGTCTTCGTCCTGCGGCAACTCAAAAAGTATTTCTGTTAGTGGGTTTCCTGTGTGTGTGTGTGTCACTATCGTAAACATTTCTGACTGACTGTCAACTTTTAACTGTTGCCAAAGGCAACATAAAGTCGACTTTATTTTCACTTTCAGATTAAATTCTGTGCTTTTGAATAGCAACAGCAGTTTGCCGAACTATCACGAGTTTCTGAATGCCGCCAAGCAATTGCAATTCTTTGAGCTATTAGTGCGCTCTAGAGGATGCCATCAACAAAGCAAGATGCTCAGCTATTTCTTAGTGTTTTTTTGTATATAAATATTAAGTAACAAATAGCACGACAAAGACTGGCAGCAGCTAAAAAAAATGATGTGCATTTCTTATTGCAAGCAGCAAAAATAAAGTGTAGAGTAATGAATATGAAGTTATGTAAAACAAGTGCAACTAATAAAAGATGGCACAGTTACATAATAAGGCAGAGAGTATTGTTTGATGAAAATTTAACTAAAAAATGAGAACTTCAATTTATTTGAGTAATTATGCATTCATATTAAATACATTTTTTGAATATAAATTGATTGAACTTAAAGAAAGTCTTTCAAATACCTGACCAAAAAATATTTGTAAATTACCATAAAGCCTAAATATTATACCCTGAACATAGTTGCTATTTCAATCATTCTACGCTTTTTGTAGACATATGTGCATAACCAACAACACATGCAGACACACATATACACGTACACATAACCAAAAGCGCCGATTACTGATGCGCACTTTTTGCAGCATTGTGTGATATGGGAAATAAATAGTTGAGTAGTTAGCTCTAAACACATCTTGTTTAAAGACCACAACAATGATATTAAAATGTGTGTATTTGTTGAATCAATTTTGAAATTTGCTAGTTTCCATACAAAAACCCACAAAGTACATTTGAAGCCTCCAGCTTTTGTAGTATTCAATTTACGCATAAAAACCGATAATAAGGAAATGGGATACAAGTTGTCGAATAGAAGACACAATTCTATCTGGTTACATGTATTTTCACAAAAACATATATAATTGAAAATGAGTTATTAAATATACGAATATTTTGTTGTGCCGTCCCTCATTCTGTAAGTTTACAATTTAAAAAAACCCTTTTTAAATCACCAAAAAGGACATACCATGTGCATACATGAGATCCCTGTCAACGCACACCAGCTGCGGGGCGCCACTAGCAATGCAAAATCTTGCACTTGCAATGCAGTTGCTCGACAGAGAACGGATTTTTACCTACTTTTTTTTATGTGCTGTGTGTAACTGCAGAATTGCAAGTGGGTTAAGTGATTTTCAGCTCAATTAACATTGCAGCAGATGAGCAGCTGAGCTGCTGAGGGTTCTGTTAGCCAATGGGTCGTATACGCACTTACCGCAATACCAACAAACAATGTGTTTGCCACATTAACAGACTGTGGCCCAAAACTGTCGCCCCAACAGCTCATCAGCTTCTAAAAGGACACTTGAGGGCTGATGTCATTGTTGTTGTCATTCTTATTGTAGTTTTGCTTATACTGAATTGTGTGTGACTGTGTATGTGAGTGTGTGTGGGGAATCGCTACTAGATGACAATATGTGAGTTAACTACTTTAAGCTTACGTGACATAATTATGCATCTGACTAAAAGGACAACAGCTACAAGAACAAGACAAACGGGGTAGGTCAGGAAACGTAAGTTAAATGTAGCTGGCTGCCATATGGCCGCTCTACGAAGGTTTTTGTGCGTGTGTGACTATGTGCGTGTGCGTGTGTGTGTGTGTGTGTGTTGTTTACACATTTGCTATGAAATGCATGCGTCTCGCAAAACGTGCAGACAGACAGCCGGACAGAGTAAGGCAAGCAAACAAACAGTTTGTAGAGCAAATGAACACGCATCAACATCTATGGGTGGGCGGGGTGTTGTGAGAGACGGCTCAGGCTAAGCGCATAGCAAGTGCTACATTTGCATAAGTGTGTGCTTTATGTACTACCCTCTCACACACACACACACACACACATAGAGAGACATGAAAAGACACACACATATACATGCATAAGCTGTTGTTTGCCAGCGGAAGACGCTTAATGAGCACACACAGCAAAAAGAGGGACAGCTCGATGTGACTTCCTTATGTGAATGACTGCAATTTGGCTGGACCTACATGAGCACTTGAGTGGTTCATAAAAGAGATTTTTATTGCGTTAAAGTTAACTAACAGCTACGTATAGACGAATTTACTTCAGCAGAAAGCTCCCGGCTTGTGGCTTTAAGCTATGCCAAGGTCGCATTTGAACACTGACTGCAAAGGTAATTCCCCCATAAAGCGCATGATGACTATGGCTATGACTGTGTCTGCGTATGTTACTGTTATTCATACACAGACATACATAATACACACACACACACCCACACACAAACACAGAGAGATGTAAGACATATGCTCAGTATTGTGTTGACTTTTGGCTTTTAGGTAATTTGCCCTAAATCTACTTGTAGCCCCTAAAGCATTTTGATTAACGACATTGCGCACTAATGTCAAAAGTCATTCAATCAGCTCTGACTGCCATAAACAACCACATGGGCACACATACATACACTACGTGCGTGTGTGTGTATTGATTTTTAGCTACGTTTCATTCATGATTTCGTTAGCATCAACATTGTATTCACGCATTGACAGCATCGATTGATCATTGGCACGTGATTGAATTCAATTTGATGAAACACTCTGCCAATCTGCCATCTGCCAATCTGTCGTCAGCATTCTTCATACCAAAAGCATTTTAAAACGATGTCTACATTTTGATTATAAACTTAAAAAAGAAAAACAAATAATAAATAATAATCCATCAGCGGGCTAGGCTAGTCAATATCCGACTTGAACATGGGGACTTTTTTACTTCTACCTGATCCAACTCTATTTTTTATTCAATTCAAATCAAAACAATTTTATAAAAATTCAAGTTTTTATGATTGTGAAAATGAAAATGAATATAAATAATGAATTATTTAAAACTTAGTTTAATATGGGTTCAAAAATTTCATAAATTTGGATTGGTAAAGTTTTCAACTAAGCAAGTCTACATAGCTTTTTGAACGTAAGTATAAATTGTAACTTATATTTACTTAGTCTACTTCTTAGTTAGTCAGCTATAAATAATTTAACTGAAAGTATTTACTTGCACAATATGACCTTTACCTTTAATCAGAGACAGACATCGCTTGTCAATCACAATTAAAAATAGTTTTTAATATGCATTAAAAAGCTTGCTAATCACAAATTGGACATTTCATGGGAAAGCCAATTGAATTGTGGGTCCAACTAAACCCCATTGGTCAGGCACTAAGCCCCACTGTAGCCACAGGCGCTGTTGAATATCTCAAAATGTGGCATGAAATTTCTGTTTGTCGAATCGAATCGAATCGAATCAATTAAATTTGTCATCGCTTCAAATGGCAAACAAAAGTTGACAGCAGCTAAAACAAAATCCGCTTAAAGGTTTTGCTGGCAATGTTGATGTAATACCCTGTACAATGGGATTTCTGTATTTGTATAACTGCAATGGGCAAAAAACACTTTGTATAAAAAGAAGACATTTATAATAATACTCCAATTGACTTCACATTTATTGATAAGCTTATGATGATGATTTAATGATGGTCCTGAAAAGGAGAAGAAGATATCTGCTAGTCGATCAGAAGCAATTGAAATTAGTGCTTGCCAACAACAAACAGACAAATGGATATTATCATTTTATCTGTTCATTTGACCATGTTGTTGTTGTTGTTGTTGTTGTCGTGCACATGGCGCAAAGCTTTCAGCTTGTTTGCTTTAAAGTCGAGATGGGAAGACGAAGCCAGCAGTCTAGCTGTCCAGCTGTCCAACAGTCCTGCAACTAGAAGCCATCTGGCAATGGACAAACAAAAACAGCTGCTCTTGAATTAAGTAGCTCCGGCATGTCCAACCGACATGGTAATATGCTTAAGCAATGAAAATTTAATTGAATTGCATTTTGGCCACTGGACAGCTTGTAAACTCTGTGTGTAAAACACCAAGCAAAAGCTGTTTACGTTTCCGGTATTGTTGCGGTTGCCTGGGAAAATATGCAATTCTTAATTGAAAATTGAATTTGGCTGCAATCTCAAGTGCAAATTGGTTCATTTGTATGCAATTGGCGGTTTCTGAACTGTGCGCTGCACCACCCTCCGTTACGTATACGTGTGTATTTACCTTTTGCGGCAGACTTTGAGCGTAAGCTGTGCACTTAAATACGCAACATAAATGAATTAATGCAAACATTTGCTCCCAAAGCCAATAAGCAAGCTTAAGGAGTTGACCTGGGCAACAGCTTAAGGATTTACCGGCCTTGGACTTGCATATTCTGCTCTACACACAAATAGATTAAAGCATTGTCCTTCAGTTAGCTTCAGTTATGTCATTTACAATGAGCCGATTAATTATCGCTGCAGACTGAATATCAGTGGAGTAGTCTGCATATAATCAATGTGTTACAATTTATGCAGCAGTCAGGCAGGCTTTTCGGAGCCACAACAGCTGCTAATTGGGAAGCCAAAGTTAATCGATTTGCGGCGAGCGGTGATTGCTGCAGGTGACTTTGCCATGGCTGCAGTCAAATGTGGCTGCTTGCCACCAGGCTGTGGCTTCATTGTGTTGCTTTCGTCCACAAACACATGTAAAAGCCATCGCTAAAGTGAAAAAAACACTTCAAAGGCAATTATAGTTTTTTTTTTAAATTGTATTACATTTTTTCATGCAAGTTGTTTTAACTCAAAACGAAATACCTTCGACAAGTTTATTGAAATATTCAATGACCAACCAGAGGTAGCTGAGATAAGTTATTGAACAATGACAGCAACTTGAACTGAATGCACAGCGCATGAAAGTTGATCAGAGCTGTGCATAGGATTCTCAGTCTGAATGGCTGAAAGTTTATTAAGTTGATTAGCCAATATGCTCAGTTCAATTAAAAGCCATTATTAAGTGTCTTTTTTGTGAAATGAGGTTAATTAATTGGTAATTGGCAGCAAACCCTTCAACACATTCGAAGTAAGAACAGATTGCATATGACTTCAGTCATTGAACATTTAGCATAGCATACTTTTTTGGGTAGACTTAAAGATAAGCGCCTCAGCTGTGTTGTACCTTAATTACTGTAGCATTTGTCTTAAGAGTGATAAATACTTCTCTCTTTTGTTGGCCAGAAACAGAAATGTAAAACAACAATGAAAAAGGATGCAAACTAAACGAAAGGCAAATGCTTACACAAGGACGGCTGCAAACGAAAATTAAAACATTTTTTCCATATCCATTTCCATTTCGGTAGCCGGAAATGCAGCAGCTCAAAGATAGCCTCCGTTATGCTGGTCTTAGAGGACCAGTTATCTTTTACTTAACTTACCTACACTGCCATGTGCTTCCGCTGGAACTGCCTGCCCCACATTCTCTCTCTCTCTCTCTCTCACTCTCGTTCAGCCTTTGAGGCTTCTTCTTTCATTTCTATTTTTTCTGCTTAATGTTTAATGCCTGATTGAGTTTTGCTTTTGATTTCTCGACTTGCTTTTGTTTTGTGTTGATTTGTTTTTGTTTTTTTTTACTGTTTTTTTATTTTTGCACTCACTGGACATTTCTAAGAGCTTTTTACTTTTGAGGTTTTGTGTTTTGAGCATTTTCAGTTATTAAACTTTTGGACCAGCTTACGCTTTGCCCCTCTGCACTGCAGCAGTCACTGGACTTTCTGTGGCTGCCTGCCCGGTTGCTAAGTAATGAGATCGATTTTAATGGCATACTTCATTTTCATTTTACTCTATTCCCCCAATATGCTCTCCGTCCTCCGCTGCTTTTCGCTGTTCCGCCCACTTGTGCCACATTTCGACGCCGCCTTTGTTGCTTTTCGCCTTCTGTGGCCTGTTTTTTTTTTTTTTTTTTTTTTTTTATTATTTATTTATGCTGCTCTGCTAATTAAATAATAATTGCTTTTAAGCAATTATTCTGTTTGCATGCTCACAGAGGCGCGTTCGCTTTGCGATTGCATGCTTTTCTTTTCTCTTCTTTTCTCTCTTGTTGAAAATAATTCTATTTATGCTCAATATAAGGCTGCACTATACGTACCTAACTCTGATATCTGCTTCAGCTGGCTCAGCTTGCTTAAGCCTGCATCAACAGCTAATAGTACTTGTAGTACTTACTATAATAAGCCTTGCAGGCTGTGTACACTGTCTGCAAATAAACTCAAGCACATTATATTTTAATAGCATATAAACATAGCAAAACATATATTTTAAATGTATATATATATATATATATATATATTGTATATATACATAAATAAGTATAAGCGCATGCATAACAACGTCTGCCATTTGCGCTTAGCTCAGCCTGTTGGTTACTTTCGGGCCAGTTTATTTATTAAACAGGGCAATTAAGAGTTGAGTCACGTTAAGTGCAGGCTGGCAGCAAAAAAAAAATTGATTTGTTGTTAAAATTTCGTCTGCTTGGAAAAAATGTGAAAAACAATGGTGAAAATAAATCTTAATTTAGCTAAAGGCAGCAGCATTGCGATACAACTGAAGAGGTGTTTGACTTAACATAGGCAAACTTTAATATTTTGGTATATTTATTTCACAAATTAAAACTTATATTTAATAATCAAGTTCTATCTACTAGGTCCTTCAAGTACTCAAGGCATTTGAATTGGGATTCTAAAATATCTGTGGTCGGCAGAGCAGAAGTTGACCAAAAAGAAGTCTGTGCTCTCTAGGAGGTCTGGTGGGAGAGTCTATAATTCAATTTATTTATAAATAAACAATTTATTTAGCGGCTGTACATCAATTGTAGCAATTAAAAATGTTGTACAAAGGAATTTAATTGTTTGCTTTATATTAAAATTTATTGGCGCATTATTTTGGCCGCAAGGCCAATAAACTCATCAACACCTGAGCGATAAGTCATTAGGGGTTGACAAAACAAACAAAGCCCCAAAACCCCAAACCCCCAAAATGGTCAGAGAGATATATTTACGCCCTAGGCAGATGCCAATGCACTAAATGTGATTTATGGTTATTAATTTAGTTAACGCCATTTAAATTCTGTGCATTTCATGCGAAAAGTGAATTCTCCCATGGCAACACCTGCAAATATTTGCAAATTCTTGCAGTCAGAGCTGAGATCAAGTCGATGCAATTTCATTAAAATATTCAAAGCGCATTCTTGTCTGTTGCTCTGGCCACATGACCACATTTCTCTAGATGCTCATGCAGAAATAGATAGAGATGCAGATACAGACAAGAAAAGATACAGATATTAGATAGATAGATATAGATATAGATATAGATATAGATATAGATATAGATATAGATATAGATATAGATATAGATATAGATATAGATATAGATATAGATATAGATATAGATATAGATATAGATATAGATATAGATATAGATATAGATATAGATATAGATATAGATATAGATATAGATATAGATATAGATATAGATATAGATATAGATATAGATATAGATATAGATATAGATATAGATATAGATATAGATATAGATATAGATATAGATATAGATATAGATATAGATATAGATATAGATATAGATATAGATATAGATATAGATATAGATATAGATATAGATATAGATATAGATATAGATATAGATATAGATATAGATATAGATATAGATATAGATATAGATATGGATATGGATATGGATATGCAGATACAGATTGAGATACCGATTAGGCCCTAAGTACAGATTCGCTTATATAAACAGATATGGATACAAAGGATAAGGATACGCAAACAGAAACAGATAGATACAGATACAGACACGGAAACACAAACAGATACATAGTCAGATACCTATGTGGATAACGATACAGTTACAGATGTACAGATGATACACATGCATCAAGCGTACATATGAAGTTTCTGAGCCTAAAAGCTGGGCAACTTTTTGGTTTTATTCGCATTTAAAAGCTGCCCTGACCGGCTGTCTGTGGCTTTGTTTGTGATTTACAAGCGTGAAATAGCAGCAACATCAAATATTTAACAGTTTTCTATCGACTCACAGTGTGTGGTTGCCTCACTGTATGTGTGTGTGTGTGTGTGTGAGAGAGAGTGTGTTGTGCATTTGCGGTAGCTCGATGGGTTATTTATATACATATGTATTCTGTATACACTTATACATATGTAACTATATATATATATAGTTGCTTCTTTCATTGCTGTGGGTTTCGCTTCCATTCGTAATGAGTTGCAGTCGGAAATGCATTTTTCTATTAATTTGGTTGCATTCAAGCATACACACACACACACACACACACACACACACACACACACACACACACACACACACACACACACACACACACACACACACACACAGAGAGACACACAAAATTGCAACAATAGTTTGTAGCACATAAATATTTACAATTTACGCATAACTGGCAAATGCCTGCACCAATTTACGAGCATTCAGCCATTTCAAGCTCAACCTCAACAATGGCCAAAACGAAATGCGAAATAGCCAAGAATTCATTTAATTTGCATTACAATTTATCGCCGACGCCTGAAGTGCCGTTTGCTAATAAATCAGCAAATTAATATTACGATGTGGCCAAATTGAGGAATTCTGAGAGAGAGAGAGAAGAGAGAGAGAGAGAGAGAGAAAGTGAGAGGGAGACAGACCATGAGCGATGCACCTATCGTGCCGAAAGGTAAATGTTATTTATTTATAATTTTATATATATTTTTAACAATTATTTTGCATTATTATTTATTATAAATTATTACACTTTTATTATTTCTTTAATAATAATAATCATTTGAGTGCCATAAATATTTGTTTACTGTTTACCGTTTTTAACTGCCTGTGACAATCAAAGTAAAAACAGTAACTTTCAGTAAGCTTTCTCTCGTTATATTTAACTTGAAGACTAAACTTTATGTGCTTCAACTCATTTAGTTGCCGTCCGTTACGTTTCGGATAAATATTGAAATATGTGTTACGTATCCATAATACCCATGTAGCACAGACGTAGGAAATTTAAGAATAAAATACCTAAATCAACTGGTATAATATTAGGCCGAAAAAGGTATATGTCTTAGCTATTTCCCAGGTACATTTTTATGCATAGGGATATTTTTCAAAATATCCTTTTATTAGGGAACTGTTAAGCTAACATTTTTGCTGAATAAAATGTTTTTTGACAAACAGTTACACAGATGGCGCCAGCAAATCATTAATTGACAATAGATGACGCCACAGAAAAACTCAATAATTTATTTAGAAATAGCGCCAACACATAGTGTGAGAAAGAGAGGCAACACATATTCACAATTGGCGAAAAAATGCAACCTTGCTTAAGTTACCGCAAGTACACAGTTGTCATCACCAGCACTTCTATGATTTTTGAGCCAGCTTATGTCAACAGCGTTAAATGAGCTAAGAGTCACATCTCTAGCATTTGGTATATCAGCTGTTCATCTGTTTAACCTAAAAATACTTTTGTAGTTTTACTTGTGGCGCTTTTTTCTGCAGCTGCGACTCATATTTCCATTATGACCAACAATGAATCAGAGTCCGCTGGCTCCAGTAGGGCAAGCGGCAGCGCTTCAACATCTTCTGCCAACAAAGTGGAGATTACCGAGAAAGTGAGAGTTCTTTGCCTGCACGGATACCGGCAAGACGGTCGGTACTTCTAATGCTATTTTAAATTTGATGTTGGAGCTAATATGATTTTGAACTTAAAGCGGATTCATTTAAAAATAAACTGGGCTCGTTTCGCAAGTTCGCCGGTAAATATGCCGAGTTTGTGTTTATCTCGGCCCCCCACGTAGCAGCGCCCCTGGACCCATCGGCAGAGCCGGTGGAGCAGCAGCGCAGCTGGTGGGCCAACAAAGATGATGGCACATTCAAGGGCACCAACAGAAGTGGCCCAGCATATGGCTTCCAAGAGAGCTTACGCAGCGTCGAAGATGTTTGGAAGACACAGGGTCCATTTCAAGGACTGCTGGGCTTCTCGCAAGGTGCCTGCTTCGTGGGACTCATTTGTGGTCTGGCCAAAAAGAAATGTAAGTACATCGACCTCATTGCTGGGCTAATTACACATGCCATCTACTTTCCCCAACAGTGACCTCCATTCGACCTGAGTTCGCTGTGCTCAGCTCTGGCTTCATTTCTGGCAGCCTGGTGCATATGAGCGCCTACGAGGAACGCATCACAATTCCCACTTTACACATTTACGGCTTGACAGACGAAATCATTCCCAAAGAGATGAGCGAATCGCTAGCTGCTCACTTCAGGAACGTGGAAGTGCTCGAGCATAGCGGTGGCCATTATTTTCCAGCAACGGCACAGCAGAAACAGACGTACGTCAACTTCTTCCAGGATAGGCTGCAAGAGTACTTGGAGCACTTGGAGCTGCAGCAGAGCAGCAACGCCTCATTCATCGATAGCGCCGAGGAGGATGATGGAGCTGCGACAGATGCCAATGATGCAGAAGTGGCTGCAGTAACAGAAGCCGCCGGCTCGGGAATGGATGACAGTGATTAGTAATGTAGATTTTTTCCTTTTTAATAATAATTAAATCTTATTATTACAATAATAATAATAATCATAATTTGATTATAAATTATAATAAATTTAAATCCCAATATTTTAAATATTCACCATTTGCTCAATTATCAATTGTCATCAATTGCAATTTGTTATAAGCTATTTCAATTGTGACTTTCATTTCATAAATTTTCATTTAAATTTTGTGTAGAATCTATTTTTTTTTCTTAGACAAATTCGTACAAATTCCATAAGAAACAAACAAATAGGAAATATAAAAAAAAAATAAGATTAACAAATCCCATTTCAAATTATAATTTTGAATCATATTGTTTAAATTGTTCCTTGCTATAACCGACGAAAAAAATGCATACATAATTAGCTATTGTTGCTGTTTTGTTATTTTTGTTGCTGTTGGTGTTGTTGTTGTTGTTGTTGTTGTTGTGTGACCAGGCAGAGAAGAAACTGTAGTACAATTCGAAACATTTAGCATTGCATCGAGAGAGTTTTGTTGACTGTGTTGTTATGTGGGACAAGCGAGCGATAGTAAATTTGACTCTCAGCATTTTTAGTTTTGTCTCGCATGCGACAGCAGCAGCGATGTCCAAGTGGTAACTGCTCTTGTTCTTGGTTTTATTGTGGTTTTTTAAGTGTTGTTGCTGTTGATTTTGATGTTATTGTTGCTGTCGATTCTATGCCACTTGCTCCTGTCCATTTGAGGCCTCTTGATTTTTCATCACTTCTGGTAAGTCAGGCGGTGCCGAATAGGGCGTGATATCCAGCGTCTCAAAATCGCCCGCCTCGTTCCTGCAGAGCAAACACATTAGTAAAATGTCAACTCAATAACAAATGCGGCACACGTGTGGAACTATGCGAGTCGGCCGATAACATATGTACAATTTTCTAGAGTTGAGTGCGTGTCGTGCTTTATTTTGGAACACGAAGACGCTAGACGCTTCGACACGTTATGTTCTTGCCGCATGAATAACAACATGCTTACCAAATTAAATTCTTGACTAATTAAATATTCCATAAATTAAATTAATTTTAAGAAAACTAGTATATAAATAAAAGGAATAAAATGATGTGTGTTGACTCGTATTAATTTTGATTTTAAAAAAACATTAAACATAGCATTTAAAAGAATAAATTAAAATATCTTTCATCACGACCACGTCCCCATCTACACATAATAAAAACAAAAATAAACTCAAAATCGTGCTAGAAAAAAATAAATAAATAACACGCGCTCATCTCTAAAATGTACATATAATAAAAACAATATTAGCGGCTTATCAGCGTGACTCAAAGGGCGGCTTTCATAACGGGAACTGTGAATGACAGGGAAAGGGAATCAGACATAACTCACCTGCATGTTAGGCCCAATTGCGCTGGAGCTTGAGCCTTTGCCGTTGATACCGTAACGCCGTAGTCCTGCAACGTTTGATCATCCTCCATGACATCGTTGTCCTGATTGTATAACCGCTGATCGCTAGGTAACACTTTCAAAATGCCTGCCAATGATTATAAAATTACTTAATAATCAAAAATGTGATCTATAAATAGGAATAACACTTAAACACACGACACACGCACACATACACTAACACTAGCACCCACACACACACACATATATACACATACACATATATATATATATATATATATATATATACACGCACAAGCGCAAACATTAAGCATAGAGAAATATGTATATAGATATATTGCTAAACTTGCCTTCGATCATGCGTTTCAGTTCAATAACTGATGTGTTTTCCTTAGCATCCGTAAAGATGGTTGTCTTATGCCTTCTGATCATGAGGAACACGTCCTGTAAGAAAGTAATCAGAATGTTTCGGTCAAAGTTCATAGCAAAACCAGCAGCAGCGACGATGACGACGCTGACGACGATGTTGCGCGGCTTTTGCTTATTCACCGTACACATGTCCCCTGTCGATGTTGGTATGTGTGTACGTATGCGTGTGCGTGTACTGATGCGCGTGTGTATGTGCATTGATGAATTGCAACTTAACCAGCGTCAACATATCCTTCAGATCTACGTCGGAGACCGGCGAGGCATGCTTACCATAATTGAAAATTTGTTGTTTGATCCCTTTTGCTGACTACTGCCAAGTGGCCTGGAGGTTGTGCTACAATTTGTTATTGTCGTTGCCTACTACGGCTGCTTCTGCTACTGGCGTGGGCGGGCGGAGGGCGCTTCCTTTGGCGGTCGTCGAGTCGTTCGATCGTTTCTGCTTACACCATCAGCCAATGCACGCTGGTTGTGCTAGCTTCGGTGCGTTAATAGTGCGACTGTGGTGATGGCGACGTTTTGGAGTGTTTGGGCGTTCAACAGCCTAGTTGATTGCCTGCACTTGTAAGTTTTCCTAGAATTTTACGATTTTTAATGTAAATTTTTTTTTTTTGGCGAAGCAAGACCGAATGCCAGCCCTGCCAACTTAACAACATATGTAAGTTGGCAGCTCTTGACTTTGCTGTGCGTCAGAAATTATGTTATTTAACAGTCTGTGAGTTTGCACCATACAATAATGTACTAAATAATCCATATCACGCAAGTGTCACTTTACGCCTGGTCTAATATCTGCCACGAAATGGTTTTACTCGACAATGCTAACGTAAATAAATGCATAAACCATGAAACTCTTTAATAATATAGAATTTAATTACAGTTTATACTGCGGCTGGAGAAGATTGCCAATGAGGCGAAAAAGAATGCTTCCTTCACGATGACATTCAAACGCTGTAAGTACCCAGGTTGTCCGCATGCGACTTCTCCAATTAATATGCGCTCCTATTTCCGATATTAGACGATGGACATGATCGACCTGTGCCTCGCGAAGGCAGGAAACCGCTGCCCAAGCCAGATACATATATGTGCTTAATGCGCGCCCAATTCAAATCCCAAAAGGTAAACACATTTCTTTCTTTATATATATTTATATTTCAAAACAAGACGGGGCTTTTTTTAGATTTCCACAGTAGTTCGTCAGGAAGATGTGCCCACAATGATGGCGATGTACTCACAGTTTATGAAGAGTAAAATGGATGGTCTTAAGCGCGTTAAGAAGGTGAAGAGTAAGGCCAAAGCAACCAAGGCATAATGCAAGCCCGGTGACTGCGTTATAATTAGTTAAAGCTTTTAGATATCTACCAATAACCAACGCTCCCTTGTAAATTAAAATTTTTACGGAACTTCTGTGTGTCTATTATTGTGATCAATCAACGTATCCTTCTGCACGCACAAATCGAGCAAATACTTTGGTAATTTATCGAGTCTTAATCCGTACAAGTACTTTGGCCTTATAAGCTGTACGAGCGCATAGATGGACTCTCTTTGAGCTATTGCCTCATCCTCCTCGGACCCATAGCACAAGTCATCAACATACAGAACATCTATGCCACTGCCAAGAGCACGATGAAAGGATGCACCGGCCTTTGGTATAAAGTCCAAATAGCCGCTCAAATTGTCAACTATTATTGATCTAATGTAGTCATCTAAAAAATAAATTCCTGCTATTTATATCATTTATAAATCCGAACCACTTACTCTTTAAGTAATACAAGGTAGCAGTTCCATTATCTTCGTTTTGTCCCGCTGGTATCAAAGTCAAACTGATTTTGGTTTTATCATACGTAATGTTTGTTGCTTCGTAGGGCTTTAAAACATTATATGCATATCTCTGATTTGTTTCGGTTAACGAACCTTGGAAGCGAGCCACATCATCTGCTGAGCCAATAATGCGTCCACACCAATTTGAAGGAACTGTGTGATCCTGGAATGCGGCCGATGTTAACAGCATTGGTCCATTATGCTAGTTTATTATAAATACATATATTTTTCATTATTACAATGAGTTCATAAATTTGCTTTACTTGCTCGTAAGGACCATATGTTTTAGTAGAATTCAATATTAAAGGCTGCCCAATATCATTTAAAAACATCTTTTAGCGCAGAAAATAACACAAGCAAATTGTAGAACTAGTTTAGTTCTTAACTAGTTCTTAGGAACTATACTGTTAACGCAGCATTTTCTGCTCATTTACATGCGTCAATTATTTTCGGAGCATTTTGCGTTAGTCTACTCATTTTTGCGCACTTTCAAAATACAAAAATGTATGTGGCTAAAAATTTATTTTAATCTATTTATAATTAACTACCCATTTAAGAACAATCAATAATTTAGATATAATAATTATATTTGTATATGTACACATATGTATTTAATTGTAAGTCATCCTATTTAGACTCTTATTTTTGTTCGGCACTAACCGTGTACTTTTAGCAGCGTTACATATTGACCAGTTTTTCTTCTTTTTTGTTTTGTTTGTTTTTAACATACAAATATACTGTTAGTTCTATCACAATGAATAATATATTTTGTGTGTGTTTGGTTGTTTTTTATATGTATGTATGTGCTGTGCCTTTGTCATCAAGTTTCGAGAGCTAGGTATCCTTACATTCTTATGTCTACAAACATGATATTATATTATGCTAACACTTAATACAAAACAGATTTGCAGCATAAGCTAGTATCCTTCTATCTCTTTTTGTTTTTCTTTTCTTTTTTTTTTTTTTAGAACAAAGACAGTCTTTTTAGTAGTTTATGAGAATTTCAATTGCGTTCATAAAGTTTCTCCATTTGCTATCGAATATTGCAAGTCGTTTGGCAATTAATGAGCGAGTGTGCGTTTATGTGGACGAAAAGGATTACGAATTTGTGAATAAACAACTTTAAGAGAAATAGAACAAGAAAACGTTAAGATGGTTACTATGCAACTACAATGCAAATGACTAAAAAAAATACGAAACGCTCCCATTGAAAGAAATCAAAATTATAAACTAAATTCAATATTTAAATTAAATTGATTAAAGAATAATAATAACAATAAAGCAATTACGTTTGCTTTTAGTTAAAAGTATTATAGCGCAAATTGCTGTCAACGTCGCCAACATTGCCGCCAAAGCTACCGGGATTAGACGGTTGTTCGGCCATGAGATCCGTGCTTGACTGCGAATACCGACGCCACCTAGGCCATGGCCACGCATCACGTATGCTGTCGATCAAACGCTGCTGGAATGTCTTGTATTCCATATCCACTGACTGTGTGTCCCCAAAATTGAAATCAGCCACTTCCACCGTAAAACTAAAGTCAAAGAAAAGAAAAGTCATTTGTTGGGTTTATGTTTAGAATGTTTAGAGTTAGGTTCTCACCGATTCCGGCTCTGCATGTAATAGGCTACACCAAAGATGACCAGACAAACGGCCACAAGAGTGCAGGCAATAGGCACAACTACAACCGACAGCTGTGACTGTCGCTTTGCTGGTGGGGTGGATAAGTAGAAACACAAACACACTCATCAAATTGAACAATGTATAAATATAGTTGTGGGGTTATTTGACCAACCTTCATAGATGTTGACGGTGATCTGATTTACGGTCGCCGAGACATCATTGCGTATGAAAAACAGAATCGTCTTGCTGTCAGCAAAATAACGAGCGAAGTTAACATCACACTTGTCGAAAGTGTCGTAGCTGCTGCACGTCTCGTTGCCCGTGGCATTGTACGGTGCTAAAGAATTAAAATAAGCCAGTAAAATATGTCATTTTGAAAAAATATTATAACGTCAGTCAAATAAGTTAAGTCCTAGGAAATAAAATGCTAAAGATGATATACAATCTACCCTGGTCTCAATTACAAAATTATATTATAGTGCATATTAAATAATTAGAGTGCTTAAATAAATTGGATATTTTAGAATACGCACCATTGTAATATTGAATGCACACCTGGTACGGTGCGGAGCCGTTGCAGGTAATTTGTAAATTAATCAGCTCCCAATGCTGCACCCAGTTTTTGCCTCTAGTGCCAAAGCCAGAGATGGGCGCTGAAACAATTAAGATTAATTAATACATTTTAAATGTAACTGCTCAGATTTATTCACATACTTTTCGAGATAACTCGCCGCTGAAAGTAGCCGTAAATATCGCTTGGATCCTGGGCAACAACCTTGCCGTCTATGCAAGTGTGAAGCGGTGCCGGTGCATTCAGCAGTTTTAGCTTTCGCACACCCAAAGGATTGACCAGGGCCACGGATGTGGTACCGGTGATGTTTTGCTTTTGTAGTTCCTGCTTAACAGCGGCTGCAAGGTTCAGCCCAAGTAGCTTAGCATTTGCGTGCATGGTTTGATTTACGTCACGTTTCGACCGAGATGGTTTTGTCGTGATCTTAGTTGTTGTTACTGGTGTTGTTGTCGTTGATGTTGTTGTTGATGTGGTTGTTGATGTTGTTGTTGATGTTGTTGTTGATGTTGTTGATGACGTTGTTGATGACGTTGTTGTTGACGTTGTTGATGTTGTGGCGGGTGTTGTGGAAGTGGACGTTGATGTTGTTGTAGTTGTAGTTGCGGGCGTGGTGGTGGTCGTTGTAGTAGATGTTGTTGGCTCTGGCAGAGGCAATGGTGATGCTACCACAAGAGCCTCAATATTATAATATTGATCGGGTACTGTATATGTATCTTTAAAGTCCAAAAAATGTGACATGCCCAGATATGTACAGTTCTTAAACCAATACGTATTGATATAGAAATGATTGCTTATTAAATAGTCCAAGTCCGCAGGCCATAGCTCAATACTATGATTAACAAAAGCCTGTGTAGATACAAAATCCTGTGCTCGCACCTTCTCATTTTGTATAAGCTGCAGACTGCCGCTGAGTGTGCTGATTATATCGATGGTAACTGCACTTTCGGCAAGCGGAAACCAAACTATAAACTTCTCTGATACACTCACTTCTAAACGATGTTGTCCTACATTGGTAATATCGTTAGCATATTTGAAAGTCCAATTGCTGATTGGTTCGGATGTTTCAAATTCCTATATAGTAGCAAATTCAAATGAAATACGTAATTAGTCTTTAGTTTACAATAAAGGGGCGCAGCAGCGCTCATTACGTTTGCCTTTAATAGCGCAGCTGTGACGCAGATAAATCACGAAAGCCTAGCTGTATGGTCATAGGGGAAAACTCAAGTATATAAATAAATTTATCTTTTGTGTGTAGTTTCGATTGTGTTAATGTTATACAGCTATCAAATATATGTTTTGTATATTTCTCTAAGTTTGTAGAATGCTGACTTTAACTAACAGTTTATAAAATTAAATATTGAATAGAATATATTTAACTTTAGTCATAATAAAAAATATATAAACAAATATATATCGTTATCTATGAAACTCAAACTGCTCTCTAATCCAATATATGTGCCTAAGCAGTCATGACCCAGACAGTCCCTACACTCATGTAGGGTATCTAAACGTGCCAGGCACGGCTGCATCTGCTGCAACAAATCAAATGATTGTAAAAATTTACATTTTAAATTTGATATCAAGTACATACATATTCAATTTATATGAAGCGGTATCTAAAATTAACTTTATTATTAGACACGATGTCTTATACAACGTTTTGAAAAGCGTTTTAAATGCACACAATATTCGTAAAAGTTATACTTCAAACTAGCAAAATGGTGATAAAGTGTACAATCAGTAATTCCAGTTCATGCATTCTTTCCTAACAACAAACTAAATTGGGACAGACGTAGGGCATGTGCGGTTCGTTGCGAAACAGACTTTAGCGTTCCCGTTATGCGTACATTTAATTAGTCATAGCAAATTCTGTTGAATACGCGTATGGCGTCGTCAGCACCTATTCTTAATTTGGCAAACTTCGCTTTCTATTTATCAAGCATTTTACCTTCATATGGCCAGCGTTGTCCTTCCAGCTGAAGCTATAGGTGCCCTTGCTAGCAATATTGCTGCCATCGTATAAAGTAGCGCTTGCATTTACCGTGGAGCCGATCAGCGCATGTTGTGGTGCCGTTATGACAACATGTTTACAATAAACTATAAACAATGAGAATTGTTAAACATATTTAAAGTTGTCCGAACTCGTATTGATTGGCATTTGGGCTCGTTCTTACCTGTATTCAATAAGGCGTATAGCACTACAGTGAACGCTAACGCTGTGCTGCTAATTTTATGCATTTTTGCAACGCAGCAAATTGGTGTCTGGTATTTCCGACTACGGTTATTATGAAAAATAGCTTACAGTGCACCTGCACTCCCGCCCCTACGAACAAACAAAAAATAATACACACACATACACTCACATACACTACCGAATTGTTTTACGCCTATTTTTCAGTCACTTTTTTAATGTATACAATAGGTTGAACACTTTTAATTGCTTTGTAGTTAGTTATATTTCTAATTCAGCGGTACATCAATTATTTGCAATAATAATTATTGCGTTTTCGTTTATTTTATAGAGCTGCAAGTTAGTGTTGCCAAATCGTTCGGTGCAAGCCCGAACGATACACTGAACTGAACGAACAAACGGAACTGGTCAACTAGTTCGCGAGTCGTTCGATACACCCTGTCTATCATTCATTCACTCGCTCATTTGAGTTGAATTAATGTTAAGCAGCCCAGAAAAACACGGTATTCAATTATATAGTTTAAAATACTAATATCGTTTATTCGTTAGTTGTAAATAATCATACTTATATGTATGTATGTATGCATATATATGTATTGTATGTTGGTGTGTGTGTATATGTTAATATTTGAAGAAAACTTAATAGCATAAATGAAATACAACGAGATGAAAAAGCAATAATTACTTTGGGATACGCAAAACGCACAAAATACTCGAAGACATTTGCTTATAGCTAATGCTAATGCTGTCCATTTACTTCTTCTTGCTTTTGCCCAGCGTGAGTGTGTGATGAGCTGTTGCCAGCTGCTGCTTGCGTCTCTGAAAGTCCAGATAGTCCTCCTC
This sequence comes from Drosophila leonis, assembly GCA_035045365.1. Lineage (NCBI taxonomy): Eukaryota > Metazoa > Arthropoda > Insecta > Diptera > Drosophilidae > Drosophila > Drosophila leonis. The sequence goes on along the minus strand of JAWNPC010000307.1, from coordinate 1,070,063 downwards.
GAGTGCTTTGCGAGACTCTTCAAGCTTTCGCTTCTCTTCCGCATGATCCCGCTTCAATTTTTCAAACTTTAGGTGCAAGTCTTTCTCACTGTCCTTCAGCTCGGCCTCCTTCTCCTTGACACGCTGCACAAACATCTGACGCACCTCCTCCTCCTTGGACTGCAGCTCAGCCAGATGATTGGAGCGCTTTGCTTCGAAAGTTTGCTGAAAGGAGACAGGCTTATTTTCGCTATCAACATCACTAAAGCCCATCTGCTCTAGACGCTTCTGCCGGTACAGCTCATAGTGTCGTGTGTGGGTCTTCTCGCGCATATCTTCCATGTTGGTGCGTATGAGCATCTCGCGCAACTTGACAAAATCGCAATGTGTCTCGTTTTCCACCTGCACCGTGCCCCAGGGATATTGGCGTGCACGGATTAGCTTGTTGCCCACTTTTATAAACTCGGTGCTGCCAACAACGGCGAACGGAATGTGCGAATTCATGACACTATTTGTCTCCGCCACAGTTTCATCGTCAGTGGGAAACTGGTAGATGTGGACGCCATTGGTGTTAAGTTCCTGTATGATTTTTGCCTTGAAGCGCTGCAACTCCACCTTGGAGATGGTATCTGCCTTGGCAATCACCGGGATTATGTTCACCTTGCTGTCCAGCTTCTTCATGCAGACCAGATCCAAGGACTTCAGTCCATGTCCCGTCGGACATATGAAGTACAGACAAATATGTATGCGACTATCATGGCACGTGACCAGAGAACGCTTAATTTTCAGCTCCTCCTGCAAATAGTTCTCAAACTGGGCATCGATATAATCGACGACAGCCTTGAATGAATCGTCCTTATTGATTTGGTCGCCATAGCCAACCGTATCGCAAATCGTCAGCTTCAGCCTCACATTGCTCTCCTGCAGCTCATACGTGTGGGCCTTCAATTTTACACTAGGCAGCGTATGGGGACTTGGCGTCGACTCGAAACTAGTGTTGAATAGTGTGTCCATCAATGTTGACTTGCCCAGACCCGTCTCGCCTAAAGGGGAAAGAGGCACATGTTACTCATATTGTTCGTAAGTCATCTTAAGTGCCCTCAATTGGGCACTAGACATATATTTGTGTTAAGCTGTGTTGCCATTCTAGCTTTGTTATAGCTATGTCTAGCTTTTTTTAAAAGAATTATGTGTAGTGGAATAAAAAAGTTGTGCTATAAAGGAAAGTATATTTTTTCAAATCCTCCTATTTGAAATTGCAACTCTAAGTTAATTTAAATACGAAAAACAAGGTTTTAATTTATTTTTATTATGGTTGATGTACTTCAAAATACAATAAATCCACAATAATATTTATAAAATTAAGATAAAAAGTAATTTATTATATATCAAAATTTGTAGTAATTTTCTAACAATTTAGCTTTTTTGTGGCCATATTGCATTTTACGCCCTTCAAATTCTGACAACACTGATATCAGGGTGAAATTGTAGAAAGCAAATTGATGAAAATCGATTGCTAAACACTTTGCATATTAATCGGCTGCGGCCTGCTCGCGCCGATTTCAATTGTTTACATACATACATACATATGTACATATGAACGTACGTGCATGCATAGAGTTAAGAAAATATGTGTATATGTATGTTAGTGAGTCATGTATTGCTTGTGTGGCTAAGAATCTGTGTGCAATGCACTCATTACAACTCCATACATTTCTCTTCGTTGATTCATTACATATACATGTGCATACATACACACTTAGGCAATGCCGCATACACACACATGCAGCCACATTTGTATATACACACCTATACACATAACGTTGAAAACGAATCCATTTTGTACGCTTTTATTGACTAGTTGATCAGGCAAACTATCAAATCCTACATGTCCGGACTGCTTCAGAGTGCGGAGATGCACCTCCTTTTTGTTTATAAAATCAACTTCAGCCGACATTTTGCAACAATTTACACAAAAAACACGCACACTATGGACCTCGCAAAGGCGTCGCCAGCGAGTATGTTTTGTTGATAAGTAATCGTTATCGATATACCGCTGGCAGTGACCATTTATCGACGATAGTATTAGAGACAGTCCGGTAACTATGCACGTTTGACAGTCTTGATGTGGCAACACTCAAATTTATTGTTGCTGATGTGTCCAACCTGTCAAAGTTTCTAGCAGAGCGAAAGTTCAGTGTCATAAAAGTTTTTCCTAGTTTATTGTTATTATAATGTCGAAAGACACAAATGCCAAGGAGGCGCTTATAAAAGCGGCCTATGCCGATGTTCACAAGTTTGGCAACAATCAGGAATTTGACAAGGCGGTTAAAGCCGTTAATCGCAGTAAGTATGCAGACATGTGCCCAAGTTTTACCAAATTACAATTATTCGATAACAATTCTGCCTCAGTACTGGGTGTAGCACCTGATGATCAAACTGCGCTGCACTGTAAAATTGTATGCCTGATGCAGTTGTCCAAGTTCGATGAGGCCCACAAGTTCATTGAGAAAAATCGTCTCGCCACTGTGCTGATCTTTGAGAAGGCGTACTGCGAGTATCGCCTGAATAAGCAGCTGCAGGCATTGAAAACCATCGACGATGCTGCAGTGCAGCCGTTGCCTGCGAAGCTGAAAGAACTGCGCACACAAATACTATATCGTTTGGAGCGCTACGACGATTGTCTAGATGCGTACAAAGAGATAATCAAGAACAGCAGTGACGATTACGAGGACGAGAGACGCACCAATCTCAGTGCAGTAGCTGCCAATTTGGCATTGGACAAGGATAAAGACGTGCCGGAAGTACCCGAGGAAACCTACGAGCAGTACTTCAACAGTGCTTGCATTCAGTCCAATCGTCAAAAATTCGTAGAGGCCGAGCGCAAATTGCGCACCAGCGAAAAATTGTGCCGCGAGTTTTTGGAAGAAGAGGGTGCCAGCGAGGAGGAAATACTCGAAGAACTGGACGTTATACGTGTTCAGCTCGCCTACTGTCTGCAACAGCAGGGCAAAATCAAGGAGGCCAGCGTTATTTATGCCGAATGTCTACGCCACAAGCCGAAGGATGCGGCTCTGGTAGCAGTTGCCAGCAACAATACGGTGGTCATCAACAAGGATCAGAATGTTTTTGATTCCAAAAAGAAAATACGCGCTGCCATGGCAGAGGCCTGTGAACCAAAGTTGACCTCACGCCAAAAGCAGACAATTGCTCTGAACAATTGCCTCTTGGCATTGTATACCAATTCCAGCGATCAAGTGCAACAGCTGACACAGAAATTGACCCAGAGTTATCCGCAAGTAGAGTTCGAGGCTCTACTGATACGCTGCAGTCAACTGGCCAAGGATAAGAAGCACAAGGATGCCATCGAGCAGCTGAACAAGTTTGCCAGTGCACACAAGACGCATGAATTTATCAGCAAATTTGCCATCATACAGTTGCAATTGCTTCAGGTAAGAAGATAATTGACATATTCGTAAATTTCTGTTAGTTATTAAAACTGTTTTTCTTTTTATTTGACAGGGTAATCGTAAGGATGCTATCGAAACTTTACTCTCGCTGGGCGAGTCCAAGTACAAGCCTGGCATTGTCTCGGCACTGGTGTCTCTTTATTTGGGCACCGACAATAAGCCAGCCGCATCGGCGCTGCTTAAGTCAGCCGTCGACTGGTATAAGCAGAATAATGTTAGCAGCGGCGATTTGTCGGACATGTGGCGGCAGGCTGCAGAGTTTCATTTACGTGGTGGCGCCTCTGAGACGGCGGCCAGTTCCTTGGAGGAACTGCTCAAGCTGAAACCCAATGATATGAAAGTGTTGGCTCAGCTGGTTATTGCTTATGCACAGTTTAATCCTAAACGTGCGCTCGAGATTAGCCGAAAGTTGCCCAAGTTGGAGACATTGACGACGGCATCCGAAATCGATGCACTCGAAGCGGCCAACTGGGTGATGTCTGCAAAGGCAGCAAAAAAGACGGCCAATGCGAAAATTGAACCATCACCTAGCACACCCGCCACAGATAAGAAGAAGAGTGGTAATCGCAAGCGCAAAGGTAAACTACCTAAGAACTATAATGCCGAGGTCACGCCGGATCCTGAGCGCTGGCTGCCGAAGTATGAGCGCACTGGATTCCGTAAGAAGCGGGGCGGTGCCCGAGCCAAGGATATTATCAAGGGCTCACAGGGCATGGCGTCTGGAGCAGCTGATCAATAGTAAGTGAAATGTTTAGCTGCCTCATAAGATTTATATAAGCGTATCTTTCTGATTTCAGCGACATGTCCAATCGTGCCAATCTGAACAAGAACTCACCTGCAACGCCCGTTTATCAGGAGCCCACGCCCGGTCCAAGGCAGCAACATCGCAAAGGTGGCCACAAGAAGAAGAAGGGCGGACGCTTCTAAGTCATAACCAATAACATGATTTTAATCTGTATCAATTACTTTACATATACACTATCAACTGGTCTTGCATTGTCAACTTATAAATAAAGTTTTGCTATTCTTCCCCATCATCGTCCTCGCTAATCTTCTTCGCTGGCTCATCCCGCCTCGTATCATAGGAGTGGAAATGCAGGGTACCTAACCAATCGAGCATGTTGCGCTGCTCGGCCTCCGTTTTGTATATATTCGAGTAGATGTACTGCTCAATAAACTGAGTGACTTGCTGCTCTTGCGCCGTCCAAGTTAATGGGTTGTGGATGCCATCATTGCCATAGCGATCATTGTAGCGCTCATAGTGCACAGTGTCCAATACGAGTCCCAATCCCGGTGCCATAGGCAGGTCCAGGCGCTCCTCAGTCAGTGCACGCTCCAACGTTGCAGTTGTGGTATTGCCACGAACTATGGCAATGGCCAGGCCGACCATTTTTCGTATTTGGTGTAGCATAAAGCTTTGTCCCTTCACCTTCAACGTGACAAACTCAATGGATTGCGGACTTAGGAATGGTGCACTGCATGTGAAGGACATAATAAAACGTTTTGCGGACGGATCTAAAAAGTTCCTGCAGGTAAATTACGTTAATCTTAGTGTACAATAGCTATAAATGCTGGTTTTACTTTTTGCTGGTAAAGTTGTGAAAGTTTTTTGTGCCCTCATAGAGTTTCAGTGTGGCATTAACCTGTTCCTGCCGCTCGATTGGGATGCGGTACGTTTCCTGTTCATGCTGCTCCTCGAAAGCGGCAAATGCTATGGTTGGCAGTGTGTATGTGTAGGTACGTGCATTACACTGATCCTTGGCGTTAAACCCTTTTGTAACGCGCTCCACACCAAAGAGACGAATCTGCTCTGGTAAATCTCTATTGAATGCCTGTAGATCCAGTTCTTCGGCTGCAAAGAAATTATTATTATAGTAGGACATAACTGCAGAGTTGAATAACTTACGCAACTTAACGGAGCACACCTGTCGAGCGGCCGAGACACCTTTATCTGTACGCGCGGCACGCTGAAAGCAAGCTATTTGCACTTGGTCGAAAGAATCCTCAGTTATCCATTTGTGCTTAAGCATTGCCTTGAAAAGCTCCTCCTCAATTGTCTGCATACCAGGATTGCGTTGCATGCCATAGTAATTGGCACCACAATAGCTCAAAAGAATGACGCTTTTCTTCCGTTTAATGCGATCTGCGGGATCAAATGGAGCGCGTTTTTTCCCATTCGCTGCATCCTCCTCATCTTGTGCCTTCCAGTCCACCCACTTCTTTCGCTTAAGAGTGCGTTTCAAACGATTAGCTTCCTTAACAGACTCATCCTCAGCTTCTTTGACGACTTTCTTTGCCTCCCGTTCTTGTTCGAGCTTGTCAAGTGCTTCAGTCATGGCAATCGCGAAGGATTTCTTATGGGAACAAAAATTTCGCCGGCCAATTTCAGCTTGCAAGAATTTTCTTAGGCAAACTGTGGTATAAACTACAGATTTTTTTTACTGGATTTTATTAAATTGCATTTAAAAATTCACCTGCCTTTGTGTAGCTGCCCAACATGTGGTTAAACAACATTTATTCAATTTGAAAAAATAAAATACCAACAAATACAACTAAACACGTGTGCCGTTCTTGGTAATAAAACACAGCTGCTGCATGACGATTTCAACTGCTTCATGCAAACATGTGAATGACAAAGCAGCTACAGCCCTAACAGTATAATAAACATATATTAGCAATCTGTTAGATATATCAATTACAAGCTGTAGATTCATATATTATTATTCAAAAATATTTTAGCTTACATACATTTTTTTTGTATATAAATAATTCATAAATGTAAGAAAATTAATTAATTTATAAACATTTGGAAGACTGAACGTGTATGGTTACCCGCAACTGGAAGAACTCTGGCAACGCTGCTGAATCCAAAATGGCGAGAAAATTTTTGTACAGAAGAAGCGTCCAAGGAGAGTAAGCGCCGTGACCGTGTGTTTTCCTAGCAATTTATTGCCAATAAAATAAATACAAATATTAATTTGAGTAGCAAATAAACAATTGTGCTAGCCAAGCGTCAAACGCAAATAATCCAACGCAGTGCTGTGCAATATAATAGCAAAAGGAAAATAAAGAGTAATGTGAACATTTCAATGAAAGTTTTCGCCTCCGTGGGAATTCGTGCAAAAAGAGTAGAGAGAAAAATTTTGCAAAACGTTTGAAGTTAAAGGTGTAGTTGATAATACATTAACAAACGAATACAAGTATCATAAAATGCCAATATCAATAAAAAACAACGCCGTGTAAAACATTAAACCTTTAGGTGTCATACGAAAGCGAAACTATTTCTTGTGCACAAGGTGACTTGTTTAAGTGTGTGTGCGACTTCGTGAGTGTATTATTGTGTTTGTGTGTGAGTGTGTGTGTGCAGCAGACAGCCAATTTGGCGTTGTTTTTGTATAGCTGTCACCGTGCTTGCGCCTGTCGGGAATGAATGAACAATGAAATGGAATAGCAATCCTAATACAACTAAAAATGTTCACCTAGGGCGCCAACTGCTGGTGAATATAAAATTCTCGCGCTAAAATTAGCCTACGCCCACGTTAACAACCCAAAACCGAAACCGCACACCCACGTACACTGCAGCATTCACACAACGATTGACACAGTCTGAAAAAAAAATATAGATAAAAATATACAATGGATTTGGAACTAGAAAATCTGAAGAACGACTTTCTGCCACTGATCGCCGGCATTAAGCAAGAGCAATTGGATTCGGTGGCATCGGACGTGCTGCCGCCAAATCATTTGCCCAGCACTGCGGCGACAACATCCACGTCCTCTTCGTCATCCTCATCGGTTGGTAATCCATGCGATAGTGCCGAGAAACGGGTAAGTTCTTCAGCTGGTCTCACTTTCAATTTATCTCTATATGGCTGAGGGTAATAACTTGCAAGAAGGCTACACGTGTTTCTGTCATTGTTGCGTTATGATAAGAAATGGTCGTTATCTTGCGGCGCTCTCAAATCTATTGAATCAGCAGAATAACGATTGACACAGCTTATCACTCAAACACAGCTTATCACTCAAACACATACATATGTACACATACTTATACATATATACGTACGCAGCTTATCGTAAACAATACAGATATCCATCGTCTCGTGCAATTTTGTTCGTTATCTTTTCCCATCCTATAACAACAAACAACTCTAACAAACAAACAAATGTTCAAGCACCATACGCACAAATACACGAACGCATGCATACACTTACATATGTATGCAAAAGCACACAGACGTTGCTAAAATTGTGTTTCACTTTCGTGTTCAAGTCTCGTGCTGTTTGTTATTCGGTTTCTGGTTTTTTTTTTGCCGTTTCGGTGTGAAAGGCAAAGCAAATATGTAGCTACAAAGCGGAGAAGGCAACAACAACTGCTCGCACACACACACACACACACACACACACACACATGCATACATACATACAGACTCATTTTCTCTCTCACACTTTGTGTACCGCAGAGTGCTCTCCATCAAGATCAGCTGCAACGGGCTGAGAATGACTCGCCTCTTTTAAGGCATGTGTGTTTGTGTTGTGTTTGCTGTTTGCTGTTTGCTGCGGTCTCGTCGCGCTTGAGCGCCATGAACGTGAGCTCCTCTAAATATTCAGATTCACAAATACAAGTTCCGAGTGGCGCAGACACTTTGAGTGCTATTGGAGTGGTAGATGAACCATCGTAGCTCACACTTGCACATGAGGCTACTCGTGGCGGCTGGAAATGACGTGCACTCATTCAGTCCAACCGTCAATCATACAACTGCCGCCACACTTCTACATACATATTCACATACATTTATGTGTATGTGCTTCTAGGGGTGCCGTACATGGCTTCGGTCTTCTGTTTTTGTCTCTGACTCTGTCGCATGGTCAGCAATACTTAACCTTCGTCTTTCCTCTCCCATTTTCTCTCCCTCACTCACTTATTTTAAATGATGAGTGTCAAAATATATGCATGCATCATGCAACGTTTCTAAGGAATTGGAATAGTTCAAAGTATTTCAAAATGGTCGGCAAACGCAAAATGGCGTCGACAGCTTAAAGATATTTATTCATATACAAATAAAAAAAAAATAAAAAAAAAAAAAAAAAAAAAAAAAAAAAAAAAAAAAAAAAAAAAAAAAAAAAAAAAAAAAAAAAAAAAAAAAAAAAAAAAAACAAAAAAAAAACCAAAAAAAAAAAAAAAAAAAAAAAAAAAAAAAAAAAAAAAAAAAAAAAAAAAAAAAAAAAACACCAAAAAAAAAAAAAAAAAAAAAAAAAAAAAAAAAAAAAAAAAAAAAAAATATACATACATATGTATAATACTCGCTTATTCTACAACTATCACTTGTTCAAGCGGAATCTTTAATAGAAAATCGTTAATGACATGTACACTGACAGCTGTCAAAGATCGTTGGAGCTTGAACGGAAAGAAAGACACAAAACATAATAATAATAAGTGGCCACTTTGGAATGAAATACTGAAATTAAATAAATGATAGATTAAATTGAAGTTGACATACTAAAAATAATACATTATTATTGACTTTCTTTGCTTGTAATACGAAATACAAAATCTTTGAAATGAAAAGATGTATTTAAAAAAAAATTAAATAAAATATTCGTGCTTTGGCAACAGATTCCTATACATCCAGTACTAAATGAGCTTTAATCAAAAAATGTATGCATATGTAAGAAAAAGGCCTTTAAAGTGAATGTAATATATTTACTCATACAAAAATGAAGCATATAATTAACTCAATGAGAGTTTAAATATCGGTTAGGACATCAGTTTATTGCATTTCCCTAGGTCATCCTTGGGCTAGCTCAACGATTATTTTTAATGATATTTTCAATTCTTACGTGTGTGTGTGTGTGTGTGTGTGTGTGTGCTGCAGGTTGTAATTATTTGTTGAATCTGACACTATAATGAATGGGGCAACTGCTGAGTTTCGGCGACGAGCGGCCATTTTTCGACGAAACGTAAAATTAATTCTAAGAATTTGCTTTTAATGAGGTGCAATTAACTCTAATTTCACTAGAATATGCAAGCAAAGCAAATGGCGATGACCGTTGAGAGAGAGGGCCGGTACAAGCTAGCAGGCGCTTGAGCGCTACCCAAAAGTTTCTAATTAACTTTATTGCGCGGCAATCTGAGCGAAGAGATCTTTGGAAAAGTCGCTTTTCACTTTCAGGCTTTAGTTGTTGTACCCCGCACCTGTCAAGCCATGGGCTGTATGTAATTTGTGTGTGTGTGTGTGTGTGTGTGTGTATTTAACAGATACACACTTTAATTACTTTTCTGTCTCACTGGTACTGGGGCGTGGCTGGGACCTTAATCCAGCCATAGAGCGAGTATAATTGAAGTTGACTACGCGAACGGATCAGTTGAACTGTAAAGAGGGTGGCCCGCCTATACGGTACGATGCGCTTCGTTCCGCATAGGCTACACATGTCACCGGACGCCCAACTATGGAGGGATTAGGTGCTACGCAGGACATAATCCGATCACATAAAGCGGATTATAACGCACAATAAAAAGACAGGCAGGCAGTCAGCCAGCGGTAACACAAGTTGACGTAACTTTAAATTGAAGCAGCGCGTGTCATGCTATGGCCTGTCCTAAGATACGTATATTAGCATCTGTGCAAAGTTTCATAAGCTGTGTGTACAAATCCTGAATGAAGGCAAAGAAGTAGTTGCCCGCTTCCCCTTAAATGTAAGCATAAATTCAAAGCTTAGGGCGTTGCATTCGACAGCTGTGCCACGCCCACCGTCTTAACGGTACGCCTTCAGCTGCATAAGCCGAGCTGAAGTTTTATTATAACTGCATCACGTTTTGGACCCCTGCGGCTGAACTGTTTTGTATCTATAACAGTGGTATGCCGTCGCCATTTTGGAAAATGTATCTGAATAAGACTCATGTTGTTGATGGTGTGGAGATTTGCCGTTCATGTCACGGCCCGGGAGCACGAACAATTGCATAGGGCACAGAGAGAACCGCAAACCGCAGCAGCAACAGCAGCAGCAGCAACGTCGGCGGTTTTGGTAAGCTCCAGAGACCAGCTCTCCAGCTCTTTGAACCGTTAAACCCACAATGTCCAATGTCGCCAACATTTGAGGCAGGCACATGGTACACGATATGTCCCTCCCTGTAGGCTTGGACTCGAAGCCTGTGCACGTAGTCGACCGCTTCATTAGTTTGTGGTTTTTGGCACAAACCCTGTAAGCACTTGACTTAACGTTCGTTCTAAGATTTTCAACATTGTCATTTACGCAAACAACGATATCATTTCATAAATTCGATAAAATAATTTATTTACTTAAATTGAATGTTGTATAAACTTTATTATTATAGCTTGGTTACGGATCTCAATCGGGCGAGTTACTATTGCTATTTAATTAGTCTTAATGTTTAAATTCTCCCTATGAATCATTTACAAAGTTTTTCTATTAAAAAGAAACTCTTATCGAACTCCTAAACAATTACGGTTTTACTTTCCCAGCAAAAATCCCTTGAAATAATAAGGAAAGGTTAGGTGTTTCGCCATTTGTTAAGTACCTATTCTTATCCGCATATAGTCTGATATATAATGATTAAATTGGCATTGACAGAATAATAAACAACTTAATGGATTTTTCTGCAATACGAAAGTAGAGCCCATTTTCTTTAATGGGCCTCACATTGACGTAGCGATTGAACAATTTGCTCTATAAGTATGTATCTTAATAAACCGCAACCAAAACCACTCAAAGCAATCAACTTCAATGGATTGGCATGGCATAACTCGCTGACTGACTGAGTGACTGACTACTTGACTGCTTGACTGCTTGGTTTGCTGTCATTGTCGATATGAATCATATTTTGAGGTCATCGCTGTCATCTACGACTTATATTGTTCCTTGTATGTAAATTTATCATAATAGAACTTTTAGCTGAAATATATATACATATATACAATATTTGTATATGAAGAATTTCGTTTAGGTATTTCGAGTATGCGTTTCTTAGTTACCTTAATGGAGATCCATCGATTTTCTGTATCCCTCGTAGCTCATAAAAACTTTTTCTTGGTTCTTTTGCGTGCCATTTACGATTTCCATACAATTAAATCTTTACGACTGCGACGATGGGAAGCGATGCGAATGAAGCGAATAGCAGCACTTGTTAAAAAAAAAGCTTCGAAAGATACATTTCTATACACGTTAAAGAGGCGTTTTGGGGGTAGGGCATACCAATTTAGCTCCACCCCGTTCGTTGTGTAGCCCATGTTCGGTTATCCTTCTATGTTAATCCACAATCAAATACAAACTCGTACATTTTTATGGCATCATTTTTGTAACAAATTTATTCTCTTTTTTCCATTGGGTAACTTAAATTGCGTTATGAAATGTTATGTCAGGTCATTAGGGTTTGCCCATTAGGCGGCCCCTCCACACGCACACACACCCTCTGTGTTCCTGGGGGCAGCGGAAATTGCTGCGCCGGTGCCGGATATGTCAGCGATTTAAGTAAATGGCCCAGACCTCATACTATAGTTTGATAGCATAGAAATGCAGTATATTATAATTTCTGGTTGAAATTCGTTTCGAAATTTCATGTAAAATAACTTCAGACTGATCAAGTATATTCAAAAATAAAAGATTTGAAAAAATACACAACTGTTCTTAGTTGTAAGAAAGGAGGCAAATAGATCGGACTCTCTTCATTAATATGTTGTATAGAGTCGGGAGCAAATCTCTCGTTAATTTCAAATGTCTAAGGTATGATTATTAAATTTATAGTCTTACTTAATGGCCTCACCTGCATTTCGAATAGGATTCGATTATCTAGGATTTTAATGATATTTATATTTTATATACACAAGCTTTTAATTTTAAATACAACGCACGATGCATGAACATTAACGATCAATTCATACAAATGAACGATGGATGTGACAAAATCAAAAGGATGACTTCTCTCACAAAAGTTAAATTTGTCTGAAATAAATCAACTTTAAAAAGTAGTAAAAATATATATTAGTATTTGTCTTACAAGCATTTTTATTTTCATTTCACGTGCTTTCAATTTTATTCTTTGCTCCAGGATATATATTTAAAATAATATGGTTTAACCAGACATACGATGCGTTGCTTCTTGGCCAACTCAACATTATCGTATAAATCGCAGTACCCTTGCAGGCTTTGCTGTAGATACATACATACATACTTATTTCCCCGTGTTTAGTTCAATCGAAGAGTTTCAGGCACAATCAAGTTTTTGCTTTTATTATGGGAAGTATAAAGCATTTTATTGTGCCATCTGCTCAGACTATCTCACTCCTTATACATAAATTTATCTCGCTCTGTCGTTCTCCGTACCTCTCTTGTCGCAATTTATAGCTGGCATTTTGAGCGTTCCTTATCTTTAAGTTTATTACTCAGGCTCATAAATATTTCAAGAGTCGCATTTTCTCTTATTCACCTGAGCCCAGAGGCTTTGAGTCCTTGGTTTGGAATTGAAAAGGCAACTCAAATAGAATTCCATTAATATTTTGTATCATTTGTATCAAATAAAAACCTCTATAAAGTTAATCTATTGCCCATTGTAAAACTCATATTTATGCTCGGGAAATTTTGATTAGTCAGGCATGTGCTATTTTCAGAAAAGGGCTTATCATTAATTATGACTAAGCTCATCAGTAATTAATCATATATGTTTATTATAAGATTTCACTGAGCTGCCTGATATACAGCAAAAACCAAAGCCCAGAGATACAATGTGAACTGGAGTTTAACGTTTCCATATTTCTAAAGACAATAAATTTAATTATTGCCAAGAACGAACCATGACGTTGCACACCAAATTGAATTGGCGTTGCCCATGGAAACTGTAGCAAATAAATTATTATTAGTATGCTTCGCTTTGCATTTAATTAATTTCCATTGTCAAACACAAAGATACGCAATTGATGATATTTGTGAACCGCAATCAGTTCGTAAACACAAAGGATATGTGCTTGAAATTCAGGTTGGTTAAATTTGAGTTTGCTTGACTTGACTTGACTAAGAAATCGGCAAGCAGACCACAAGTTTAAATTGACTTCTACTGCAATTAATTACCTCTTATGATGTATGTGCAAAAGCATGCATGTTTCTGTGTGCTCCGGACACGTTGATGCTGATTCTGTCATTTTGCATGCTGTACATTTGTAAAATGACGATATTTACGTATATTGTATAGCGGAAAATATAAATAATAGCCTTTCTGACTGACAAACGGAGTGTTTGCGCAACCTGAAGCCCAAAGGCAACGCCAGCACGACCAGCAGAACCCGCACCAAAAGCAATGGGAACAGGACACCGCCCGCAGCGTTAGGGACTTGCACAAAATGGCTGCCGAATGCCACCCAGAGTCCTTTTAGTAAGGATTCATGACGCACACAGATGATGCATGTTCTCATATTGCATTGATTTATACGCCACCCACTGACTCGGACCAAAGTGCCCGCTGTGCTGTCCTCGAAAGTGCACAGTCCAGCAATGCACCCAACCATTTATTACATTTACTGCTCTTGTTGTCATGCAAAATGCAAAATGCAAAATGCAAAATTTGATTTTAAATGTTTTTGTTGTTATTGCTCACATTTAATTAAAAGTTATCCGCTCAATTATATTTGAAATAAGCAAACAAACATAATATTAAAGTAAGAAGAGCTTGCAATTAAAATACAACCAGATAGTGAAAAGTTTTTAAACTGGCTTTAGCTGCATATAAATGCATATAAATTGTAAGCTGCTATGATATTGCGCTGAATTATCTCATAATCATTGAGTTGAAAAATTGCATTTTGCTGCTTTTGTAAAAGCGCACAAAGTTGCAGAGGAAATGCAAATATAATCTGAATAAATAAAAAAAATAAATGGATATCAAAAATATAATTTGAAGTTAATCAAGTAAATTATATATTATGGCTCAACCAATTTGTATGCTAATTTTTTCTGTTTGACTTATCTGAATAATGGAAGAGTGGATTACATAAATACAAAATGATAATCAAAATATTAATGGATATTTGTTATGAAATGTTGAAAGCTTAATTTGTACCTTGTATATCCATGTGACATGCTATACAAGTAGGGGCGGGCGTAACCGACGGTCTAATACTCGTTCTTGGTTCAATAGCTGCTTCATTTATTCTGGTATCGATATGTGTATTGTAGAGGAGATCCACAGTAAATTAATTTAAACATTTTTTTTGGGGTTCTGTGAAGTTCTGTGAATTGAGAAAGGTATATTCCCGATTTGACAGATGCTTATTGAGTAAATATAAACTTTATATTTGTAACTTGCAATAATATACATTTCAAGATTTGAGAATCTAGTTAAGGGCATTCATGTTGTAAACTAAATAAGATAACTCTTGGTTTCACAGTTGTCCAGTTGGCGGCTCTAAAAATTATACGAAACCAATATACCTCTTACGCGACGTAAACGAGTCTAATAATGTTAATTTATTTTTGAATACAGACATAACACTGATGTACATAATAATCTTCTTTTGCATCATTTATTGTCGTATTGAAAATCACATTAATATTATATACAACAGTCATTACCATTGCAGACGACCCGGGCAACGTTTTGTATTTCATTTAGTATAGTATCAAATTATAATATGGTGCAATCATAGCTAATTAGCATAGCATGAAAATGCCATTAACATTTACCCTTACAAAGAAGAAAGGTCATTATAAAAGTTTCGTAATCAAATAATATAATCAAACTATACGCAGATAGTGCTGGATGCGTCTGAATACCAAAAACAAAAGTTTCATTGATAACCCAATTAAACTTTGTCTATATAGTTTTGAAACTTATTTGTTGCTTCAAACTTGAAAGCAAACTATATTCTGTTAAATGTAATAAATACAGAATAAAAATAGACTTTAATGATTTGTATTCAATTGCTCTGAAATATGAATATGTATTTTCAATTAAATATGACTATCGTACGGCCTTTTGAAACCCAGGCATACCTGCTTAAAGTCTTTATTATTTATGAGGTAAATATATATATATATATATATATATATATATATTGCTTGAATTTAAATATTTGAAGTATACAATGTTGGCATTAAGTTGAATTTCCAAAATGTTATTCATTTGACTGCTTGTCAAAGCTAAAGCCCTGAATTTCGCCCGTCTCACTGAACTTCTCTGAACAGCAAATGCTGCGGCTTAACTGAAAATCCAATTTGATGTGAACACGCAAATTAATGGAATTATGGCTGCCTGCAAAAAATGGATTTGGCATGTGAGATATGCCTGAAATTTGTTGCCAATGGGAGCTTCAACTGATTTTTGCCGTTGTCATAGCATCAACAACGAGCACCGGGGTTTGAACTGCACACTCTGGTTGTGTGTGGAGATGGAGCGGAGGTTGGAGTCTGGGGCCTGTAATAAAATATAGTTGTAGAACTTCTTTCATTTTCGCAACAAAAAAGTTTTTCTGTGCGACTAACAAGAAAGGAACTTTTAGCAAACTTGAAAAACTTATTGCAAATAAATTCTCAATGAAATGTGAAAGGGCTTTAAAAGGCTTCGCAATTCTGGATGGAAATGTGATTACTTTCATCAAAGTTACATCAATCATAGCTGCACTCATTCTGTGGCAGCCGTCATGCCGCCATTCCATCATGTCAGCACATTTCTAGTGCTTCGTGCTCCGCGCTCCATCGTTGTTGAAGCTCTCAATTGTTGTTGCCGTAGCTGTAGCTTTCAGCCATTGTTGTTGGGGCATCCTTTCAACATTTTCTAATTGAAATTGATTTAGAATTATTTATACATGCGATGCTTGGAACATACTGCCGTGGGCTGGTGAAGCTGCTGCTGCTGCTGCTGATGCTGCTAATGGACAGCACAAAGGCAACGTCCATTTTCTTTTATACCCTACCATTGCCTAGTTAGGCATTTGAAAATATTAGATGCGTGTACCACTTGTAAAGAATAAACCGAGTTATCAATGGGTTATTATTTTGGTTCATTCCACTTATATATTCTATTTTGTTCAATTGGTTCACAATGGCTCTAAGCTATCTAGGCTTTATGTACGTTTATTTTATTAGTATCATAATAATACATTATTTTTATACAATATTTTAGAGCCGTCAAAGATCATACAAAATATGAATAATTCATTGTTCGGATTTCTATTAGATCAATTTGATACTTGTTTTTTTTTTGGCTGTTTGGGAGTATCTTTTAATTGGAATTACATGGCCAAATTGAACCCTTATTGATTTGTGTGTATGGAATATGAGCCAGAAACCAGTTTGCTACCCGCTTCCAGTTTAATGCAAGTCATTTCAACGTGATTGAAAACATGGGGGTAGCAGCTGGCTTATTTATTTTTTCGCAACATTTATAATGGTATGTCAGTCGCATTGGACTTGAGCAACTTTTAAGTGGGCTGCGCCGGCCGAGCGTCCAATATGAACGAGCCGAGCGGGCGCACGAGCCCAGCGCCGTAGAGCCGACCTGTTTGGAGGCCCACATTTGGCTAGAGAACGAGCGAGCGAACGTCGCAAGTGAGGAGAACGTGAGCAATGGCCATGGAGCATACATTATGATGAATGGCTTTCAAGTGGAACGTCGCCCCCTAATGCCCTGACTTCGAAACTATGTTGGCTGTGCTAGCTGCGCGTGGGCATGTGGCAAGCTTTCCATATGTACATATTTATATATAGTATATATAAATACAAAATGGCTGCCACCAGATGATTTATGAGCGCTGAGGCGTTTCGAAAGCTGAGCAAGAGAGAGAGAGAGAGGTTCGTTAGATAAAATCGAGTGCACTTTTTTCTCTCTTTGACACTGCTGACGTCAGCATTGAGTCCCAAGATGGATCGCTGGATCGTAGCATACGAATTGCACTGATGGATCCCAGTTTTACTACAATACCGAACCGCAAATTCGCACAACTGTTTCACGATTTCACGACTGGGTCTTGCCTGATGTGGCGCATTCATCAATGTCCATGGCGCTTCCGTTGCCACACAACCAAACACATACCATATAAACTCTGGCCGTTGCATGTAAAACTCTCGCATACCAATGCAGCAATCTTTATCGAGCAAAAGCATAATCAATCAATTGGATTTATGTGCTCCAACTCAAGATAAAACTAATCAATCTTGCCCTGCGACAGTCGCAGAAGACGACCAGAGCAGCACCAGGACCAGCAGCTGTCTCCGCAACCCATTCCAACGCCCCTTCAGTATCAGTAGGGAGCTTTATTTATTTGTTTACCCCGAGAGCTAAGCTGTTTCGTTTACTTGTTTCATCGAAAATGTATGCTCCCCTTTCTCTTTAGAAAGTTAGTGCGATTAATTATAAAAGAGAAATTGAGTTTCAAATACTGAAAGCCCCTTTCCTTTAAAAAATTTTTGTTGAAATTCTTGCTTAAACTTATAACTTTTAAAAAGTGGAACCTTTCTATTCATGCAATCCTTCCGGTTTAAACTGGTTATTAAATTTCATGCTGCCCTTTAGCTTAATAATGTTAACGTCAAGATAATCTATCTATAAACAACATCTAATTTGAATGGTTTTTTTTTTTTTGACAACAGCTTGTCATTTTAATAGTTTGTCAGCTCATCAGGTGGTGGCCTATCAAAATTACTCTGAGAATAGATTAGATAAGAATATTCGTAGAACATTAATCATGGGGTGGTGAAAGTTTTACCTTATGAACAAGTCATTTCAATAACCAATAAAAGGAAATATAATTAATGGTAACACTTGGTAGCTTTACGAAATAATATCCTGATCTAGAGGGTTTCCACTTATAGATAAGATAACCTAACACACTTAAACAAATATGCTCTCTGATATGACATTAATATAGCTGCTGATAAGCTCGTCAAATTTTGAAAATCAGCTTTCAATTCATGAAATGTTTTACGATTCGTTTAGTTGGTAACAAGATCTGTTCTTCTGTTTTATATTTACAGTCCGAATCAAATTCATCGGCATCAGCCAAATTTACGCTGTTCAAATGCGTTTACTGCGCTCAGGTGCTGAGCATCAATGATCGTCCCAAACTGCTCGAGTGCCTGCATGTAGCATGTGGACAGTGTGTGAACACGAAGTTCTCGGAGTTGGATCGCTCTCTGCCCCCACTAATACACTGTCCAGTCTGCGACAATGCCTCGCAGAATGAATACATCATTGATAATCAGTTCTTGATTGAGCAATGCGCTGCCGGTGACAGTGGCGATGGTAGCGGCTCTACCGATAGCCTAAAGAGTTTGTTAGCGGCCAACATACAGTGCAGCAGCTGCTCGGATGGCGCAGTGGCCACATCATGGTGTGTGGACTGTTCGGAGTACATATGCGACAGCTGCGTCCAGGCTCATCAGCGTCTTAAGATCACCAAGGATCACACTATCAAGCCAAAGGACGAGGCCAATAATGAGCAACTGGCGGGCACTGTCGGCGTCGACAAACTGCACATGTGTCAGCTGCACACACAAGAGAAGCTATCGCTATTCTGCGAAACTTGTGACAAGCTGACTTGTCGAGATTGCCAACTGAGCGATCATAGAGATCACAAGTATAAGTTTGCTCATGAGATTGCTACTGAGTCGCGACAGGCTTTGTCCACGCTTGTTTCTGAGATCAACTACAAGCGCTTTTTGCTCTCCTCTGCCACAAAGGTGATCGATGATCGCCAGCAGCTGATACATGATAAGAAGAAGGATCTAATAAAGGAGATAACTGCAATGGTGGTCAAAATAACCAATACGGTAAACATGCGTGGAAAGCAGCTTGTTATGCGCCTAAACGAGGTATGCGACAGCAAGCTGAAGGTCTTGGTCGAGAAAAAGGACACATTGCAATTGCTATCCGATAATACGGATCATTGCATTGAATTTATGCAGAATGCTCTTGAAAAGGGCAGCGATTTTGCCATATTATCGAGCAAAAAATCACTTGTGCGTCATCTGCAGAAGCTTAAATGTCAGCGTGCCGATATACCCAATCCAGAGATTCCCGTGCGTATTCAGGTACAACTAAACCAGGTCGCCGAACTACAAAAGGTCATCTCGCAATTGGGCATTGTTATAGTCGATGGCAAACCATATCCGCCGGCACCAGCGCCCACCCAAAACGGGCCGCAACCACCGCCACCACGTCAGCCACCTAGCCCAAATATGGCACCACCATTACGTCCTGGGCTGCCCCCAGGCATGACGGCTGGCCTTTCACCTAATGGGCCACCAGGTGCTTTTGGACCCCAAAACGGACCCCCTATGTACAGCAATGCGGCTGCGCAACAGCAATTCAACAATCTGTCCATGAGTCGCTCCTTTCCAGGCGATGGTTCAGGTAAGGGTATGCTACAATTTACTTTAGCTTAAAGAACCTTAGTTTTGGAAGATAACTCGTACTATGATCACTTTCTGTATATTTACTTACAGTTCGGTTTGGTGGTATGCCACCTGTAGGCATGCAGCGTCAGGGTCAACCACATGTCAGCTCCTCTACACATCCGCAAAATATGGGTTAGTTAGAGATATACGAGGTCTGTTCAAAAAGTATCTCGGCTTTTGTTATTTTTTCCGAAAATTATTTATTCATCAATTTCAATTTTGTCCCATTCAAAGTAATCGCCATTAGATATTATACACTTGTCCCTATGTTTCTTCGAATTCTCGAAGCACTTCAAAAAGTCGTTTTTCCGTTTCGCGAACAAGAAAAAGTCATAGGGGGGCAGATATAGGGAATACGGTGGCTGCGGCATCATTAGTGTGTTTGTTTTGGCCAAAAAATTCGCTCACAAGTAACGATGTGTGAGCAGGGACATTTTCGTGGTGCAAGAGCCTATTTTGTTGTTCTTCCACAAATCCGGGCATTTCTGCCGGATTGCTAGAGACAATCGAATATACGTTACTCGCGGAATACAGTCGTGATATTTTTTGAACAGACCTCGCTTACATTTATATAGTAAAGTTTTATTGAATTTCTAATGTTCCATATTTTCCATAGATATCAGCTTGCGTGGATTGTTAAACAATCAGGCAGCACAAAGTCCTAATGCTCATTTGGCATTTAATGGGCCGCCTAGCTATCCAGGCGGACCGCAGGGCGCACCCTCACCAGCTCACCAGCAATCGTTGCCACCGATGCGGCCTCATTTCATACCCGGTCAACAGAGTTTCGGGCAAGGTGGTGGCCCAGGCGGCGGGCCCAGAGACAACAGCAACTTCATGAACAGCAACGCACGTTTCCAGTCGCAGTACCAGCGCATGGCCACTCATGCACAACAGCAAGCGGCAGCAGCAGCTATGGCGAGTGCAAGTGCCGCCGGTGGCGGACAGATACCTTCTCCTGGCGCACTGCAACGGCCACCAATGATGCCCAATCCCATGCAAAATGTAAGCAAAATCATTCAGTTCATAAATTATTTGAAAACATAATTAATAATGGATATTGGGTTTATTAACAGCCATTGGGGTTTCATGGGAGCCAGGCTGGCTTTAACACTGGCCCCCCACAAACCTCACCGCAGCTGACTAGCGCTATGCACAGTCTCGCCAAATGGCATATACCACAATCCGCGCAGCAATCAATCAGTGAGTGTCATTAATAACAAATCCATGCCACACGATTAACAATTGAATATGTTTCAGTGTGCCAGCAGCAAGGGCCGCTATTACCATTTGCTAATGGCCGTCAGACTTCGGAAAACTTTAAAATCTCATTGAAATCGCCAAATACTCTAAAGAATAGCACACCGCCCAGTGTAAACATTGGTGGGCCAGTATTGCCGGGCCTGAACAATGGCTCGTCCAATGCCAACACAATAGCACAGTTAAATGCAGCTGCCCTTGTTCTCGGCCCGGCGGTTTCCATACTCTCAAATGTTACATCAACAAATCCAAAGACACCCAGCCCTAGCACTCATGAGGTACGATGATCAATATTTAGTGTTATTCATAACAGTCTTTAGTTTTTTTTTCCCCTTAATTTAGAACACAAAGGACTTTACCGAACCTATTGACAAGGTGCGTGATGACTCAATAAATGATTTGATTGCAACCATTGCCAAATTGGACTCGAATGGAGTGCAAGTACTGCCAGAGGGACGCACCAAAACCACCTCACCGCAGGTACACAGTTCGACGGATTTATCCAATACACAGGAAGGTGAGTACCAATTACTTAAAGTTGATTTCGCTTTCGGTCTAGGCTAATTCTATGGGTGTGTGAGTGTTTGATATCTCTCAAAAGCTAAGAATTCAATTTTAATTCCGTAAAAGAAACATGGAAGATATAAACTGAATACAATTGGTAGTGTATACAGAAAAAATGTACCTTTCATATTTGTTTCTTTAAATGGTATGAAAAAAAAGATAAGTATGTAAATATGCTGTGAATTTCTAGTCTGCTGTTACTTAAGTACTTTTGTTACATACCTTTGAAAAATTATCGTCTTAAATCTTTGAGTTCCTATTTGAATGTGTGAGAGCAACAATCTGGTTATTTCAAACTTTCACTATTAAGCATTGTATCTCATAGTTTTATATTTAACCTTACTTTGCTGCTGGTTTTAAATCGATTTTATTCAATTCTCATGTAACTTTGCTTTGTTTATTTCTATTTTCAAAACTGCAAAACTCGATTTCCGAAAACCAAACCAAAAACCCAAAATAAAAACCAATTTAAACGCGCAATAAACCGTAAAAATCAATTACTAACCAATAAATTATTATATTCAACAATTCAAAATGAAACCAAACAAAACAAATCAAATCAAACCACAAACAAATCAACACAAACAAATACACATACACGTAAACATACACACACCCATACACACTCATCGTACACGAATGCAAACATAAAACTAATCATGTCAGTTAATAATAAAAATGAACAAAAAGACGACCCCAACGAGGATTGGTGTGCCGTATGCCTGGATGGCGGCGAATTGATGTGCTGCGACAAATGCCCAAAAGTATTCCATCAGAACTGTCACATACCCGCGATTAGCTCTCTACCGGACGAGAGCGAGAGCTGGCAATGTTTGTTGTGTGTTAATCTCAAAGAGCTCACCAAAGTTGAGGGTAACGAAAAGTCGCAACCGGGCGAGCTGAGCAGCTTGGAGTTGCGAATACTGCAACGCATATGTCTGGAGCTGTACTGTCAGTATGAACAGAGTCTAAATTTCCGTGAACCGGAATCACCGGCTAACTCGCAATACTACGAGATTATTTGCAAGTAAGTTCCTAAAATGGTTTTGTGTGAATCATATATTGACTTAAGTTGTCACCATAGCCCCATGTCATTAGATGTTATCCGCACGCGCCTAGATCCTTCCAGCCCCAATCACTACAAGGATATAGCTGGCTTTGTGTCCGATGTTCGCCTAATCTTCAAGAATACTTACCTATTTTATCAGGTGAGTGAATTGTGTTTTCGTCGACTTGCGTTCAGTTTAATAAATTTGTGCTTGCCTTGCTTTCACACAGGAGGACTCGAAAACGTATAGCAATGCCAAGTATTTGGAAAACTTCTTTGAAGAGCAACTAGCTAAATGGCTGCCCAACTATGTCAGCAAGAGCGGTACTTCTACTTCTTCCAATTCTCCCAGCTTGCCGGCGGCGGCTGCTGCTGGGTCTCCGGCGCCAGTTGAAAACGGTCGGAAGAGCTGCAGCTCCGCCTCGCTGGGAGACAGCGAAGATGCTTGCTTGCCGGCCAAGCGGTTGCGTCGCTCAGCGCATGAATAGGACGAGCTTTTGCCCGATGACAAGGGCACGGAAAAGCAGCCGCAGCCAGAGGATAAAGAAGAGGACGATAATAAAAAGCATCCTGATAAAAAAGACGAGGAAGAAATACAGAATGACTCAGAACAAAATCAAAAGCAACCGGAAGATGAACAGGCGCAGTCAGAAAAAGAAGCATCTGAGAAAGGGGAAGAAGCTGAGCACAGAGAAGAAGCTGAGAAAGGAGAAGAAGTTGAGAAAGGAGAAGAAGCTGAGAAAGGAGAAGAACCGTACTTAGCGGATCTGGAATTAGATTTACCACAGCGACCCCGTAGTTTGGGAAGTAACGTAATACAGGAGAGCGCCGATTATGTGCTTCAGCTTCTGCATGCCTATGCCGCCGCTTTCGGACTATAGAGCATTTGACTGAGTGACTGATGAAGGAACATATCCGTACACACTCGCAACTAACAAGTCACCCTTTGTTGTAAATTTTGAATGGCGCTATTCAAGTATATCTACTATATGAGGAAAAATGAATATCTAAGAATTTTGTAGCTGGTGTACAATTAGTTTTTAATTAATCAACTGTAAATAATCAAGTCATTTGATATGATTTATGAATTAATAATGCAAGAATAATTCGATGGTCGCTAGTTAAGTCATGTGCAGATATGTTTTAGCTAAAGTATTAAGTGTTAAATATACATAGGTAAACAGATATACCAAGTAGAGATTAAATCAGCACTTAAGTTTACTCCACTGCATAATTTAAGAGTGCTCCAAACTCTATCCTTTAACCCCATACCTGTGTTAGAATTGTATTTACTTTTGTGATAGAAAAAAAAAACAACAAAATGAAAATGAACAAATTAAATTCTAATACTATGTATAATAAATACAGCATCCCAACTCATTTTGACATTTTACTTTCGAATTTGCTATGTACGATATTTATTGCCCATTGATCCGATAATGTATCTATCCATATATATACATATATGTATAACTTAAGTATTTCTCAACCCATTTTTTCCACTCACGCTCATTTATAAATCGACAAACATTCGTATATCATATAAGAAGACACTTGTAATAAGTTGCAATTAGAGAAATAAGTTTGAATGAATGAAACCCACAATATAAATATACATATATATATATATATATATATATATATATATATATATATATATATATATATATATATATATATATATACATATATATATATATATATATATATATATAAAAAATTATAAAAACATAGATCTTTTAATGTTGTACGTTTGACGTTTTAGTTTAAGTATACCATATAGAGCCGATCAAGCATGCAGCCAATCAGTCTACTAGAAATATCCATTAGAGCCATAATAATACATTACTCCATAATGAAATAAGGTCAATGCACAATAAATATGCATTGGTATTGGTGTGTACATATAGTACATACATACATATATGAGAAAACTATTTATAATTATTTTCAACTTCCAACTAATCAGTTATATGCTGTGGACAAAACCTTTTGATTTTATTTTACATACATTTGTATACTTGTACGACATGAAATTGAAACCGAAATAAAACTCAATTTGCAATATTGCGAATAATTTTATAAATATTTTAACTACTTGAAAAGGAATTAAAAGAATATCTTCTAACCGATCTAATCAAATCACAATAATAATAAAGGAAAATCCTATTGATGTCACACAATGAAAACAATAAAATAGAAATACATAAATATGAAATTATATAGATGTATTATCTACTATATATGTATATGTATGTATTAATGGAGGAACATGAATGTGTGTGCTATCCTATCAAAATTGAAGCAAACAAATGAAAGTGAAATGATACCCAGGCAAATGCATAACTATGTTTATATGTTGAATGTGAAAACCATAGAAATTATTATATATCTGTTTTAGCTGTAAGTTTTACTATAAATATCGAAAACAAAATAAGAAATTACATACTGAATGTACGACTTACTATCAAGTGGATTTTTAAATAAAAGAAAAAGGCAACATTTCAGTTCGATGCTTATTCTTAATCTATCATATGCTAAAGAAGCCATCGTCCCTCATATATTGCTCGTCCAGATGCTTACGTGGCTACAGCAGAAATCGCTCATCAATCAGCGTCTTGCGAGAGACATTGCGACGCACCCAGCGTTTGAAGATGTGACGTAAAAGCTGAAATGATTGATGGAAAGCTGTCGCAAATGGCCAAGAATTAAGATATTTCTCTTTTGACTAACCATATTTAAGGTGCAGGCTATAGCGGCGCCGAGAAGCAGACTCGAGGTTAGCAAATAGACGGAGAGCAGCACAAGTATCTCCAGCACAAATATATGTAAATGGTTGCCCAGCAGGAGAACGCGACTAAAGCTCAGCGCATCATCGATGTAAAAGGTGCCCTTATCTATAAGATATATATGATATTATCCACAATCCAATAAGAGCTCTTGTAGAACTCACTTTCCGTCAGATAGTTTTCAATTTCACAGTTGAAGAACTTTTCCGTTAATGTTTTTTCCTTAATGATATAATCCATATCCTTAATAGCCTGCATTAAATTCATATTTATAGTTTTTCATTATGACGGAAAATTGTTAAAAATTAAAACGCACACTAAATATATTTGAAATTATCCTATCAAATTGAAAAATTATTTTAAAAATTCCAAAAAAAATTTATAAATTTTGATATATATATATATATATTATATATAAAAAAATATAAAACATAAAACATTTAGTCTTATACAAAAAAAAAACAAAATTTGTATACATAAAAATGAAATAATAAAAACTTTTTTCTTTACTTTTCTCTCTAAGTTATTATATATTTGATATATTATTGACTATTAATATTTTGTCAACTCACATGATCGATAAACGCACAGAAGAACCGATTGATGCTGGCGTAAGCAATGGACGTGCGCTCCACCTGGCCATCAATGCTTGAGATTTGCGGATCCTTTTGATAGAGCAGAGTCTGGGACATGCTGCCATTTCGACTGCGTTGGAAGGGCAACAGCAGGCGATCCAAATATATGCTGAAAAGCAAGCCAGCAGGCAAATATACCAAATTGAAAAGGAACTAATAAGATATGGAGTCAAGTAGTACATACCGCAGATTACGTGGAGGCAATATGATATAGGCCTGTTTGTCCGAATCAATGAGCAGTCCACGTCGGCCGCACATATTCTGTGCCTCGCGCTGCAGCTGCAGGATCATGGAGGACATGTCCGTGTCGGCAAAGCCATGCGGCGAGCGTCCATGTATATAGTAGCCGTAGCCCGGCTCGAGTAGCGAAAATAGTGATATGTTAGCCAGGCTGCACAGATCTACAAACTTCTGAAGTGGATTGGATTGCAGCAGTCGAAGCAGCAGCAGTTGCAGCAGGTATGTGACCAGATAAACGGCGCTGATCAAGCAACAGCTAAGACTTTGAAACTGACTGAAAAGCGGGAGCAGCTGATAAGCGGTGATCACGACAAAAGCTTGAACCAAACTGGAATAGCGCTGGGCACAGCTAAGCCGTATCCAAGCATTGGCCGTGAAGAGAACACGCCAGGCGGATACGCTGCTTTCGGCGACATAGGTGCGCACGCTGGAGCAGAGAGAGGAGCTGTCCAGATTGAGACGCTGACCCTCACAGCTGCTGCGTGGGCGTTCCCAATCGATGAGGAACAGCTCCAATTGGCTGGCTCGCCGCAGATGCACAGTCAGAAAGATGAACTGCAGCAGACAGGCGGGATATATGAGCAATGTCAACCGTTGAGGCACGCATGCCTGCAGAGTCAGCAGTAGAAGCGCCGTGACCAGCAGCGCCAGTGCCACATTGGCGGCCAGTTGGAGCATCAGTTCCAGCAGATTTACGGTCTGGCATAGCTCGGAGCGGCGACGTCGTCTCAGATTCTGTAGACGCAGCAGTGCAGCCACGAAGGCAAACAGCAACAGCAACGGCAGAGCAAGCTCCAGCAAGAGCTTAGCATTGCCGCTCTGATGCAGTTGCTCAAAATGGACGCGTAGCCGAAATGGAAAAAGCTGTGTTAAGGATGCATTCCCCGTAATCTCAATGTGACGATAACTGAGCCGCAGCAGCGGTAGACCAAGCCGCCGCCCAGCCTGGATGTTGTACTTCAGTTCCACTTGATCCACATAGCGCAGGGAGCGGTAGAGCTGCAGCTTGTGGGCATCTTCATAAAGCGGTAAGATTGGATGCATTCGATTATCGCGGACAAGCGCGGAAATTAGCTGAAAGCGCTTTACCAGCTGCCACTCCTCTTCCTGCGGACGCTGCAATTAGGAACGAGGAATTAGAAACGAGGAAAATATCAGACATTCGAAACGCTACCTGATTCTCTGGAGTAAGCGTCTCGATCAGCACAGGCAGCTGGTGCAGCAAATATGACCAGTTGCTACTAAAGTTGAGATAGAGATTATGGTAGTTATCATTTCCTTCCCGGCTGGCCAAATCTATAAGCTGCTCCAGACTTAGCTGACAACTAAGCTCCGGCTGCTGCTGCTCTATGCTCAATGTAGGCGCCCTTTGAGCTGGACAGAGATTCAGCTGCTCCAACTGAAGTGGGCCCCAACGCTTAAGACGTCCTGCCAGGTCGTAGGTTGTGCTAAAGATTTGTAGCTCCGTCTGATTCGCCAGATGGAGCGTCGTTGTAAGCAACTCTCGCGTTGCTCTGCCCTTTTTATAGAACAAGAACGGCTCCAGAGCGCGCAGCTGCTCGCCCGCATGGGCATATTTGATGACCACATCTGACATCTGGGTCAGCAAGAAGGGACTGCATGGCGAATGCTTGTCCAAGGAGTAGTGCGAGAGCACACACAGATTGGCCAACTGCTGGCAGGCACTGTCATTCCTCAGAGCCAAACAAAAGAAGGCAACAAACTTAAGATCCCCAAAGTGTATCCGGCTAGACGAGCTGAACTTCAATTTGATGGTGGCCTGCCAGAAGGCGTTATAGTGCAAATAAGGCTGCAACAGCGCGTTGGCTATGCAGTAGTCCTGGTAATAAAAATTATACGCAGCATTACAGCTAAGACAGTCGCGGCTGCTGCTGTTGCTGCCGGAATTCGTTCTGGTCAACACTATGGAGCCGCTTGATTGAGGAACTGTTGAGCTATTCAGATACTGGAAGCTGCATTGCGTGGTCAACAACTCAGCTTCTGTACAGTTCTCTGAGGGCTTTGTGGCATTGCTACAGATCTCATTGCAGGTTGGCCAACGTTTGATCTTCTCGAAAACTGAGATATGCCCAACTGGACACTGACAACCAAACTCTAAATAGGTCAGGAAAAAAAAATTAAAAAATAAAAAAAAAAATATATATATATATATAGAGAGAGAGAGAGAGATTATAATTAGAGAATATAGGATATAGCTGTACTGGTAAGAACTAAGAATATACTAAATTCATACATTACTATATTTATAATAGATAGATAGTTCGATAATGTTAGTATATAAGACTTCGCATATCATGTTTAAATTAATGTGTAAATAAATGTGTTTCGTTCATATATTCATTATTTGCAGTACTAGTTAAGTCGAAGCTAATATTAAATTAAATAATGCATATTGATTTACAGAAAAGTTATCTCGAACACATCCCTGATAATGAGAGCTTAGACAGAAAGTTTCAAAGAGTTTTTATGTGATCCTCATAACGCCAATTCGACATATAAGTAATTTGTATGTAACTGCTTAAATGGGTTGCTGCTGTCATTCAAAATTTAACCTGGATAGAAAATTGAACATGCATTTTTCCACTTTATGGTCACCTCTCTAAATGCAATGTCTAGTGATTCCAACAGCTCCCCCATCTGCTACATCGTTATTTGTTTAATCAATAGACCCACTTACTGTCTGCCGTGGGCTGCAACTCGTTCGTGTCGTCGTCTCCAGCCTCATTGCAAGGCGAGCATTGAAAGTAGTTCAAATTATAGAACTCATTCCTCAGACACTTTTGGGTATGTTGAAAACGAAATGCGTGTGGCGTTGGCGATGGTTTTGTATCCAAAATCGTACAGTTTCCGAATTTAATGAAAACTGTTGTCCACAACAATGGGAAGAACCAATTTACCAAAAGGAAGCACATAATGTTCAAAAATATATATGATATTTCTTTCCTTTTCCGATGTGGGTCCAACGAATCACAAATGCGAACTGAATTTAAGCTGCAATTGCGGTTGCAGGTTGGCAAGTAAACAAGTTCTTAGTGGAGTGGGTGCATATCCTTTATTGTTTGCCAAAAGTTGCTATAGCTACCTAACCCCCATGCAATATGCTTATTACACCTGTTTCAGGTGCTGGTGGTGACTCGTTTGTTTTGTTTTATTTAGTTTTTATGAACAGTTGAATGGCTGACCACCACAGCAATGGGTTAATGAGGGCGTCACTTGTTACGCCTTTCGTTTTGGTTATCGCGTGCCAGATGACTTTTCTTTTCGCCATTTGCGTGCTGCAAATTATGATTAGCTTATTTATAGTGGTTACATTTTGCACATACAAGTTATTTAGCTTACGAAAATAAGTGTAATTAAGTTCTAATAGACCTACATTATGAAATGTAACTTTGCTTTCTCATTTATTTTTCAATATTATGTTAGATTGTGCTCCTAATAAATATTATATTCATAACAAATTTATGGCTGCAGTAATTATTCCATTTTCTCATTTATTTAATTTCAAATAACCGTTTTAAAACAATTGTCGCTGGTTTAATTTCAGTATTACAGTTCTAACTGTAATATGCAAATTTATCATACAGCCTAAAATGTATCGACATTATTCTATATATCGCAATATCCACAAAGAAATAATCAAGAATATCGATATATTGACATAACATTTAAGTACTCAAAACATCGTCTAGGTTGCGATTAATCGATAAGCATAAGTATCAACAGTCCCCACTTCCTTGCCGAAGGACAACAGAAATAGTCGGCAGACACATACAATTTTCATTTTTGTGTCGCTGCTAAAGCACAGACACAATTTCAATCCAATTGGACAACTAGCAATAACCGTTAGTGTTTCAAAGATGCATTGGTGGCGCCATTCCAAATAGATGCAGATGCCGCTGCACTCGACGCACTGTATATAGCCGAAAAATGAACAATTTGGTGAGTGTGTGTGTGTGTGCTGTGTGTATTTGTACATTGGCTGGGCGGACTGTGGGTGGGGGTGTATAGGTGTTGGCGTGCATGTATACGAATCTCCCTGTCTGTGTGTGAAAACTAAATGTGTTTGTTTTTGTGTTTCTGTTTGCGTTTGTGTGGGTACTTGAAACCTGATTGCAGGAGCACGTTAAGCACTTTTATCCAGAAAATTACAAATTGGATCTCTCGGAGACCATGAAGGCGGCTCTATCCAAGGGCCCAGTGGGCGGGGGCGGGGGTGTGGTCAATGCAGTTAGCAGCAATAACAGCAGCAGTAGCAGTAGCAGCAACATAACCACCTCTTTGGGCGGAGCAACTCACAGCGAAATGTTACAACAGCCAAGCGCCGGCGTTGGCTATGTCACCGAGAAGCTCTACATGCTGCTGCAGCTTTATCTACAGAACAAAGGCTGGAACCCAAGCGCCGAACTGTTGCAATGTTTTAGTGATCTGAAGGACAATGCCATGCTGCCCAGTGCTGCCTATTTGCAGTAAGTATGAACAGTCAGCAATCTATTCCAATCGACTCAATGTTTTCCCGCACAGAGTCCTGGCAAATCGACTTACTCTGGACTCGCAAGGTCGACTTATACTGCGCGACAATGGAAAGATTGTGCTGCCCTTCGAGCATTTTGCCAATGCGGTGATGTTGAAGCACATGTCGGGACCGCACGGTCTGCATCTCAGTGTGGATGCGACGGTGCGCGCTGTCATTGAGTCGTACACCATTGGACGAGATCAGTTCGGCATGGAGAAGGAGTTTATCATTGAAGTGGTGCAATCATGCCCCAGTCCAGCTTGTCGCTATTATAAAAATCACATGGGCATATCGCCTATGCCCTTTATGGAACAACAATATCCTGGCGTTAGTACGCCTGACTTTTTGCAGCGCCTCTCGCATCTGCCACCAAGCGTTGCGGGAGGAGGCAGCGCTACAGTGAGCTCGGCTGCTGGCAGCGCTGCTAGTGGCGTAGCCAGTGTCAGCAACAATGCTGCTCCTGTAGAGATTGATTTGTCGAAATCGAGTGGCTCCAAGGTGCCGCCACAGCTGCAGCACCTAACTAAACAACAGCAGAGTAGCATACAATCGCAGCTATCGCAAATAAGTGCTGCCGCTGCCGTCGCACATCATCAGCAGCATCAGCAACAACAGCAGCAGCAACAACAGCAGCAACAGCAACAGCAGCAACAACAGCAGCAACAACAACAGCAGCAACAGGCGCAGGCTCAGGCTCAAGCGCAGGCAAAGCATCAGCAACAGCTGACAGCCGCATTGATTCAACAGCAGAACCGTGTGCTCGCTCAGCAGAGTCTGGAGAAGCTTGGCAATCTAAGTGCTTTGGAGAAGCAACGTGTATTCGCGCAGCTGGATCCCAAGCATTTTGATCCAATGGCTGTTGCAGCAGCAGCTGCCAATTTGCAAATTCAAGGCATGATGCAGTCACAAGCTGTGGCCGCGGCTGTCGCCTCCAATCAGCAGCAGCCCACGCCGCTGACTACGACCAACTCCTCGGCAACGGTTGGTTCTAGCATTGGGGCACAGCTGCATCACACGCATCATTCGTTGCCGCCGCCTTCGCAATCGCCGCACTCATCGTCATCGTCTTCCTCGCACTCATCCATGGATCAGTTTACTCATAAGAATATTTCTGATTCCTTGCGGTGAGTTTTTGCTGTTTTGATATCAATTGTTCGCTTTGAGTTTATTGAATACTCTCTCTTATTAGATCCAATTTGGACTCAATCGAATCGAATAAAGATCTGTTGGCGCTGCACAATGGCGCCTGGGCCAGTCACGATGCCAATCGCATTGATCACATGGCCGTTGGCCAGGATAAGATTGTGCGCATCTTTTCAGAGCTAATGCGGAACATGTCGCGCATGAAGACATACATACGACCTTCCATGTGCAAGCCCTATGGCAAGCAAAGCGAGAGTCTGCAGAAGAGTAAGTGAATCTAAGCAACTATCATTCTATAGCTGCTGAAGTAAAATATTTATAAATCCTACACAGCTCTCATGGACACCATTCAAATTGTGCAGACGCTGCGCAATTGCTTACCGGCACCCCATATTCCTGTTTCGTCCTGGAAGAGCGAAAGCGAGGGTAGTGTCGGTGTGGGCGGAGGCGTAGGCGTTGGCGTAGGCGTAGGCGTAGGCGTACCACAAGGCTTAGGTATGAATACGCTTGGCCTGCAATCCAACCGAACGGATAATCTGCACTGAATTGGATTGGAAAGCTCACAATTGAATCAAAAGTAAATTACATTAGGTAATATCTTAATATTCCTGCGATTCCGAGCATTAATACAGTATTTATATAGAATAGAATATCATCTTTATAGGCTTGGCTCATGGTTTTCCAATTACCTATTATGTGCCATGTTTAACACAAGACTTGATTTCATTTCAATATTTGACTGATATTTTATAACACAATGACACTGGCATAATTTTGTGTGTCTCTCCCTATTGGCTAGTGTCATTATGTCATTAGATTTATGCGCTTAAACCCGGCTAGAGTCTTAGATTAAGCTGCAGTCCCTTGAGCTATCCATACTCATAAGATTTCGTTATTTTCTTTTATAATTTGATTCTTTTCATTTTTATTTGGCAAAACAAAATTGACGAAGCATATTAATTCAATTGGCAAAAAGTCTGTGATATTTAAATTATGTTTAAAGAAGCACATTAACAAAACGAAGACAAAAACAAACCTAAATTTAATTAATTTTTAACTGTGGGCCCTTTGTTGTGTAAACTACAATTTACTTTGTGCAATATTACAAGGTGTCTAACTATTTATTCTTAATCACTTTTGTGCAATTGACAACTTTTCACTCATATCAGCAGCGCGCATAGCATTAAAACGACTCAATAATATAAAGAAGGTATCCAGCCTATACTACATAATAAAATGTATTACATATTAAGTATACACGTATAAAGAAACATACATACAATTATTTAAGATATTTTGCTAGATTGTGTCGTCGGCGGTTGTCACATAGAGAACGTAGAGAAGAGAGTGGAGTTGTATTACTTTATAAGCAGCAAGTGGGTTGTAATTCGACTACATACATTCATACACATAAGCTAATATATTTTATTCCATGCTCATACATTGAAATAACCAATTCTTATCAAACATACAGTATTAACCAGAAATAAAGACACTTGTAAACCTTTAATATTTGCCTAGCTAAAATAAATATATTTAAATAAACCATACAATATCGCTTAAACTTTATATGTGCACTCCATTTAAAATTTGATATGCATTCTATTCCTAACTTGTGTACGTTAATACATTTTTAAAGTGTGCGCTCAAGCTTACACCGCATAGTTGGCAACGCTAACATAAGCATTGTTGCTTTTAATAAGAAACATCGATAGTTACGTAATTTGTGAGTTCACAAATATCGCATTCATAATTGGTAATCGATATGTGTAATCGATATCAACTTCCCTACCGTCTGTGCTTGTGCACTGCGTTTTTCGTTGATAATTTTTTAAAATTAAGTTTTAACGTATTTATTTAGTAATTTATTCGTTTAAAATAGTTGCAAGGTGCCCAACAAAGATTCAGCAACGTTATGCTTTTTATTTTGTGTACTTTTTTGCGCGCGTTTTATGTGAAAATGTGAAAAACATTGCCGATGGTATTGGTAATTGGAGAACGTTTTTTCTATTATTTTATCTCCTCCTCTTCCGCTTCGTTTTGTGTCGTGCTACGCTCTTTGTACTCCTGCTCGCTCTAATCATATGCCTGCCAATTGTGAATATGTGTGAAAGTAAATAACAAAATATGTGGCGCATTTATAAAATAAAACTGTGGTGTAAACGCATGAATGGCTACAAAAAAATGAATTGTTGAATTTCCAACAACATAAAATGATAGCAGACGCTCCCCCAATACGGTGCCGAGCTGGCATATTTTTGTACGCGACGCCGTCAATTTGTGCGATAATCAACGGCCGCGCACTGCTCGCAGTGCGCAAGGAATTTACAACAACAAAAACAATGTTGTTTTGTGCGCGCTTAGAGAACAATAATGAAATGTGAAACTTAAGTTTTACAGTTTTACTGATATGAAGTCAGCTCGTTGAGTACCTAATAAATTTCGTTGTGAGTTACGCAGCATCTTAAAACATATGGCAATACATATGTGTATGTATGTATACGTCCGAAGTCCAATGGGACGTGTTGATAACCATATTTGTGATTATGCGTAGATTTTATTTTATTTTGTTAATA
Organism: Drosophila leonis; assembly: GCA_035045365.1. NCBI lineage: Eukaryota > Metazoa > Arthropoda > Insecta > Diptera > Drosophilidae > Drosophila > Drosophila leonis. The sequence continues at coordinate 1,035,424 of JAWNPC010000307.1, read as the reverse complement.
TTTTTTAAGTTTGCCAAACAAATGTTTTTAAATTATATACCGGCTTGTTGGTTATAACAGTAATTGTTATTGTAATGCTATCTGTTGAATGCAATTAAAAGCTTTGAATTGTTCATAACCTAGGACACATTCCATAGTGCGCCTGCTGTTGTTGTTGTTGCACATAAAGCAACCATGCATGTAAATTTAAACGTACGCTTAAATTAAAAATTAAACAAAATGGCAGTTGGAGCACGCAGCAATGTTCTTGGGTGTGAGCGCCGGACACTCGCTCAGAGAGCGACAGAGAAAGAGAGAGAGAGAGAGGCAAACGAGTGAAGTAGCGAGTGTTGCTCGTGTCTTGAGTTAACGTGGAAAGTGTTTGTCTGTGTAAGAACATGTGTGTGCGTGTGTGTATGTGTGTATGTAACAGAGTGTGGAGTAAAAAGATGGAGCACAATGTATATAAAAACAAAATGCAAGCGTTGAAAAACAAGAACAAGTGGAAAACAAATATAATATAAAATTCAAAAACGTTTTTGATCTAAATTTTTTTTTGTATTTTAGAGTTTATCAACAGCAGTGAAAATACCTGCTCTGTGCAGCTACAGTGACGACAAATATGTGTAGATGTGTGCGTGTGCATGTATGCTGAAAGAAAAACAACAAATAAGAAAAAATAAAACCGAAAAGGAACAGAAACAGCGAAATTACATATGTATATACATATATATTCGGAAATTAATGTAAAGTGTAGCGACAACAAAACAGCATAACTAATGTACGGCGTAAAAATGCTGCAGCTACTGCTGGTACGGCTGAAAAAATGACCGATGAGCGCAACGGTAACGGCAATAAGAGCAATATCAACAGCAGCAACAGCAACAACAACAGCAACAATAGCAGTCCAACAAGCGTTGCCAACCACAGCAGTAGCAACAGTGCAAGCAGCAGCAACAGCAACAACGAACGTTTAATTGCAGAGGCGGCTGCAAAATTTTTACTCAAAAATGGTATAAACGGCACAAATACAGCAGCAGCAGCCGCGGCAGCCACACTGCTAACAGCAGCTGCAGCTGCTGTAACATTTCAACTGCCTGCCGCACCAGAACTGAAGCCAACAACATCTGCATCAGTAGTAAACGCAACAAATTCAGCTACATGTTCTTCAACAGCAACATCAACATCCAATGGACCCACGCCCACATTATCATCAACTAAAACAAACAGCAGCAGCAGCAACTCTAGCAGTAGCAGCTCAAGTCTCACTATGGCGATGGCCTCTGCTACCGCGCTCGTTGCCGGTGGACCAGGCGTTGCAGCTCCAAAGGCGCCTGCCGATGTTATGGCCGGTGTACTGGACTATAGCGCATTGAATAGTCCTAACGCAACAAAGAGCAGCAAATTTGTTGGTACAGGCAACGGCAGCAGTAGCTTTGATATGGGCAGGCATCCAATATCAATGCATAGCAATAACAGCATGTCCGGCTATGGAGGCCGGCTCCAGTTTTTTAAAGGTTCGTACTTTATTGGTGACATCAATAGATATAGTTCTTGCTTTTCATATCACATTTATCTAACTAAAAGTAATATTTTATAACTTTCGCTTTATTGCTGCAGATGGTAAATTCATATTGGAACTGGCACGTGCCAAGGATGGCGATAAAGGCGGTTGGGTGTCGGTGCCGCGCAAGCCATTTCGCACGCCATCGGCAGCGACTTCGGCCACGGTAACGCCCACATCGGCAGTGACAACAACGTATCCAAAGAATGAGAATTCCACATCGTTAAGCTGTAAGTGTTATACAGTTTTATTTGCATAGAGTATCACTTAAACAACTTATGTGCTTACAGTTTCGGATGACAATAGCTCCATTCAGTCATCACCTTGGCAGCGTGACCAACCCTGGAAGCAGACGCGACCGCGTCGTGGCATCTCCAAAGAACTGTCGCTCTACTACCAGCGCCCCAGGTACAATGTGCTTAGCCAAAGTGCACGACAGGCTGCAATGCGTAAGCGAAGGCGTCCCTACGAGACAACAATTGCAACTGAGAGTCATCAGTCTATCTTTGAGCGAGTTTCTACGCAGGAAAATGGCGATGAAACGCTTAAGGCTATAGAAGTTGATACAAAGGCGCCCGAAATGCAGTTGGATGAAATTAAATCAGAAGCAATCAAAGAGCAGTTGACTGAAGGCAAAACAGAGTCGAAGGCAAAAGCGTGTTCCAGTGACAACAAAGATTCGAATGATTCTACAGCGAAAGCTGAGGCAACATTAGAGAAAATGAACACAAGCGAAGATGAGGATGCTATGTCGGTGACAGTGGACGATGGGGCGGCTACAACCAGTGATGGTTTGGTGAATGGCAATGCGAGTGAAGTGAATGGTGATCCCACAGCACACACTAAGTGTGAGACGGCCAGTGAAAAAGACACAAGGAGAACAGGAGCACCAACAACAAAAGCAACAACGACGATGACAGACATAAGACTTAAAAAGCAGAAACCCAGAGCCAAGCTCAATAGCATCATACAGAAGTTAATTGATGGCGTGCCTGCGCGCCTAGAGCAATTGTCAAAGACACCAGCGACGGCGGCGGCAACAGCGTCAGCTGTGGTGTCAACAGCAGATCGCATCAGCGGCAACAGCAGCGGTGGCGGAGCCATCGGTAGTCTAAGTCACTCCTTGGCGCACAAGGTACCAATTGCCCCAATTCACTTGTCTAAAAAAATTGAACCCATTTTAGTTTATGAATATTCCATATCCATTTGCATGTTTACATTTTACTTCTGTTGGCTCACAATATTTGTTATTGTTTCACTCTTTTAGGTTTCGCCGCCATCGTCGGCAGCGGCTGCCAGCCGTCTAGTCGAATATCATCATCATCAACATGTGTCTCCGCGCAAGCGCATTCTACGTGAATTCGAGAAGGTATCACTGGAGGATAACAATGGCTGCGTCAACAATGGTAGTGGAGTAGGTGGAGGCATTAGCGGTGGCGCCGGTGGAAAGCGTAGTCGTGCAAAAGGCAGCACAGCAACCAGCGTAGTGGCCAGCAAATCGATGCCTATCAATTTGGCGCCGCCACAGGCCAAAGTTCTGGCCACGCCCACAACTTCAACAACGTCAGTAGCAGCAGCAGCAGCAGCTATAGCTACGCAACCGACACGACTGAATAGCTCATATAGCATACACTCGTTATTGGGCGGCAGCGGTAGCAGCTCCTCTAAGAAGAGCCATGACCAACCGGCCGCAATAATTAGTAATGTGCATCATCAGCATCATCATTCATTGTACGCCAGCTCCGCTACCTATCCACGCTCGACGCTCAACTCGCCCAAGTCACCGGAAATGGGAGGCAGTAATGGGGGCAAGTCACCGTCACATGCGGCTAGCAAGAAGCAACGATCACCGCCTTATGCAGCTGCCGGATCACCGTTACCTATTGACTATGGACGACGTACACCGCCAGATAGCTATAAGCTGGCACAATCGCACGCACAGCAGCTACAGCATCATTCCTTCTATGCTCCATATGGTGGCGCTACTGTTTCGCCGCACATTCCACAGACGGGTGGTGTCGCCGGCACACGTGACCTGCTATCACCGCCGCGGTCATCAAGCGCCTCGCCACGCGAGCCAGCAGCAGCCTCTGCTGCTGTCAATACACCGCACCGCACAGTGCCCAAGAAGACTGCATCGATTCGACGCGAATTCGCCTCACCTACTGCCAGCAATAGTAATAGCAGTAGCGCGCCCAACAGTTGCCCCTCGCCAGGCGAGCGCAGCACATCGTCACCAGAACGGCGGCATCTTCAATTGCAGCGTGGCTCACCTAGCGCTGTTGCAGCTGCAGCTGCAGCTGCTGGTTCGCCATTGCACTATTACATGTATTCGCCAACGCAGTTGAATGGCAGCGGCACGGCCAGTCCGCATGGAATAGCGCCGAATGCAACGCCCACGACAAGCAGCGCTGCGGTGGCCGCTGCTGCCGCCGCAGCTGCTGCAGCTGCATACATTCCATCGGTAGTTTCGCCTTCTCTCTACCATCCTTACATATCGACGCTTGCTGCGTTGCGGCACAATCCGCTGTGGGTGCAGCATTACCAGGCAGGTGCATCGCCACTATTACCGCCTCCCCCTCCGCATCCACATTCGCATCCACAAACGGGTAGTGCGGCCGGATCACGATTATCACCACAATCGCCGTATCATCCATTTAGCTATAATGGTGTCAATGCGGCCGCCGTGGCCGTCGCAGCGGCTGCAGCAGCCTCTGCTTTTGGTCAGCCAACATCGAATCCGCATCTGGGACATCCAACGCATCCAGGGGCTCTGGCGCATCATAATACGCCGCCTACACATTTGGCCGAGCACAGAACGCATACGCCAAAACTGACTGATATTTGTACTGACCAAATGTCTGCAGCGTCCAGTCATCGCACCACCATCTCCAGTTTACCGGCCGGCTCCAGCGTGTCCGTAACGTCTGCAGGTGCAGCGCAAGGTGGTGGAGGTACAGGCAGCGGCAGCTCTATTAACTCAGTACAATCCGCAATGTTTCAAAATAGTAGTTTAAGAAATGAACTAAGTTCAGGTGAGCGCCATTGTATGGTATACAAAGTAAACATATTAAAATTAAACTTTATATTTAATTATTTCAGACTTACCACTGAATCTGTCAAAACACTGAGACATTCGCGTTCACTCCACCATCCTCCTGGCCCCATCCATCCCAGCAGTTTCAGTGTGCGTGTGGGCAACCCCTCGAGTTAAGTACATTATTGCACTAGTAGCGCTTAAGACGACATTCAAACAACACTACACACATAAAACTTATGGATAAGTTCGCTGCTATTTATTAGTTGTAACTCAATTGTTTTGCATTAAGCTAGCTAGGGTTTATTTTAAGGCCAAGAGACAATTTAAATTACAAAACAAAAAAACTGCGACTTTTTCGAAAAAAATTTTAATATGTTTTCAAAACCGTTCCAAAATCCGTTAGGAATATAAATAAGAAACACTTTATTTGGCCAACATATTCAATAACCAAACTTATGAGTAATATGAAATATATATATATATATATATATATATATATATATATATATATATATATATATATATATATATATATATATATATATATATTTGTATATTCCCATAGGATGCACGTCTTACAGAATCTCAAAAAATATTTAATGGCCATTATTTCAATGTCAGTTTACAAAATAAATTTTGTTTAAACTGTTCATTGAAGTGGACCTAAGATTTTTTTTATCAAAACATTTCCTTGAAACAGACTGAACTTAAAATTTTTAGAAAAGAAAAAAGCGGTAATAAATTTAACATAAGCCACTGCATCTTAATTTTTTATGTATGTGTGTATATGTAACAAAACATTTTGAAAATAAGTAAGAAAAAACTAAATAAAAAAAAAACAAATCAGATTTTTAAAGAATGCGTGTGCCTTTGAACATGAAAATAAAACTAGGAATTAAAAAAAGATAGTAATTTACTACAATACAACTAATTACAAATGGAAACATTCACACATATACAAAACAAGCAACGTAATTCTAAAATGCATACTTAACTGTATAAAAAAGGTCCAAAATAGAAATAGAAATGTAAATTGAAAATAGTTGACATTCAATTTTATATTAAGTCCTGGCCATACTTTTTTTGTGAGACATACAAAGTAATTAATGTAAAGTTGATCGGATTTGAAGCTATTACATTTTTAAATGAATATGTAGCAAAATAGTATTGATTTATTATTTTGCTATGTTTTCATTTGATATTCACAGTAGCACATACAAAATGAATAGCCAATTAAAATGAATTAATTGGATAGTGTAAGATTAAAGCTCGAACAAGTTAATCTTAAATATTTCAATTGACAGAACGAAAAATAATCCAGTATGGCTGCACCTAATATAAAATTGTTGTTTCCGCCAACATTGAATCAAAATTGCTAAAATGTACAAAAAGATTGCTACGTCTACATATACAGAAAATATTTACATACAAGAAACACAGACCTATATTTCGTACAACTGAAACTAATACAAATAATTAACGAAATGAATATATATTCCTAAAAGTAAAAAAAGACAAAAATATTTCTCATATTTTCTAAATTATTTATAAAATACAAATGACTATTTATATGTTATGCTATAAGTAAAAATAGTTGTAATTTTTGTAAATACAGTATTTTTACACCGACAACAATGTAACAACAACAGTAACAAAATGAGTAAACAGATTATATTTAATATAAAGCTATTTTTTTAAAGGATATTAAATTCATATACTGATTGATGTATACACAATAATAAAAACCTAAACGATTCAAAAAGCAAAATATTTCCCAACTTAATGTTAACACTTTTTTATAGTTAACGTTAGTTTCATGAAATAAAAAAAAATAACATGAAATTTCCATAAATTATTCATCCGCCTAGGGTGTACTTTTTTGTGTTTCATAAAAATTTGATCCTTTTCTTAAATATTTTTCATCAGTTTGTTTATATGTAGAACGCTGGCAACGTTTGTTTAAGTGTACTCTGTGCATTTATGACGCTGATTGGCGAGGTTTCAAACACTAAAAACGCGAACCTAACTGATAAACGCGCGATAGGGTTATATAGTATAGTAAACATATATTGAATATTGCTTCGTCTATATGGTCAAGAGATGAGTGTAAAGTAAACCAGAAACAAAACTAGTTTTAAACAAATAATATATTTTATATACATACATAAAACTGAAACTGAATTATTGATGTCAAATAAAATTTATACTAAATGAATTTGATATGGTTTCAATTGTATGAACCAGGTTGTTGATATTTCTAGATATCTGTAAAAATTATGTGAAAAGAAGCTTCAACCCTAAGGTAAGTTAAAAGAGCAAAAATTTAATTTACAAACTTTTTTATACAAATTAACTCATCCCTTGAAATAAAACACAATATTTTCTTGGTGTTGCATACAGTCTATCGAAGAAGCACATTTTTATTTATTTTTGTTATTTCGATTAAGGTGTACATTTTTATATATGTTATCTGTCGTAAGTATATGCTTGCATATATTTATAAATTACCCGGCGTATTTGCTATTTTACTTTTTTGTTGTTTTTACGTTTGTTTGTAATTAGTTCTATTAAATTGCTTTTATCTTCCAGACATACATGTTATCTTAAAAAAAAATAAACATAGGATTACAAAAACCAAAAAATGCCATTGCAGCCATTAGAAAAATTGGAGTATAATATAATAGCTTATCATAAACAAAAACCCTTAAGGTAAATACATATTTTAATAGGATACATTCATTATAATTTGTATAGGTCTGTGTTGTTGTGGATTCAGTCGCATAAAATCCAAGTAAATTGCAGAGTTTTTACAATTTGATAGAGACTCAAACAAGTTCTTGTTGAAGCAATTACGTAGAGACAGTAAACAGTATATATGGCCTAGCATAGTGAACACATGATTTCTAACTTAATTAAATGTTATATGAAAAATTGTATAACGTTTTTCAGAAAATAACCAACGATCAAAAAGAAGGGATCAGTGAACTATATACTTTAAAAAAATGGTAGATGTTAAAGTCGAGTTCAAATATATAATTTAAATACATTATATTCCAATAGTATTAATTGTTTTAGGGTAATATCGAATTAATGACGTTTTCAATCTAAGGTCGCGTGACACACATTTACGACCAGACCCAGTTCTGCAGTTGCAGAAGCTTTAGATATTTCGGCTAATAATAATTCTTATTTAATGCTTACAACAAATACACACTTTTACGTGTTCCCAATTAATCCATTATACACAGCATTTGCATTGCGTGCTATGCTCAGAATATGATGCTGCCGCACTTTTCTGACTACCTGATCCATGGTATTAATCACTCCGACAGAGAATGGTTTAACATTAAAAAAAAAAAACAGAAACCACAATAAGTTGTTTTTGCAGTTGCGTAACAAAGGAAAAAATTGAGTGTACATTATAACAGTATCAATAATAATATGCATATAGATTAAACAATACAAAAAAGTTATACGCTTACTTCACATATTTATATTAATAGGATACATTCATATTCATTATAATTTATATTGGTGTAGAATCTTCTATCAATCAAAAGAACAAAAAATCGTTAAACAATTCTACAGGTCGACAAGAAAACATTACAGAAAATAAAGAAATAATATTAAAGCACTTATGGAGCGACAGAAGCGTATGGTCTGTTAATAACTATTTCTAAGCTGTGTAAGTGTGTGTGGGTGTATATGTGTATGTTGGCCTTATATAGTGAACACATAGTTTTGAACTTTTTTGTGGGTTGTATGTATTATATTAAAAAATTGTACTACGCCCTTCCGAAAACGTAAACATAGAAATGTAGACCGATAAGTAACAGGAGCTGCGGATTCTGAGGGAGTGTCTATGTCTGTGTGCATGTGGTTTGAACTATCGACAACAAACTAAGTTGTAGTTTACTGTTTGTTGTTTTTAGAGAAATTATGTGAGGCCCAATTGAGTGACGTTTTCCATGAATTGGCCAAGGCATCACTGAATTTCGCTTGGAAATGTTTACGTGCATTTTCCTCTGTGTAGTCCAGCACCTATTGGAAAGATATTAGATACGTGCGGACTGTAAGGGAATAATACTTACCAAAGTCTCTCGTAAATAGTTTAAGTCCTTCTCTGAGGACAATTCCGGCAGTCCCGTGGAAATCATCATTGAGAACAGCGATAAAATAAGGCAACCATGTTTGCGTAATATTAAAAATGCCTAAAGCGATATTAAGAAGTATTTTTTTGTTTTAAGTTCTCAGGTGGAGTTTTAAGCTGTATTTCAACTTACGCGCTCACACAAATCCTGGAAGTAGCAAAACTCCTTTGCCTCTCGATCAATACAACCTTTGTTGATGACGTAGACAAAGTCGTGAGTAAGCACAAAGGGCACACGTTCGCGTCGCACTCCAAACTTCTCTTTAAAGTGGCCCAAAATGTGACCGAAGTCAATATGGAAGAGCTACAAATGGTGAGCCAAGATTATTTTTTGTATACTCTAAGTAAACTGATCTACTAACCTGTCCATTACGCTTAACCATTATGTTGTCTGAATGACGATCGGCGACGCCCAACACGTAGGTGGCAACACAGTAGCCAGCACAGCTAAGCGTAAACTCGTTGATAGCTTTGTTAAGTTTCTCGGGCGCCTTGTTGTGCTCTTTAAGCCAACTGTAGAGCGAGCCCTTTTTAAAAGGTGATGTTGCCGAAAACATGCCCTTCTCCTTTTGTATATTAGCTATTGTCTCTGAATGACGAACCACCTCAATCATGCCCAATCGTTGCTCCATGCTAATGCAGTTGTAGATGTTCATGCGCAAATCCAATCTGTGATGACAAATAACATTCGATTATTAAAAACTCCCTTATCTAATTGATAAATTGAAATTAAGACGAACCCTTCGCGCTTCCATAACTGATCCATGACGCGTAACATTTGCAGTGTGAGCATGTCCTGGCGCAGATCATCACCGTTTTTAAATATGATGTATACATCATTGGCCGTCTGATCCACGTTCTCGAATACTACCCAGAGCGGTCGCATCTTGCTGTCCATCACCTTACACTTATCGGGCGTGACGCGACTGCATCTGAAGCTCGGGTTTAAAGGGTTTTGTATGTTTTGGAAGACACCGTTGTTGTGCTCGTTGCGGAGAAACTTCTGCAATACGTTGCGTACTTTCTCCTTGCTACCCTTCTTGGCCATCACGGAGCCCTGCTTTAGCTTTTCTAATACCTCGAGTTGCTTGCGCAGTGGCTTCACATGCTGTTTGCAACCTTTAAGGTAAGCTTCCAGAAGCAGACCAAACCGCGTCTGCATGCAGGGCGTTTGCATTTCGGACCGCAGATGCCAGAAAAAGTAATGTCCAATGCGCTGATTACGCAGAGCTCGCTGTAGCAAAAATATTACCAAATCATTCACCAAATACGACTCGTGCTTAATTGCCTGTACCAGCTGTAGTAAGTACAACAGTAGTTCCTCATCTCTGCAAAAATATACAAATATATCAAAAAAATTTGTTTTTCTACTGTCAGAAAGAGTACTCACTCGAGATTATGCAGACAGTTGATGGCAAATCCGCGCACTGCTGGATCAGGATAGGCATAGTCTAGCAGTTCCAATGAGTGTTCAATAGATATCCGCGGCCACCTCTTGAGCAAATACCAAATATCAGAGACATCATCGCGATCTTTCCAGTAGACGCATTGCAACAGCACAGACAAATCCTCTGGAAATTCGTGCAAAATCTCGTTTCTGTAAAACACAAAATTGTTTATTAGTTTTGGATGATAGACGAATAAGTAATTTAAATTAATTTACTTGTGCTCCCATATGGTATTGCGATCCTGGTCGACCATTTCGTAGATCTTGTCTTTGCCCGAATAAGTCGCCAATAGGGCACCAAGCTGATGTTTATCTACCTCTGTCATTAGCGGTTGCTTATCACGGTTGGAGTATGCTCGTTCTGCTGCATATTGTAGAACTTCATCCTCGCTGGGATAGCAGACATTGTCGTTGCAGTTTTCATTGGCGCCTTGGTGGAATGTCAGATGCACCATGGCGCAACCGTCTTTGCGCGGATTTGATTCGACAGTGCCCAGCGGATAAAACACATCATCCGACTGGATGTCGTCAGCATATGTCCAGGTGTATAGCGTTTGACGTCCCTTACGCAATTGATCTTTGAAGTCAAAGAGCGTTGTATTGACCCAGGCTAATGGATTGTTATTGTAGAATTCATCCTTGAGTGTACTCGTGTTATTAGAGGACTTCTTCGAGCGCGACATTTTGGTCACCTCGAAGACCACAATACACAGACGCGTCATTCGCGGTAGATTTCGCATTTGTATATCAAATGTCATTATGTTCTCATCAAATTGAAAGTCTTGCGAATTGCCGATGCTGGCCGCATCAACGGTGCGCTGGGAGCACAGCTTGCGCTTTCCATGATAGAGGCCAATATGGACGCCTACTTTAAAGGCTCGAGCACGATCGAAGTTGACATTGGTGACGCCGTGCACTGTTAGCGTGAAGTTCACCTTCTCTAAATTCCATATCACATTTATAGGCTCTAATGGGAGTTGTGCGATTTGATGATTTGGATTTGGTAGCTTCTTTTGCCCCAGACTTTGCTCGCTGTAGTGATTGATGTAGGACTCGAGTCGCAGTACCGACTGCAGCACCACATTTGGCACGGCTGCATCGGAGAGCGTGTCTTGTATGTACAGGAACTGTATCAGTGGATGATCACCAAACAGATACTCATCACGGCCGCTCACCTTGAGTATATAGTCGGCGGCGCGATCGTTCATCTTCATCTGTGAACGGTTCATCTTCTGGAGCGTGCTCTCGATCAATGTGAGCGGTGTATCATGGTCCAGCACAGACAATGTGAATGTGCTCTGATCATTCTCATTCTTGACGGCAATCAAAAAAGCCGAGGTTGGATGACGTTGTCGTATTAGTTCTGGCATGGCTGTCGAGTTGGCTAGCCGCAGTGGATGCTCGTAGAGTAATCGCTGCTGCCACGAATATGTCGAGCGCTCCACTTTAATTTCATCGCACACTTCTGTCACCTTTGTGCGAAAATAATCCACCTCCGGTGTGCCCTGAGTGTTTTGATGATCGAACGATGTGCCAATTATGTCGGTAACCATTTTGGTCAGCTCATAGTCGCTGGAAAAGGTGGTCGTATCGGTGCGTTCGCCAAGACGAAGCAAACCAAAGTACGGCTGCACCTCGAACAAACGTTTTGTCTCGTCCGTATACGGCTCGATAGTATAATGCGAGATGCCGTATACCTGATAATCGCAGGCATCCTTAATCATATAGCTCAATGGTTGATCTTTAGCCTGTGCCACTATTTCCGCTTTTACCTCGCGTATGGTGGCCGTGGACTTGACGAACAAATAGATCAGATCGTTGGGCATTAGACATATTAGCTGGACAGTATCCGGCGGATCATACTTCCAGAGATCAATCGAGAATTTGCTGAACATATATGGCTCGCTTGAAAACAGTGTATCGCCCATGGCTGTTTGTATTATTATTATTTGTTGTTGTTTTTTTTTAAAATATATGTATATAGTTATTAACTGTAATTAGAGTAAAATACTCTATTTGGCTCTCTTTGTCGCACTCTTGATCGTTCGCTTGTCTTTTAATCGTTTCGCATGCAGTATAGATTTTGTTGTGCCTTATTATCAACAGCTTTTCCTTTAATTCTTGTTGTTGTTATTGATATACATTTTAAGTGCATATTGTTTTTCTTTCGTTTGAGTTTTTCCATTTAAGCGTTGGCCTTCTCTGTAGGGGAATTAAATCAAAAGGTGGCATTGAGTAAGTGCAAAAGCAAACAGATGAAAATTAGTCGCCCACTTTGATAAGATGTGGCAATAGTTAGGACTTTCTAATGGAAAACTTTGAATCATTTCAGTTCAATTCGGTTTAAGCCGAATTTTTATATTAAATTTTATACACATTTAACGATTTAAACTAAAGCAGCAAACTGTAGATTAATAAATTCAAATGTTCAATTTACAATTAATAACGAAAAAAAACTTGAAAATATTTCACTAACAAAACTCTTAAATTTAGAAAATTTAGTTCGCCGCATGGATTAAATAAAGCTCCAAAAGATTGACTTTATGTTTAGTATGAATCATACAAATATGCGCAACGGGGAGGTGCTGCGACGACGACAGCGGCAATGGCGAATAAGCGAAAAAAAAGAAATTCAAATCATATGACGAAGTCGGCATACTCTATGTGCTATGGTAACTATTATTAGTTCAGTTTTTTTTGTACTATCATTCATATAGTTAAGATTAAAACTCTAATGCGTTTTGAAGGCCAATGTTGTTGACCCCATATTTGCGCACTTTCAGCATTGACGTCCCGAGGCATTACACAAAGCCGTTGTACTTTACACGGGTTAGGGTAAAGAGTCCATTAAGTTACGCGGCACGGCCTTTGGCATCGAAGTCTCATCTTTAAGTTGTGATGCTTAAATATTATTATTGCATTGGAAAACAACAAAACGCAATTAATGTTTACAGCTGATTAATTTCTAATACATTTCAAACTTTTCCATTTGTTTTTACTGTTGTTTTTATTACCGAGTCTGTCTTTACACACACACACATATACACACGCATATATGCATGTACATATATATTTTTTGGGTGTGCGCTGTGCAAGCCTGCTTGTTATGACCCGTTCGACAATAGCCGCGCGTGGGCTAACACAAATTACAACTGCAGCACAAACAACGCAATCAATCCGTTAATAATTTATTTTTCAAAATTGTAATTCTTTTTTATTTTGATGATCTCTTTTCTCCTTGTTTACTTGTTGAAAGAAGTTCAGTGCTGCATAGGTCTATTTTTTCAACGACGGCGGCTGTACAATAGAAACGATAACGATTAACTTAACGAAAGTATCATGGTATCGACAGCCCTGGTGCAAAAGTAAATAAACAAAGTGAAAAGTTCGCAAATAAAACAGCAAAATATTTGTTAAAAAAAGCGCGAAAAATGTGAAAATTTCATATTGAACATTAAATATTGATTTGCAACGTGCTGCGCAACATAAACGTGTTGAAAGTAATGCGCAAAGCCTTTTATATGCCAAGGCTATGAAACATAATGATGACTCTGATGAGGGTGAGTAAAGTCAATAAACTTGCATCGCCACAGGGTGCTTATGGTGCTACAAATGCCAAATAAGCGCGAAAAATTACAATTTTAAATATCAATAAATTGAAATCTGATACGGAGTAAATAATATGTCAGAATTAATGCTCCATTCTCACTCGAGTACTGCAATCGAATAGATACTTGATCTTTACATGTATGTACATATATCAACATATGTATGTTTGTTTACGTTGAGGAATGTAAACAAATAACTACGCATACCTGTCCATTGTACACCTAACCATGACCCATACCCAATGTGCAACAGTTGTTTGTGAGATTTGTGTGTCTTGCGCACTGTGTGCGACGACTTCAATGAATGAATTGTTGGCTGAACCGGACGCCAGACGATGTGTCGCGACGTTGCCGACAAATGAATCGATTTTCCAAAACGACTGTCAAGTCACTCGTTGGCTTAGTTACAGTTCGAACAGCTCCACGCACGGTTGCTCGATGGCTTGAATATATAATTTATTATTTTTTATTTTTTTCTGATAAGCTGGGGGCAGGTTATATAAGAATGTCTTGGAAGTTTGTCGAAGGCCCTAAGCCTGGCACCGAAACAGCTTTGGATGCCTGCGACTACTTTGTCGATGAGGTCATTGAGAATTCAGGTGGACTGGGTGCGACTCATACCAAGCAAAGCCATCGACCATATGGAACATTAACTATTTAATCTGCCTTTGTGTCTTACAGATGCGCGTGAGGAGGTGCGTCAGATAAAGCATGGCGAGCTGCGTACGGCGGTCAGCGCTGGAGATGAACGCACAGTGCGCGTTCTACTCGAGGCTCTGGGTAGGGAGCGACAGATTATTGTGAATGTGGCACCAGCCGGTGCCAATACTCTGCTCTTTATGTAAGTTCAAATTGCAAGTAAATATGACGAATCAACTGAACAACAAATATGCGGGCAGAAATCCCATCCTAGAATATGTTTTTCAGTTAGGGCTGTGCTTACATAAAAAAATCAGTCAGTCAGCCATTTTCTTATAATTTCTCTTACTACTTGCAGCGCCAGTCAATCCGGCTTTGAGAGCATCACACAACGTTTGATTGACGCTGGTGCGGATGGACGCTCCCATGCGGTGACCAAATATTCGCCTCTTTATGCAGCGGTGCACAATGGTCACTATGGCATTGCAAAGCTCATGCTGGAACGCTTTCCCGAGCTAATACAACAGGCGACTGTGGAGCGCTGGCTACCTTTGCATGCGGCTTGCATCAATGGGCATATCAATATGCTGGAGCTGATAATCAACTATCCATATCCCGACTACCTCTATCAAACATATCGTGACGAAGAGGGGCAATGGGAGTGGCGCCTGCCCTTCGATGTGAACGCACAGGATGTGACTGGGCAAACTAGTCTCTACATAGCCAGCTTGCTGGGCAACAAGCAGCTGCTGAGCGTGCTGCTCAAGTGGCAACTGCGTTGTCGGCGTACCTTGAGCGACGATTCGGGTAGCTCGACGGCGGGTCAGAGTACGCCCATAACGCCGACGCGCAAGCGTATTTCGTTTGGAATACAGGCTATCATGTCTAAGCTGCATATATCCGGCGAGGGGGACACGCTTGAGGCACAACCGACGCAGGAGCAGGAGTCGCAGAGATGTCCCCTCCATATCAATTTGCTGTGTGGTGCGGCGCGAGAAACAGCGCTTCTTGCAGCAGTTCGCGGAGGGCACTTAGATGTAGCGCAAGCTTTGTTGCAAAATGGCGCCAATCCAAACATTGTGGCGAAACCCGTAGAGGATCACAACGATCCAAAATGCAGCGAAGAGATCTATGGCTTAAGCAATATGCCTATTACCGAGGCATGCAAGCAACGCTCCCTGGCCATGCTAGATCTGCTTCTAAAGTTCGGTGCACGCGATGATAATGGGACGGCTATAAGTGTGGCCATTGCCAGCGAGGATGAAGCGCTACTGAGTCGATTGTTGGCTCGTCGCGTGCATCCTGACTCGGACTATAAGATTAATAAAAAGGGACTGCCTACGCCTGTGGAAGTAAATGTATTTCAGCCCTCCGCCACCAATATTTCGTATAGCGCCATGTTTCCCAACGTTCCGACGATCATTGACTGGCATAGCCTGAACATGAATGTGCAACTGCCCTTCGTGCGAATTGGTTGGCTTGTAAGTGGGGTGCTTCAGCTGAATCCCAAGCTTAGTTCGCATCCCAGGCTTAACGAGGTGGCGCTTACAGCCATAACTCGGATTGATTTCTCGCACAACATCTTAACCCACATTCCGCCGGAGCTGTTTAACCTAGTTAGCCTCAAGTGAGTGTTTAATGTAAATCTGTTCAGAAAATTCATCTAATACTTGCTGTTATTTAGATATCTGAACATTGCGCAGAACAAGATCACGGAACTGCCGGCACCTCTAGCCAAGACCTACAACTGTCCCGTGTTGGATGAGCTCTTTCTGCAGGATAATCAACTGACTTGCCTGCCAGCGGCTATTTTCCAGCTGCCCGCTTTGACCATTTTGGATATTTCCAACAATAAACTGCAGCAGTTGCCCTTCGACATGTGGCGTGCGCCCAAACTGCGTGAGCTAAACGTAGCCTTCAATTTACTTCGCGAGCTACCCGTGCCGCCCATGCAAACGAGCGGATCTCTGTTAAGCTTAGATAAACTTCAGCTGCTGCAATCGTGTGATGAGTCGTCTTCCAGTAAGCCGCATACGTTGCTGTTGCAGACAATGATGCATCGCAATCTCTGGTCTACCGCACTAGACATTACGGACAATGACTTGAAGTGGCAGCAGGAACAGGAACAAGATCAGGAGCAAGCACAAGCTTTTGCTGATGGCAAAGTTCCGCATGGTGTCTCCCAGCTAAGCAGTCTGAACATTGCTAACAATTTGTTTACCAGCATTCCCGCTGCACTTCCTTGCTTGGCGGTTAATTTGACACGGCTAAACATGTCCTATAACAGCCTTCGCTCAATGGGCCATGTGACCAGCTATCCGGCCACATTGAAGCAGCTAGATTTGAGTCACAATGAAATCTCGTGCTGGCCCAGCTTGCCGCGCATTACGGAATCCGATCCGCATCTGTTGTGCTATAGTCATGTGCAGTTGCCAGAGAGCTTCGATGAACCCATCTATAAGGCGTCTAAAGGCAGCAGCTGTTCCTTTCGTGCTTCTGTACTAAAGAGCGTCTGCCGGCACAGGCGTCATTTACGTCTAGAGGCTTTGCGAACTCTTATCCTGGCCGATAATCTACTGACGCGCATCCAACTGTCCACAGATGATGCCACGACGTTGTTCAATGAAAGCGAGGACGCCGATTGGAGTGTGGTGGGTGTCAATAAGTCAAAAGTCATATTTCCAAATCTATCTATGCTGGACATGACCAATAACTGCCTGAAGGAAATACCTGCATCCCTGCATGAGCTGAGTAGCCTTTCCGTCTTAAATATCAGTGGAAATGTCCAGATTACCGACTTGCCACCACATCTGGGTTTGCTCTCACGACTGTGGAATTTGAATACTCGCGGCTGCTTGCTTCAGGAGCCGCTGCGCTCCATGATTGAGAGCAAAAAGCATAAAACGATGGACATTGTTGGTTATTTGAAGTCCATCTATGAGGATGCGCAGCCGTATGCGCGCATGAAGCTCATGGTGGTAGGATCTTGTGGCATTGGCAAGACCACGCTTCTAGATCTGCTGCGCCAAGGCATGGGTAATAGTTCGAGTGGCTCCAGCTCGCATCGTTCGCGTGCCAATGAGAATCATTGGGCAAAACGCATGGGTCACTCGCGCAGCACTTCGCGCTCTCAGCGCCAGGCAAACATCTCAACTGTTGGCGTCGATATTGGCACGTGGATATGTGAGAAGAGAAAACGTGCAACTGGCTGTCAAGCGATTGTCTTTCGCACTTGGGACTTTGGTGGTCAGAAGGAATACTATGCGACGCATCAATACTTTTTGTCCAAACGCAGCCTCTATTTGGTGCTCTGGCGCATTAGCGATGGGCACAAGGGCTTAGCAGAGCTGTTGCAATGGCTGGGGAATATTCAAGCACGTGCTCCAAACTCACCAGTGCTCATCGTGGGGACGCATTTCGATACGGTAGGAGAATCTATCTCTGCACAGCAGGCCGAGCAACTGCAGCAGTTGATACGTGAGAAGTTTATAGCTATACCAGATGCAGAAAAGATTGGACTGCCACGCGTTATTGACTCCATTGAAATTAGCTGTCGGTTAGTCTGATTGAAGCCAAAAAATATAAACAATATTTTATATAATGACTATTCTATAGCACTCTACACAACATCCACTTGTTGGCCAACATCATCTATGACACGGCCATGCAGTTGCGTTCGCCAGGCTCCAAGGAACCGATGTTGCTTCAGAAGATACCCGCCAGCTATATCGCTTTGGAGGATATTGTTAATGTAATAGCATGTAGTCTTCGTGTTGTTGGTCGCGATCCCGTGCTGGATGCGGAACAATATCGTTCTCTGGTTACGGAGAAAATGCGTCTGCATAACTACAAGAGTTTTCGTGATGCCGCTGAGCTACAGCAGGCGACAACCTGGTGTCACGACAATGGCATTCTGTTGCATTATGATGATGCGACACTCAGGGATTACTATTTCCTCGATCCACAATGGCTCTGCGATATGCTGGCGCATGTTGTTACCGTGCGCGAGATAAATCCATTTGCACCTACTGGCGTCATGAAGCTGGACGATCTACAGCTGCTCTTCCGCAGTGTGCACGCTCAGAGCAATGGGAATCGAAGGTGAGGTTTCCCTAGTTATATTTTTATTGACTTTAACGTTAAATATTCGTATGCTGTTTTCCAGCTATATAGTCAGCTTACTGAACAAATTCGAGGTGGCACTGACTTGGGATTCGCGAACACTATTGATTCCATCATTGCTGCCAGTCCAGGAGGCAGCTGTCTATAACGAAGGCACAACAGTAAAATTACTTCAGCGTGTGCGTGGTCGAAATGTTGGTTGCTCCGTCTCGCAGGAGCTGAATCTGAATAAACTCATCTATGAGCAGCATGCATCGCGTACTCCGAGTTCTTCTGCCTCCACGGCTACCAAAGGCTTGCGTCGCATGTTGCTCATGACTTACTTTCCTTCTGGTTTCTGGTCACGTCTGATTACACGCGTCCTGGCCGACGAGCAAATTATTGAGGCCATTCGAGGCGTCTATGTTGCCTCAGAAGATGTAAGTTAGCTCAATTACGTTTAGTTTAATATATATTAATTCTTGACTTATATTTAGAAATATCTTGACTTTGATTTGCGTGGATCACTGGAGCAGGATACACAGTGGAACTTATGGCAAACGGGCCTAGCTTTATATTATGGACCCATTTTAATCTTTCGAATCTGGGAAGTCCCTTTTCAAAATAATGAGAGAACGCAGCCTTTTCGTACAACTAGCAATCGCTTCAAACTGAAGTTGGATGGTATCTGGAGCGATGTGAATCTAAGTTCCTCAAGCATTTTGGAAGTATTTTTTCCACTACTCAACGTAAGCATTTCCCAAGAACTCGAGGCGGGTGAACGACAGCTACTGGCTGAACTGCAGCCGCACATGTCGCAGGTGGCTAAGCTGTTGGCTTTGGTTGTGGATCATATTGATCTGCTGCTAGAGGATTGGTATCCAGCGCTGGGTACACGCTTTGTGCATACTTCTGAGGGGCGTTTCTTGATAACACGACTTGTGCTCTGCCCACGTTGTTTGCACAAGCTGCAGCTGCAAAATGGTGCAGACCCTGTGGAACGAGAGCCCAGTCTGCCAAATGGTAGTAGACATAGTCGTAGCGGTAAACGGGGTACATACTTTCTGCATGGCGTCGGTGATCCTGGTGACGATGGAGCACTAAATGTGTTCTCTGCTTATCTAAATGCAACTGCAAGCCGAGAGAGACGTTCGGCTGACTCGCTGGGTGCTGGATCCGATGCGGACTCGGGTGTAGGACCAGACTCAGCTTTCTCTTCACGTAACACCTCTATAGATGGGCATCCTACCTATGCTTCGCATCATCTGCCGGATAACTCCAATGTCTGCTATGCCTGGATGGTTGAGGAATGCATTCTGTCCGTGTACAATCAAATTAAACTCAGCTGCCCGGTTCATCTGGAGCAGTCAATGGCACAGCTGGCGCCGGATGTCATCTTTGCAGATATACCCGACAAGCACACAATTGCCACGGAGTGCATCATCAAGGGTTCGCTGCTGGGACGTGGCGCCTTTGGCTTTGTGTTTAAAGCCAGCTGCAAATTACGTGGAGCTCGGGTTTTCCGATCGGTAGCCATGAAAATGCTTCAGCCAGTCCAGCCAGGTGCGCGAGCCAAGGAGGTGAGTTGAGACTAACATTAAAAAATGAAAAGAAATTATATCCCCTCCGCTCTGAATAGAGTGCCTTGATGGCCTACAAGGTCGCACTGGGCAAATGGGATCGAGATCCGCTGCAGCACTCCTGCAAGGCCTACTGCACAGCCAGGCAGGAATTGACCGTGCTGCTCACCTTGAAGCATCCGAATATTGTTCCACTGGTTGGAATTTGCATTAAACCCTTGGCTTTAGTGCTGGAGCTAGCGCCATTGGGCGGCCTTGATGCTCTGCTGCGTCAGTATAGACGAAGTGGCGCACACATGGGGCCACATACGTTTCAAATGTTAGTGCTGCAGGCTGCACGGGCCATCGAGTATCTGCATCGCAGGCGGATCATATATCGGGATCTCAAATCTGAAAATGTGCTCGTCTGGGAGCTGCCACAAGCTCACAGCGAGGATAGTCCTCGTAATCAAGTGCATATCAAGATTGCGGATTACGGAATAAGTCGTCAGACGGCGGCTGGTCTTAGTGCCAAGGGCTTTGGCGGCACGGAGGGATTTATGGCGCCCGAGATTATACGATTTAACGGCGAGGAGGAATATACCGAAAAGGTAATTAGTAATAAATAAATGATATAAATCGCTCTGTTTGCATTTTATTATTCCCTTTAGGTTGATTGCTTTTCCTTTGGAATGTTCATCTATGAAAACATTAGCTTGCGCCAGCCGTTTGAGGGTCATGAGTCCATCAAGGAGTGCATATTGGAGGGCAGTCGTCCGTCTCTGACACAACGTGAGACACAGTTTCCCACTTGTTGCCTGGATCTAATGGTACTTTGCTGGCACGAACAGCCGCGTCGACGGCCATCAGCTAGCCAGATAGTCTCAATACTTAGGTAACGTTTAAAGAGGTTCCGATTATATGTATATGTAGGTTTAAAATCAAAATTACCTTTTAGTGCACCTGAATGCATCCATTTGCTGGACGTGGTGGCTTTGCCGCACAGCGACAAGATTGTTTGCGGCGTATTTCAATTATTGTTGGCTGGTATTGAGGAGGAGCGTTCCGGCCTCGAGCTGTGGCTGCCTGCTTTTGGTTCACACATTGACATACTTGAGGTGTCGCCAACTGGCAGTCTTCTGCAATGCAGCAGCATTAGCTGTGCTCCACAGCCACACATGGTGCCGCCAAAGACTCCCGAAAATAGCGCAACCACACGTGCACGGTCCGCACAGCGTATGCCAAAAGTGAATATGCTGTGCTGCTGTCTGGTCGGTGAGGCTATTTGGATGGGTGATGTTTCGGGCAACTTACACGCCTATAGCACATCGAGCTATGCACATCTGTTCTCCTACATGCTTGATCCTGCCATCAAATCAGCTGTGATAAGTTTAGTATATATGGTGGGTATTGCGCGAGTTGCAGTGGGTTTGCAAAATGGTCGCGTCTTCCTGGTGGATGCCTGTAGTATGCCCACTAATTGTGCCTTTGCCGAGGGCTCATTTGTACTCACTGAGATTTGTTCCGGATTTGTGCTGCATGCCGCCTGCTCAGTGCTAATTGAAGGGTAAGTTAGTTATAAATATTTAAGCAACTTGACTAATCTTATGGCTTTCTCTGCAGAGTCTATGAGCTCTGGTGTGGTGAGCTAGCTGGCAAAATAAACGTTTTTCCACTCAACGAATCTGGTGTGTGCGGTCATCAGGCCTTGTGCCACAGCGATGAGCCAAATCTCATTGAGGACGTTAAAGTGACGCGGCTTTGCAGCACCGAGAGCCACGTCTTTAGCTGCTTGTATCCCGGTTGCATGGTATATCAGTGGGGAACCGTTTCGAAACGCATTGAAAATAAATTGGACTGCTCTAAGCTACTGCCCTGCTCCGAATCTCTACAGAGCATTGCCATTGATGAGCACGTAAATCTTATCAAATGTCAAATCTCAGCGCTGGCGGCACACAACACTGAGCTGTACATAGGCACCACGTGGGGCTGTCTCATTGTGGCCGAGTTGCACACGTTGCGGCCCATTAGCGTATTTCGTCCATATGAGAATGAGGTAAAGATTTGGGCTTATTTGTTTTGTAATTATAGTTAATTATATATCCATTGCAGATCAAGGCTATTATAACCATGCCAAATGCCGGGGTGCCACTAATAGTTACGCTTGGACGGCGCTATCGTTCGCTGATCTCTCGTTATGTGGACATGGGCGAGTCCACGTCGAATAATTCTAGTTCAGTAGCAAGCACGCCCACGCATGGTGCGGCCAAACCCATGCCGTCAGCAGATGTAGATAACCACATACATTGCCTGCTGTGGCGAGCCAAGAACTGGACCTAAGTCCGATCTCAACTATGTACTAGGTACAATATTTATTAATCCACTAAATGTAGGGCCAAATAAGTGGCCCAATATTTTAAATAATACTTTGCTAAACATTTTGCTGCTTGAAAATTTGGTATATTTCGAAAAATATTTTGAGGTGCATATAATTATTAACAGTTAAGCTATATGCAGTTGCTTTAACAGGCATTTGAATTTGAGAAAGTCTTTTTCAAATTATTTCAAAGCATTCCATTCCAATTACCAAACTTTTTAATAAAGCTGATAATTACCAATTAAATGATATGTTTTGTGTTATTGCTGTGCTATAGAACCCACCGACATGGAAGACTGCCGACTGCGTGAGTAAATCGATTCCGAGCTCTTGAGCACTCGTATATAGTTGTTAAAGTCAATTAAAAACTGAAACTCTTCCAAGAAAGCCTCCTTCAACGGCACCTGCAAAAGTGAAGTATTTGAATTTAAGTCATGGCTAAAACTATTTTATGGTAACCTTAAAGTGGCGCGCCTTTTTGATTATAAACAGCACCCAGCTGACAACTCCATAGAGCAATGCACAACACGAACCCACGAGCAGCACGAAGAAAACGCCCTCCAAATTATCCATAGCCAACGCTGTAGCCTCTGGTGCATCTTCCTTGGTAGCGCAAATACCTGAGCCAACTTCATTCCACCATTTGTTTTTCATCTTCTCCAGCACGCCCTGCTCCTGCAGTTGCAGCAGAGCATTATTCAGTTTACCACGATGGGGCCAATCTACAGGGCGTTAGTTGAAATGCTTATGAAATCTCTTTAGATATATTTATGACATATGTTACTTTTCCGCATGGCGATTCCATAACCTTTCTCGTCCAGAGCATCACCTATTTTCTTGAGATTACATTCGCGTTTCGTGTTATACTCAATGGATGTTGATTCCATGAGAAATGCATATTCAGTGCTAATCTTAACGCGATCTACGCCCTCTTGATTGGTCTCTGTCAGATACTCGGGATGCTCAGTCATAAATTTATTCATTTTAATATAGCGTTCATCCTCAGAGTTCTGTGAGAGCGTTAGCTAAGTAGTTCCTGATAATTAAACAATTTGATGGCTTACCAGAAAGAAATTCCTGGTTGATCCTGTTCGCTTGGCTCCATAGACAACGCCATCTTTGTTATCCGCCAAATCATCCACGCTGTTGATTAAGCTTTGTGGTTTTTCAATAGTCAAGAACGCAGCTAGATTGGCTGTATAGGAGGACACGACAATCAATGTGAAGAACCACCAAAAACTAGCTACAGTGCGTGTTGATAAGGCTCTGTTGGAGAATAACAATTAACGAAATTTTCCTGAAATGCTTATTACATAAACTCACTTGGGTCCTATTTCAGAGCCTTGCTGTAGCAGAGCACCAGTTGTAAACCAAATTGAGTTTCCTATTGTAAACTGATTTTCTAACTCTTCTGGCTCTTCAATGCAAGGATATGGATTATCCCATTCACTGGGCGACAGACGGCCAAGTATGAAAAAACTTAATGACACGCCCAAAAAGGATATTCCAAGAAACCACCAAACTTCCTCTGAAAATGGATCCATGAAGGTGAAAAGTTCCGGCTGGGCTTTCTGAGGCTTTAAGAAAAGTATAGCGATGCCTAAAATTAAATAATATGTAAATATGAGTAGACAACAAAAAAGAATGATATCACTTGCCAAGGTTCATAAACGGTATACTAAACTCGATGGCTTCCTGACGCTCCGATGTTATAGTCAGATCGGTAATTGCCAAGTCAGCATGCTATGATGAAATGTTAATTTAGGTATTAAAATTTCTTTTGATGTAGAGATAGCTTACGCCATGCATTATCTCTCGTAGCATGCCTGTAGATTCATTGGAAGTTTTGTTGTATGAACCATAATCATTGCCTCCATTCTTAAATGTGAAGTTAAAGCCAAGTTTATCAGCCAGTTCCATGATCAGATCTACGCCATATCCTTCATATTGACTGTTGCCCTCGAGCTGCTTGTAGCTCTCCACCAAACTCGCATAGGGCTTGTTCTGTTTGAAATATTAGGTTTTTAGCTTAGCGCAGCTATGCGTTTTATTTGTTCTCTTACCGGCACCGAGAGCAATATGATAAACGTTTTATTTGCTAGAGAATTGTCAATATTATCGAATTGAGAGTTGGTAGGCGCCAAGCGCTCTGGCTTGTAGTTGCGCTCCTCGCTCCAAGTGCCCACTTTTACTATTCCGGAAGGTTGAAGCTCAATTACGTCCAAATGATAGCCTTTGCGCACGTTGCCCTCAAAATAAATAGGTCCGGTGAGCAGTCGGTTCTTGAGGCGCAACTATTGGATAGTTGAGTACTTAGCATAAGTCAAATATTTAAGTTGATAACATTATCGTACCGTTCTCATATAGTTCTTGAAGGAGGAACCATCATCACGCACACTTTCTGTGCGTTGTGAGCAATTCTGGGAAACCGGTTTAAAAGGCAGACTCTTTAGAGTTTCAGCAAACAATTGCACAGCATCGTAAGTGAGAGCCATTTCCACGGTAATGGGACACGAACCTATGGAGAAGAAGATGATAATCCGCATAGGAATATTAAGGAATTTTTTACCATTCCGAAAATCATCTTGTTCGCTCTTATAGCCCATTTTCTCCATTAGCTCTTTGACAGCCATTTTTTCTGGGGAAAACAAACGCAAACTTGTTATGTTGGCCTCACTGTATTTGTACTCCTCCAAATCGAATGCGTGAAAGTCTAAATTGCCAATGATATAACTATAGTCCTCATTGATAATGCCAACTTGTTGAGCCTGGAATGGGAAATGTCACAGATTTATTTATTAAATAGTTTCATATACGATTTGTAGATCCCACTTGATTCAGAAACTCTGGCACTGTATCTGTGGAGCCCACGACTACAATCCGATTGTCTTTAGACTTGCGTACGCGCCTTAGCACCGGCTTATAGTTTCCATTCAGCTGCATATCGTAGCGTAGAACCGTGACAATTGGTCCATTCATGCCGAAGAGGGAGTTGAGTTCATTCAGAATGCTCAGATATTCCGCTATAAAGGAAAATATAATATAAGACATGGCATAAGGACACAAATATAGTTAACTTACCAGATTCATAAAGAAATATAAAACGCGACCACTCGAAGGCAGTTATAAGGCTGTAGAGAGCCTTCGATAGGTCAGCAGGATGTGGATGCAAATTAAAGCCTTCAGAATATTCGCACATATAAGAGTATATATGGGGTATATCCATGGCATCACATATGGACATCAGATGCACAGCGGTATGTCGTGACGAAGGTCCAAAAACACCGGCTATACCTGTCTGCAGTGAGTGTTTGAACAAAAGTGCTCATATTTATATATGCGATAAGAAAGATACATACCTCCAGCATGCGACACAGCTTACCGTAGCTGTGATAAGCATCTCCGTAATTCACCTCCGCTTTTAGGGATGTCATGGCTAGACCCAGCTCTTCGTTAGCTACATCGATCGCATGATCAAATACAATATTCATTTGTTCTGTATTTTGATCTGTGAGCAGTCCTGTCAATTGGAAAACACGCTAGGTAAAAATTCGTTTAGCTTTTGAAAAACTTTTTTAATTTTGTAATGTGGTTCTGGCTAACGCCTAGTCGAGCAAACTCGACTAGAGAACGCTAAAATGCCTAACTTGTGATCAGATTAATAAAACGTAAGTCTTCACATAATTTGCCGGTTTGTTTATAAACAAAAACTTGAACTTAACGCTGTCTATATTCAGATATTTAGAGTACATTTATACGCTGCCACGGTCCGCTGCAAATCCAAACAAACAAATACTTAAAAGCATTTTATGAGCTTTCAGCGTTGATGGAACGAACAGCATGTTCTCTTTACGAGACATTAAAAATAAATCAGGCGTTCGACGACCGCAATGTTCATTGCTAGAAAAACTTACCTATTGGTATGCTGCCCGAATTTTGGAGGCTGTCATATCCGCCATAGTTATCGTACTGAGCATTAAGAATCGAAATTCTTGATATGATTATTGAAAAATATATTAAAATATTAATTATGAACATTTTATTGCATAAAAAACTTAAAGCTTTTTACTCCATATACATAATATAATATTAGAAAGAAAATAATGTGGTGACTATAGACTTTATGATCTACACGCGTTGAGCGAAAGTTGACGACTGTCAGAGAATTTCCAAAATGTGCATTTGGAAAATGTTTTGAGTAAAAGTTTCCAAAAAGCTTTGAGATAAAAAAGTTTATTTAGGCATTTTTACAATCAGAACAAGTGAGACAATTTATAAAATAAATAAATATTTTTTTAAAATTCAAATTTAAATTTGATCTTAGTCCCCATCGGGTAAATTATTCTCCGAATCAGTTTGTAGTGATTCAATGGATTGTGAAGAATTGCGACTGCGTGAATACACCGATTGGGCGCTCTTCAGAGCTCGTTCATTTTCCGCAAAACTGACAACAATTTTAAACTCCTCGGCAAGCGCATCGCAGAAGGGCACCTGTAAATAAAAGGTAGAGACTATTTCCAAAAAAAACACCTGACTTACCTCATAGAATTTGGCTTTCTTGAAGACAAATAAGCACCAGTAGAAAAAGGAGATCACAAACGAAAACAACGAACCAACGATTAACACTGCGTAAATGCCACTCAAATTTTTCATGCCCAATGCAGAAGAACCATCGTCATCGCCCTTGTCCTGTAATAAATGATAGTATGATATAATCTATATACATATATATAAAACTGAATAGCTGACTAAGCTTCGCAGAGCCATATTTGTATACAAATTTAGTCACATTAGAATCAAGATCTTGGCAGTGCTTATCTATAAAATTATTCTTTAACATTTTAAGTTAATTTGAAAACTTACGCTGCACACACCGGCGCCTATTTCATTCCACCATTTGTTCTTTAGCCTGGCCAGCACTCCCTGTTCCTGAAGCTCGAGCAGAGCATTGTTGAATTTATCGCGATATGGCCAATCTATGTACGAGTTTTTTAGTTTACTTAATTACGGTTTTATCTGAAACTGCACTCACTTTTAGGCATTGCAATGCCGTAACCCTTCTCATCCAGCGCTTCGCCAATCTTTTTAAGAGTACACTCCCTCACCGTGTTATACTCTATAGAAGTTGATTCCATGAGAAAGGCATATTTTGTGCCCGCCTTGACTTTATCGACGCCCGCTTGATTTGTTTCAGTAAGCATCTCGGGATTATTGGTCATGTAGGCATTCATTTTCATGTAGATTGGATCTTCGGACGTCTAAAGGAAGAAAAATAAACATTGGGTACAGATAGGCTCTCTCATTTGTTACTTACCAAGAAGAAGTTTCTAGTTGAGCCAGTGCGTTTCGCACCATATTGAACGTCGTCTTTGTTCTCTGCCAAATCCTCAACGCTGTTAATTGAGCTCGATGGGTTTTCTATGGTCAGAAATGCCGCCAAGTTCGCTGTGTATGAGGACACCATAATCAGCGTAAAAAACCACCAAATAGCTGATATTGTGCGTGTGCTAAGTGCTCTGTGATATGGGAAAATTTTAATATAAATTATTTGAAGGATTTTATATCAATACTTAGGCGCGATTTCGGAGCCCTGCTGGAGCAATGCACCTGTGGTGAACCACAGTGAATTGTTTATGGTGAATTGATTCTCCAGTTCTTCTGGTTCTTCAATACAGGGATATGGATTATCCCATTCGGATGGTGAGAGACGGCCAAGCACAAACAGACACAATGAGACGCCTAAGTAGGCAATGCCTAGGTATAGCCAAACTTCCTTTGAAAATGGGTCCATGAATGAAAAGATCTCTGGCTCCGCCTTTTGAGGCTTTATGTATAAAATGGCAATACCTTACCGCCAAATATATATTATTTAAAATATATTTAAAAATAAATTTCATATAGGTCTTACCTAGATTCATAAATGGTATGGAAAAGTCAATGGCTTCCTCTCTTTCTGAAGTGATAGTCAAGTCTGTGATGGCCAAGTCTGCATGCTGTTGAAGATTGCAGATTCATTTTTAATATCGTTAATCACATGGTAACTACAACTTACGCCCTCAACGATTTCTTTGAGCATTCCTGTTGTCATATTTGTGCTCTTATTGAAGGAGCCGTAATCATTGCCACCGTTGTGAAAGGTAAAGTTAAAGCCCAGTTTATCGGCCAGCTCTTTAATCAGATCTACGCCATAACCCTCAAACTGATTATTACCAATCAATGTATTAATACTTTCTACCAGACTAGCATAGGGTTTGTTCTATGTTTAGGAAGATGCTTAATTTTTGAGATGACCATATTTTTTATGAGGTTTAACTTACCGGTACAGAAATTAGCACCTTAAAGGTTTTATTAACCAAGGTATTTTCCTCGTTCTCGTTAAGATTTGTTATTGGGGGTGGCCGCTTAAATTCAAACTCTTTGCCTTCCTCCCAGGTGCCCACCTTCACTAGACCCACGGGCTGCAGCTCAATCACATCAAAGCTGAATCTCTTACGCGTATTGCCTTGGAAAAAAATTCGGCCCGTAATCGTTTTATCCACAATTTCCAACTATGAAATGCAAGAAACAATATATTAAAATGACCATTTTTCAAAAGATATTTTTACCGATCGCATATAGTTTCTGAAAGTGGAGCCATCTGGCTGAACATTATCGTGACGCTCTGAACAATTTAGCTGTTGCGGCTGGTAGGGCAAAAAGTTGGTTGTTTCGGCAATGACACGCACTGCATCATAGGTTAGAGCCATGGCCAGCGTTATAGACGAAGAACCTATTGTATATTCAAACATAGACTTAAGTAAAAAAGGGAATGGAGAATCGATGTCGAGCTCTTACCATTGTTCATGGGCTCACTTTCGCCTAGCTCGTGTTGTAGCGTTTCGATTAAGTCACGCACTTCTTTTTTATCTGGGTCAAACATGCGTATGCCGGTTATATTTGCCTCACTATATTTGTACTCCTCCAGTTCATATGTGTGCAGATCTAGATTTCCCACTAAATATGTGTAGTCCTCATTCATGATGCCCACTTGCTGTGCCTGACGGAGCAGCTCGGCCACACCCTCCGTTGAACCAACGATCACGATGCGACTGTCCTCTGATTTGCGGACGCGCCGCAGAACAGCCTTGTAGTTGCCATTGAGATTGAGATCGTAACGCATGACTTTGATAACTGGTCCTTTGATGCCATACAATGTCATTAGGTGATCTAGTATGGTAAGGTACTCCGCTGCGAATAACAAATTATTAGATATGTTCCGATAATAAATACTTTTGCCATACAGGACTCGTAACAGAAAATAAAACGCGACCATTCGAACTGTGTGATGATGTCGTAGAGTGCATGGGCAATATCTTCCGGATGGGGATGCAAGTTAAAGCCATCTGTTTGTGGACTCCACGAGAGATGAGGATATATGAAGGGTATGTCTTTGGCATCGCAAGCATTCAGTAGATGGGCAGCAGTATGCTTGGCAGCCGGTCCAAATACTGCACCCACGCCATTCTGTAGAACAATAATGATTTTAATTAACATTCAACAATTCTTGTTTACGCATTCCTCACCTGCATTAGCCTGCAGAGTTGCTCAAACGCATGCACGGAATTCCCATAAGCCACTTGCTCTGTTTCACCCACCAGTGGGACGCTCAGGTCGCTGTTAACCACAGTTATGGCATGCTCGAAGGTTTGGCGTATTTTATCCGTGGTATCATCTGTGATTAGACCTGCGCCCCGTTGTTTGAGTAAAAGAGCGATGAGTATGTTAGAGTGTTCGAGTGGAATGTTTGATCAGTTCTCTGTTAGCTTACCGATTCGTATGGCCTGCCTATTGGAAGCTGCATATGAATTGCTACCATAGCCATGGGCCGCATGTGTCCACAGTAGTATCAGAACAACCAAACAAAAATGCATTTAATCTATTTCTAGTTAAAATTTAATATTTTCTTTTTCTTAAGTAAGTGTTCATATATTTTAGCCGCTTTGGTATATTCTGTGTCTATTTTTGATACTTGTTTTTCTGTTGTCTATATATATTTTTGGATCACCAACTCAGACGTTCGCTCGGCGTTCCTTCTCCTCTAAATACACTGCTACGACTGAAGAGGAATATAGTAGAAAATATACTCAAAAGTTTTCCAAAACATTTGTTTTGTATGAAGCTTGAAAGCTGCAAAGTTTTGGAATTGTTGCCAGTGCTGCGTAGTTTCCGAATTCAATTATACATATCGCAATGGATAGAAAATAAATTTCTTGATTCGTTTGTGCACATTTCGCTATCGTTAATATTTTATTAGAATTATCACAAACATAAATAGTTTCAACTAAATTATTGCAAATTAAAAATATAAATAGTTAAATACTATTAAATATACATAAGATAAAATCGTAAAGTATATCATACTTTATTTCTTCTCTTTTTTTGGCACACTTCGGTTTTAATATCTTTGGGTGAATACACTTGCAATATATCCTGGTATTTTATGTTTAATGGCAATTTAGGATTGGGATAAGTCCAAAAATCAGCGCAATCTGGAAAAGTAAAAAGGTTAAATTCTTATGGATATATTCAAATTACAGAGTTTTGATACTTTAGCTAACCTAAAATCAAGGTTTTTGTTAAGTATTTTCACAAATAGCGAGAAATATAATTAATTATAGTTACAATTATTAATAAAGTCATAAATTCAATATTCTAAACTCTATTTTTTCTTTCTAAAATTTATGACTTGGCGAGCTAATTGGAAAGACAATTGAAGAAGTTCACCATCGCAAGAAGGAGAGCAACAACCGCATAGGGAGGCCATTAAAAGCAATCCAACTAGTGAGCATAAATCACCATTAATTAAGGGAATGTAAATTGTGGCGCAACGGGCCCAACTGAAGTGCGACGATGTTGCTGACAGCAACACAACAAGCCCATCTTCAATGGGACAAATGACAGTTAAGAGGAAGCTGGCGAACAAGATATACAACTCCCAAACAGGGGGCTAAGAATGTGGAGCGATTCTGAAAATTGTGTGACTGCATTGGAATGCTAGCGATAAGTGGCTTTATTTATTGAGCAATACTTACAATCAGCGTTAGATCCAACTGGCATGTGCTGGTTTGTTTAGGAGTGGATCGTTTGTAATACTCTTAGGCTATAGGTAACAATGGATTACGACTACCAGACACTGCACTTCTTTTGGGGATTCATGGGCGTGCCTGCCGCGCAGTTGAATTCACGTGCAAAATCGTATGAGTTGGAGAGTGTGCCGATGACACGATAACGTCCAGGACTATGTATGGCTGTATTCAGCTTGTTGCGTATCGCCTCCGGCCGCATGGCGCCGCACCACACCTGGCCGAAATTTAAAAAGAATAGCTGCGGCCCAGTCATATTTAGTCCCGGCAACATCTCATCCCTGGCTTCGTTGGGGTTTTCATTTAGCCAGCGCATGTAAGCATGAAAAGCTTGCCGCAGTCCGCCATTGTCCGCAATATTCTCGCCTGAGGGCAGATGACTGATGAGCCATACAATTAATTGGATTACTGGATTTGCGGCTTACCTTGCGTGCTCTCGCCATTGAGAGATATGCCCACCTCCTCGACCGTATAATTGCCATACTGTGAAATGATGCAGCGGGCGCGGTCGTCAAAACCGCGAATGGACAAGTCTGTCCACCATTTGTGTATGTTGCCATTGCTATCGAAGAGCCTACCCTTATCGTCAAAGCCGTGGGTGAGTTCATGCCCAATGACCACTCCGATGCCGCCAAAATTCAGAGATTTGGGAAAATGACGATGATAGAAGGGTGGCTGTAGTATGCCAGCGGGAAACATGATCTGATTCTTGTTGCGGCTATAGTAGGCATTAACAATAGCCGGTGCCGTCTGCCAGTTGGTTTTGTTTACACGCTCATGTAGCTTGGCCTGCTCCATCTTGGCCGTGTGTAGCAGCACATTGAGCGTGTTCTCAAAGTATTTGTCTGGATGTATATCAATACCTGAGTACTTCTCGTTCAGCTCCTCGGCATTAAGTATGAAATCTGGATAGCCAATCTTTAGGGACATCGCATTTACCTTCTCCTCGGCCAGTAGCTTAGTCGTTTGATCCAACCAGTCCGTGGTCTTCAGTATATCTCGGAATGCCTGCTGCAGTTCGTGGGTCATCCGCAGAGTATCCCTCTTGCTGTTGTCATCGAAATAGCGACTCACAAACATAGAACCCACGGCCATGCCCATATTCGTGTTCACCTGTGCTATGCACACCTTCCACCGTTGTGGGCTCTCTTCGCGTCCAAAGAGCGCATGATAGAAATTCTGCTTGATGTCATCGAACCGATCGTCAACATTATTGATGCGATGTCGTACAAACCGCCACATCATATAGTTGGCCACAGTGCGGGGCTCCGTAACGGCAAGCAATGCCACCAGCTGCTTCATATATTCCACCGCATAGATAACCACCTGTTCCGTGTCGTTGACATTGCGTCCCTGAAGTGTACTCAAATACACAGTCCAGTCAATCTGGGGCACTGTAGCCTTCAGCTGCTGTAGCGTCATCCGCTTATAGAGCTATGGAGATAAAGAGTTATGGTATTATTGGTACAGGGAAAATGATGAATTAAGTAGATGTCTACATATTGTATCAAACTAGTATATATATATATATATATATATATATATATATGAATTTAATTGTGATATATTTTTGCTCTTTTCCGAGTACATAAGTCACTATTTAGCCGACTTACCTTGGTTACATTGAGTCTTTGCTCCGCTGGTGCTGTAATCGCTGCCAATCGTGTCTCGAAAGCAATTAGTTCGGTGGCAGTGTGCGTTGCATCCGCTTTGCTGGCGCCTAGTTTGTTCATCACCTCGGACATGTAACGCTGATAAGCAGTTAAATACTTGGCATTGGTCTGCTGTAGAAAGTATTCGCGAGTGGGCAGACCTAGGCCGGTTTGATCAAACTGTATGATATTTTCCTCAGAGTTCTTGATATCAGCGCCCACCCATTGGACGATAAGTATATCGTTGTTGTAGCGACGCAGCGTGGCGGCTAGTTGCTGCCAGTTGAAGTGGGTGCTACGCCAATCCGGGTCAAGAACTGGCCAGCCGCCCAACTGCCGAATGAGCGAGTGTAATGGCTCCAGGCCGCGACGATTAAGCAGCTCGCTATTTACGCACGACTTGTATAGATTCTTGGCCTTCACTTGAGCATCGTGTTTGGGGCTTAGGAATTCCTTGGTATTTGCTTGCACCGGTATTATTTCCTCCTTGTACTTGTCCTTGTCTCTGTCATTGTCCTTATCCTTAATATGTAGCACAGAAGACGCTGGCGTATCCTGCTCTCTGTTCCTTTCACGTACTGGCTCAAATAGCCTTTTACGTTTGGTGCCATTGGTAAAGCGCTTATAGCGTACAAGCACCCGGTTGAGCAAATGCCGCCGATGGACAATGTGTCGACGCAGACGCTCAGCTTTTAGCTCGGATGCTTGATCCGTTTCCGGCTCCTGTTCGTTCAGTTTGAATACGTTTTGTCGCACACGCATCTCTGAGTTTGGGGACTGCGGATTCTTCTCAAGCAAATTGCGCAGCACCAAATCTAGACTCTCACGCAGCATCTCGAAAGTATCGAAGCCCGCCTTATCCTTAGGTATGGGATGCAACCTCTCCCAGTTACCACAGGCATACTTGTAAAAATCCACGCATGGATCCACATGTCTGTTCATGTAGCGCTGCATAGTCTTTGACTGTGCTTGACGTATATCCTCCCGTGTGCCCTGTTCATTCCAAAAAGACTGTAGTGAACTCTCAATTAGCTCTGCCTCCAAATCATCCACATGCTGTTCCTGCTGTGCTTCACGTCGTTCCCGCGCTGCCTGCCGCCGCCGAGACCTATTTTGTCTTTTATCCGGATAGCGTTTGGGTGTGCTCTTTTTGTGACTGGTGTCGAATTCGGAACCTTCATCGTCAACAACCGTGTTCCTTTCGCTGTCAGACAGTTCGTTGCCAAAGCACTCGCTTGGCATTGCGCCGATTGCTGAACCATGGGGAAGAAAGGATGTCCGGGCGTCTTTCATTAAAATACTGCGGTCCTCTAGCTCCAGCGTCTCACCATTCGCATAACGATAGGGCAGACAGCGTTTGGCTTTTTCCGCTGCCTTTAACTCTAGCTGGGTGCGCTTGGCGTGAGGCAATAGGAACTCATCATTGATTAGGTCATTGTAGCTCTCGCCCTCCGGCAGTAGCGATTCGTAGTCATCCAGATAACCGGGCACCGAGACTATAGCTTTGCGTTGCTCGCGCACGCGCTGTTCGCTAAGTTGCAGCGCCTGCAACATTCCGTCCAGCCGCAGTAGCAGCAGCAGCACCAATGTCAATGGCAGCATCACCACTGGAATCAGTAAGAGCAATTTGCAACAGGTTAGACCGGGACACCACTGTACACGACCCGTTTGCTGATTAACCCCTAACCCCAACTTGACGCGTCGCTCGGCACGAGCAGCATGCGGACTTGGTGATGGGTGAATCCCGTGCACCTGCACCAACGTCAGCTTCAATGGGCTGTGGCGACTCATAATGCACGTTTTCAAATATGTTTAATTAATATGAAAACGGCAACGAATAGTGCCGAATGGCGAGCTCTGGCCTTTATACTTTAATTAAACGCAATTTTTTCGCGACGCAATTGCGAAAGAATGAAAAGCCGCCAGCCACAGAGCCGAGAATTGAGAACCGAGCATAGGCACCGAGCACCGAGCAACGCGAACCGAGATCTGATAGCCGAGAGCAACCAGCAACGAGATTGAATGCGGGCGCATCAGTCGCGCGCGCATTGCCTACTAAAACTGCCAGCTCCATTTGGGGCTGTCCAGTGCGCCGGTCAAGCTGGACGCAATCACGGCGCGCGACAAACAATTGAATGAAGACGACGATGGCAGAGACGACGCCGACGCCCACTGCGCGGCGCTTAAATAAACCCCTCAAAAGCATAATAGAGAAGAAAAGGAGATGGCGTCAGCGACGGAAGAGATAGAGGTAGCGATTCTGATCTGTGTTTACTGTTCAACTACTCTGTGTGTGTCTGTGTGCTTATGCGGTCTGCTACTTCCATTCAGTGTGTCCGACAGGGCGTAAAGCCAAGTAAATATGGACTGCTTGGAGTAAAATTAATGTTCTGCCGATATCAATGGGTCTTTGACCTTATGCAATTACTTCAACCTGTACCAGAGCCAATCACATTGCCATAGTCCCAGCATTTGACCTATTAACCTTATTTGGGTGCTTACAAATCGACAACTTCCGGTTGTATTAATGTGCGCTAATGCGTGCTAAACAAAAAAAAACACGTTTTCCACAAGCAACAACTACAATCAACAAGTGCTATCTACAGTAATACAATATAAACATTACCCGAGGCAGCTGCATCAGTTGCAGCAACAAATATATCGTACTAAAAATTAGTGTCATTATCACTAGCACACACATACACACAAATTTTGTATACATACATGCATACAGTCTGTGAATGGTAGCACCTCCGCTTTGACCTCCGTCCGGGTTCAGCTTTGAATTGGGTCTAAATTCAATCAATTTAATTTAATTTCACAAAACAATTGGACAGAACAGACAGCAAAAGCAGGTTAAACTTTGTGTTTCGTTGCGCTACACCCTACGGGGAATGGCGCAAAAACTGTGGCAATTGTTGACTAGTTAAAGCATTTGTGTATACATTCAAACTGTGGCTAGGAATCTGTTCAATCACTCCAAGAGAGACTTAGTGCCCTTTTTTTTGAATGTTTCGAGTATATGTATATTAAATCAAAATAAAAAAGCTCGGCTGAAGCATTTATTTTAATTGTATTAG
Source organism: Drosophila leonis (assembly GCA_035045365.1). NCBI lineage: Eukaryota > Metazoa > Arthropoda > Insecta > Diptera > Drosophilidae > Drosophila > Drosophila leonis. Next base: position 999,106 of record JAWNPC010000307.1, on the reverse strand, counting down.
TTAACTTTTCGTTGAGTTTATACAACATTCAATTTACATTAATCTCTTCTAGAATTTTAGTGGAAAAAGTCGCAGAAATGCTAAATTCTATTACCGTGCGTATACGTAATATTCTTCATTGCTGTTAAAATGTCAAATGTATTTACTGCTTATATACATAATCACTGGCTACACACAACACACACACACACACACACACACACAATCACACACACGCAAGTTACTAGTTAAGTGAATTTAAGCTACTTGCGAGGCGAAAGAAAACTTGTCAGTAAATTGGCTTTCGACATCATTTCAGGTTTAGGTTAGTATTACAAGATTATGCGGATAATTGCTGGCATGCGATGCCGTCTAATATGACGACACGCAGCTCATGCTCAACAAAACAGTCGACCCTGCCCCGGACCCACCCACACACAGATTCAACACATTCATATACAGAGTACAAGCCTATGGACATTTTTTTGTTGTTGGGGTCCACTTCGCCATCTCGTACCGCACGAATTTGTGTTTCATGAACAGTAAACACGCAAATTAGCTTGAGTGTGTCTCTGTGTGTATGTCTGTGTAAAATGAGATGTACTCGTATGCAAATGTGTGGATCGGCCTTTTTATGCGTGTTGTTGTAGGCTGCATCTGTAGTGGTGCTCACTTTGCATTGCCTTTGGTTCGTATGCTAATTTTAGCCTTAAACCTTTTAATTAGCGACTATGACCGAGATTGGATAACATGTCAATTAAAAAGCAGATACACACACAAACACATATGCAAATACATGGAATGCAGTGCATGGTATATTTGTTGATGCGGATGGCGGGTGCAATTGCAGTCTGCGGGTCTAAAGTTATATAATTGTCAACCTTATGGCTTCTAATTGGGCTTGACCATCGGATTCATTTGATCTCTAGTTCAAGAACACGAATTGTATACAACTGAGAAAATATCTGGCATCAGGTTGTGCGAAAGGTAAACGAACCAATTATGAATCAATTATTAAATATGAGCGTGTGAGCGTGTGAGTGCGTGAATGAAGATTGAATGAATGAATACTGAACTAAGAAATAATCTTTTCAGTAGCGCGTTTAATCAAGAATAAGTTGTCTTATCAGCGCAAAAATTCCCCCTAAAATAATTGGCAGTCAGCAAGTCTGATGAGCCGAACAGTCGCAGCAGACAGAAAATTAATTAATACGAATACAACTAAAACTTATGTAATGTCTGTTCTTATCTGCCCTAAACTAGTCAAAGTCTGTGACATGTGCAGCTTCCCTGAATTATACCCCGTGCTCAAATAATCAATCTGGATGGTTATTATGAAAACTGATCTATAATGAAAATGTACTTATTGACATTTACATTCCTTCTATATAGCCAACTATCTGTACAAATCTCCAAAGTTATTGTTCTCTTTATAAATAAAAAAATAATTTTCCAGGTAATTGTAATGCCTTCTTATCCAAAATAATAACAGCAAGGAAAAATGCGCACATCATATCTAACATTTTTGAAAACTATCGTATTCCCATATATTTCTGCTACACTTCACTGTAAGCAGGGTATCTTTAATATAAGAACATTACTATTTGTTTTGAGCATATCACGATATGTTCAATGCGGATGAGAAATTTGTTTAACTACGTATCGACGACCCATTGAGAATGATTTTCACATTTGTAATGATGCAACTCACAATGATGCAGAATTATTCTCACAAAACTTGTTTCCGCGTTTATTACGTATGTGGGCACTAACTGTAAGAACTGAATTCAGTTCCCTGAACATCAACTGAATAACTGTTAGGGAACAACACTCACATTCAATCTGTGGCACACTTGAACTTGAGCAGCTTTCCAGTTGCTATTGACTTCACGCACTTCATTCAGTTTAAATATTGTTTCGAGAATCGAGTATTTCTTGCTGTTGCTGCTGCTGCTGCATGTGCCTGTTAACGCCTTGAAAGCGAAGTAACGAATGCTTTAGAGGACTGACAATGATGAGCGTTGAAGGCGAAACGGTGTTGGCTCGTGATGTGATGTTCTGTTGCCGCAATAATGGTAAAGCTACTGTCAGTATGCCCAGCACTCAGCGCTTTGCTGCTACTAATTTTAATTGCCGCAAGATTACCGCTAATTGATATGTCTAAAGCAGCGGGCGCATCTGCTTTGTGGGCGCACTCACAGTGAAAGCCAGATGGGAACTCAACTGTGAGCATATCATCAGTGTTTCTTAACAGTTATCAGTTGACTTAATAGTCAAAGCTTAGTCTGAACAAAGTGCTTTTCAATTAAAACGAGCGCAAGTGCGAGCACAAGTACGAGTACAGTTTATTGAACAATTGTTTTTGCTAAATCGTTATTTGCAAAGTGATTTATAAGAAGTTTTTCCAGTGGACTTGCTTTGACTCAGTATGAAATTAACTGATAATTGGTTAAAGGAGTGTGAGAGAGAGCGACAGAGAGAGAGAGAGAGAGAGAGAGAGAGAGAGAGAGAGAGAGAGACAGAGAGAGAGAGAGAGAGAGAGAGAGAGAGACAGAGAGAGAGAGAGAGAAAGAGAGAGAGAGACAGAGAGAGAGAGAGAGAGAGAGAGAGAGGGAGAGAGTTAGAAAGATATATATATATATATATATATATATATATATATATATATATATATATATATATATATATATAGAGAGAGAGAGGGGAGACAGGGACAAAATCCTGATAAAAATTATCATTATCAGCAGCCAGCGTCATTCGATTGTCGTATGAAAATCATGCACTTAATTAAATTCATTTCACAACAGAATAAACGCGAGTTGTCAACTCTAAAGTGCGTGCAAATAAATTGCAGTTTGACATTCGAGTGGTATTAATTATCATAAGCACCATAATGTGTACATTAATCATTGGAATTGGCTTTGTCTGCGCTTATGTACTCGACTAATTGATTGCATGACTGATTGAGCTTATTTGTTGTCAGACTTTGACAAGAACATTTCAATTTGTATGGTGTGGACCACACCTGATATGTCGATAGAACATTGATATGTTATGCTCAAAATTGTTTTTTTTATTTATTATTATTTACACCTTCTGGCATTCAAGCTGTTTGCGAATGTCGTAATAACATGTCCCGAGTCACGCTCCCAATTCAATTGCGATAATAATTCTGAACTTATTTGTTCAACACATTAATTTGTTTATTTGTTCTTGTTTGCCTCATATTAAATTATATATTTTATTAGCTAATTTATTTATTAAGCATTGTATTGTGTCTGTGTGTGTGTGTGTGTATGTGTAAGTCTGTGCGGGTGAGTTTCTAACTGGGCTTTTGTAATATGCGAAATGCATTTTCTGAAGTGGCGCCCTGAGTAAATGTTTTCATTGCAAATAACTAATGGCTGTGGGAGGCACTGTTTATTCTTTCTCATGTGTGTTATGCTGTACAGAATTAGTTTTTTATTGTTTTTGTGCTTGTTTTCAAGTTCCGTTTAAACCATGAGTATTTATGGGAATATTTAACGAGTAAAAATATATGCAACTGTAATTAAATTTACATATTCTTTGACTTTGATTGATATTGATATATTTGTTATTTAAAAAACCATTACACTGGAATTAACATGGTAAATAAAAAACTAAAGAGATTACTACCAAAGTTAATTATAATATCTATTGAATTTATATATTTGAGATAATTGGAAAAAACGAATTAAATATTATTTTGCTAATTGAAAATGTAAATATATTTATTTTCGAAATAAAACACAATGACCAATTAATTATCTGTGTATTTGTTTATTTCGCTTGATTACTGCATTACGGCCAGTCAATTCATTTTGCTCAATTTCATTACAAATATTCCTCTAATGCAGAAAATGCACTATTTGGTTTTCAAATCGTCGCTCCATTTATTTTGGCTAATTATTGAAAACAAACCGAACGACAGCCATGCCAGTGGAAAGTATTTGGAATAGTGGCAGATATAAACCAAAATCGTTGGCCAGCCACAAGTTAAATACTGTCCGAAACTGTGGACGCCGCTGTAGTTCGAGCTGCAGTAGCCTCATTGCTTATCCAAAAATGGTCAACGTTTTAATACCTGTGTATAAATCTTACACTATCGATCATTGTCAAGTGGCTAGATAATTTACAATAAATCTGTACAGCGTTAGAATCCGACATAGCCGAGTTGTTGTAGTTATTGTTGTTGTTGTTGGGCGGTGCAATCGAAAGCTGCCACAAAGCGAGCAGCATACAACATAAATTAGGATAATTACAATTGCACCCACAAGTGCCATTCGATCCGCGGTAGTAGTTGTTGTTGTTGTTGCTATTTGCCGTGGGGCTAGCAAGAATTTTGATTGCATAAACACCATCAAAAGCAATGCAACAGCAACAACTCGGAGTGGCCCAATAACATTTGCCGCTAAAAGTTTATGGCAAGCGACTGGAAATGGAAATCCATTGGGCTGCTGCCACCGCCGCATTTGAAAATTAGCCAAAAAATGTACAAACCATGGCAATTACAATAACACCAACAAAAACCAGAGCTTTAAAATCAGGCAATGAAGCGAGAGGGTGCCAAGTGGAATAATCGCCATAGTGGCTCTGGCTTTGCGGTGAGTGGATGCAAAAATCCACAATTAGGAGCCGCCGAATTTGGCCGCGAATGTTTGGCAACTCTTTTGCATACCGGGGCATGGATTGAGTTCCACTGTCTCCACAACATGTTCAGTTAAATTAGTTGCCCAAGCGCAAATTTAGTTTAGCAACTCATCGGCAGTAGGTCGGTTGGTGCATGTTGTGTGGTTGTGGTTGCTGGTGGTGCAGGCGTTGCCATTCCTGCTGCAATCGACCAACAGCCAGGCACAACAAAATCAATTAAAACGAATCGCTGAAGCAAAGTTCCACTGGCTCCAACGGCAACTCGAACTGTCAGCCAACTGCCAGCTGTCGACTCGTTCATCCGTGACTTTGCACTTTTACGATGGCAACGGCAACGGCATCGGCAACGGTAACGGTAACTGGTAAGCCAACGACTAACGTTAACGGCGCCTGCGATTGCAATTTCAAATGAGTGACCACCCGCCCGCATAAGTTGACCGGGCCAAGCTTTTGCCTATTGCCTGGTTGCGCATGCGCAAAGGTGTTGCACTTAGGCAATTGATATGGTTAATAATATTGCCCACTGCCGACACTGAATGTGAACATTTTGTAGGTTGTTGCTGTTGGCTGACCAAAGTAAAAATACAATTGTAGCAATTCAGACTGGCCAAATGCCAATCTGGAATATAAATTAGGCATATTTAAGAATCTGACGCGCTCTCAGCATCGAATGACATTTTGCCATACTACTACATTCTAAGTATTATATGCTTAAACAAATGTTTGCAAATAATAGTGATCTAAAGAATTTCTTCCTACAAACAAATCACAATATATTATATATTTCATTATATGTTCAATAGAATTTTAACTATGAATAAATAATTTACTTAGTCCCAACTAAATACACTCATATATCATATCTGGAATTAAATGGGAAGGCCATAAGACACATTCTCTTACCTTATTGCTGAAGGGTTCAGTGTGCTGCCACTGGAATGTACTGTGAATTCCCACAATTATTGATTCCGTGAAAAGCATTGAACTCGACATTGCACACACATCGATTAGTCTCCATTAGACACTCCATTCATTTGCAAGTTTTGTGTGTGTGCTGAACTTCAGCCATGGCATTGACTTACAATTTGTTGGCACACGCAAGTTGCTCTAATCAACACGTTGCACAGCTGCAACTGGTTTTGTATTTCTTTTTTTTTTTCGAGCACACCTCAAGGCTGACGAGCCAGAAATTGCGTATACGCAACATGCGCTACTCGCATTCGTCACTGCCGCATTCGTTAAATGTGTGTCTGAGTGAATATGTGTGTGCATTGTTGTTGTTGTTGTTGTTTTTGTAAGTGTTGCTGTCGATTTGCTGCTGTTGTCGCTAATAGCGCTAACAAGTTGCGTTGTTTTCCATGCAATCTATTTGATTTTAATTTGGTCCGATGCATTTCCATTTGCTTTTCAATCCAATTGCGAACTTTCACGCAATTTTCATGTTGTGATTGCAAGTGACGATTCGATTGCCTTATGTCGTTTATGCAAAATCGATTTCGGCAATTAGTATTATAATGCAAATATAATGCGATAAATGGCATGTAGAAGGATTGCTTGCAATTAAAAAGGAGCTTGTTTCATTATAAGGATGGCGACGGGCAGGCAAAGCGCAATTAGCCAGTAAAAGGAATTCTTAGTATACCACCACCTAGCAACGGATTCCTGCTATCCAATTTCTGCTTATACTTGTTTAATGCTGCGTGCTTTTTTTTTGCATTTTATCATAATTCCTTTTTCCTTAATTATCCTTTCATTTTTTTTAATTCCAGAAACTTTGCTGCAGGTCAGCTCTGGGCAGAGGGCAGCTGTAACTTGGCCAAGCATTTTTACTGCATTTCTTTGCTCTAATCTCAGTATCTTGTGCTGCTAATTAACCTTGAAAACCTGAGCGGAATAGTCAAGGGTCGGCCCGGGCAACTGATTGTTAGCTGCCATAGAGCTAGACCTATCCGATCAATCAATTGAAAAGTTTCAGCTGTGACCTTTGTTATTTCTATGGCAGTTTGTTTGACAGACATTGTGGACATTTTTCGTTCCTGTCATTGCATGAATTTGAAAGTGAAACTGAGGCTGACAGGCAGACATTTAGATAGAGATGCATACGGCGTAAAGAGAGCCCTAATCGTGCGACAGTTGAGCGACATTTGTTGTTGTTTTTTCTTCTTTTCGATTTGGGCATTTACTGATTGGCGGTGATTGGGTGTGGGTTGGCAGCGGTGTCACAGACGCGACCTTCAAATACGGCAAAAATAATAAAAGTAGCTGAAATATGAGAAAACATAAATATAAAACGAAAGTCGCCAGGCTAGCTGCCATGCATGTTTGAACATATATCAGAATTCTAATTAGATATGTTTTCTGATAAACATAACAGTACCTGAATCCTTTTTCACAAAGCCAATTTGTTCGAACAGTCAAAGTATTTAGAGTGTGTCGCCATTTGAACACTAAATATTGTATTGACGAGCTTAATCTGACATCAATTCGACAAGTTTTGTAAGTTAAATTTAAAATTAGCTTGGTTTGTTTAGATTTATATCGATTATTCAGTAAAAATTTCCACGTATGTACAAATGTTAAACGGCAGGTAGGCCATAACTATTAAATGAAGCTCTTATAAAACTAAAGTCTTACATAATTTTATCGTCGTTGTTGATTTAAGTAAATAAATTGTGCTTAAGTTAAGCTGGTGTCATTTCCGCTTGGAATAAATAGCTACTTAAAAGTCTGCATCATTTAATGATTTGACTATTTTTATGTCTCTCTCTCTCTCTTTTTCAGCATCTTGTGCATAATTTGACCAATTTTTGCTCCGCACTACGCTGTGCTCTGTACGACGCCCTACCCTCGATAAAGTAACAAAATCTGTACTGTATTTTATACCATTTTATGGTGCACAAATTTAATGCCACGTTTCGCTTCAGCATCCTTAAAAGCAGCAGCAGTAGTAGCGCAAGCACCGCTCACCTTTATTTTATACGCTCATTTTAGCAGAGGACTCCACAGATGCGAATCAATTTCACCGTGGGTTATACTCTGCGCTTATTTGCTTATTTTTCAACAGCAGTCCAGCCAGCCAACTCCATTTGCAACGGTTGCCATCGCACGTAGCTTGCCCCATCAAGTCGCTGCATAGCAACGTGTTAGGTTTGGTTTTGGTTTTATATTCGGGATCGTTGGGTGGTCAGTTGGTCGGTGAAGAGCGCAACTCTGACTTTTTTTTCGTATTTTTATGAATGTTGCCTGACTTTGTTTTTTTTTTTGGAATATTTTTTGTTTTGGTTTTTAATATCAGAGGCCAAACGGTGAGTCGCGCCCCTAGCAATGCTCTCCAACCAGTTGGCCGGCCGTCATTTCATTCGCTTGTGCGCGCTTTATAGACATGAATCTGAACATAACAGCGTGCTGCATGTGCATATCCAAGTTATTGCTGTGTGGTTTATGTGTCACTTTTTTAGGCTTTGTCCGCGAATGCTTATCGCACGCTAAGAATTTCCATGTCAAATGCGCTGAAGGTTAAGAATGGAACCAAAGCGAGAGCATTCCTGGTTGTGTGGCACGTGCGTATCCTAACTTACATTATCAGATCATGGTCGTTTAGCAATTTATTTCAATCATGGAAGTCATCTACAGCTATATTTGTAGATGACCAGAGTTTCTGTGGCGAATCGCCGCACAGTTATAAGCCAACTGGCCCCAAATATTAAGGCGGCACAAAGTGTTGCAAGCGAACCAGCCAAAAGACTGGTTTGAAGCGTGTCAAATTGCTTCAAGTTGTATGCCAGCTGCTGAGGCTGTTGCTGTCGCTGCGGTTGAAGCTGTGGCTCTGGCTGTGGCTGTGGCTGAGGCTGCTACTTCAGTTTGTTGGCAGTCTGGAACTGGGCCACAAAATGCAATATTAATATCAATATCACTAGTGGCAAACCAACCCACGCGTTTGACGGGCCACTGCACCCAAATCGCATCCCAGACAAATTGCCATCTAATGCGCAAACACAACTGCCCAATCAATCATTTCTTTGAACAATATTCGTAATTTGATTTCTGTGCAGCCAAAGTCGCGACAGTTGGTTGGCCCTTGGAGCAGCAGTCAATTAACTTGCAGCGACCCGTCCTGTGACAATTGACATAACCACATACCAAGCCAAAACAGTGTTCCTCCTCCGCTGCCGAGGCCCCTCCTTTTTCGTCTAGTAACGCCTTAATAATAAGTTAGACAACTTTTTGTGCCGTCCGTGTCCATAATTTTCGTAATTTCATGTTAGGGCGGCCACCGTTGATTGAATTGAATTATCTGCTGCTCAGCGCGTATAGCTGAATCAAATCAAATCCAAATCCAAACAGAGTCTACAAGTGCACTGCGATCAACTACTGTATAGCTACTTGTAGCAAGTGCTTGTTTATGGGTGGCAGTTCAAGTTGCGATCTTAGTTTGCAACGCTTTTTATCTGTGGCAATAATTGAAGGCAATTAAATTCATAAATTTTAATGATTTATTTTAACTTTGCACGCTTAGCACATTGAATTAATTCTTAAGCTACAGGGTGTTTCCACTAGTAATTTCAAATAGCTTATTGAAGGTGATTTAAAAACAAATATGTAAGATATATTCGAATTAACTGATATTCACACCAACTTATATATGTAAATTATTCTCAATTACCTATAAAATGTGGAAGATAATCCATGTAAAGTTAACAGATTTCATATATTATATTTATTTTAAGATAATACAAAAAAAAAACAAAAATTTTAAATTCAACAAAAATTGTGAAAATAAAAAATTTAAATTTCATTTTTTGAAAATTCTTATAAGTCATAATAATACATATATTTATTTGCAAGCTAGTGTACAGGGTGTTCTATCAGTCCAGTTGTCTCAACCCGATGCTAAACAAAATCATTTTATATTCACATAAGCAATGATTTCTCAGCAATTAGCTAAAGATAATTAACAGCAAATATTTGAAGCAAAAGCTTGTGTAAGAACAAATAGCATTAGACATATGAAGGTAATGAAATAATTGATACACCCATACAAAAATAGTTAGAGTGCGAAATCACACCCCACTGTGCGAGTCGACTGCATCCGTCTGGCCAAAAGTCCGCCAAAGAGTGGCGGTTGTGCTTCAGTGCACCTCGTCGAGCAAAACGGAGCAGCTGTTGCATTACTGACTTCCAAATAACTAACAAAAACTGAGACGATTGCAGGAATTTCAATGCCACCTGCAGTGATGCGTGACGGGTCCTGAGTGGTCTACTCTGATTTCCCAGGCCACATTGAATTGGCTTTGCGTTGCGTTGGTTATTGCCACGTGGTCTGCCTGCTATGTCGTGTGGTACACCATTTTATTGTCTTCACTGGCTGTATTTGAATATTAATTGCTTCTAATTGGAGCGAGTCTAGTGTTGGTGTTGTCGTATTCATTTGCCTAATGGTCCAGCAGATCAATAATTGGCCAGCTGCTCAGCTGGTTAACTGGTCAAGTTACAGTCACAATGTGGTAGAATTCGCTATAATTATGTTGTTTACAGCTAGTGCAATTAATTCAACATGATTTTGCTTATGAATATGGATTATCGAACAACAAGATAAACTGACTGCACATAACACCTGACTGTCTAAAAAATATATATCCGAAATAAACAATTACTTTTGATAGCTACAAATCTGAACAAGAATAATTAAATAGACACTGTCAATTGGCAAGGCATTTGGCCCGCAATTTACTGCCGCATTTTCTGTTTTGAATTCTCCCATTCTGTTGAATGCCAAAATTTGCATATATGCTGATAAATAAGAACAAACAGGCTGCGTACGCCCACATATGTACATCTTATGACTGTAACTGTAAGCCAGCTGATGTTTGGTTTTATGTGACTGTCTCGAATTTCTGAGTAATTGTAGGGCATAGACGGTCCTAAGCTTACATATTTAATTGTGGGGTAGACTGAACTAAGCTTAAGTGCTAAAACTATTAAATTAAAGTGAAATAGGCGTATACGTAATATGATCATAGTAAAGATTATATTAAGTGGAGTATTACTATATATTTTATACTATATAGAAAACTGAAGTGTTAATTGAATTCATCTGAAGTACTACAAAATTGTAGTGAGCGTAAATATAAACATGTACATATATGTTTAACATATTTATATAAATGTATAAAAATAAAAGTTCAACATGCGTATACGAACCCATATACAAATTAAAGAAACAAACTAAGCTAAAAAAAAGCAATAAAATTGTATTGTTTTATCTGAAGGAATTATCTTAATTATTACTGCTGGAAATACGAAAATAATTCTTACAATTACATATAAAATAGCATTTATATTTAAATAAGTTATGCATTTGCAATTATAACTTGTTTTTCTTTTAACTAAATAAAATAAAAACAAGTGTTAATTTATCGTAAATTTTATGTGAAATTAATTATTGCAAGTGAATGCAGGCATATATTTGCCAGCGTTTTCCACTTATTTTACCTAATAGCATATTTCTTTAGCACATTAATTAAACGAATTAAAATTTGTAATACTCTTGCAAGGTGTCATTTTGATTTCAAATACAATAATGTAGACATAAATATATAAATATAATTATTGTATAAATACTCGTATATATATAATTATGTTATTAACACTTTTATGCAGTATTTCATATATGCATATATATTATACAAGTATGCCGCACCGTTTTGCATGTAGCGCACCCATATAAAATGATAATTATAGCTCACAAATTGCGGGATAGGTGGGCATGCACAAATCTGTAGATTGCACTTGAGTAGCTCAGCCCACATGTCGGCAAATACAACAACGAAATATATTTACAAAAAATTATAAAAATGAAAATGAAAACGAAGGTGACAACGGGAATATAATTTATAATGTTGCGCATGCCGCAAAAATGTCAAAACACACCCGCCACGCCCCCAAGCAACACACACATATATACACAGTTGTAGGTTTTGTAGGGGGAGTTCAAGAGAGCATGTTGCATTTGGTTTATTTAAATGAAACTGGCGCTGACGTTGCAGTTGAGACAAGCTAAATTAAGTTGCGGCTTTGTGTGCCACATGCAACACACACGCTGCAGCAATGGATGGCGCCTATCGAATGCAAATGATCGAACTCTCAATGCGCATTCGTTATTAAATGTGTTTCTTGTGTGTAGTAAGTTAGGCAGGTAAAACAATAAAAGAATAACAGCAACAACAGCATCGACAGTTGTTGCAAAGTGTGGCAAATGCAACATCAAGATTGAACTCCAAAGAAATGCTGCAACATGTGGCAACAACAGCAATACTCTGTTTTATGTCTTTTGTTTTGTACGCTATGCTTTTGTTTTTAATTTGCAAACTTTTCGTTTCAGCCCGTTTTCGATGCAGTTCAATGATTAAAGAGGCAAAACGCCCAGAAATTGGTTTACCATTTTTTTTTCTGCTTTTTATATTTTTTTGTTCGTTGATTTTTGGTTGTGGCCCGTGGCATGTTGCAAGCTATGGCAACTGCAGCTCCCTAAGCGCCGCACTAGCATAACAAATTCATAAGAATTTTTTAATTTGCTGCCCATGCCGCCATGCCAGCCCCTTGTTAGCGGCTGATGTGAGCGCTAGCGGGCGTGGTCTGTGGGTATTTTTTTTTTTTGGAAAGGCACGCGGCGATAAGATCGAACATAAAGTGTATATGCCAAATAATGAGTACTAATTGTTCAATGCACGGAAGTTCAAATGCCCACACATTCGCATTCACAAACGCGTTCACAAAACAGCCAAAAATGCTCATAAAAACCCGGCAAGATAGCAATTAAAATTCTTTTCCGACGTGGCCATAACGTTTGAGTCGATCGAAAGCAAGGTCAGGGCAGCATTTGCAGTGACAAACGCAAAATGCAGCACCGTTAGCTACATACATATGTACATATGCGTAGTACATACATATATACATACATATTTTTATAGCCATTTCTAGCTATAAACCCGCAGGTAACATGCATGGGCAACATTCATAGCTTGATTTTGCAGCGGCTGCGACTGCCACTTCGGCTTCGGTTTCGACTTCGGCTTTTGGCTAAAACCAGCTTCGAGCCGCGATTAACGTTGTAATTCGATTACTTTTGTGCCACATTGTTCTGCTATTGCTCTTATTGTAGTTACTCTTATTGTGGCATGGTGTGTGTGTCTGTGGGTATTGCTCTGGTTATTACTTTTGCTTTTGTCTTTGTCTTTGTCTTTGCGCAGTCGCCGGCGTCTCAGTCGACGCTGTCTCTGGCGGTATATATTAGAGCCGTCAGCCAACAGTCAGCACAGTTCGTTAACAGTCCTAGTCGAGATTCTAGGAGGTTCAACCAGCGTCCAGCGACCAGTGACTGTGCCGTGTCGTGTGTGTATAGTCAGTTTTCTGTTACTTCCCAGCTAACCCTGCTCCTTTGAACGGCCAACGACCGTTTTTTAAAAACTAACTCAACTTGTGATTTACGTTTTGTAAACAAAAATGAAGCCATTTGTAAGTAAACAAACACATATTTTACAAAATATGTTTAAAAGGATAATTACATACAAGTTATGTGTCAAACTAAATTATAATTAAAGAACGTTTAGGGATTAGAGTCCTTAGATGCCTTAAAAATAAGGTGAATTATTAATTGATTGATTACGGAGGATAACTGCAAGTGCACAATCAGTATCAATGTAGATTTATTAAAAAGCTTTTATTATTGAATTGTAAACAGTAGTTAAATAGAAATATGAAAATTGCCCACAAAGATTTTAGCTCATAGTTTCATGCTGCCTCATTGGATAAATGATGTTTCCTTTCAATATAATTTGAAAAACTTTTTAATCTAAAGTTCTTCTGAAATAATACATATTATTTCCTCTTTATAATATTGAGATATATTTAATATTTGTTCCAATTTAATTATACAACAGCTTAGATTTTAGATACCTTTTTCGTAATTATTCTTTAGCTAACAAATCTGTAAGCTATGGACTTTGCACAACTTTCCAGCTGCATGTCCAGTGACACAGAAACCACCCAGAAATCAGAAACCGTTTCCATCAACCATTACAAATTTTAGCTGATAAGCCGTTGACATGTTGCATGTCGGTTAGCCACTGCACCCCTCACAGGTAGCTCCAAAGCTGTTCCACATAATAATGGCCTCGTATGCGGTAATACTTGGCTACTTGGCTACTTGGCTACTTGCTAAGCCAAGTAGTATCTCGAAACGAAATCAAATCAAACGTTTCGCTTGATGGAGCTTAATAGTAAGCCAAAGATATGTAAGAGAGTGTTGTGTGGATGGTCCGAGTAGAGAGAGGCGGTCGCTCAGATTGCCAGCCAGGCGAAAGGCAATCGCAAGAGAAATTGTTTTAAAGACTGACCGACTGACTGACAAGCACAATTATTGTGCGCCGCCAGGTGGCGTGAGCTGTTACGTATCTGCATGAGCTATGGCATAAGCACGGCTAACTCTTAATTATACTCTTTCACTCGTTCTATTATTTCTGTCTCGTACAGTTGATTGCCGCCGTGCTGCTCATCTCGACAGTGTCCGCCTCTTGGCATGGTGCTGTCTCCACACAATACCAGCATCTGGACCCTCATAGCCATACCTATTCATATGGCTACGCCGATCCAAACTCACAGAAGCACGAGACTCGTGCTCATGATGGTACCACGCGCGGCTCCTATTCCTATGTCGATGGACACGGCCATTTGCAGTCCGTAGCGTACACTGCAGATCCACATCATGGCTTCAATGCCGTTGGCACCAATCTGCCACAAGCTCCAGCTGTGCCCCATGCTGCTCCCGTCTATGCCGCTGCTCATGGTCATGCCGCCTACGTGCCATACGCTCAATATGCGCACGGCATCCACATCCCGGTTCTGACCCATGGCGGTGTGCCCGTTGATACACCCGAAGTTCAGCACGCCAAGGCTGCTCATGCTGCTGCTCATGCCGCTGCCGCTCACAATGCTGGTCATCATCTGTACAAGCGTTCGATCTACGGCGGTGGCTGGGCCTACGGCGCTGCACCTGCTCACGTGCCCCTCACCCATGGTGGTGTCCCAATCGATACACCCGATGTGCAAGCTGCTAAGGCTGAACACTATGCTGCCCATGCCAAGGCTCTGGGTCAGGTGGCTCACGCCCATGGTGCTCCCGTCGAGACTCCTGAGGTTCAACATGCCAAGGCCGCTCACTTTGCCGCTCACGCTGCCGCTCGTTCTGGTCATGCTATCGCTCCCATTGCCCACGGTGGCTACCATGTGCCTGTGATCCACAATGGAGTGCCCGTCGATACACCCGAAGTGCAGCACGCCAAGGCCGCCCACTATGCCGCTCTTTCCCAGGCCTCTGCGCACGGCAGTTCTCATAGCTCCTGGGATGATGGTCGTTATGATGGTCGCTGGGATGCCAGCCATGATAGTCACGCCCAGAGCTATTCCTCTGGCTATGCGCATAAGGGTCCCATCCACATCCCGGTCATCCACAACGGTGTGCCCGTTGAGCCTGCAGAGGTGCAGCACGCCCGTGCCGCTCATCTGAACGCTGTGGCAGCGGCCAGTCACGGCGGTGCTTCCCACGGTGGCTATTATGGTGGCTCTGCTCATGAGGATGATGGTCAGTACCGTGAGCAATACAGCCACTACTAAGTCGAGGATCTGCCAGAGTCTGCCATTAACCACAACGTTAACGACGAGCTTTTCTATATAATCTGCCCGACACTCTAACGACTACCGAAGGCAGCTGTCTCTTTTACGCTACCTGTCTCACTATCTGCAACTACATATCTCCATCCCTGTCATACACACACGCACTTGAACGGAAGAGGACTACACACGGGAGATATGAGCTGCTGTCTCATTTGCCCGCAAGCTCGTTTGATCGCTTCGAGTACTATCCCATGTTCTTTTCAACTTTTGAACTCTCAATAATTATTTTCAGCTCTTATACTCATACTCATGCTCTTCTTATACTGTATACTTCTGTCTATCTTCTGCCAACATCAGCCATATGACTTGATGCTCTAACTTTCTAGTTTTCCTATCTCTTTTCTTACTTTTCCTCTTCAACTCCTCGATTTATCTTCGCTTTGAGCAAGCCTGAACAAGAATTTTGTAAATAATTGTTGTAACTTTCAATGAATCTTGTACGAGTTATGTATCTATATATTATATGAAACTGCAAACAGACAAATAAACTGCAAAAATGTATTTGAACACAAAATCGTTTTTATTGGAAGCATTTACTGTTTCAAATGTGTAAACTTAATTGTACTTTTACTGCTTACCATTTATTCAAAATATATGGCTCGGATTTGTTCAAATATAATCGTAATATAATCCGAATTGAATGTATATATACTTTTTGACGTGGCATATTTTAATTGAAAGTTTTCAGAAAATTAAAAAAGGAAACCTTATGAAATTCAACTCTTTTAGTTTCTGCTTTATTCTCAGAATTGGGTTAATACACTGTAAACATTTCTTGTGAATTTCTCATTGTTTCCGCTTTATCTCTCAACTGAGCCAGTATTTATCTTCAGCATTGCATTTCACATTTTATAGCATTAGTACGCATTCCATTGCAATTCCATTAGAATGTTAAACAGTGCAAACCTTGTGCTCACTTTGTCGCATACATGTACTCCTATAAAGACTTATGTAGACTCACTAGAATCGCAAATATGAGTACATGTGAAGATGAATGCATACGTATTTGCCATGCTTCGATTGAAATGTGCATATGCCATTGAGCAGGAATGCAAAAGTGTGGAGCCCCCATTGAACGGTAGCCAAAGGCTTTCAGTGAAAGAGACAAGCAATCAATCAATGCGGAAAATCGAATTTGTACTATTTTCACTTTTCTGACTGTGAATTTTTGCATCGCTCCTACTATGTGCATTTGCTTCAAGCTATTTGTTGGTAATTCACTAACAAATATGTACGTGGGTGCTTTTCAATTTGTGTGATTGTTTGGTGTTAGCCCCGGGCTGAAATTAATTTGTACACCTCATGCCAGTGAGCCATAAATTGAAATGCAACCTTTGCACTAATCAATAACCTTGGCGGCTCGACGTCAATTACAGGGAATGCCCAACGTGGACTAATTAAAAATTAACAATCTACGCCGCACACGCAAAGGTCAGAGCACAAGTGACCAACACTGTTCGATTCGCATAAATAACAGAAGGGTCACGAAGCCCGAAAACCCGATTCCAGCCTGCCCAGCAAAAAGGCCATTTAACAGACTTAGGCAGGGTCGCAAAGGCAAGCACTAAAATTAAGTTATTTAATTAGACATGCATTTGGCAACAAATCTGTATTTGAGCTCACTCGAATGACCTTCACTAGAGACAGGTGTAGTTAAGGAGCACGTCTTTGGCTTGATCAAATCTAATTTAATTATGCTTGAACAAAAACAATAAAGTGCAATTGAAATAATTTAAATTGCGAGCAGCCGCTTAAATGGTTAGTTGAGATTGTGTGGCAGCCACAACTGTTGCTGTTGCAGGCGTTGCAACGGTAGCATGACCGTAACGTTTGTGCAGCTTGCCACAAGTGTGAGGCGTGGCCAACCCCACGTCAAAAGTGAATGTGCTACATTGTTGATGTTGTGTGTGTTTTTTCTGTTGTTGCTGTTGGCGCAAATCATTTTTGCCAACTTTATTATTGCAATTTTTGGCGTTGATTTGCACAAGTGGCAGCGAGGTGGCTGCTTGCTTCTTGCCACGATTTACTTCATTGTTTTTTGGATTTTTTACTTTTTGAGTTTTTGCTTTTCATATTTCATAGGATTCGACGAATTCTGTTGCTGGCGTTCTGCGGCTCATTTGCATGCACCGTCAATTTGGAAACCAGTTGGCGAGAACCACGTTTAATTGGAGGGTCACTTCCAGCCCAGCGACCAATTTGGCAGCACCAGCAACAACAACAACGAGAACCGTTAAGCAAACAATTGCCAGCCAACAATTTGTATAAAATAACACAATTACTAAGCCGTTTTCGACAGTTGATTCTCTCCTATCTCTGGCAAATTGATATACACTACTTTTTTCCTATTTTTTTGTGGTAGGCGTTTTCAGGCAACGTTTTGCATATTTTTGTTGAAGTGGTTTTCAGTTTTTACTTCAATTTAATTTATGGCTGTGGCGTTAATTTATGGCCTAATTGATTCAATTTGAATATATGCAAATAAATTAAAGTGGTGAAATAAAATTGAAACTATTGTAATTACAACGGTGTTTAAAGTGGCAATTGCAAGTTACTGGATTTTGTAACTTACGCAAATTAATTGCAAATATTCCAGGTTTTTGTTTTGTATAAAGATGTATTACCTTTACAGCATGTTAGTTCCTAGTTCTGCTAGTTTCAATTAATTGAAATATATTTGGTTTATATCTTTGTTTCAAATAGCGTATAGAGCGTTGGGCTTGCAGTTAGAGTATACACTAAATGCAAAAAATATCCAGCATATGGGAAAAAGCATCTATCTCTGACTACATAAATATTGCTAATAAGAAAGCTCAGCTCAATCAATCTGACAATTCTCAAATAAATCACAAAGACTAAGATTATAAAGTTAAAATAAAGAAATCATGCTGTGAAAAGTTAATATTGGCTGAGAAGTCAGCTATTTCTTTAATTGAAATTAAGTCTGAAATTTGATTAAAAAATTGCTTGAAATTGGTTTCCTGATATATAATAATGTCAGTTCTATATCGTTATATTGGATATTCTGAACAAGCAAATTTTCACATATTTGCACTCTCGCGTAATTATCTGAAACAAAAGAGCATACACAAAAAAAATAACACAGATACATTACCGCTGAAATTCTGGCAGCAGCAACAAATTGAAACAATACGTAAAGATAATGCAACAAAAGTTGCTGTTGCCACTGCAGTTAATGCAGCAAATACTCGGAACGTTTCTCGCATTTGCACAACAAAGTAACAGCGGAAAATGTGAAATGCGATTTCGGATTGCTGATTGTTGTCTGGCAAACGGTTTCTACGGGCTTCCTTTTCATTCCGTGGTTGCTGCTGCTGCTGTGGGAATATGTTCAATGCAGTAGCAGCGCAGCAAAAGCAGAAAATTGATTTTGGCTCTGCATTCAGTTCATATTTCGTTGAACGTGCGTTGCAATAAACTTACAATTTGTTTCATATGCAGCAGCAGCAGCAGAAGCTGCCAGGTGCATGGTAAACAATATGAAAAATATCTAAAATCGTCAATTTGTGGTTGACACTTTATTTAATTAAACCAAATATCGCAACGGTCTCTCTCTCTCTCTCTCTCTCTCTCTCTCTCTCTCTGTCTATCTTGGGGAGTAGACAGTGTGCAAATTTGTGTTGCCTGCTTTTAGGCAGGTGAGAAATTTACGACGCTGTTGAAAGCTGCTGTCAAAAGCTTAATATTATGACGCAAACTGATGCATAGCATCTCAGGCTACGACCATACACAATAAATGCTTGAACTTTAACATAGTTGTGGGCACACGTGCTGGATAAGCTTATTTATTGCCATTTGAGAAGAATTTAAATTACTTATAAATTGTTAGGCAAACAAAGAGGGATTGAAAGAAAAAGACTGTAACAGAGGGAGAGAGAGAGAGAGAGAAAGGGCCGAAGTAAATATGAATTTTAATGTGCATTGTTATTTTAGATGTCAAACAGCTGTTGCTAGACTACAAACTTTGTTCAGCTGCTGCAAGAGAGTTTGTAAAGTGCGCAGATTTATTGCAGGCACTAAAACGACCTTACGTTGCATGCTGTGTAAGAGTTTACCATGATTGTATACATGCAAACAGAGCAGTGGTTGCGTTTTGGGCATTCTCGAATTTTAATATTCATTTGCTTGATTCTGGCACAATTGACTAGTCCTATGGCTAATAGAGACTTAAACGACTACGTTAAACTGGCTGCTGAAGACACAGGACAGTTGTTTAGACCACGGCACTGCAAGTACAGGATGTGAAAAATTTTTGTAATGAATTATTGCCTATCCTACTTACATCAAATTGAGATCCGGCTATTGCCAGACGGGTGCCGGAAGTAGAACAGCAACCGGTGCTGGTTGAGGCGCGGCGCCACCAGCACCACCGCCACCACCGGCGCCATTATGTGCTCCTTTTCCGCCTTTGCCACCTTTGCCGCCCTTAGAGCCGTCTGGCCCGTCGGGTCCATCTGCACCATCGACACCATCTTCGCCATCCGGCTGTGCACCAGCTGGACTGGGTCCGCCGGGCTCTCCATTCTGACCGCTCTCGCCGGATGTCACTGTACCACCGCCACCGCCGCCACCTCCAGCACCGCCACCACCAGCGCTGCCATCGCCACCAGAACCACCACTGCCACCTGCACCGCCCAAAATGCCACCGCCTTGCCCTGCCTGTCCTGCGCCGCCAGCGCCGCCACCACCAGCACCAGCTTCGTCACCAATAGCAACCGCAGCAGCATCTACCACACTAGAACCAGCTTCATCAGCAGCATTAGCAGCCGCAGAGGCAGCTCCGTTAATTATCAGGGCCTCTTCAATCGCGTTGCCACTTCCCGTGGAGGACTCCACATATTCGCCCTCAAGGCCCGGTTGCGGCTTCCACAGTCCGTCATCGGCGCCATTTGGCGGCTTATAGCTGCCATCCTCCTCTGGCGGCTGCACCAGCAACAGAACAGGCGACGGCTGTGCTATCAAATACGTACCTGCCACTGGCAGTGTTAATGGCACGACATGCGCCATGCCACCATCGATTTGGTGGGCGGCCAATAGGGCCACAAGCGGCAGCAGCAACTGCAGGTGTAAATGATGTTCAATCTCCGAAACAGGCATTAATTAAATACAATTAATTGCTTACCGCTGTTGTTCGCATATTGTTGAGCAATTCAATTGGAAATTTATTATCCCTTTTGAGTCCGATCTCCGCTGAGGCTGAGGTGGAACTGACTCCATTGGCAATGCCCTAACATTGTTTATATATGATCTGGCAACTGTTTGGTTGATTAATTGGAACTGGGTTACAAGCAGCGACATTGTCTATAAATGGTATCAGCTTCTACTGTGCCATGCAACCGCATAAATCAAGTTCGATCCCAGTTAATTATAGCAAAATGCACTACGATAATATTATTACGAACAGCAATTACACATCGCAATGATCGTGTTAATATGAGCAATGCAGTTCACAGCACCCGTTCAATCAAATACGCAGTTAAGTTTTCTGTGATCAATACTTGAATGAATGAATACTTGTTATGCTAAGGGTACTCGCCGATGGCAGTATAACTCCACAAATACCCTGTAATAAATTTGGTTAGATATTTGTTATTACATTTATACAACAGTCATAAATATCTTGTCATAGCTATGCATAGGTTTCTTAAAAGAACAATTATAGTTTATAGAAATTTTTCTAAGATTGTAACTCAAATATCAACTAAACTCTTGTAAAATGTCCCAGAAATATTATATAAGAAATTAGTTATATTATTTTTTCTATAACTACAAAATCAATAAAAGTGTGTACTGTCTGTGCTGCTAATGCAACAGGGTATCAGGACTTTTCGATTACCTAATCAAGATTCTTGAAATTTCTCACTAGTTGATCTACTAATAAATAATTATAATGTCGTCCCACTTAAGTGCTGCGCTGACAGCGCTGGCAGAACACCGAGATAAGATGCCATTCATGGCCATGTGCCGGCAGTCAAGAATCTGAACTCACTGAGAGGAGGCAGCTATCCGCCAAGTTGCTTAATGTGGCGTTGGCGTCGCCGACTGCATGCGAGCTGAGACTGTGTTGTAGGCAAATGTGGTGTTTGAGGAGTTACTCAACCGGTTTCTGTATTTTGCGTCGCGTGTCAAATGTGTAACACAGTGGTGGCAAATATTAATTGCCAGCTAAGGGACCGATTGCGGCAGCTGTGGCTGCTGTTCTGCCCGGACTTCACATAAATAATGAGCAACTATTAAATTCTATGCAGCTCTGACTAAATCAATTAAGCCAACAAGCCCGAATAACAAAAACAACAAGATCAACATCAACAACAAGAGGGCAACATGAAGTAAGTAACAGCAACGAGGCCATTATCATCATCATGCTCGTCCTCGTCCGCTGCATCGTCTGCTGTCCCATACCTCTTTGTCTATTCTTAACATTCAGCTTCAAAGCTCGGAACATTATTCACAGCAACCCATGGGAGGGCAAGCTGGCAACTTAGTAAAACTAAATTGTTTGTGCGTGTGGCACCAGCTGATAAAAAGACGCTGCGTGTATGCTCAAAGGATGTTAGGGTGGAGCCAGTTAGTTAGTTGGCTAGTTAGCCAGTTACCCCTCCCCTAGGCTTAAGCAAACTTGCAGTCAATTAGCCCGGGGACAGACTTTGGAACGCGACTGGCACGCGAAATGATGCCAACGTTGCGCATTTGGCCAAAACAGTTAACCGAGATTCAATTTAGCTGGCATTGCAAATATTTTTGCGTGTCAGTGTAAGCATTGACCACTGTCCAAGGTGGGGCTACCCGCGCGGGCTATTAATCAAAACAGAGGCGCCAATGGACGCAAACAATGCGTTTAAATATGTTGCCCATAAATGGCTAGGCTGTGCCTCCATATCCTAGCCGTTCCCATGCCACACCTCGGACACGCCCTTAAAGGCCGCATATAAATAGTTTTGCTGGAGCCTCAACGGTGCTTCATTTGTTAGCTGACTGACAGGCGAGTCAAGTTGACGTTGCCATCGACTCTGAGGGTGGACAGCACACTTTCATGATGTTATTGCTGTTGCTGTTGTGGGACACAAAAAGGCTTCTACGTGCCTCGCATATGCGTTTTGTGTGGGCGTGGGTATTGAAACAATACAAGGGGAAGACCACACGATGCGCAGATCGAAAACAGTTTACAGAAATGATTACTACTGGGCGAATGCGTAATGAGCAATGTGGCGTATGTGTGATATATTGCCCTGCCCTACACACACGAATGCCCAGCAAAAGATGTGAGCAGGAGCATCCTATGCAGCTGTCTATGGGTATATTCCATCAACATCATTAGTGTGGCACATGACTGCAATGGTAGATTCATTGTACGACCGTGTATCTAATTAAAAGAGTTCTTGTATTTCATGTGTAAAAAAAGAAAAATTATATTGAACACCATTCTTAATCATGATAGTTGCTATCAGGATTTATTTTCAAAAGTAATTGGAAAAGCATCACAGAAGAGCTGCTAGCTTCAACATTTATTTATTGCTAACCCAATTAGATTTTTCTGTTAAGTACAGCTTCGTAAACATGATTTTTCGCATCTATGAACTTCGCAGTAAATAACAAAATTGTAATAAATATTGTAATGAAATTCCTTTTTTAATTTGTAAATACTCTCTGTTGATATTAAGATTTTATTTTAAAATATTATATTTTTCTATGAAATATTCCGCTTTGCTTTAACCAAAATGTTTATAAATAATAAACTCATGTAAGCACATATATTCAAACTGCATTTCCTTTTCACCTTTATAGTAAGCCGTGCGAGATGATTTATGATGCTTGTTGAAATACTCCTACATGATGCTGACACAACAAAAAGTATATAATCTCTGAACTGAACTTTAGCTGCTCTCAGTAAGTGGCATATAGAAGCCAAACGCTAGGGGCATAACATTTACGGCGGGCGTCAAATGTCGTTACAGCTGTCACAATATGCAGCAAGCTGAAAGTGTCGACAAGACCATCAATATCGAACGAATGTTCAGCCAGACAAACATATTATAGTGCGGACAGAATGGAGCACAGAACGAACCGCATTTAAATCACAATAAATCATAGATCCCGACGTTAAAGTTCACTTCCATGCCATTTGCTGCGAATGCATGAATGCTTGAAAAATCGAGTTTCCTACTGGCTAACATTAAGTTCGCAAATAGTTTATTTCACCATTCTATGCGATACTATGTATATTATCATAAGTAGAAGATTGCCTTAGCTTTTAGTATAGGCTTTATACTACCTAATTGGGTAGTTCTCTGATTCTCATTTTGTTACATGACAAAACTTTTGTATTATTAACAAACTAATTAAAAATACAAATATCAACAATTTTTATAAATGTTTACTCTTAGTGACTCAAATGAATAAGAGCACTGCTTTTGATTAGTCAATGAGTCAGAAAGAAAATATTTGAGTACACTTACATTAAATGTATAAGAAATAGCAACTATGAGCTCATTTGGCTGCCTG
Organism: Drosophila leonis; assembly: GCA_035045365.1. Classification (NCBI taxonomy): domain Eukaryota; kingdom Metazoa; phylum Arthropoda; class Insecta; order Diptera; family Drosophilidae; genus Drosophila; species Drosophila leonis. The sequence goes on along the minus strand of JAWNPC010000307.1, from coordinate 975,202 downwards.
GCAAACATTGTTAGGTTGCACCAACTGTTATAAACATAAATATATAACGATTTATGAGACTGCAAACAGATATATGCACAGATATTTATTGTACTCATATACTTGTTGCCCATTAGTGAAGCAAAAAAGTAAGAAATAAACTGAAAACGATTACGCAGAGCTTGTTGAGCCGTATAAAACTCGTGAGACTGAATGTTTGAACTTTAATAAGTGTACCAATATTTTTATTGTTTATTGCCAACAAATTGGTTTTGGCTGAGTCAGCCGCTTGTGTTGGCTTTTATGTTCATATCATAACGGAATTTATATTGTTTCTTTAGTTTTGGGCTCCAGTTTGATTGCATTCGTTGGCAATGTTTCGTTTTCTGTTATGAACTGAAGGCGTTTATTGAGCTTTTCACGCCATTGCTAATGAGTAAAACATTTACGAGCCGCCCCACACCCCGATACCACGGCTGCCAGCCAATGCCAATAGCAACAACAATGATAACTGAAGCAATGCTTTTCGCTTGGCTAACTTTAAGTAAAGAAACTTTAAGGCCTACAAAATTGGTGTTGTTTAATTTGGGGCAGCTCATGTGCAAAGCCTTTGGTAAATCTCTTGTAACAAGAACTTTCTATTTATAGTACTGTTATTCAAGCCCTGAGGGCTTATCAGTAGCCTGTCGCCAGCTTGTCTGGCGCTTTCTTTGCAAAACCGCAAGCTATTCGCCACTGGCGCCCATCCATCAATTTGGTTTACTTTATCGATAGGCAAAGCATTACCCTGATCCCGCTTTATATCTGTTATTGTGTATGTGCTATGATTCGGTCATAGTTAGTTGATAATGCGCCCAATTTAAGCACAGACAATTTGACGCAAAAAGTATTCGGGTATTTGAAGTTGAGCTAAGATTTAACCAAGGTCGAATATTTGAAATAAATATATATACTTCTGCTTCATTTGAACTTTGTGTCCATTGCCTGAATTAAATTTGGACCAACAATATTGTGAAGCAAAGTTTTGTATCACATAATTGGTGCTAACAGCAATAACAGCAGCAGCAATGACACACTTCTAGCACAGACGAAGTTCCATTTTCAGTTTAACTTGAATTTACACTCAGTGTCATTTTTCTAGTCATAGAGCAGAAAAGTCATTTATGCAAACTGCTTGCTTTTGGTAGTGGAAAGCAATTGCCAACAACGGCAATGGAAATGGAAGCTGTTCCTGATAATTGAATGTATTGTTCTGGGAGTTTTTGTGTGTTTTTGTCATGCTTCTAGTGTCTTGTAAGAAGTTGGTAGTTTTGGTTTATTTGTCGCCCATTTATATAAATGTCTTTGGGGTAGACAGAGCAGAGCCGCATCTGAAGTAGACCACAGAGATTCGAGTGGGTATTTTATGATTTCTTTTCTGTGGGTGTCTAGTTTTAGCTGATGACGCACATTCAGCGCTCGACATCGCCATAGCCTTGTATTTATGCTTTCGTCATCACTCACAGAGGAAAACACAACAACCTGTTGGATGGGGGATTCTCTGGCTCTGGCTCATCAGCCAACCAATTGTAGGCGATATAAATGTAAATGAAGGATGCTTTACAACGCTTATGCTTATTTTTCTATGGTACGAAAAAGTGTATTTTTACTTACTCGTGCATAAACGAATATTTTTTATGAATAAATCGTTGGGCTACAATTAAAGCATCAATTTAAGTAAGCTTCTCTACAGACAATTTCAACAAGACACAAATTAGGGTCTTTAACGTTTTGCACGTATTTATAGAGATATTGTTGTCTCGTTCTAAAAATAAATAAAACTCAGTCTACTTTCTATTTTGGCTATTGATGAGTTTGGCCGTCGACAGTACAAATATAAAAGAAAAGCAAATTTAAACGCCACTCACAGGCCCAAAATCCATTCAAAGCCAATTTACATGCAGCACACCGTCAAACATTGTAATTGTGTGCGAGAGTGTGTGTCTGTGCGTGTGTGTACTTGTGTTAGTTTGTGTTTGTATGTGTATCAGGAGTAGCACCTGATCCCATTTGGAATGGGAGCTTGGCTTTTATGTAGCGGCTGTTGACTTTTCACATTGGCTTGTGCCTACCCTTAAAACAAATCATCTTTTATTATAACGCATTAATCATACGCTCTGTGAGCCCCGCAGTTTTGCTTTGCTGGCTGCGGAAGTGCAAAGTTCTTGCACACAGCACACAAAATATACACACAAATAGCGGATCACAAAAATACTGTGCGCTACGTTTTGTTTAACTTTGCTTACTGCTTTTCATCAGGTTTTGCCGGAGCTTTTAATTTTTTGCGCCCTGTTGTTGCCTACTTTTGTGCTGAGGCCGTAATTTATGACCAGGTGTGCAGTGGCTCTAATTGCGTGATAAGTTTCAGCAATGAGCATTTTGTGTTTCTCTTTTTTTTGTATTTGTATTTTATTTATGCTAGACCTGATGCTTTATCAGGCGTTTTTGTTACGATTGACGTCAATTTTATTGTGGAAGCTTCAACTAGGCTCAGATGGTCGACGGCCTCCCCGGATACCAATTGATTTATGGCTGCTTCTTATTAACAGAGCCCGTTGCGGGGCTCGCCAAGCGCAATAGTGCCTTGACAGTTCGCCAATAAGCAAACTATTCTAATTGAGACGAAAAAAGTTTCACACTTAAAATGCTCAACCCATCGCTGCAGTTGGGCGCACAGCATGTAAGCTGTAGCATACTTTTCAGCTTGTTTTTGTCCATGGTAGCCAACACACACAATATCCAACATTGACAATGTCGCTATTCACTTCCCAGCCATAAAACCATTGAAAGTTCGTTTAGCTGCACGTCGAACCAGAATAGCTTTGGGGCGTATGGGGGCTTTTAACAGTGACAGTGTAGAAGAAAAGGAGTTTGCGGAAAGGGGCAACTGCAATTGCTGCTGTAGAGCTGCGGCAATACGCGACTACGGTACTGCGTCATGTGGGGTGGTATGCAGCTGTTTAATGCCAGCCAACCAAGCGGCAGGCCATCTGTTTATCTTGGCCCTGTCAACGGCAAAATGCTGGCCCCAAACGTAGTTCGACATTTAGTAGGCGATACCACGAAAAGCCGTAAAAAGAGCAATAGCAAAACAGCAGTCAGAATATGCCAGTGCGCTTTAACGTTTCGTCTTTCGTATTTCGTATTTGGTATTCAAAAATCCAGTTCACTACGAGCAATCATGCTGCGTCCTAGGCCATGTGAACGTTATTCGCCCCTTGAGCATGTGGGCGTGATACTCAACCGGAAAACTTGGGCTCAATACGAAGTGGGCCAGACTTGACTAAAGGTTGTCGTGCGCCGTCTCTGAGCACACAGTGTCTATTACAAAGATACAACTCAGATGGCATAATGTCAAGGAAGAAGTTTACATTTAAATTCAGGACACCAAGCATCAAATTAATGTGAAATTTGGATTTTGATTAAGAGTGAATGAAAATAAATGGCAGCGTAAAAGTCAAATGTAAATGTTAAAAAGCACACCAAGCAGTTGTTGGTATTGGCACAGAAATGTAAAAATATTTGGGCAAGAATTATAAAGAAGCGATAGGGACATAGCAGGCCGACTAAGTAGCAATTAAGTCCGACGTTTGCTCAAGGGTAAAGTAATAAATTGGGCAAAAAAAAAAAGTTTAATATGCTTTAAATGTTGCATTTTTATAGAATTTACTTAAGTGACTTAAATTCTTAGTTTAACTAATTTGATTTTTTTAGAGAAAAAGCATCAAGTTTCGAGAATGTATTTAATAATGCATAGAAACCAATGAGCCTAAAATACAATTAATCACAATTTACACTTAAAAAGCCATAATTGCAGCATACAAATCTGACTTTACATCCTTTGATATATTAAAGGATTTATGGTTCTATGATAATAATTTCTTTTTCACTAACTTTAACACAACCACAGCTATGTCCACACAGTTTCTCGATACACATATATTATATATATATATATGCATATTCGGAAGATGCTGTCATAATAACATAAAAGTTACTCATAGCCCGGCAGTCACACCTATTGTTAAATAAACAAACCCCGCACATGCAGCATGTCAGCCAACGGCATATTTATGGGCGCGTCGTTAATTTTGCGCATCACGGCAGGCAGTGCGAACAGCTGTGAGAGTTTTTGGGAACGAACACTGTTCCGGCTGTGAGTTCGGAGGATTGGTATCGGGGTCCGCCATTTTCTGGCAATAAACTTCCAATTAATGGCCGCCAAATGAGTTTGAATGGCCAAGGCATTGCGGCCGCTTTGTATATTTGCCTTTTGTTTGCCGCAGGTGTTTTAGTCTGTTTGCTTGGTTTGCGGTGGCCTACAACGTACTCACCGCCCTAGCTCGGCCCAAGGTGTTGATGACCCAGAATCAGTGCGTAATGCTCTGCAAATTTATACGTGAGCTTTAATTTTTGGTCTATGCCAATTTTCATTACGAGCTAATGTCATTTATGTCTGCATGAATTTTAGTTAAAATTAAATTATTTAATATATAATTAAATATACGTGGAATTCGCTTGTGCTGGTAACATATTATAATGATTAGAATATTAATTTTTTGTTTGTCAATTTGAAAATTTAATAGTCGTTATACAAAATTGTAAATTTCTTGTATAGCCTAACGCCCACATAATTGAGAAAGTTGGTCAGCTGTCTCTGCAGGGTACATTTCCATATTTGCTTTAGGCGTCATTTTTATCCTATTTTAAATGTTTTCAAAGTCAGCAAACATTTTGATGGCAGCACATTTTATGGAAATGGGAGCGTGACATTATTGTTTCAGCATAACAAGACAAGAAGCACGACTGCCAAACACGGAATTCAACCTTTTAAAATTATAATTATTTTTTTCATATATTTGTTTTAGAAGAAAATGATTTTAAAGTTTTGAATAGTCAAAGTAATCAAAAAAAATGTAATATACAATATATTAAAGAGAACTTAAATTTTTCCTGCTTTTATATATTCGGTTCATGTAAGCATCAATGTCGAATTTTTAATCCTGTCTTTGAATGTTATTTATAGCTCAGCTCTAGTTGTCTCTTTTATAGTTTGGTTTATACTTAGGTGGCTGGATGGAGCAGTTAAAATAAAAAGGCAGTTTTCAGTTATGTTATTACGAAAGTATGAGCTTTTTTTCTTAGCTCTTTATCATTACAGGAAACACGACCAACTACCACCTCCAGAGTATGGCTAAGACACCGACAGTGCATTCTGCTACCTACAAATAAGCACACAAACATATACACACAGAGCATAGACAGCAAACGTCTGGCTATGGCAACGACTTTAACTTCCGTTTCCGCTTGTAACAAAATGCTGGGGGCAATGAAGTTAATAAAAGGGAAACCAACTTTTTTGCGCTTTGTTTAAACAAGATTTCAGGCCGTTTAGGTTTATGGCTCTGTGTTGAAACGAACGCCGACAGTTCACTTAGGCCAACTTTTGCCCTAAGCTAATTTAGCTAATTTAAGTAACTTTCTAAGTGCGCTTTGCAACTGCGTTTCATTTAATGGTAGCTCGACAAAATGGAATAATAAGTGCGTGAAATCGGGTGTCAACAACGATAAGCAACCAATAATGTTGAGAACTGAACAGGGGTAGGGCAAAGTAGGTCGTCCTCAAATGCCTCAAATGCCGTCCATTTGTAAACTCACATTGATTGACCAAAATTGAATTCAAACAAATCCGTTATTAAATTGACTCGAATGTCTGCCAGAATTGATAATCCAGATGACAGCAGCCACAAATACCAATAGCAACAAAAACCAAAAATAATCACAACCGCAAAATGTAACGAAAAACATTTTACCGCACAGCTGCAAATGGTGTAAAAACTGAAAAAAGGAAGAGTCAAATGGACTGCGATTGTAATGGCAACTTCAAAGAGGAGTGTGGCCAAAGTTGAGTTGTCTGAAGTGTTTGGTAGAGGTTTGAAAGTGGCTAACGAATATCCGAATAGCTGGGCTGTGTTTTGTTTTGCCATAAAAGCCAATTGCTTGCCATTTCTGTGGATTGGTCGCACCCAAAAAAGAAAAAAAAAGAAGCTCGTTGCCATCATGACACAAAAATTAAAGTAGCAAAGGGATTGGAGGAGGAGGTGCTTACAAATGGGTTAGTGAGTTAAAAGGTGTTCATGGCTGTAGGTTTCCAAATAAAAGCAAACCAGTTTTTGTCCTTAAAATAGCTGTGCAAAAATCATACTACTCCCAGCCACATTCAGCCCACTCAGAATTCCCGTGAGGGCTTACTTTTTATTTAACAAACGCCAATTCACACTGGCTGGGTGAAGTATGCCGCCGGTCTGCCTCTGTGCTGCTGCCTCTGTTGATTGCACCGCGGGCGACCATAACAATTAGACTGAAATTAAGGGAATTAACGCCTTCTGAAAACTGTCAGCAGCTTGCGTATTGCGTGTGGCTGCTGGCCACGGAAAGGGAGCAGGAATCACACACATGGCAACTCATATTGTCCTCTGTGCCGTCTCTGCTGCTAACCGCAGCAGCAATTGTATCCAATTGTGAATCTAGTTAACGGATTATTAAACATCGAATTTTACGCCATGAAGCTTAAAGTAAATCATCCAAAAATATTATCTTTTTAGAAAAAAAAAACACTCTGAATAATTATACATTTTTTAAAATCAAATACTTTAATTGGAGCTTTTCGCCAAATGTTTACTTCTTATTCTCTGCTAGTCTATAATGCTAAAGTTTATTTTATTCATAGTAAAATTGTTAAATTCAACTTTTTCAAAGTTCAGTTCAAAACTTTCACTTCAACCAAACAAACAAAGTTAAAAGTAAATGTTCTAAAATAGTAACGCAAAACTCGATAACTTTTGAAACGATTATTTCTTGAGGAATAACACGACATGCTGCGCATTTGTTTCCTCTGACACTTTGTCCTACTGTGCAGCGGCATTGCAAGTTTAGCTCAACACGTTTATTTTCAAAAGTATGCGAATTTTTTGTTTCGGCTCTCTCTAGTGCTGTTCCCTGTTTGCCCTGATGTTCGCTTATAAGATAATTCTTCTTATTGTAACATTTTGTATTGTGTTCAAGTAGCAAAATGTTCATATATACTTATACATCTGTTTTTTCGCTTTTGCTTCATTGCACAATCGGCTTTATAGTTGTGCACAAGAAAAGGACTTCCTGAATACGTTGAAGCAGTCAAAAAGAAAATGCCTGCTGAGATTATGACTTAGGTGCCTGTGCTGTACTTTTGTTGTACTAAGCGACTAGTTGCTGCGTACAAAAAAGAAAGAAAAAAAACAAACAAAAAGGAAAATAAGCTAGAGTCTAGAGCTCTGAACGAAAAATCAATTAGACAAATCCATGGAACATGGCTACATAGCATCAGTTGTTATTGCCCAAGCGTAACGACAATATTTGCACGGTGAATGTCAAATTTTAAAGTTCATATTGTGGTGGAATAAATGGCAGAATTGTTATTTCAGCCCTTTCCACACATACACACACGTGCACCCACTCTGTATGTCTTTCTCTTTCACTCTCTTTCCTTCTTTTTCTTTTCCATTTGTCTCTCCCTGTCGCTGCTGAAACCTTTCATTCGCCTGTTTGTATGCAGATTTGTTTGCTTTATCGATTGTGCGATAGCATGGACTATTTGACTGACCTCAACACCGTTTGCTTGTCCTGCGTTGCTATTTCTGTTTGCCCGTCTTTCTTCACCTAGCAAAGCAAACAACTTCCGTATGATGGCAGGGCTAAGCCGGAGCACTCAGACGGTTAGTTAAGTCAGTCGGCCGAAGCGTCTAAATTAATGCATTCAGACTACATTCATGTTTGTTTATTTTTCGATTTTTTTCCTATGCACACATGAGTCTTAAGCATTTAAAAAAGCAACAGCAATGGCAACTGCTGCTTTGTAGTTACTCAGATTAGCCTCATGTTAACCCTCAATTACACTCAATCAAAAATTCTATCAAACTTGCAATATTAGTTTTTTAATATGGCCACATAACTATAGTTATTCTTACTTACAAACAGTTGCCTGTTGCAGATGGTTAAAACTTCATTAAATATAGAATTCTATTTAATTAATTAAGTCAGCAAATTTAAGACACAGCTAATCTAAATAAGTGGCTGATTGCTGCGAATTACGTAGAAGTTTCTATAGCTTGCTAAACTCAGCAGCACTCAACAGTCGCTGCTTGGTGGAAAGGGTGGTTCCGAGTCGATGATAAACAATGGGTTTCCGTTGTCTGCCGGATAATATGAGAGTCGAACTTAAATGAACAATCGATGTTATCTGACGTAGCTGGCCCATGGAAGCCACTTCGGCAGCGTGCACGTTTTTATGGAAGGTACTTAAATGGGGGAGCTCTGGAACTTTAGCGCCAAGTTAATGCGTTTTATCAATTGAGTTCCATCAAATGAAACACTTTGTAGCGAGAAGTGAAAACGAAATGAAGCCAAATAAATTGGATTCCTCAAATGGAATGAGAGCCCAAAAGTTAGTTAGTGGTGCTCCAGCGAATAGCCCCTCGCCGCATAAATTAGTTGCCATCTTCAATATGAGACGCAATCTCATTGCCTTAAAAGTATTTATTGCCAGTATTTCGCAAGAAGGTGCCTTCAAGATTAAAGGTGTGTTCTGCCTTACAGATACATTATATGCACAGGCTTCTTTCTTTACTCTTTTATGCGTTGCTCCATCCTGTCTTTAATTGCAGCTGCTGCTTTCATTTTGTGCCGTGATGCTTGAGCTCGGATATTCAAGACATTTTTATACTAAAGCCTTGAGGTTGAATGCGAAAATTAAAACCTGAGTGAGAAACATTTACGAAACTATTTCCAGCGCTCAGCTTTAAGGTGAAAAGATTATACGAATTTCGCTGAACTGAAAGTGAAGTCACCATGGCATTTGATCCCACTGAAGGAATATAAAAAAATAACTCTTGAGTTTTTAATTTTGAATAATTTAAGATGAAATTCTTTATTTATTGCACACAGAACATTTAACTGGAATCGTACATATTATATATGAGAATCGTATGCAGTTTCTTCTTATTTCCTATGATATATGCATATATGTCACATTTAGATTTATATTTCAGAAAGTATGTTGAAAACTGTACAACATACAACATTAACAATACCATATATAATTATGTGTTTATTTTTAATATGCTTTGTGCAACATTTTGGTTTCGGGCTTGGATTTCTGTAATTCTGTAGTATGTTTATATTGTTTGGTTAATTAAAGGTACAACTCTCATTTAATATTTATCGATTATTCTTATAGACGGCAAGATTCGCTATTTGGCCTCGAATATATGTAATTTAAAACATAGACACACAATTTAGCTATTATGAGATAATATTCTCTTGTCTTTGGACTAACTACTTAATAGATATTTACGTGGATTTAACTTTGCTATTTTACTTCAAATACACATATAATTTAGAGTAGTTTTTACGCGCATTTGTTTAAACGGATGAAGCTATTCTTTCTTTTTTTTGGTTTTACCAAAGACTGTTAATCGTATTTTATCTACAAACTTTTAGATGGAAGCTCCTAATGAGGATAATGCCTCATTTCCAACGTTCCTGCTTAGACGCTCGCGTCGCTGTACTCAATTCGAACTGTGCGCCGCGGTCGCTGCCCCGCTGTCGCATTGGGATTCGTATCGCTGGCTGCCAGGCTGCGCAGCGCCAGCAGCTCCCTCGGCTACAATTGTGTTCGCTTTGACGTGCTATTGCTGGATGAGGTGGGCGCATCGCCTGGAGCCTCAACATAGGAGTAAGAGGGCGTTTCCATGACTAGAGGATGACAAATCTCGTAGACGGGCACCTTCAGGCTCGTCTTACGCAACCCGCCCAAGCTGCTCTGTGAGCTTGAGCTGGGCCCAAACGAACGTCATCTGGACTCGTGTCCTAGCTCAGAATGTGACTGATGCAGCTCGCTCTCATCGCCAAAGCTGTGAGCCGCGGCGCTAGGTGTAATACTGGGCGTACGTCCTTGAATGCGTATGGCGGACATGTCAGAACCGCGGCGGGAGCTCTTTAGGGAGACACTCTGGCGAGAACAGAAGCAGCGGCATATGATGCGCTTGAAAGCAAATCGAAAGTCTTTGGAAAAGAGTGCATAAATCATAGGATTAACCGCCGAGTTGCAATAGCCCAGCCAGAAGAGTACTGAAAACAGTAGCGGATCAACGCAGTCCTGACAGAACGGCCTGATAATATAAATTGTAAAGAATGGACACCAGCAGAAGATGAACATGCCCACAATTATCGCCAAGGTTTTGGCCGCCTTCGTCTCCATGCGAAAACGCTTCACTTGTGCCTTGATATTGCGCCTGCCCATTTTTTTGTTAGCGGATCTCGGATGACCAGCAACGCCCCCGGCTTCGCTGGTGTTGCTTTGTCGCCGTGATAGTTCTGGGAGCGTTTTGCCGACCTGTAAAAAACAAGTGCTGCCACCATGATGCTGCTGTCTATAAAGTTGCGACTCTGTCGAGTCACGTCCATGGGCGCTATTGTAGTGTACGGAGAAGAGGGCATTGCCGGAGGTGCGCCGTTCATGCGTTGGCTCCTGTTGTGCCATCTCATTTATATTTTCGCTAGACGGATACGATACAGATATCTTGATTTTATCGTGCTGATGATGTAAACGACGCGTCGCATATTTGCTCAGACGTTCCGGCGACGGCGTGCCTAGAGTAGTTGTGGTACTTTGAGTGCTGCCGTTGCTGTGCATCGAGTCCTGCTGGTTGGAACCGCGGCCTCGATGTATGCGCAATGTTAGACGCTGCTCCTCGAAACGAGAGCCAATGCCCTTGGAGCCTGTTGAATGGGAAAAATTGAATTGACATTAGTTTGGCGTTGCACACATTTCACATACTGATTCCTATTTTATTGAATATTGCTCAAGCGCCCCGCTGCATGGCACGCAAAGCGTTTAAATGCCCTCTGTTACCATTGTCATTGCCTACACTGGTTGGCATACCTTCCCCTCCCATGTGACATGTCTTGGCGCTCTGCCAGGCTGCACTTTAGTAAATTAAACGCGTAATTATGCAAATGTCTTGGCATAAGCACAACAAGCACTCAATGCAGGCCCTTGTCTCGCCGCTATCCTTGGCAACAATATTGTCCTATTGCTCGCCTTAGTCATGTTTAAGCTGCTTTCAAAGCGAACTTTATTTCATTAACACACATACATTTGCATAATTTCACACACACACAACCACTCACGCACTTTAGCATTCCTGTTTTGCATTTATTACTCATACGCACGTTTAACAGCTGTATAAATTTTCATTACACGCCGCGTGAATGTAATGAATAATCACCACAATGATGCCATGTCATTCGGATTGCTGCTGTCGTTCATACACTGTTCAATAATTTATGACTCTATGATACGATACAAACTGATACTCTGACCTATGTTAACCATTTGCTTTGAGCTTAACCTATCCAAACATTTTAATGGAGACGAAGCTCAACAGCACTTCAATATTTCTTAAATATATAGTCTGCTAAAGAACGCCGGAATAGTTCAATACACTTGCAAAGTGATTGAAGTAATTGCATAGCCAAGATAACTAAATCTGACCTGAAAATAAAAAGTGTGCCAAAAGCACTGTAACTAATGAGACTTTTCTTAAATTCTTTTTAGGCTACGGGTAAAGGATTTAAGTTAGTTTTCTTTTATAACAATTAAAAATAAAACCATTTACTATTTATTATATATTAATCATACGAGTATATATATCGCCACTATCAATAGTGGGAATGCTTTTTAATTTCGCTTAAATTGAATCGAATTAATTTCGCTTAAGTCGGTTAAAGGACTCGTGAGTATTTTTGTCTGTATTGGCTTGTATATTTTGAACAGTGTGGGGCTTGTTATTACCTTTGTGTGTGTTTGTTTACCTGTAGAATATCAGAACTGCTGTGTCTTGCAATTATTCTTAATATAAATTACCTTTAATTTTGTCGGCGATCGATTTTTGCTCTTTGTTTGCTTTCATTTTATTGAAAATTATTTTCACTTAACCAAATTATTGGCCGATATACACATATTAATTACTATATTACTCATATAACTGAACTGATGCATTCTACTAACAAGAAAGTGAAACAAATGGGGCCTGCTTAATATATGTAGTCACATCTCGAGGTACTTAGCTCAAAGTGTGTTTTTATAAACATGAAGTAACATTAATTTAGCTTAAAGTACAGATATAGGTACAAGTATATGTATGTCTTATGCCTAGTTAAATACGTGAAAATTATTGCCATATAGTTACAACGTTGTTCAATGCGAATACTGTATATGTCAGTGGGGCTGCCCGGCGTTTACAAAAGTACAAAAGCGATGTGCATTGCCTTATGTCAAGAATTTGTAAGTATTTGTTGTTGTTGTTGTGGCTGGTACTTCTGCTGTTGGGCTTGCTTAGAGCACACGACCCTTACAGAAACCGCCGCGCCGTATACGCCTGCTGCCCGTGGTATCCGCATCGCCATCTCTGATGCTGGCTTCCTGCGGCAGGGAGGCAGTGCGCTGCAGGGGACTCGGTTCACAGTTGCCCATTAGTCAGCTGAAATCAACTCCATCGCCATCATCGGAACAGCCTGAAATGGTTTTGTGGAAAGTGGCGGGCGCCATAAGAGCCCGCGCGGCAATCATCTGGAAATTCTCAGAAGCCCGAAAGCCGCTGCGAGTGCACACGCAGCGACAGACAATGCGCTTGAAAGCAATGCGAAATTCGTGGGAGAAGAGGGCATAGATCACCGGATTAATGGCCGAATTGCAGTAGCCCAGCCAGAACAATACCGAAAATACTGTTGGCTGGATGCAGTCCTCACAGAAGGCGCGTATCAGATACATCGTGAAGAACGGCAGCCAACAAACTATGAAACCTCCCACAATTATGGCCAATGTCTTAGCCGCCTTTGTTTCCATGCGAAAGCGTTTCACTTGGAACTTTGCATTCCGTTTTCCGGAACGCTTCTTGCCCGATGTCAAGCCAGTTGAATTGCCACTCTCCAGATCAGCTGCTGCTGTGCTGGCCGTGTCCAGATTGAAGGTGGTTTCGCCAATGTCAAAGAGGCTGCTCTTGAATGAGGCACGTCGACCGTTGCTAAGGTTGCTGACACCACTTTTGGTGTTGCTGACGACGGCATAGTGGGGCGAGGGTGGCGGCTGCTGCGTGACACCCATACGAGGTGATTCCAACATATTTTCCGAAGAGGGAAAAGATACCTTAATGGATACCTTCTCGTGCCGCTGGCGACTCACGCGCATCGAAGTGGCTCTTTTTGGCGTGGTCGTGTGGGAAGCAGGCTGTTGATCCTCATTCGCAGTGCTCAAGGCGGCTCCTGTTGCCCCATAGCTATTCACACTCAGCGTCGAGGACATGGAGTGTACCGAAAGTGGCGTGCGCTGCGGTGTGCCGCAAGGGCGACCACGATGGATGCGCAGTATTAGCTGGGAGTCATCAACGCGATTGTTTCCCCCAGATTCGCGTGGGCTGCCTGCAATAAGTCAGTGTGGGAATTTGGCAGGAAGTCGAAATGGGACTCAATACAAATATCACAAAATGCAATCACATTATGTTGTTTTGGTTGTATGTAGTGGGTGTCATCGTGAACACATGAAAACATTCAGCTTGTATTATACATGAGCTTGTGTATGCGTGATTGTTGTTGGTTTTGGATCGGTATTGATTTTTGTTTATTTCGAGTTTTCTTTGGTTAGACACACACAAAATTTTAGTAATTAGGGCTAGCACACATGAGCAGAAAACGGGAATCTAACTACGTACGTTAACATATAGATATTTATTGGAAAATTTATCAGTTTATCTTTAATTATAAGAATGTACACTACTCCAATATATTATATAACATAATATACTTTATAAAAGTGTAAATATTAGGTAGATTTTCGCTTTTAATTTATATTTATTGCCTATTTTTTGGGGCATGCTAGAAAATTTAAATTGATTTATTTTTAAGATATTAAAAGAGTATGGTTTATAAAAGATTCTTGAAATTATTATAAAAGAACATGCCCGAATGTACAAATGTTGGGTTTCAAAACAACCTAATTATAATTGAGTATTGAAAAGTATTTATCAAATAATTTACTTAATTAAAAATAAGTAATTAATTGTTTCGGCAAGTTTGTTAATTAATTAGCTGGAATTCCTTATGCTTATGCTTTTTCTGGTTCGTGCTGACACAATTCAATTGCCGACGGCCTTTAGCCCTATTCGCATTAGCTAATAAAGTTGGGTTTTCATAGTCAGTTGATGTCAGAAAACATTGATACATTGACGGAATTGAATTAATAAGAGGTATAAGTCTAATTCATAATGAAAATAATTTATTTTATTTAATCGTAGTACATTTTCATGAATATTTTGTTCTTATGTTAAAAATAGAAATGCAATTTGTAAATAAATACGAGATGACATAACTTCACATTTTTAACGCATGGTTTCAAGTTAAATAAAATCGGACTTAATAATAAAAACCTTTTTAAAAAATATACTTTTTATACGTTAAAAATTGAATTGAATTTGAACGGTATGTATATTGGAAAATTTAAATGAAATAAATGAGAGAAAGTAGGTAAACCTGAAAAATTCCATTTGCATAAAAACAAACCTTTTGACATATGCAGAAATGTAAATATTAATATAAATGTAAAAGAAAAACATCCATTGAAAAGCTTTTAATAAATTTGATAAAGTTTGAAAAGGGAAAATGCGAAAGCCGTATATTTTCCCATTAATGTGAATATGAAAACTATTTTATATTTATTTCCCGAAGCGGAAGGTTCGTGAACGGCCGCAGGCATTGAGAGGGATAAACATATCTAAGCTTTTTGGTTGAAACGAGGCGTTCTCCACAAACAAGCAAATAAAATGAAATTGTTTTTCACACAAATCATTGACAAATAGAAAACGCATATGCAAATTTGTCGCTGGAAACAACAGCTTACAATAGAAGAGTTCATGAAAAAAATAAAACATAACAAAACAAAACACATAAAATATTTACATCTGTATACGAAAATACCATTTCATCACCAATTTCAGTGTAATGGATTCGATGGCATTTAAAATAATTATATAATCAATTATTTGTCGATTGCCGTCATTTGTAATCAACTTATAATGCTGTTGTTCAATGATTTAAATATATAATAAGTCAGATGTATATTTGGTTACTTTGGTTTTGTGGCATTTCTGTTTTTGTTTTTTTTTGTTTTGTTATTTATTTGAAGTGACCTTTAAATAGGTACCTGGGAGAATGTAAGGCTGAAACTGATTCGAGTGAAAGTCAAGGTGAAATCTTAAATCTTAGAAAGGCTGGCGTAAAAGCTGCAACGCCTGCTGTTGACACGGGACCTGGCCCTGGCCCTGGCTAGGCCCATTGAAATTGAAATTTTGAAAGCCCTCAGTTTGTGTGCAACTGGCGAAACAACAATAACAGGCTCAAGTGCTACGCCTGACACTCTTCTACTGCTGCTGCTGTTAGTAGTGTTACTGCGTGTATTTTAATAGACGTCGCCATGAACCTCAGCTAGTTTATGAACTTGAAACTTGATTACCTTCAAAAACCACTAAAGGGCGAGTGGGCCATATAGGAATCCTACCCTAACAGCAACAATAATAATAAAAACAAAAACAAAAACAAAAGCTATGCACACGCCCCCGCATTGTGTCACGAAATGTTTTCAGACTTTTGCGTTTCGTGTTGTGTGCTAAAACTAGGACTGGCGCGCAAAGTGAAAGAAATGAAGACACGCACGGCAAGTGGTCCGTACAAAAAACTATAACAAGCTCAGCGCCGCTGTGTCTACATATGTGTTTCAAGGCTGTCGCATGATATTCAGCGAGCGGATGTTTCTGAAAATCGGGGCTTTGTCTAAAAAACAGTGTCAACTAAGGACACGCCAGCTGCAAAACAAAGCAACACAACAGCCTAACTGAGCCTAAAAACAAGGCATACAGAAAACAACACGATGTCATCATATGCCAGCAAAACAGCATTTAGGTAATAATTACGCGACATTCAAGACCCATTCCATTAATGCTAATAATATTATGTGACACTAATGAAATAGAGTATTGACATGAGAAGAGGTGTAGATAATTTAACGCGTAGGGCTTTCATATATAATTTATACTTATAAATTAGGTATTAATCTGTGTCTTAGATAAATCAATTGGATTTTATTATGAGATTACAAAGACTTTTTTGGTCGTTTTTCATCTAAAATTAATTTTTTCTTATAGCCTGTGACTTCACTTGAACCCAACCAAATTATAGTAAGTTGTATCGTAACAGAAAAAATGAAAATTGTAGGTTACAACAGTCCGGACATTAAACTGTCATTAGGGTTTTGGTGAATTGTAGGCACTTTTGACTGGGCTTTTATTTTGGGACTCGCACAAAAGTAGCTGCTGTGGGCCCACAATTAGCAGGAGCATTGAACGCACGAAAAGCGGCTTATTGATTTTTATTATGTAACCAGTCAGTTAGTCAGTAAGGCAGCCAGTCAGACGGTTGGCCTTTTAGCTTGGCTCGGATTATAGACGATGCGTGCGCTTGGCTTGTCAACATTATTGCAGGTAACAACGAAGGCGATGAGATCCAAAGCCCAACTAGAACTGTGTTCAATGAGCTGATCAGCTGGAAGAAAGTACGCTGCAATATTGACAAAATATTGCGCAACTAATGAGCCACATATGAGAATACACACACATGTAGATACATATGTATGTACATAAATACAAGTGTACAGGAGTTGCCCGAGTATTTAATAGCAATTTAAAAAGACACTAACTTCAAATAAAAGTACCCATTACGGACGAAATAAAAATATACTAGACAGATATATAATTTAACATAGCAGCAAGGATACGTGGGTCCCCCAAACTCATTTCAAGCATGCGGAATTTTGTATTTCTCCTTTTTCCTAATGTCTGAACTTTTTTCGTTTCATTACATTGACGCTGCTTTTTTCCTAAGCTGATTCGTTTGATGTGTTGTCTTGTATTCTTGGATGAAAAACAATGCCAATTATTATAAGGATCGCAAACGAGATATAGAAAACAACATAAAGATGTATGCTGTATATGATAAAACTGTGTATTCTAGCATTGAGCAGAATTTAAAGTGCTTAATGTGTATGAATTTTCGTATATTATGGGCAGGAGATATTAAGACTTCAACGCAATAGAAAAAGCTTTACAATTCGTGAATGCGTGGCGGTTTATTGTTGACAGGTATTGGCTTGGGGTATTTTTATTATATTTATATATATTTAGTATATTAGGAGGGTAATTTATATAGGTACTCTAAACTAAATATGTATATAAGCTACAAATATGCACAGTATAATTAGGTTTTTTTTATTAAATATTAATAAGGATTTTAGTGACAAGGAATTAGTATACAAATTGAGATTTTATTTGCCTTTTTTTATTGTAGACTTAATAAAATATTTAAAAACTTAGTTTTTTACATTGACAGTTGAATTATCACTTAGAGCTCTATTTATAAATATTTATTTTTTTATATATGTATGTATATATGTTATTTAGAACGTTTCATGTTTATTTAAATTGTACCGAGTGCAGCACACAAAACAAAATGCCGACAAAAAATGTGTGTGGTTATTTATAAATGTCAAATCTGATTTATACAATTGTTTGTACAACATATCTGGCAGTTGATGCACTTGCTAATTACAATCGCTGTTGGAGTGAAAAAACCATTGCTGTATTAGACACGGGACATAGACGCACAAACAAAGAGATGAATTTCTAGATTACTGATTTCCATTAGATAGATACAATTATTATTCATTCATTATTTCGTTGAGCCATTCAAATCAGTTTAAAAATTTGATCTAAAACTGATTCGGAATTGAAGCACGAAATAGATCTATGAACTTATATTGATGGATACGCTTTGCCAGGTTGTTATAGACAATGGCTCTGATGTGTCATGTTTATAATGTGTACGTATGTATGGGTGTGTGTGGGTGTGTGTAATTTTATATAGACTTTCATTTGATATTATTGTTGTGGTGTTTCTTTTTTTATTAAATAAAAAACGGGGCAAAGACGTCACTCAACAATCTACACGTATAGAGTTTAAAAAATTGATAAGCAGTCGATATGAATATTGAGGATATTTTATGTTATTATATGTACGAACTACAACCGCTACGAGGATTATAAAACTTACTATTTAAGAGTATCAAATCGAATTGAATGAGAAATATTAGAAAATATTAAAGGGACAAAACTTTAAGCTACGCACAAGTTGCCATTAATTTTGTGAATGAGAGTTCAAAAAATGTGTCCAAAAGTTTAATGGATTTATTTTAGCTACCAATCTTGATGTTTACACTACTAAATAAGATACGAATTGTTACTCACCCTTTGTGGTCTTGAATCCTTGATTTATAGCACGCGTGGTACGCACGGCCGCTCGATATATTCGCCAATAGAAGAAGAGCATTACAAACATGGGTATATAGAAGGAGCCCAATGCCGAGTAGAGTACATAGCCTCTATCATTGGTAAGCTCACATTTCCAGGGGCAACTTGTTGCCGGCTGTGGCACATTCAACACTGGTGCATTTAACATATTATTATCCATTTCGGTGCTGGGCGAAATTGTGCTTGTTGTCGTCATGGCTGCAATATGTATTTCAGCTGAGTCATCGATTGGCGAGAAGTTGGGATCGTATGGATTATAGGCATTGCTATTGCCATTGCCATTGCCATTGCCATTTTTAGTTAACAAAGAGGCAGCAGCATCCTGCTCCTGCTTTTGTTTAATTCTATCTACATCTAGGTGCTCATCCTGTGTGCTTGACATTGTGGTGGCATAGTAAAGCGTATAGTTTCCCCGCGTGTAGGTTGGCTGTACCATGGCCTGAAAGAAAAACACGCACGTATAACATATATGTATATTATATATATTTAACATTTGACGGCTTTTTATTAAAAGCTTTATCATCTGGCAACCCCGTTGAAGTGGTGGTATATGTGAGATGAGATGGTTTATATTAAATGCTTTGTCATCCATCTAACCCATTGAAATTCTAGACTCGCACACGAAAATTTCAGAGTCACACATTGCTCACAATAAGCCAATAAAAATTCAACTTAAAGCGGTTTATTTTGCAAAAGATATTCTGGGACGTGTTCTGCATAAATATTATGCCAAGGTGTAGCATACATGTAAGCGCCAGGAACTGGATGTATGTATGTACATATGTACTATATGGTTACACCATAAGCAAAAGTATAGTCGGCAAAGCGATACTCTGCATCACATTTTGTTTGTTCCCATTGATTTGCAAGCTTTTTCATAAATATCCTTGATACATGAGCTGTATTGTTAAAATTTGTCAATTCGCTAACTGTTCTGATAGTTGTCACTCTTGAAATTATAGACCACAGCCACTTCAATCATTTCCCAATTAAAGAGTATTCCTTAGACAGATTAAAGCTTCTTTCGAATGCCAAGGTCGACACTTGAGAGGAATATTATACATGTATTATATATTCTGTCATTTGCAGAGTAGGCGATGGAATATATGTATACCTGATTCGAAATTGAATGAAGTCAAGTGAGAGAGTGTGGGATAAGATGCTTTCACTGGCTGAATTGCTGGCAACAATTCCACATGGCAGTAAGATAATAATAGTCGATGCTTCCAGCTGCTGTTCGCGTAAATTAAGCTTCAATTATGCTCGTGAAATCAGTCCGAGTCCAATGCAACTCCAACCCGAATTGAATGCGCTCAGTTAATGCGCTTATATGATATTTGTATATTTCTGTGATTACAACCTAAGGCAACTGTTGCGAGTTGACTGCCACAATTCGATGGGCATCTGCCATTAAGATTAAGGAAGCAAACAGAACAAGACTACGCCATGAGCTATGCTAGATTTATGTACCCTAAATGGGCTGCCCAAGTGACATACATATGTGTAGGTGGTTCCCACTTGCTAGCTGAACGTCTCCATCAACTACAAAGTTGAAACAATATGGCTAGTAAATTTGACCCAACTTAGCCTTAGGCTCGTTGAACAATAACAGCAGACACACAAGCTCGCAAGCATACACAGACACACATACATTTGTGGACAATAAAGTGTTGCAGGAAGTCGTAATTCGTTGGACCAGTTAGTAGCCATATCGCTGTTGATCTGATTACCCGAGTACAGGGCGCACACACATGAATTATGCCATGCTGTCTGTCGTCGCCTGCTGCCTATTTTTCCCTGGATTCCATTGCGGCATGTATGGCACATCATTATCATTGCCATTACATAAGAGTTTTTATGCATGTGTGCCAAAAATGACAACACTAAAACAGTCGCACTGATGGCAGCAATAGCTAGAAAAAGGAGAATGGCTAAAATACTCAGTAAAAGTTAAACGTCGGGTTGCCTGAAGAGAAGAATAATAAATATTGAGTATCCTACATTGACATTCACCTCATTTGAATGTGTTTTTAATTTATATTGCTTCGATTATAATCAAGTGAACTATAATGAATACATAGATAATATACGTCTTTTTTGTTCTAGTAACAGGGTATTTCCTTTTCAAATGAACTTGATTAAAGCATTTTACTTGTTTTACGGGTATGTTGACACAAGTGAGGCAGATTGCACGCTTTGAAGACTTTCAACTCTAGCCACATTTTCTGCTGCGGTTGGACAACGGTTTCGTCCAAAACTTTAAATTTTAATGATGTCAATGACAGAACATTGCGGTCCGAGGGGTCGCCTAAACGTCGGACTGAGGCTTCTTTTGTAGTTGTCAGTGTTACAAGCGAGTGGGTTGCCTGCCAAAAGCAGTTTTCGTGGTTTCGATTCAGTACAGACAAGCACTTTGCACTTAAATTTATTGTAATTGTGGGTGGGCTTATGCATGTGTAGCCAGGTAGCTTACCTTTTGATCTTTCCAGCCCACCAAAGGTGGAAAGCAAATTACAAATGAGAGTACCCAAATGCCGGCGATTAACGACTTGGCCTTCTTCGTTGACATAATGCTTGGGTAGGTGACGGGTCGCGTGACTGCCACGTACCGATCCAAAGATATGGCACAAAGATTCAGGATCGATGCCGTGCACATCCAGACATCCACTGCCAGCCAAATGCGGCACCAAACGTCGCCAAATATCCAAACCTAAACGAAAATGAAAATAGAAATTGTATTATTTGTTTTTTTCTTTTTTGTTATTTGGAAACTTGCGTGCACTTACCTTGAACACCTCCCAGGTGGCCGAGAATGGTAGCACCGCCAGACCCACCAGTAAATCGGCAACGGCCAAGTTAACAATAAAAAAATTGGTAACACTACGTAATTTGTTTGAACAGAAGACGGCGGCAATGACTAGACAATTGCCACCAATGACCAATACGTTGATAAACTCGAGTATGGCCAAAGAGATCAGGCTCGCCGGTTCCGTCCATTTCACAGATTTAATGAGATCCTCACACTCTGTTTCATTCATGGCGGTACTTTTGTGATGGGTGTATACTTGTGTTTACCACCTGCAAGTCAAGTTAATAAGAAACAGCGAGCATTACCATAAGTCCATTCAACGCATAATTAGCTGGTCGCTTTAGGCCCCACAGACTGCACGTGGTCGGCATGCTTAATTAATTTATGAAAATAAGTAGATATAAGACCAAAATTTCAAGTTCTAGAGGCATGGACAACATAACAATAGACATACATATATATACAAATAGTACATCTTTTCAAAACATAGTTGGGCTGCAGGCAATTGGATGCTGTTTAGACGCTACGGTCAACTCGGTTAAAGAATAGTTTTGCTAGCACTAATTGGCCATAATCCATAAACTACAAGCTATGCTAAAAATGTCACTCAACTACTAGTTACGAATTAATTGCGGGCTAAGTGCTTGTGGAAACGGAAGCTATGTCATTTCATTAGAGCAACAGTATTTTACCCAGTTGCCAATGTAGCGGACAGTGAAATTTAGAATTCAACTAGCGTCCACATTGTAATTTAATTGCGGCGTTTAATTGCCATCATTTTGGACATGTTTGTTAAGTGCTAGCTACCAATCGTCATTCTGAATTTATGAATGAACTCAAACTCAAATACGGATTGCTATCGTCTAATCAAACACGCAATAAAGACAACGCAAATTCGAAATAACCACATTCAAAATTCGCGTTCGATTTGGCCACTAATCAATATTTGTGGCGAACGGCAGTTGAAACTATTTGCAACTTTAATGTTCTAATGGCTGAGCAGCAAAAAGGCAATAAGACATTATTTCATATTGGGCTTCGGCGACGTAATTACAGAGCATGAAATATTCAAAACACGCAATAAATCGATTACACTTTATTTGACTTATGTACAGACCCTACATTCTGGCATTAGATATCTCAATTCTAAATAGACTAATACTTGAATACGACAGAGCACGTTTTTCTCTACCCAATAAGTTATTTACATTAAAAGATTTACCACAAACCAAAATAGTTGACAACTGTGGCTGATATTGAAGACTTCCAAGGCATATTTGGCTATAGAGCGCTAGTTGTCGCAGTCATTTCCTTACTGTCATTTAATAATAAATGTCAGAAAGTTTTTTCCCACAGCAATCAATTAAATTTGAGTCAGTGTCAAGGAAAAGACTGACGTTGATCGAAATTTACTATGCAAGCTAAGTCATATTGATTGGGTATTCAAGAATAAACTTGAATTATATTAATAACATTTGATGCAACCATATCTATCACCTTATTCTGTCAAAGACTCGACAATTTTATTTGTAATATTTTAATAGAAATACTTATAGTTTTAATATTCGTTTGGTTTTCTTTTTCTTCTTAAAAACTTCAGCTTAATAAATTCGGAGAAAAAATTGCAAGCTCAAAGGAAATAAAATAATCATATAATAATGTTCTGTAAACTGACAAACATGTATCGCTACTTGTTACACGAATGTCGTTGCCTATAGAATTTCGCCAGTAAAAAGTGAGTTCAAGAATGAAGCTTCCGTCGGCACAAAATAAAAGTAATCAGTGGCACTTGGTCTGAGTGAAAGGCAGCAGAAATTACTCACATGACAAACAATATATGTAGTATAAGCCGGCAAAAGCAGCCTTTGTGGACAAGGCTGCCAAAAATTTTTTACATTGCCAAGTGCGGGGGCATCATGGAATGCGCCAAAGAGAGTTTTCTGTTGCGTTGAAAATTAAAAAAGCTTTTCATTTTAGTGCAATATTTGTCGTTTTATTTTCGCGTGGCAAAAATAGCTTTATGGCAGCTAATAATGAAAAATGACAAAATTGAGTTATAAGTTGAAATTTGCCGACATTAAATTGTTGCGCATGATAAATAATTGACATTTAAAATGAGAAGCGTCTATAAATCCCCAAAAAGCTTTTTTAACACGGCCGCATGATGCACACCCAATTTTGGACTTTCGTAGCGCATACGCCCAGTTGGTGAAGGCTTTATAGCCAACGGCATTAAACGTGTGGGCAGTGCATGGAAACGGAAAATTTCAGGGCACAATGTGCTCAACTTAATTATATGGCATAAAAAGCTGTCCGGATTTCGAAATGGTTATTTAAAAAAGAGCTGGCAGGATGGAACGCATTAAAATTAAATAATAGGAAATCTACAATGTACTATGTAAATGAAAATACATTCAACTGTAAATATACTTAATTGAGCACATACAAAAGATATCCGTATGAATAAAATTGTAAAAAACCTTTTGAATTTATATTATCAGAACTTAATGGATGGTTGTCATCAAAATAAATAATTTATTAAAAAATAAGCACACCCAAGAACCAATCTCTTCCAGCAAATAGAAAAAACGTGGAATAGATTAAGCATGAAATTCAGCTATGAAAAATTAATTTCCGAAACTTCACTCGCATTCTGGCATCATACTGCTGTGCAAAAGTTTAATTTTCTTTCGAATTTTTTTTATGTTTAGCAAAATTACTAGTGACTTGCTGCTCGCCTGAGGGAGAATGAAAATGGTAAGCTTGACAAAGGAGATTTCTATTTATAATATAAAAACAGAACTTTACGGAAATGCAAAACAAAAGTTTCTCGCGTTCAGTGGCGCTTTGCTGGCAACTCACAGTCTTCAGGGCATTCAAATGCAAGTATCTTGACTTGTGGCAATGGATTTTCTTAAGCTAGCTTAAATAATATAAATAATGGCTGAGTTTTCAAATAGTTTGCAATTGAAAAGACATGAAAGTTTGAATCTTATGTTTCTTCATAAATGCTGTATTATAATATATATATACAATATATTTTCGAAGCAGTGTATAGAATTCATTAAGAAAATCGTTAATAGGGCTCATTTATGAAATTATTTATAGATGTGTGGCCATACTCTCTGAAAGTCTCTAATTTGCTAACCACAAATTAAATTCGCAGCTAATTTGTGCAACTTGCCACGCACCACAAATAAGCCAAATTAAGTGCAAAATTTGCAACAATTTTGTGTGAAACTGCAGCATCACACGTACCCACAGAATACCATAAAATGCCACACAAAACACAGTGAGATAAGCCCCGTTTTTCTGCTCTGTAATTTGCGGCAGACGCATTTCTGTGTTAGCAACCAGCAAGAACTTTTAATTTAATTCTGATAATTGCTCGCAAATGGCGGCCAACAGAAAATAGATAAGAGATAAAAATAATAATAATAAAAATACCAGCAACCAAATAACTACTCGTAATTTGCAAATTTATTTTTACTTCAAGCCGAGTTTTAGCATTTATAGAGCAGATAATGCTGGGATTTTGAGGATGGTAGCAGGCAAGCAGTCCTTGAGCCGTGACTGCTTTGTGGAACTTGAGTGGGCTTTACATAAAGCAAAAGCTACACTTGAATTTAATCCGCAGTCGCATGAGTTATAAAATTAATCCAACTGTTACAGCTGCCAAATTAAAGCCTATACCATGTCAAATTGAAACAAAAGCTAAGATTTGCTTCACGTTACTAAGATGATCTTTAAGGCTCAGCTAAATAGTTTGGCTATTAACAGAGCCCTTAAATCCAAGACTAATACTGTGGCGCTCGTCTCTGCTGTTTAATGTGCTCTTTACGAGCTGACGTGCAACGTGTGTTAGCGCGATTCGGTGGCGTATACGTTACTTTTAAGAGACGCTCACACACATACACATGCAAACATGCGCTCATAAAAGCTCATAAAAGCAACGCCTCGCTACCAAAGTGGCATGTAGATTTATCCTTAGAATTTATTGCCACACATTTTACTAACGGTAACTGCACTGCTCACGGAATAAAGAACATTCTGCTCACAGCTGTGTAAACCTGACAGTTACAATATAATCAATGTCTATGGCACATATCAACTTGTCAATGTTGATTGCAACACGCAGAACAAGAGTCGACACAACTACTGCAATGTGCAACTGTGTCGCTACAGCTGAAACACGTGCGACATTCCACTCGCTAGTGCCTTTTCCGATTTACTGTTGAAATGTGTAAATTGCCTACTACCATACAAACAGGTTGCCTCCCAGCGGCACCGAAGTCCTAACTGTGTACTCTCCAGGATGTGCGTGCTTCTATTAACAGCGGAAACATGCAGCGGAAATATAAACAGGAAATGTTGCCAACAATATTTTCAGCACGCCAACTTGACTAATTGTAGATACACGTTTAAAGTTTTATGACAAATGAGAGGTAAAAATAATTTTAATTATACTACAAAGCTATAATAATTATATATGCTTCAAAGAAAGGCAAAGGAAACGTATGCCTTGGGCGAAAGTGCCGTACAAAGAGAAAATCTCTATATAATTAATTTTATGGAATTTTATGGCTAGCGCAACTTAGTGAAGGATATACTACGTTAATTAAGATTGCATATGAAGTTTGTAATAAGTTGACAAAGATGTCATATTGGTATCTTACATAAGTTTACAGTACTTAATATTAATGACTAAATCGTAAGTCTTATGTGGTTGATAGATTGAAGTTAATTGATGCAATAAATGTACTTTTTGATTTGCACGCACTTACCTGTAGCAGCAGGCTGTTGAGTACTTGTAACCATGAATTACGTTTAGTTCGTTGCTGTTGCCTTATTATGGCCATGTTGTTGTCGTGGCTGATGTTGGCAAACATTGGCCAACGTTAAAGCCCCGATAGCTTCGTCTGCTTGTCGTTGCCCGTTTGAGTCCACACGTCGCCTCCATTCAGAACATAGAACAGTTTTGTCTCTGTGTCTTGGTGTGTTGTGCAAACTGAGCCAGTGACGTTGGGGCTCGGAACTGCCTGTACAATCTATAGTTTGTGTTTAAATGCAACAATATGAGGCACGATTCACTTTGAGCTGCACTTTCACTGGTATCGTTGACTCTCACTGAGCCAGCAGCACATTCATCAGCAAAATGCTTGCTCGATTGTTTACACGACTGCCTAAAAGCTTCTACAACCTTTTTGGCACGGAGTCGAACGTGTTGGTATAAGTTTTCTTGTTTTTCCTCTTCTTTTCTGCTCAGACTGTCAAATTCTTTCTTTTTTTTTACATGTATGCTGCAAACGAAGAGAGAGAAGTAAAAAAAGTTAGCGAATGGCTTAACACATGGCACGGACGTATACTCAATATGACTAATGTCACCTTTGTACTATCACGTATTAAAATATAGTTACTACAGATGTTGCACTTAAAGTCGATTGCAAAAATGCTTGAAATATTTTTAGCTACTCGCCAGCAAGCAGAGTAAAACTGCAATCAAAATTTAATTGCTGCGTTTTCAATAACTTGTTTGCCAACAAATCCCAAAGCACAAATCACCTGTTCATTTCATAAGTTAGCAGCAATTTATTTCTCTCAATTGCCATTGGCAAAGTTTTCTTATTATTATTAATCAAACTAAGTTGTAAGCCTCTTACTGCATATTCTGCATAGATTGCAAAGTTTTTCACAGAAATATGATTATGTATTGAGTTTTTCACAATCAAATTGCCTGTGTTGCTAACTCAATTTCTCTGATTAATTTGTTTTTCTCAAGGCTCATTGAGGTTGCATTTCTGACGTAGTTTTCCATTTGAATTTTGTCCAATTCTTTCATTTCATGCGCTGTCATTTTTCAGCTTGGCCGCATTTCTTACAGACCCACAAACTGTCAGTTAGTCTTTCCCCTCTTTTCACCAGCTACGAAAATGAAACGTCAAAGTGCAAAGTATGACAAATTGCATTCCCATTGTTAATTTGTATGCATAGCTCGCTTCGTCTCTCCGTCCATTGCTCATGCAAATTACCTTCAACATTCTTATACGTAGACATAAAAATCTTGGCTCTTAACGCCCGAAAAACTTTTTCAATTCAAGTTTGCTGAGCCTACACTATTGAATATTGAACTAAAATCAATACGCTATGTTACGTTGATTATTTTGATGATCCTTTGTTCAATTAAATTAAAGAAAATGCTTTAATATCACAAACACGGGCAACACACTGGTATATGTTTATCCATATATAATCTCAATGATATAATTATTTGCATTCAACAGCAAAGGTCAAAAGTTTGTCAAAGGTCAAATAACGGGCACAATTTAAATACTATAACATGAGCTTTGAGATATCTATCCATGGTATTGTTGAGTATGACGCAATATTCTAACAAATAAACTCTTTCTTCTTTTTAAATCACAAAAATGATAACTATTTTTACTTAACAACTTAATTGGCTTTTACTGGCACAATATGAATCTGCTTCGACACGCCTTTGAATTTTTCCTTTTATGAATAGGATTTAGGTATGCATAGTTATTTTCGGACAGAACTCTTGGGTCATCCAAATAATTTGTGCCAGCTAATTTCCATTTGGACAGCTAATGAATATGGTCAAAACGTGTATCTCGAAAAATGCGTCCTAATATTTTCTAATTTATTGAAGCGGCTAATGGCTTATAGCTGCTTAGCATGAATACACGCGTACGTGGAGTGGGACTTGATAGCCGTGGATCTAAACTTCATTTTTGTAGATTATTTTGTGAAATTATAGCTATTATTATTATAACATGTCTAATTTTTGAGCCTATGCCCAATTGCAAATATTTTAAAATATAATAAAAACATACTTTTAGGCATATAAGAAATATTTGTTAAGCAATTCTGATAAAGTATGAAATTAAAGTCATGTTAAAATATACATTATTTTTATACTCTATAGACTCAAGAGCCACGATGCATGGAGATTTATTTGAAGTGTATATATACATATGTCATGTAATATATACTCGTTAAATAGATCATATATTCTGCTTAAGTGTTTGGGATTTTAAATTGTGTGGACCATTAGAAGATTAAATGACAGAAATATTGCCATTAGGGTCCCTAACGTCCAGCTCAACTGATGCCATGGCTGGGAATGATGACTAACAACACCAACAGCAATTGGCCAAATGGTGTTGGTTATTGTGTATGTGGGAGTGTGTGTGGGTGTGAGTATGTGTCACTAACAAGGCAAAATCACTCGACTGCATAACAGATTGAGATTTAAACTGAATGCCATTTAACTGTCGGGCGCAACAATCTTACCCTTGGTCCCTCACACATTTCTCGCCTTTCGTTGAAGCTGCTTACATTCATTTGAGCTTCATTCATTGTGTTCTTACTTGCGTAAATATGTGTAAAAATGCTCTAGAAGAACAACATCAACAACAACATAAGTTGCATGCCACTTGTATTAGTACGCGTCCAACTGGGGTGTCGAGGCTCTTTCTTGCGAAAACGCACTTTAAAGGATGCTGTAGCACTTAAGTATGTGGCGATGCTGGTGTGCATGTATGTGAGTTTTTTATGACATTTATGTACATTGCTGGCCCAAATGCACCCACAACACACACGCTAACACTTTGTATGCAAAATGTACATATGTAAATGTAAGAAGTGCTGATGTGAAGCAAGCGGCTAGTTCACTTCCGTCTAACAAAAGGATTTATGTGCCATCCACAACAAATAGGAAAAATGTGCAGCAATCTCACACACATAAGCACACAGACTAACCCAGAGAAAAAAGTGTGAGGCGTTGTCTTTGGCTTTGCATAAAAAATTGGCTGTGAAAACGCTTTGGGCAAATTTGTTTTCAGTTTTGCGCACACATTTCTCACTCTCTTCTCACATGCTCAGCCAGTTTCCCTTTCATGCTGTTCCGCGTCGTGTTTTACAGTTGTGCGGTTTTATTTGCGTTTTCAGCATTTTTCAAATTTTACTTTCCAGCTTTTTTATTTGGGAGGGAAAATATTTTTGTGGCCACAATTAAATTGCTTGACCATTTTCAATTCTTAGAAACGAATGTTTAATATAGTTTAGACTATATATTAGAAAAGTATACAAAAATTAATTTTCTCAAATTTTAGTAATTTAATCTCAAATTGTATTTTATCAGAGCATAGATTTTTTGATAATATATTACAAATTATATATTTATAACATTTTAATACCCGCACATAAATCCTCATCAATTTCAATATTTTAATTCATGGGAAAATCCCACAGTTTGTCACATGCATTTACACATACATGCACTTGGTTGGGATCATTGGGGCGTGTCGCCAAAATGATTCATAAATTGTTTAATGAATAGCGTCAACATAAACGCTTGAATTGCTGTCAAAGCAACCATGCCCCATAGCTGAAGCTACACGAGTGAAATACAAATTTTAACTTTGCTTTTAATTAACTTAATCGCAATTGAAAAAACGCATGAATTGAAACGAAAGACAAATGAATTTCAGCAAGGCATAGCTCGATTTAATTAATTTGCCAATAAGAGAGAGTTTGTTATTCGCATTATCGAATTTTATTGCATTATTTACTAACAACAATTTGGACAAATAGTTTCTGGGATGTGCCATTGAAAATGAAATTGAAATTGGAATTGAGCAGAGCTCAGAAAACACATAGAGCACAGCACAATGCCAAATTGATGAGTTGTTGCCAATTTGAAATGCCAATCAAAATGACAGAGCAACACAAATCGAATCCATAAATTGCAATACAATTTTTCTGGGTCTTATTTAATTTGATATACTCTGGCGTCCGCCAGATATACGTTAGTTTCTACTACAACTTGACGCATTTACTGAATGTGCCAGCTACAGAGATTTAATTCTTTATATATTATCACTCATAGACAGCATCGTTTGTCAAGGCATAAATCTCATAACATATTTTTTTACATCAAATTTATTACATTAAATTCATGAAGATATATAGTCCTGTCGTCACATGCTTTAATGAGTTAACTTTTTAAAAATTGTCATTTGAATATTAAGGGTATACTTATTTCGACTACTTGACTGTTGCTTTCATCTGCATAATAATTCAAAATGCAAATGCATTTTTGTTATCGCACCGAGAAAACAATTTAAATGCCAATAAATGCATATATGCGCCAGGGGCGTGGCTTAGGGGGCCACCAAAAAGGAATTTGATTCGTTTGTTTGTCTGTTGTTTGACAGCTTTTACATTTGATTGAATGTAAGATGACTTTGGCAATGACAAAACTAAATGACAAATTATTAAATTGAGCAGAGTAAATCATTAAAATAACTTCCAAGGCGTACAATTAATTTAGGCAAGAAACGAAAAAGTTGAAGCCATTAATTGACATTTTCTTGTAGGCATTTTATGCAACGTAAGGTAAGGTACGGTGTATGTGTGTGTGTGAGGGTGTAAGCTTGTGCAGTTCATTTGGCACGTTTCGGGTATAATCCCAGCTCGGAGTGTAATTCGTTGAAAGTCACTATAGGGACATCTAGAAGCGCACTGTGCTGTCTGGCAAAGCTCATTTCCGTTTTATATTTAAACACTTCAGGCTAAAATGTTTGCTTTGCCGAATGCCCCGAGCTGTGAGGCACCACCGCAGTGCAAAATCATCATAAAAAGGCAAGAAATGAAAAAATAAATAGCCAGCCAAAGAGGGTGGCAAGTTCTTGTCTATGCCTCGCTGGAGGTGCAGGCGGAGGTGTAGTTGGTAGTGCTTAGCGAGTGGATTTTTAAATTAGTTTCCCGACTCTACACAGACATGCAGTCGAAAGGACGAGAGGACACAGAACGAACTGTTTGGCGACCTTCTTTGGAGCAAATGGACTTCCAAGTCATTGGATGTGACATTTTGGTGCTTATTTAAATGAATTAAGTGATTTTTCAAGTGCTAAGCTCGCCACGAGCTGCAAACTCATTTCCGCTCACTTCGCATTCGCTGTATATTTTTGTAGCAGCTCTTGGCTCTTTAAGGTTCATTTGGTTTTCATTTTTTGCGGCTACAACGAGCTGTTTATTTACAGGCAATCAAAACTTTAACAGCCGCTCGCAATTTGCCGTCGGTGTTTTATGGCAGTCTATCTATTTAGACGGCAACGAAATGTTTTAACAAAACGCAAAATATAAATAAACCTGCTCTAAGGCAATACTAAAGTTGGTGCGCAGCGAAGATACTCTATTCTGTCGTAAATACACATCTATGAATTGATGTAAATATATCTAAGTATAGTGTTTCAGCGTCTGTCTGTTGAAATGTATTTACTACAAGTGGGACAGATAAGTTTTAGGGGTCTTCCGACCCTTCCGCACATGGTATGTCAAGAGAAAAAACTCCTCAGCACTTAAGTAAAGGTTAGAAAAACTAAATGAAAAGAATGTGTGCCCTAGTCTCCAATTAGGGCGTAAAACGTTTTATGTAGTATGTATTTTATGTAGCATCCGAAAGCTCAACGTTGGCACTGGTAAGTGGTTAACTCGCAGCATAAATAGATAACTATCTAAATATATCTCAAATATTATTTTAATTTCCTTTGAAACATTAAATTTAATTTTTAATTGATAAGTATATACTCTGGGATAATTTAAAATCCAGTTCTGAGCAGTTTACAGGTACCTCTTACTTGTATCTGCTGTTATGAATGAAATTACATTAAGAATTGATTCGCTGAAACAGACCTGTGATCATTTCATATGCCTAATATAGGGTATTAAATCACGTAATTAAGACGTGCGCCCTCATAAACAATGTGTTAAAGACAATGTGCAGATATATGCTCAAAATAATTCGGACTATCATATTTTCTTATTTTCCCTTTGTCTGCGCAGAAATTTATTGGCATATTTTGCCCATGCGGCGTATGCGCAATGAAGTTTGCCAGTCAGCCTTTATCATTGTTTGTTTTCTTTGTCAGCCAGAGACTATTGTTACATAGCACTGAGGATACGTGTGCCTTGACAGGCGTGAGGTGACAACATTGCAATAAAGTGTCAAAGTGGCACGAAAAAAAAAAGAAAACGCGAATCGCTTAACGCAAGCGTTCGCAATTCATGAAAGGGTTGCGCCGTGACACACTTCAGCCCGCTTTTGTACCTACTACATCGACTACATTGTTGGCTTCTTTACCTTCTATACCCAGTTGCAGTAGTCGTGCTCAAGCTGTTTTATTGTTATGCTATTGTTATTTAATGCCAAGTTTAATGCCAGCACACACAAACTGCAGACACCTAAAACAATTTTATAACCGACCCATAAATAAGTATATGTTCCAACTGCTTTCCTTATAAGTATGTACGTGTGGGTTTGTCTCGCGCTCTCTGATAAAGACTGCCCTCGTCTGGTTGGCCACCCAGTCACCAACTACCAGTTGTTAGTTTCCATTTCCCGCACAGATACACACACACACATAGACACACACACAGGGACACATACATGTTATTTTTGCCATACATTTCTCACTTTGTTTGTTGTACATTTGAATATTGTTCGCTTTTGTTTTGGTATTCAACTGTTCTAAAGAATCTCAGGTTTCAGAACCTTATGCACGTAGGCTGCGTCTGTTGTCGAGTTATTATTATTATATTGCCATTGCTATTTATTTTAGACAAAGAAATGTTGTAAAACGATTTTGCATGCATTCTCAGAGTGCAACACATGACAAAATTCATTGAGTTAAAAAACCACAAATTGATTGCCTCGAGAACAAATTCCACAAACTCCCAATCTTAAATCAAATACATGCAAATGCTTTTACGAGTATTATTAATTCATGTGTCTTGCTAACCTTTGTTAAATCGATTCTGAACCCTACTTGACTGTCAATTATACTTACCAAAGTAAAAGTGTCACTAAAATACTTGTGAAGACCAGTAATAAATGAGACCCAGCTGCCTTAAACATATTGGAAGTAATTCAACTTAAAATGTGATGAACTGCACTTATATAGTTTAGTATTTGTTGTCTTTCCAAATGTTAACAAATCCATTCCAAACGAAATGTAGCCGCTATTTTACTTAGCTCAGTGTTCTCCGTACAGAATGTAAACCCAGATCTCAGTTGATTGTAGTAGTTTCGAGATAGCACTCGACAAAATGAAATAGCTTCCAACTTTAATCAGTTCTACACTGGCAGCCGTCTATTTAATTTGACTGGGAGAATTACTATAACAAGATCTGTTTGTTGTTAAGCACGTGCCATACTTGAAAAGCTGCAAAATTACAATATGAACAACAATACGCGTGTTTCTTTAATTGCATTTTGTAATATGCCCTTCCGCCTTGCTGTTAATTACGCCGTTGTCTTAAACAAAACAAAAAGCCAAACAAAACACTAGAAGAGAAAAAAGGCAAAATTTCCATAGCTACAGCGACGGCAATAACAAATTGTAATTAGCTGAAGTGGCGGATTTACGGCTGGTGCCAAGTGCAATAAAAGTCATTCAAAATCGTTGCACTTGAGAGTTCAGCCCTGAAACGATACGATACGATACCCGGCCCAAATATAAGAGACGCCTATTACCAATATCAATTTGCATAGCTAAACGCCGCTGGCAGCTGAACACAAAAAAAGTGCGTTTTGCTAAACTCGAAACTTACCTGAATAAATCATTGGGTTTGCGATTGCGATCTTGAAGCCGACATCGACGGCGACGAATATTCTGGGGGAGATTGGAGACTCCAAATTGAGTGGAAATTCGGTCAAGTTTTTAGATGTTGTTGCTGCTACTGTTGATGCACTTTAGAGGCGGTAACCGGCTTGACAGTTTGTTTAAAATTTGTCTTTTTATATATATATATAGTTATTGGCGTTGTCTCTGTCGCTCTATTTGCTGTTTCGCGTTGTAAAAAAAACGTATTATTTATGTTAGTTTGAACATATTTTATGATTGGCTTAGCTATAGCACGAATTATTCGCATGAGCTAGCTGAAATACAATTAATTTGTTGATTGTAAGCGCACAATTTATGCATAAATATTTATTAGCTGTCATGGTACGAATTGTTTGGCAAGAGTAATTGTAAACTGCTTAAACTATTAGCTGACATTATGATTAAAGTATTGACAGCAGTGCATATTAATAACAAACGAATCTCATTAATAAACAAAAATACAATTAGTTTCTTCATGACTTTACCAAACAACCGAATTTCAATAAAAATTCTGAATTTGCAAAATTAAATTTGCTTTGAATTTCTATTTAACAGCCATTATGCAAATGGCGCAACATTAAAAACAATGAAATTATTTCCTAACGATGCTAATTGCTGCAAACAAAAGAAATTATTGTAACACACAGACAACACACACATTCACACACACACACTCGTAAATAATACAGCACGCGAAACACAATAAAATTTAATAAAAGACATTTTACTCTTGATTTCAAATCTATAAATGTATATCAAACGAGCGTGAATACATAAGTGCAGTATTTCACACACACACACACCAAACACTCACAAACACCCACTCACACTCGAGTTACAATTTGTTGATTTAATGAATATTTATTTCGAATTGTTGTTTGTCGAAAATATATTTCACAGTGTGAAGCACGTAGCCGCAGCAGTTGTTTAGCGTGTGGCATTAACGTTCACTTTTGAGATTATTCAATGTAATATTCAATTTATTCACTTGAGCATCAATTAACGGTTAAATCCTTGCACTTTTGTTCAATTCGAGGACTCAATGGCAACTGAATGCGTACATCGGAAACGCGGCTGCGATCACGACTTCGTTGCACGACAACGAACGCTTTTTACTTCGGCACCCACACACAAAAGCACACAAACATATTGATGCACACGCACATACACCCACACAGACACCTACAGTGTACGTATTCGATTATACTACCGTAATGACGGCTTAAAAATGGCGTCAATGTGAACGTTTTTATGCGTTGCACAACCAACGCGGCGGCATTTTCAACACGAACTGATTGCCAAGTCGATTCTAGTTGGCGCCAGAGCCCCAAGTGGAACGTTGTGGAAATGGAACACAACAGCACAGAACAGCACAGCACAGCGCAGTATGGCACAGTATGAGTTTTCCAACAAGGCAGAACAGCAACAGACTTTGCTGTTGCCGGCACCTTCGTTACGGACAAAAATCGCATGCGACAAATTTGGTAATGGTAGAAATACTTCTGGCCAAGTAGTATATCAATAACGGTACTAATTAGGCGCATTTTATGTACATATATATAAATATATATTTTTTTTGTATTTTATCGGATTTGCAGGCGGAATTTCGTCTCAGAAATTCACTTTGATACGCGGCTACTTGTTAGCCATTTGACGCCGCTTCGGGGCGGCAGATGAACTAAACGAAGGGACGCATAATAAATGGAAGAGCATCAAGAAATTTGCTGTTGACCAGCAAAATGGGGCAATAAGGGAATAAAGGGGCACGCACTGCTACACAGCGTACAAAAGTGTGAATTGTACAGAAAATTGTGTTGGGTTTTCCGTTTTGACACTCCCTTTTTGCTTTATTTGCCATTTCACTTGATGATCAACTTGACATTGTCAATTTAGCAAATTTCTGCTTTGATTTTTATGAGAAAAAAAAGAAAAAACTTATTTATGCTTTGATTACTTTGGTTACCCTTAGAGTTAGGCAGCTGATTTGATGCCACTATGCAACAGGGGATTATAACCAGTTGGTAAATATGAATAATGGGCTGCCTAACACATTTTAAGGTTGGTGTGATTGTTGAGCTGACCCTTAATGCGTGTGACAACCACAAAATAAAATTAAAGGAAAATGCAGACTTTATGCTACTAAGATGCAATTTTACCAGGTTAGTTTCCGTTCGGTTCTTTCTTGCATAAATTTCGTGACACAAAGGCAGTCTAATAGTTTTTATTAATTTTGATATATTTATATTTTTTTAATTTTCTACTGATCTATGAATGCAACTAATTCTGATCAAAATACTAAATAATCTTAAATATTCCACAGTTTGTTGACTTTTGTTTATTTGGAATGCCATAATTGTAGCCAGCGGTGTGCTAAATACGCAGTAACCGCCCCCAGAATGGTTTACATAGATACGGCTAGATACAACATACACATGCACACACACGCTCACGCAAACGCACAAACACACGCACCCACATAAGTGGCAACAACAAGGATTCATCGCTAATTAGGATAAACAGCTGTTGCCAAATTAATTACATATGATGGGCACATGAATATAAACATGAGTCGCCCATCGCTTAACAACAAATGCAAGCTTTATGTACGCTATCTACTTTACTAACACTCAGACACGCTTTCGAACCAAACTCACAATGAAAGCGAACCGATTTTATTTTGGCTCTTTCACATTGTATCCTTGTGCCAGCAATAAATCTAACAATCAGCTGCCAAGTTGAAAGGCAAACTTTTGTTGAATGGCCAAAAAAGAAAATGCAGGCAGCAGTAGCTCTCATTCTAAATTTGCATAAGAAGCCAGAAAATCCACTTGGACGTTGCACCTGACAGTCAGTAAGTCACCAGCGAAAAGTGCTGACTGTCTTTTTTGCTTAGAGGAGAACAGAAAGTGGTGGAGCAGTGACAGGAGTAGATGCGCAGCATGCAATCTGGAATATATTATGCTCCTTAAACGAACGGTGGCTCGACCTGTTAAAAAAGTCAACACGTTGATCTAAGTGTAAATTGTAAAGCAGCTCTTTAGGTCGCTCTTCCACCATATAAAAAAACATAAAGTACTGCAAAAATCCTTACATACAACTTTTCTGCACGTCACGTCGCGACGTTCACAGGAGCTGCGGAACGTATTGGTATATTCCTTTCACTTCACAATTTTAATATTTCATTATTGTTGTCCCAATTCTGAGAACTCACGCAAATTCTGATAATCAACTTATCTCATGATTTTGGGTGTTCAATTTGTCCAAAGCTGATTACACAATTTTCATACTTTTCAACACAAAATCCCGAAAATCGAATACACCCACACGCACAACAGATATTTGGTTTTTCAGGATTTCTTTTCACCTTTTTATCGATTTGCTACTCAACAATTAAGGGCTCAGACTCGGTTAATATTGGCCAGACTCCTAAGAGTGCATTAAAATTATCTATTTATGCTTTGAGAGTTAGATGAGGGCACAGGTAGCCAGTATAAGCTAATTTTCTTTATGAATTAAAAATTGCAATTATAATATTTGTAATAATATTATATTAACGGAAATAAAGCAAGTACAAACTACGATTATTAGCAGTTATTGCGCAATCTTCAATTTAGTGATTAATTGTAGTGATTACTAAGTGAATAGTTAAAGTCAAAGTTTTTTGTCGTTTCTCGAAATTCAGTTTAATACGTTCAGATTCAATGTGTTGTCTTTAGCATTTTGTGAAGGTTCTCTGGATATAATCTGCTAGAATACACTTTAAATAGGGCTTTAGATTTATTTATTTATTTTTGACTGCTATTTTTATGCCTTTGATTGCATCTCTCAATGCTTGAATTTGTACAGTTGCTTGAGAGACTCTATTTTGATGCTCAGTATCTCATGAAAGTCGTCCCTAATGCGACTGTTGTGCTGGCGCTGCTGTCACTCAAAGGCAAACACCTGTAATAAATATTCGTTTGCCGTTTCTGGTTTACGCTTTCGCTTCGGTCGGTTATCCTGGTTTGCTGGATGCCTGCCAGATACATTTCGCTTGATTTTCCATGTGAGCGCACAGCAACAGCAGCAGCAGTAACAAGAAAAGCCAGAGATGAAAAACTGCCTGGCTGGCACATTTTCATATGGCATCGCCTGAGAACTTAACTCAATTCCCATTCAAGCAATGGCAGTGTGCATAAAATGCTAACACGGCATGGCCATCATTCGACCAACAGCGCGAAAGAAGTGCAGCCACGCACTTGATGTCATAAGCACTCGAGCTCAGCGAGTTCAGTGGCCACGCTTTGGGGCCATTTACAGACGATGGCCACATTTGGTTGCACATGTTGCACGATACATAATTAAACGTATGGAGCACACTTGTTTCTTAATTTAGCTTAGTGGTATTTAATACAGCGCCTGTTGGTGCTGCTGCTGCTGCTATTGCAGCTTCCTTCCTGCTAGATATTGCAGCAGGATGCTGCTCGGCAGGAGTCGCACTTTTAATCTGGCTGCAGTGTGGCACCATTTGCGCACATCTGAGCACTCACTGTGTGTTATTAATTGCGTAATTTGTTTATTAATACACAAATGAGCACACACCTGACGCAGAGCCGTTGCCTATGCAACTCACTTACATTATGTGCACCTAAAAGCCGTAAACTGTTACCTGTAGGCAGGCCATGGCCTGAACAAAGAGAAATTCTGTATCTGCAGCCACATTGTACATTTAGGAGCTCTTAAAGTCGGAGCTTGTTGTTGTGACTCACTCAACACAATTAAAGAACTTACCTGCCTCGGCAGACTCTCTCCGAAAATTTTAATCTCATTTCAACTGTGCAACATACGAAAGTTGCGCACGAACTTTTCCGCCAAGTGTTTGACTTGCAATTGAAATATTTTTTTCCCACAGCCTCACACACACACACACTTCTTATGCGCAGGTGAGGTGACTTGTGTGGCATAAATCAATTTTTATATGCTCCTACTTCAGCAACCTCTTCTTGCGTGCTTACTGCTCCTAGCTGCTGGCTTCATTCTCTTTAATTGGCTGCACATGGAAAATTCTAATGGCAAACACGAGCGCAAGGCTTCTCATGGAGACCATGTGTGGAGCTGGTAACGCTTTAATTAAATTATAATTACCAGCGTCTTATTAGCCCAATTACAGACACCACCACAGCCGTAACCAAGCAAGGACACGTGTCCGCACATCAACATGTGTCTTTCCGCTTTAAGCTCAAGTCTCGTTCACTTTGCCATATTGAATTTAATAATATTTCGTCTAGAATTCCACATATGATTGAGTTCAGTGACCATCGAGACCCACAAAAGCAAAATAATAGGATTTTCCCATGAAACTGCAAGCTATTCTTGTATTGTGCTCATTGATATTTTATGTATAAAATATAATAAGTATAATATATTTTCAGCAAAAGTATTAGAAGAATGTGATAACTTAATTCTGATTGTT
The DNA here is from genome assembly GCA_035045365.1 of Drosophila leonis. NCBI lineage: Eukaryota > Metazoa > Arthropoda > Insecta > Diptera > Drosophilidae > Drosophila > Drosophila leonis. The sequence continues at coordinate 935,728 of JAWNPC010000307.1, read as the reverse complement.
TTCACGTTAACTTTAATAAAGTAAATTAAATCAAAGTTAATTTTTTAACTTAATTTGCGTATTACATTTTCAATCTTAATTTATTTTTAAAGCAGACTGACTCAATTTAAAATTAATTTGTTATACCGGCATCTATTAAGAAAATCTTTGAAAAATATTCCAAAAGTACAAAATGTGTAAAGCATTTAAAGCAAACGCTTACGAGGTACAACAAATTGAAGTCTCTTTATATTTGCTAAACAAACCGCAAAATCCAATTAAGTATCCATTGAAACTGTCGTTTAGAAAATTGCATGCAAATTTCAGCCGTCAAACCTTAAGCAGCTATAAGAGAAACTTAAGCCAATAAACAATATAAAATAAGAGCAGATATTACTATATATCATAAATAAGAGACACATCTACATATACGTATAGACCTACACACATACATGTCGGTATTCACTGTTGCTGGCAAAATATGCGAAATGCACTGCTTGGATGAGCAAGGAATATGCAAGTCATTTATGTTATGGTTATGTAGAGAAACGTGCAATATTTATGTTTATCACGTAAGACTGTTGCTGACGTATGCTGAAAGCTTTTGCATACTCCACACTGATTAATCAAAGCCCTCGTCGAGCAGCAATAACTTTTCCCAGTTTGACCAGGCACCAATATAGCACATACGTCACGTTCGCATTTGAATAGCACCATCATGCCAGCGGCCAAGCAAATTGTAAGGAGCCGGCCACTTGCAAGCCAATGATTACAGCACAACACACATACAGGTAACAACACACACCCATACAGACTTTGTTGAGTTTTCAATTGCAGCAATCTGCTACTAGCAGTTGCACGTAGGCAGCTGCAACAAACGCAGTGAACAGCCAAGAAAAATGAAGCCAATACAAAAACCACACCGAGGGTGTCGAGTGCATTAGATGAATATTAAAAGCACTTTGCCAACAGCACTCAAAGCTCACCGATAGGTCAAGAAGGAGTGTGGCAGGCAGTCAGTCAGTTAGTTTGTTTGGTGCTGCTGCTGCTCCTACTGTTGTTACTGGTGCTGCAAGGGCTGTTTCTCCAGTACCTGTAGTCGTCATCATTTCATTGCACAATGCGTGCCCCAACCAAAGTTTGGCTCGTCTTTGTTTGTGTTGCGTTCGAAACTTTCGTCTACTTTCATCAATTCGCTGAACCCGGAGCATTTACCACATTCTGCTTTCATAATAATTTCAGTTTACACGTATTTGCATATAATCACATCAGCTTAACTAAGAGGATTCTGAGCTGACAACGTGTGATAGAATGCAACCCGTTGTGCAAATCACACCCCCAAGACCCGCCCAATCACCGATTTTAACAATTGTACTGCGTAATTTTATAAACAGATTTTCGCACAGCAACCAAATGCGGTTCATAATTCGCAGCGCTGGCGACGTTGAGTGGCATTGTCATTGCCATTGTCAGAGCCAGCTGTCAGACAATGGCAGCCACAGGCCGGCAGGCAGTTTGACATGCCGCTCGACCATCCGTTCGACCACCTGCTCGACAACCCGCTCAACAATCCGTTCGCCTGTCAGCGCCAGCAGCGGCCGCCGTGTGCTCACCTGTTGGGTTCTCTATTTGTGGGACGGGATACAGGTTTTACATCTGTATCTGCAGCTGATGGCTGCACCTGAACAGAAGAGACTTTAATATTTACTTTGGTGAACTTTAATACGCTGTTTAGTTCATATGGCCTGGCTTTCAATTGAGCTTCATTTGTGAATAAACGTTTTATTTTTACAGAAGACTTACTCTGTGCCAACCACCTGTTGCCACTTTCGTTTGATGCTGCGCGTTGTCTGAGCTTTTTCGTTAATCAAACACAAAAATGTAATTTATAAAAACGCCCAAAGGACTAAGCAAACAGACAAAAACATGACCAAATATTCATTCTACCAAATGCGATGGATTAGTTTTATCCAGTTAATGATGCTCGGCTGTCTGCGACATTAGTCGGCACGTGATCTCATTGATTGGGCCAATACAGAACAAAATTTAAGTTGGCACTTAGCTGTTGGCTGAGTTTAAGCAGCTGATATCTGCAGCCTTCATAATGAGTTGAACTAGTAGAAAAAGTTAACTTTGTAATGCACTCACAGGTGAAAATATAATTAATATCTTGTTAAGTACTATTAGGAATTCAATTGACATTAATATTAAACTGTTAAAAATTGTTTTTTTTTAGACTCATTACATAGTTTGCCAGGGTGCACAAAAGACAATCATATTTAAAATTGGAGCAGTGCAAAAGTCAGAAGATGACTTGGTATTAGGGTTGGGAATAAGCCTCACTGCCGAAATTTACATGTATTTGTATTTGTGTGAGTGTTTTAACAAAACCTCATGACAACACATAGATTGTGGTATGAGTCATGCCCTAAGGCAAGCCATGGAACCCCAATGCAAACTAACAAGTAACCGAAAGCAGTGCGACAATCCAGAGCTGAGTCTAACTAACAAGAACAATAACGCCAACAAGAGCAACAACACTGTCAACAACAACAATAGCAACTGAAGGCATCTGAAATTCTTTGGCTTATCAACGGGCCAATGCCGGAAGCTGTGAAAGCATTCATACATATTTGCACGCCTCGATGTTGGTAGAGCTTGTTCTGTTTCTGCTGGTGCTGGCGATGCTGCTGCTGTTGTAGTCCCATTGTGTGTCAAGTTGGCGACGCTATGCGTATCGTGTGCTCATCAAATTACGTATTCAGCAGACAGTCTGTCTTACTGACGTGTCAGACAGGCTAAACAAATAAACGACTAATAAAAATATTCTTTGCCATGAAATTTGCCTGCACTTTGTATAGTTGGGTAACAACCTGCCTGCTGGAGTGGCAGCATCTTGTAAGGTATTCAGCATATTTATTTAATCTATTTACATTGCTGATCAGCAAATTGCTTTAGCTACTTCCTTTTGTTTGCAAGCAATTAAACTAGTCTGTCAGCAATTGCATATTTAGTCATCCTTTAGTTAGTCACCACTGCACTTGTATGACAAGTCAGGAAAGTCTTTCAGTGTAAACTCAATTGCTGAAGGCAAAAGGAAAGTAACAAAATGTCCATTAAAATTTTTGTGTAATTACAATGTTAATAACTTAATGCAATTGACATCAATTTGTCTTGCCGCCATCTTCCTCGACGTGCAACGTCTGGGTCTCCAGGCCAAATTTCCAATTCAGCACTAAAAATCAATCATAATTCAATTAACGCCTGTGCAGAGTGCGCTCGAGTGTCCTATGCTGGTATGGACACCATTTATTCATTTATATATATATATATGTATATATATATATATATTTTTTTTTTTTTTCAAAGCGAACTTCAGGAATATTTTTTAAGCATTTCAATTACAATAATAACACATTCCTTAAACATACATTAGGTAATAAAAAAAAAAAGAATAACGAATAAAGATTGGCAAATGATTCAGAAAAAACCTTATATTTATTAGTAAATATTTATAAATATATACTTAAATTGCCAAAAAAAAAAAATATTCACAATTGATTTAGTGGCATCAATTTGCAGAACTGAGCACAACTAACAACGCAGCTCACGTAATAAAGAAACAACAACTCGCTACAATGGAACACATCCATCAACTAAATTGAACACGCCCATGTCGCATAGATTACGCCCAACTCTTTAACGGGTGGCAGCAAATGCAAGCACCGCCAAATCTGCACCGCGTGCGTCGACTTACAATGCGCACTGTTCTGTGTTATAACACGCCATTAATAAACTCAAACAAAAAGTACGTCAACCCACGCTACGTTTGCTGACGGATCAGCCAAAAGCCATAAAGGAATAGAGATGGCAACAGATCCTGCGGCGCAAATGGTCTGTGTCACATCAGGCTTAGAGGGGCGGAAGACGAATGGCAAATGCGCTGCCGTCTGCGCCACAGATACGTGTTGACATGTCAGTTAGGCAAATGAGGGTAGACAGCTCACTAAAAAGGCCCATTCTCCGAGCCTCCATCGCTTAAAGCAGCTCCGAAAGTTCAAAAAAAAAAACCACACAAACTTGACGAAATTCAATGGCCTTTGTCAAAGCTTTAAAAAGCGAGCCTCAGACAGGTCATTAACTGAGTTTGCACTGCAAACTGCAGGGGGCAGGCCAATTGCCCCAATGACTGTTAGTTCAAATAAATGGTCTCTGTGGGCAACTCCCCAATAATAAATTTCGGTCATTTATAGAACAATTGCTGTTGCCAGTTCGAAATCACAGCTGAAATTTACAGATTTATCAGCGTACAAGCGACTGTTACTACCCTGTAAACAGTTCTACAAATTGTAGTAAAGTAGAAAATAACAAAACTACATTATCTAAAAGACTCTAAAACCCTAAAAATAAACACCTGAGCTAAGCTGACTCATCAATATTAAAAAAGTTAAGCATAATTAAATAATACTTAAAGTCTCCCTTGTTATCCATGACTCATGAGTCACTTAGACTTAACTACAGCATATCTTTAAGTTGAATTTCCTCAATGTTTGCATTCTTGTTATAATTTATCTGGCTGCTGTAGCGTGCGCATGTGTCACAGCAACAGACTGGAATAGCATAGATTTCGTTGTGGCCTTAAGGGCTTTCAGTCCGTCACCTTCATAAAGCCACAAGACCAACCGACAAACTGCCCGCATACGAACCAATACGACAAACGATAGTGCTTAAAAATGTAAAGAAGAAAAAGTAGAAATGAAAAAAATAATAGGAAAAGCCAACAACAGTGCTCGTAAATGCAAAGAGAATAATAAAAATCGATTTAAAACAGGACTACAATTGAAATTGAAATAGAGCCTGTGCCATCCTTTTGGCCAGGCCAACCCGACAGCATTATGTGGTATTGTGGGCACTGCTCATCCCATAGCTTCAGAATCGTGGCACGTTGTTATTTGATAACCCATTGTGGCAAACGTTTTTCACTGAGCGCGCAAATTGAAAAAAAAACCCCATCGAGTGCAAAATGGCAAAGGGAAAGGCTATGGATTCATCCCGAGTGGCAAGTGGCAAGTGACAACCGATGAACGTGTGAAATCCATAAAAGGGTAACCAATGCCTGTCCTTGATGGCGCGTGTCCATTTTGTGCTGTCATTGAACGTGAACGTGAACGTGAAAACCTAAGCAGAATACCAAAATAACAGCAGAGAGTAAAGGGAATACCGAATGCGGAATACAGAATGCCAATGTCATGGACTCTACTTCCTCTGAAGTCCACTGAAGTCTCAATTAGTCTCATTTGGCTGACGATTATCAATCTCAAAGGTCAAAGGCGCAACAGAAACAGATTACTGATTGGATTTATCTTTGTACCGTTTACAAAACGAAGGCGATTTAATAATTTAAACAGAATCATCTTCCAAGGAAAAATAGAGCAGCACAGGTTGTATCTAGGCTTTTCGGTTCATTCAAGCGTTAAGATAAGAAAAGAGTTATTTTGGCTGCACAGCTCAACATGTATAAGTTAAAGTCCATTCACAGGCATCACTTACAGCTATCGTTTATTTTTGGCACTGCCACAAAAAATTCAGTGCAAGGCGAAATGTAAGTGACATGTGGAAGTTATCAGCCTTGCTGCGTGAGTGCATCTTTTACTTATTGTTGGCGCATAGAGCGTATGCGTAATTTGGCAACTGTAGCACAATATAAGCTTAAATAAATATGAATAAACATTCCGAGAGTAAGTTGAACAAATCTCAGATAAATAAATCTTAAAAACTTAAATTCATTCTGATTTGCGATTCATTGAATTTGTAACGTAAATCTCAGAGATTAAAAATCAGCCGCAAAACATTTAAGATTTAATTTAAGTAAATGTACAAGCATTCAGCCAGCCAAATTCAGCGAATACTTCAACGCACAGTCAACTTTTACCCTTGCCTCAGCCCTTCCTTAGTCCGGGACAACTTTCTCTAGAGTTGAGAATTTGTGTTTATGCATTAAATTAGGAGAGTCTCGGCGAGGGCAACTTTTATGATTGGGTAATGCTGTTTGGAGGGCCGCGTGTGCCGGCTGTTTGGGTTAATAAAATATGTAAATATCCAGCATCCAAAATTAAGTTTCTCTTTCGTTTTCAGTTTGCAACCCGAACCCTCAGCTGGAATCGTGAGCCGCTAGCAGGAATAGCTGTCATCCAGCTCGTAACCAAAGTGAAAGCGACATATGCAGCCGACAACGTTCACTGTTGTGTGGTCCACGAAGCCAAAGGTCTATTAACTAATAATCAAATTATTTTAAATATCACAAACTTTTGAGCATTTGTAACGCCTTTTATCTGTGCGTCGAGCTAATAGTAATATCGTGTTTTGACTACAATTAAGTCGTCTAATTCGTTTATATTGTAATTACAATAATCATATTATTTAGTTGACGGGATTTGTGGAGATACGTATGTGTTGTCTGCGTGCGTGTGTGTAAGCGAGAATTTAGGCTTATGGGCATATAAGCAACTTGTTGCTGTGTAACTCAAGCTTTTAGAGACTTAACAATTATTTTGAATTACTAATTACATATCAAACTTTTAATGGAAACGCCTTAAGACATACATTTTCTACGACACTCGTTAAGAATATTTTTCAGACTTTAAGAACCGAGTGTCCTTGTTAGAATTGTAAGTAAGAACACTCAGCTGTTGTCCTTTTCTTAAGTTAAATTCAAAACATATGAAAATTCCTTTTGATTATCAATGTATTGAGTCTTTCCGTTCACTAAATGCTAGATTAAGCGCCTATTGAAAACATTTCTGACAAAAAATCAAGGTATTTTGTTGTATTTGTGCTATCAAATTGCTTGTCCTTAACTATATAACAAAAGCTATGGAAGTAAATACTCGCGAACAAATACACACACACACAAAAGAAAATTCAACCTAGCCAATAATTTTTTTCACATTTGCCACACGTAACAAATAACAAAATTCTATTAAATAAATTGAATATGCGACAGACAAGTGGGAAGTCAAACAAGAAAACTTAGGTGAATACAGAATCTCAGTTACACAGCCACTGACTCCATCTCACCTCACTCTCTCTCTCTCTCTCTCTCTCTCTCTCTCTCTCTCTCTCTCTAATTCTCTGTTTCTTGCTGTCCATGGAACTTATTTCTATCTCTATTTGACACACATGTCGGATATCGCATATTTGCGCACACACAAATTCGATAACCAAAAATGCTATATAACGAAATAAGCCTAACCAAAAAGTCAAATGCCTTTTCATTTTGTTTGATTGTTGTGCCACTCACACACACACTGATGGGCACACTCACACACTTTTTTATGTTAGGCCATTTGACGTCTGTCAATAATTCCTTACCTGCAACTAGGCAGCAATGATGTATTATTTATGTGAGTGTGTGTATTTGTATTGAGATGAAATTGAATTGTTATTTGTGGTTGCTGCTGTTTACATGCGCCGCACCACTCTCATAACTTTCTTCTCCTTTATTTATAAAAAGCTCAGAATACGAGTCGAACGTGTTTATGCCCCAAATGGAGTACTTTAGATTCAATTATATGCTATATTTGGTAACTGAATTCATAATGAAACCATGGATAGCAGACACATTGCCTGGCAGCAGATGCTGTAACTCGTTTATTGTTTACCTAACGCAACCTTCAGAGGTGTCAGCAACAGGTTGAGCCAAACACTACTATTAATTACATTTTTCCTAGAATTTTTGGTGAAATATAATCATTATTATATTCTAGATTCATACAATGTAGCCTATTAGTAGCTGCTGAGTTGTATTTCAGTAAATTTTTTAATTTAATACCACAACAGTTGCTGTGGTGAGCACAAATCTGATTTGGGCCACAAAACCATTTATTTGTCTCTGATGTCTGGTGGCAAAACCAAAAGCCGAAAAACCAAAAACCCAAAAGCACTTAATAGCAACAGCTGCTCATTGCTCGACTACTGAAAGTCAAAACAGGATGCAAATTGAAGACTATTAAAGGATTTGGTTGCATATACAAGTGGCCAGTTGATTTTGACAGCTGCTGTCTGGCACAATTGTCTGGTACGAATGTATATAAATGATCGTTTCATTATTTATCAGATTTCTATTCATTTTCTTTTTCATTTGCCGCTTTCTGCTGTTTCATGACGCACAGCAAATCTCAATGTGATTTACTCACATTACTCATACGCCACACTGTACCACCGCTAATCAATGCGAGGCAATCAGTTGAGGGCTTACAAGTGTAAGCAGAAGCAGCATCACATGGACCAATGACCATCCAAGTGACAACAACAAATCTCTGCTAATGTGCTGCAGCATTCAATGACCCAGAATACAGTGTTTAGTCGAGACAAGTTGACCCAAACTTGGAGCAGCTGTAATCGAAGCCGAAATTCTTAGCATGTTAACGCCCATGCTCGCGTTGCCCAAATCCTTTGAGAAATTAGTTTGGGACCAGTTCAGAGATTTAGCTCTTGGCTTTGCCAGTTACCCGTCGACTTCTGGCATTTATCAGTTGCTTGCTTTTGATGATTAAATGAGCAGCTGATGAGTTTTAAGTTCGGTTTCTGTCTGGCTTAGCTCCCATTCACATTTGACGGCAACAGCAGACTGCATTTAATATTCCGGAGGCCCACTGCCGCGGGCAAATAAATTCCACGTCAAGAAGCGCCTACGCAAACAATCAAAATTGCTTTACAAATCCGACGAATTAGAGGGTGACTGCGAATGGGAAGGCGTCATAAAAAAGACGTCCATTAAAAATTGCCACACGCAATGTAATGAGACTTGCGTCAAAGTTTACATGGCAGTTGAATCTTGGTTTGGCCGTATTCCAGGGCCCATAGTGAAGGGAACTTGGCAGAGCGCAATAAAAATCAATCGCCACTGACGTCAACCAGACAAGCGTCTTGACTGGGGTTTCTAAACTTGACATTAACCACTGTTTGACTGGCATGTAACGCACACACACAAAGATAGACACACAGACATATACACACAAGACACACACACACACACACACACACACTTGCACTTCATGCTGTTTGTGCAAACTAAATGGAACTTGAAACTTAGTTTTGTCTGCAAATTGCATGTGGTTGACCAGAAGCAAGAACTGGGCGCCAAAGCTCTTAAATTGCAAACACCGTATTGCAGTATGGTTGTTCTGTGTGACTTGCTGTCTTCTCTGTCAATTTGTAGCTGCATTTAGCTGAATATGTCCCTAATGAAATAGAGTCAGAGGACAAGGCGAGCCAGCTGAATCAAATTACTGCTTGTCAAATGCAATTACATCCAACTATATAAACAGAAGTCACAAGTCGGAGATGGTGAATGCTAAAAATTAGATAGCATTTGACTTGAAGCAGTACAGTCCTTGCTCTCAATCAAAGCAAAGTGGTAAATGCATCTCAGCAACTCAATTACAAATATGCAACTGATAAAAGCCGAGTTAACAAGCAACCAGCCAACACAAAATAGTTGATTACATCATTTAATTCCCAACTGTGTAAAAGGGAAATTACTAAAAGATTGAAAAAGTCAACACCTGCTACTTGCTTTCACTCGTATCCTTTAATTACGCTTCTTGCCCAAGCTGTGACCTGCGCTCCAATTTAATTATCGATAAAAACAACTCAGACGATTCACCATTGCCAGCTGCCGTCCGTTGCCATCGAACATTGTGTCAATATTTAACGACACTTAACTAAGAAATTATTGGCGCATTTTATATGAGCATCGACTAGACACTTACTGTGCAAATCGTTAAGAATTAAGTAAAGGTGATAGTCAGGACGACAGCAACATCAACTGAGAATGTGCCAAAAGTATTTTATTTATTCACTTTAAACGAATACTTTTTGATAAAAGTTAAAGGAACAAAATGTTTATTCACGTGCTACAATATCTAATTAATTATTATATTTTTATGTATTTGTTATATACACAACTGTAGACCTAGCTACCATCAAATTTAAATTATAAAAAAAAGACAAACGACTTTTAGCTAGCTTTCCACAGGCTATTCTGTATGTTAATTTTCCCTATTTGAAATACTTTAAACCTATTTAAAGTAATACATTTTATAAAATTTACTGTATGTAGCACAGAACAAACAGCTACAAAAAATAAGTTTTACTTAGAGCAAGAATGGAAAGGAAATTAAAACTCCCACGGCATTTTGATTTAACCAAAGTCTTAATATTTGTATGTTGATTTTGAAAACCAAATCTTTTCATTTAATTTGCGCTTTCTCCATTTATCCACAGGGCCAATCGTTGTGTTAAGGCCATAAAGACGAGAAAGAGAACTGGATAAAAACAACCTCCGGGCTGAAATACAAAGAACAGCTAAAAGTCAAAGCAGAAAAACGCAAAAACAAGCATTAAACACACAAAATAAAAAATCAAAAATTCAGTGAAATGTCAGCATAAAACGTGGCAGTGAGATGGTGTCCCATTTACAAAAAATAAACGAAAAAATGCAGAAAACAATAAATTAAAATCGAATAAAATGTGAAATAATGTTTAGGACCCGCATAAGTGGGAGTACAACAATTGTTGCGAGCTGACATTGTTGTTCTTACTGTTGCTGTTGCTATTGCTGTTGCTATTACTGTTGTTGTAGCTGCCTAAGGCACAGTCAATGGCCTGCTTCTGGTTAGTACAAGCAACAAGAGGACACGCCTACGAACGCACTTACGACAATTGTCGATTGTGTCTACGTCATGTAAGAGCATGGCGCAGAGGCAGCAGAACTTCATCACTTAGTTGCCATCAGCCCGTTACTATGACATTTCACATTCATTGTACTTAAAATAAATTCATGACATAAAAGAGTTCAAAAAAGAAAGTCCCGTTTAATTTTAACAAGCAAAAAATTGAAAAAAAAGAAATAAAATCATAAAACAAAATTGCATGATAGAGACTAAAAAATAAAGACGATAAATATTGTATATGCCATAAGAACTCATTCGATGTAACCTTAGTTGTTTATCCGTTGGCAGTTACTGGCCAACTGACAGTTAGCTGAAAGCAACAGAAACTTTGGGATTAACAGCAAGGACTTTCCAGGAACATGTTGGAATTGGGCACTCCGGAATGGAACAGAACAACAGTAGAAATAACAAAGTAAATGCTCCCAATTGCATAATACAAGCATAATCTTGTTTCCATTCCTTGAAATTGGTAATACACTTTAACAACATGTTTATAGTTTGGCAAATATAAATCATTAAATATATATATATATATATATATATATATATATATATATATATATATATATATATATATATATATAACTCAACTTAGAACTCAAGTAGTATTGCCCACCTGCCAGCTAGTTGGCCTGTCTGACCACAACATGCAAGAAATCACCTGTTGCGTTCATTGTCCATTGCCAAAGGCTCTAATTAAAGTCTGCCATCTTCATAGCCAACTTTTGCGTTACTTTCGCAAAAGTTTGGTTGCCTGCGGGTCTAAGCTGGTCGGACAAACTTTGATTTTGTGTCCAAATGACAGTTGGGCTATAGGTGGAATAAAATAAATTACATAATCCACTTCGCTGACATTTGTCAAAGCCAAAGTCAGAAGAAAGTAAATCTTAAGACGTTATATTCAATGCGACATTATATTTGATGCGTAACGAAATAAGTCAATTAAAGCTGCCTTAAGCTACAACGAGATTCAGGTTTCCTTTAAGCACTGTCAAAAAATACTAGAATAACATATTAATAATGAGAGGCGTAAATATTTGCAAAAAACTTATTTCATATTCAAGATTATGGTTAAATAATCGTCAAATGATTTTAAAGAAAGTTCATAGTTAATAGTCTTTGTCAGTATATCAAAGCTCTCTAGAAAATGTTACGCTAGACTAAAACCAACGCAATGAAATATGATGATCCTATTCACTTGTGAATAAGTGCATACAAATTTTGTTAGTAAATTGTAGTTAGTTCGTTAGTTAGAGCCACACCGCAGAGCCCAACCAAGATGAGAGACTCGCTAAAGTGAAATTGTCGGTTTTATTGAAGCGGCAATGATAATAAAATGCTGCAACAAGCTAAAGTTGGCAACAAGTAACTAGGGATTGGCACAAAGAGAATATGCCTTGAATCATACATACATACATGAATATATACATATGTATATATATATATGTACATAACTAAATACATATGTCTATGTATTTACACAGAAGCTGTCTGCCTTCTGACGGTATCCCATTGTTGCGCTAATGACACTTTTATAACTTTTTATAGATTTTTCACACTTAATGTGAACTTGTGCCATTTATCGTGGCATCCCCGACAGCGACAACAATCCTTTTTGTAAGCAACGGCACCGATGCGTCGCCTATTTCGTCCTTTTCTATGGTTTGCTTCCTTTTTGCAAACTTATTTACGAGAATGTGCGGAAGATGCTGCCGGATTTGCACAGGCCCAGCTCAGCAAACATTATGCTACATGCGAATAGATATACACATGCGTGTGTGTGCGTATGTGTGTGTGTGTGTGTGTCTCACAGTTGTTGCTGCTGTTTGTCAGCTGGGCTGCATTGGGGCTGGGAGGCGGCGCGTATGCGCAACGTGGCGCATACGAAACAGGGCCGCTCGACAATATTGCAACAAATCCCAAATGCTAGGCATGAACAACTTTTAAACTTTGCCAAACACACGCACATAATATGTTTGAATAGCGCCGAAGTATCGGTGGGTTTGTGTCTATGTGTGTGTGTGTGTGGTTTGCATTATAAACATCGAAGCGTGGCAAGTTAAATTCAAAGAGACATAAATTGTCTTTTCGGCCTAGTCTGTGCTCCATCTATGTGGCATGGGGAATGAGCAAAATCAAAAGCAATCATCTTGATATTTGCACAGCTTACAGTGCCTATGCCTTAGTTTTCATACGAATATAGATAAAGGGAACGTTTATTTTGATTTCATGATGGTCCTAAACAGTTTAGGGCTGCTCATCCAAAAAGATTTAACCGATTGCTTAAGTGAATACCAAATTTAAATTTTTTATAAAAGCTTTAATAGAAAACAAAAACTATTTTGATCGGCACTCACCAAGTAACTAATGAAGGGTAATTTTTATAAAATTTTGTTTATATGCCTGTTTGTGTATTATAAGTATATATTTATTTACATATATAAGAAATAGGAATATAATTATTTATATATAATGCTAAAAAATTATTGTCTTGTTTTTAATCAAATGAAATGCTGTAATTTGTGTAGTTGGATTGGAAGCTATTCAGTTAGAATTTAATATTCCGTTAGGCAGTCCTCATTCACCCACATTTTATCATATTTACTTTTTGTTCTTTTGACCTTTTCAAGTTATGAAACAGCCACTGCCAGCAAAAATCATGTGCGCTTATCGCTGCATATTATTTTTTATATTATTCATTTTCATTTATTTTAAAGTTAGAGCCAAGGTTGTGCGGCACTTGTACTGTAGTCCAGCTTTACACACGATTGCCCACATACAGATACAGATATACAGACAGAGGCAGACTCATATATGTGCATGATGGAATAAAAGCCGTTGCTGAGCGCAATTCAATTGGAATTAAATTCAAGCAGAAGCAGCAGCAGCAGTAGTTGCCTTCAGCGCTTGCTGCAGTTGTTGTTGCGACCCCATTTTGAGCTTAGCAGCTCACACTACTATCCACTGTGTTTCTCTGTGTGTGTGTGTGTGTGGGTGTATGTGAATTTCCTGCTGCCAGCTTTTATATATATATATATATGTATATATACATATGATAAAGCTATGTTAGCGAACTCTGTAACTGTTTTGATTTCGTCCCGGACTTACAAGCTGCCTTTTTGCACTCTTTGATGACAATGGTCAGATTTACACTGCAATGCGATTTGCTAGTCTTGTTGTTGTTGGTGTTGTTGTTATACAGTATTTTTTATTGGAATATTTATATTGGTTGTGTGTCAATATCCTGAGGCATTGTTACATGGACCACACACGTTGCCTGTTCGTTAGCGGTAATTACTAGCGAGAGCTTCAACTGCAGCATTGTTTCGACATTTGACATTTGTTTCTTTGTCCAGACATTTATAATATGAAATTCATTATATTTTACACTTATGCAAAATGAATATGAATATTTTTAATATGATATAAAATAATTTATTCAATTAACAGTCAATTATACTGCGCTTGTAATGAATATGCATTTAAGTGCATAATTATCAGGCGTATATAGCATTTTCCAGCGAATCTGTTTAATTAAAATATTTTACAAAATGTCATACAACATGGGCATATGAGTGGCTACCCAATACTTCATACTAAGTAGACTTCTTTAATAAAAAATCCAATAAGTGTAAGAGTAAATACTAAAAGCAGCTCTTGGCTGAGTCGCATAAATAAATGAGTAAGCTGTAAAAGTGTTAAATTCACTTGAGAATAAAAACAGATGCTCGACCACCGAAAAGTGTTGCGTACAAATTAAAACGGCCAAAAACTCTAGATAAATCGTTCGAGTGATCAAATTAATTTCGTAAAAAAAATTAAATAACATTAACGAAGCAAAGTCTAACGGAGTGCCCAAAATACCGATGTACTTACATACATATAAAAATTGCAAAGTTTTTACTAAGCTGGTATCCCGTTGTTACTGTATCCAAATTTTCTATTGCACCGTTAATAAATTGTGCCTCGAAGTTATTTACGCAAAGCAACCCATTGAAGCCGTAACCCAAATGCATAAATCACACGAAGCTTCAACGGAAAATGGTTTTGCTTTTGGGTTGATCGGAAGGTTCATTGTCGTCGCTGCTGGAAATGTAATTTCTGCTCGATTTTACCCAACAAGTTTGGTCATTAGGTGGCAAAAACGTTTGCTCTACTCTTTTTATATTTCAAGACGATGCTAAATTGCACTTTTTCGCATTTGGTTGGCGCCGCCAGCATTAAGTACATATCAACATAGCGTAATTTATATTTGACTGTGGCAAACAGAAGTGCCAACTCCCACCTGCCACCATCACCTTATCAACCAGAGCCAAACATTGTGAGTATGGAAATTACAAAACGGTGGCACCCATAAATTCAGATTCAAGATGTAAGCAGTTGCAGATGCATTTCCAGTTGCTGAGCGCCAAGCAGTCCCCTCTAGATATTTACTACTCGTACCTCCTTCTACCGGCGTCTTCTTCTTTAAGTCTCTGCTAATTGTTGTCGCTAGCTGCGTATGAACAACGCGTTGGGTCCTGGGGCGTTTAATTTAGTCACCAAATGACTATTAGTTGATTGAGCTGATTATGCATCCACTGCTTGCTGGCAGCCGTGATTAATGCGCCATTAAACGTGATTCCGAGGAAGTTGGCAGCAAACGCGCACCGCCCCTAAAAAAGCATTTGCACGCGAATGTCTGTCAAAACGGCACGCAAAATACTTGCACAATACCCCCATCTGCCACATAAGCAAAAGGGAGCAGTCCCAAGACAAGCACTTTTTATGGCATTTTTATTGAAACACGTAAAACGCAAATTGAGCAACTCACAACCAAGTCCATGGAATTGAGTGGCAAGGGCTGAATAATCATCGAAGATCTAAATCTGCCTTGGCATGTAAACAGCAAGAATAGAATTTCATAGTACTCGAAAGGGTGTACAAATAACATCCAATTAAAATTTTTAAGTCCCATCAATTAAAATACTTCATAATTTTACTGGCAGTGATGAGTATATCTCATACACTTTCCAGAATAATAGTCGGCATAACTCCCTAGCGTACAGCGTAAAGACATCCCATAGATGGGATGTACACCAAGTACGGAGTTCAGCTTTAAACCTATTAAAAGAGCATGCAATACTTCAATGCCAAATACGCACCGGAAGATTGGGGGCAGACGGCAGGCGTACTGGTGGAACCACGATATCGCGGAAAAAGAAAAGTATGCATACAGTGCAGGAGAAGGCTACCAAGGGCACGACACTCTGGAAATTACACAACAGAAGCGTTAGCATCTAAGAACGCGAGAAAAGAATTGTCGATTGCTATTTCACGCACTAAAGAAGACAAGTGGCAAGAGCTCTGTAAAGATATTAACAGAGATCGTTGAGAGCTTAGAGCTGGAATATCCACAATGGGAGCTCGCATCCTGTGGTTCTACTAGTAACGCTAGACGTCAAAAACGCCTTTAATAGCGATAGGTAGACCGAAATACTGGCACCATATTACCGGAATACCTAATGGGTATAGTTAGGAGTTACTTGTAGGATCAAGTACTCTTGTACGCTACACAAACTGGCACGAAACGACATAGAGTGACCGGAGGAGCTGCACAGGGATCGATCCTAGGACCAGATCTGTGGAATATCAACTACGACGACATTCTAAGGCTAGAAATACCGCAGAGGCTAAAAAAAGAGTTACCCTTGGAGCTCGCTACCCAGAAAACGGAGTTACTTCTGTTAACGGCGAAGCAGATTCTAACAGACATAAGTATAAATACGAGTAAGTGGAAACCTAGTAAGAACTAAAAGGACAGTGAACTATCTAGGAGTTAGATTAGTTAGTAAACTTACTTTCTGGAGACAGCTTCAAAATGCCACTCAAAAAACAGCGATAGCAACGGGGTCTTAAAGTAGACTGATGATGACATTTACATGTTGACGGACCGACTGCAGGAAAACGAAGACTCCTAATGGAACAACAAATGCAATCCTTCTACATGCAATCCTTCTACATCCTTCTAAGTATGTTCGGTCACTATAAAAGCAGAAGTGAGACGGAAACCGATGCTATCGGTGCAGATTTAACTATAGCTTCGGCGTACCTCATAGTGTCCGGAGCTGCTTTGACGGTGATTGCAACAGTGATACCGGCGCAAGAGCGCAAAAAAAAGATGGAATCTCTGACAAAGTGGAGAATTTTAGCTTCAGTCAGCAAAGACTATACGACATCAAACTATAGCCTCCTGGAAGGCAAAATGGTCATGTGAAGATGGACTAAAAAAATATATCCCTGATCTAGAGCAGTGACTAAATAGAAAGCACAGTGAAACGTCTTTTTATCTGACACAAATGCTCTCTGGTCATGGTTACTGTCGAAAGTACCTAAATAAGATGGGAGAAACTGCCGAATCCAATGGACGGATGGTAGTGCTCTGCTAGAGCATACACAAGGGCTCCTCCTTGAAGGTTAATGCGGTATAGTTCCTGGTTCCTAGGTGGGAGGCAGCTCTAGAAAAAATTAGATTAATTAGTCAACAAACCAGTAAAGCAGTCCCTCGGCCACAAAAAAAAAAAAAAAAAAATTATAGTGCTACCATCTTAACTTATTTTCTGCGTTAAGCATGAAACGTGCATTTTTTATTTTTAGAACTTGCAAACGATGTGAAAAAGGGTATTTATATCGATTTCCACAATAAATGTTTTACTGTCCACTGTCTGTCTGTAAGAATGAAAACTGTTTGCCGCTATTGAAGCTAGAGTTATAACATATAGAAAATATATATTAAATATATTTGTATATTATAAATATTGTTTAGTAACGCCTTAATATGTATTTTCAAAATTTATACGCTATCATTTGAGTCATATGTGCTGGTGGTGAACACCCAACTACTTTTGCATACCAACAAATATATATACACTCGATTACTTTTTTTGCCTCTAGTATCGATATTTGTAAACACTGTTTGTGAGTCATGCGATAGTTCGCTTCGATATATCGCTTCGCTATCGAAAGAACAAGAGTCTTTCAGCGTTATTAGAAACTTTCTGTCAATTTTTCCCTCCAAATTTAATTCATTCATTTTGATCAATAAACTGGTATTCCAAGTTACTCCTTGGCGATGCAAAAGGACTCAATTAATTTTCAACGTGCCGAAAAAATCGGCGAAGGTACATACGGCATTGTGTACAAGGCGTGCAACAATCAAACCGGCCAGGATGTTGCACTGAAGAAAATCCGCCTCGAAGGGTATGTAGTGAACAGCAAAAGGACATTTTTGATGTGGCCTCAACTCTAGAATGCATCCATCCTAGTAATGACAGAGCCATATCTAAACTTCAATGGCAAATAACAAATTGATGAAATACTCCTACTGGCAGCTGCCTTATCCTTCATGTCCTTGACGAATGTCAAACAGTCTGGTAGCTGACTGAGCAGCTGAATTACGAAGCCCGGGTTTTGTGTGTGCCGCGCTATTTTGGAGTACGTAGCACCACATGATTCGGCTTGGTAGTGCACGCACATTCACCAAATAGCATCAATGCTACAGATTAATACGTGCCTAAGTATAGATTGTGCACCATTATTTATGAGATGTTAATAATTGTATTCACATATGTTTTCTTAGAGAATCGGAAGGCGTTCCCTCGACTGCTATACGGGAAATATCGTTATTAAAAAACCTTAAACACAAAAATGTAGTACAGCTTTTTGATGTGGTAATATCTGGCAATAATCTCTACATGATATTCGAGTACCTTAACATGGATCTAAAAAAACTGATGGATAAGAAGAAAGATGTCTTTACACCACAACTCATAAAAGTGGGTAGGCCAATTGCAAGATCTAATCAGTTCACAATTATATAATAATATCGGTGGTGATACATTTTACAGAGCTACATGCATCAAATATTCGATGCACTGGACTTTTGTCACACGAATCGCATACTGCATCGTGATCTCAAGCCGCAAAATCTGCTCGTTGATACGGAGGGTAATATTAAGGTAGTGTAACATCGTTTACTCACTGGATGTCAACTAATCTTCTGATTATAGCTGGCAGATTTCGGCTTGGCACGTGCTTTTAATGTACCCATGCGAGCGTATACGCATGAAGTAGTTACACTTTGGTATAGGGCGCCTGAAATACTGTTGGGAACCAAGTTCTATTCCACGGGCGTGGACATTTGGAGCCTTGGTTGCATATTTTCCGAAATGGTGGGTCAGTTTTTTCCGTTTCTGGATTATTTTACTAACGGACATTGGCTTTACAGATCATGCGACGTTCGCTGTTTCCAGGTGATAGCGAAATTGATCAGCTGTATCGCATATTTCGCACACTAAGTACTCCTGACGAAAGCAAATGGCCGGGTGTTACACAGCTGCCAGACTTTAAGGCTAAGTTTCCCAAATGGGAAGAATCCAATGTACCGGTAACCATACGCGAGCATGAGGCTCATGATCTCATAATGGTAATTAAAATGAAACCTACAAATTAAGCTACACATTAACAATGACGTCTGTCAACAGTCAATGCTGTGCTACGATCCCAATCTTCGCATATCTGCCAAAGACGCACTGCAACATGCATACTTCCACAATGTACAGCATGTGAAGAATGTAGCTTTGCCTGTGGATCCCAATGCTGGCAATGCTTCGCGGATGACGACGCTCATTTGACTCATAATTTACGGTCAACATTATAGCTATCACGTTTTTTGTGATTGTAAAGTAAGTTTATACCACTACCTCATTTTTTATAAGACTAGTGCAATTATAGAAAATTATACTCTTTGTACAACTATCTTTTTTTTACACCTATTGCAGATGCCAACATCATTTCATATCGACATACCCAACAGTCAGACTAACAGACACAATCATAATATATACATCATTTACATAGTAACACATATTTTATTAGTGGTTCTTTACTAGGCGTGCAGCAAATAAGTAACGTTGGTGTTGCCGTGGTTTCGATTCAGCTGACACACCCATTTCTCTCTGGTGTTCGGATTGGCGTTGACGTTCACGATTGGCCAGATCGTCACGCATATATGTGCCGAATGCATTGCGCACGCTCTCGGAGAGCGCCATGCGATCGTCGCTCGATGCAGCGCTTGGTTCGGAATCAACGTTGTCTTCGGAATTAGTTCCGACGACTACATAGGTTTCATCGGCGTTTTCATTGGCTGCATTGTCGTTGGGTGGTTCGCCGAATGTAGTTTCACCCGAAGAATCGCCACTCGGCAGCTGAATCGCCAAGGTGAGAGGTCGCAATACGGCAAAGTTTTTGGTATTACGTTTACCAGAGTTCTCTTCCGACGTATATTGTGAAACATCACCTTCCACTGAATCTTTGTAGTAGTGATCATAGTAATTTGCCTGAGGAGGATAGTCAGAATAGGATTGCAAGCGACGCATGCCATAGTAGTCATTAGGTCCATAGAAGTACATAGGCTGGTGCAAGGTGGATCCGTAGTAGTCATACGGATCATCCTGCTCTTGTGAGTCATAGATTGGTCTGCGCTTTTGTTGCTTACGTCGCTTACGCTTACGTTTTTTGGCGTTCTGCGTTGCAGCTGCAGACGATTGCTGCACCTCATCTTCCTCTTGCTCATCCGTGTACATTTGTGCTTGCACGGGAACCGTTTCAATTATATTGGTTGCGCCATTGTTAAACAAGTTGACTAACGGATTAGTCAAATTTCGCAAACCGAAATTTGGCTGTACGCTACGCAAAAAGCTGTTCCATACGCGCACTAAAGGCCGCTCTGTTATGGTCGTAGGCGCTGCCTTTGGTTGTCCTGATAAGCGGTCATGCCGATTGAGTATGTCACTGGGAAATCTGCTCTGCACAAATTCGTACTTGGGATAAGCAATCTGCCTGCTGCTAACAAAAAAAAAAAACAGTATGACAAATATATATACAAATATACAATTTAAGAATAATATAAATATAATTCCACGAATGCGACAATAATTTCTAGTGATAAGAACATATTGACTAATTTATGTAATCGCATTCAGAATTAAGATTTATATTTATATAATTTGGCTTACCCAGAATTTTTTAGAGTCTGCATCTGCGGCTGCCAGTACTCGACTAGCTTTAAGTTGGTTGTCCTTGCTGCTTGAATCTGGTTTGGAACACCAATCCACGCCAGCAGCAGAAATGTTCCCCATATTTCGAAATGCATTCTGTTGCCTGAAATCAAATTTAAAACTCGCAGCCGTTTTCTTCGCTGGCTCAGAGCCAACTAAAATTAAATTCATGTGGAACTTAAGTTGTAAACACAACTTCCATTATAGTTTTTTTAAGAACGCACAGATCTGGGCTGTGTTTATGCATATTTTGGCTGACTGATGGGTCAGTGAAAGTTTTTGCACCAATTCGGCAACTGCCATATAAAGACAGTCATATTAATATTAATGTAAACCAAAACCCAACTAACCCCATTCTCGAAGCTGTTGAAAGTCTTGGCATGGGCGCAGTTGACCATTGATAGATTCCAATCAACGAAGACATTCATATGGTAATTTAATCACATACATCTATATCATTTGTTTAACGTAACGATCATCTTTGCCAAGTTCTTAAACCTGTTTATTTAAGAGGAATGTAAAAGAAGTTTCATTTCACATGCTGATTTGTTATTAAGGGATTATTCGAATATAAATCAAAAGTGATTTTAAATCGCAACATTTCCTAAATTATGTTATAATTAAATACGTCCAGAATGACAGTAATTATTTACTGAGCAGATAAACGTCACTACATTTTCTAACAGTTATATATAAATGGTCAAATATATACTATGTTGACCAGTGTAATTATGCCAAAGACTAAACCCTAAAATAAATAAAATGAACTAGGAATTATCAAATATGATTTTGGAGATATTGCATAATCTAGAGATAATTCTAAAACAAAGCAGTAATAGCAACAAAAAAATTGAACATTGAAAGTAATGTACTCGTTTTCCATTTGTAAACAGAGTATATATATATAGTCGATGTTACCAAACAATTTATCAAGACCTTCAGATAGTCTACGGCGACGGGACTGAAACGTACACAGCCCGCCATATGGGATTCAAAACAACTTCCGAACTAAAGCCAAAACAAACCAAACAAAAGAAAATCTCTAACAAGTGTCAACAACTGGCAAAAGAGAGAAAGATGATATGAGAGAAAGCTTTAATGGACGCTTGAGAGAGTGCTTTTGGGAGACTACAATCGAGCTTTGGCTGCTATAGTAGAGCCAACTTGAAGGCATGCTCAGGAATCGTTTCAGTCGACGTTTAGATTCCTGACCAGAAACCACCCGAGCGCTTCACAGTCGCGACACGCGCTAAAAAGAAAGCTGGAAAATCGCCAGCAGCCACAAACTAACTACAACAGTTTTTCCTCAGTCTAGGAAAACTAGTGAAAAGGCAAGTTTAAGTGGCAGTTGCGTTTGACTAAGCAGTCCACAACTCGTGTCCCAGTATAAGTGTGTGTGTTTGTGTGAATGAATGTGTGTGGGTGCGCATCTGTGTTTGTGTGTATCTATGTGCGTGTACGTTTTGTGTATCCGTTCAGTGTTCAGTTTTTGAGTTGCTCCAAATTATGTGGAACAACAAAAATTTGCTGCATATATGTAATTGAATTAAAGAAAGGGCTGAGCAAGCTGCGGAGCATTCCCTTTTTTGTATAAGGAACCGTCAGAGAGAGTGAAAAAAGAATGACACGAATTGCGTAAAGTATGTGGCATGCCTCACACAAATACCATTAAGTGCTTAAGTAAATTATATAAATACATTTAACGCATCAGTGCGCATTCACAACAAAAGCAAAAACCTCAGTTGTCAGTTGAACAATTAATTACTCTGAAGACTTCCCTCATAAGCCCCAACGCTTTGCCACATACAGGTACGTAAGAAAGATGAAGCTCCCTCCACTAGCACATATGTATATAGATGCCCCAACAATGTAGCTGAGTAAGTGTAAGTATGGTATGGCGACCGGTTGCCTGCTCCCCAAGAAAAAAAACAGCCGTGTATAAAAAAGATAGATACAGCACTCTAGCAAGGACAATGTGAGCAACCACCCAAGCGTCAACTATCTACTCCTCTGAAATTGAAACATCTTGGCGGGCGTTTCATGGCGAATTTTTGAAGTGCGCGTTTTGTGGTTGCCTCTTTACCACCCACTCAGTCATTATTGTTGTTGCACCTAGTCCAGGTGTGTCTCAGAGTAACAATTTTTGGCGTCACTTTCGCTTTCGGTTTCATTGGCTCTGTGTGCTCGTGCCCTCGCTGAAGCGTTGTGCTTGACCATAACCACTAAAACTGTCACATTGCGTATATGCCGCGTGTTGTCCTCGAGCATTGTTGTTGCTGTAAGCTCGCACCCAGCACCCACGCGTGCCCCGAGAGCGCAAGCTTACGCTTTTTCACTCTCTTTCTCATTTTGCGCCACGCTGTAGAGTGTTCAGCTGTTTGGTTTTTGTTTTGTTTTGTTTTGAATCGCGTTTTTGCACATTGGCCGTAAACAACCAAAACCACCCACTGGTTCGCCCTCCCGCTGTTTATCTAGACGCCAGTCCCATCAGTCTGCACATTTGTGCACGTTTTGCCTCGTTTTTGTTTGGCTATTTAAATTTTATTGCGATTTTAATGCAGCGCAAAGAAAACAAACAAAAGCCACGTCAAGAAACAGAACGTGCTGAAATCTTTTGCCCTACATGAAGCAATTTGGCGCCTAAATATGCACTCTTCAAATAGGGTCGGTAATTATTGTTACTGTTTGTGCGTAAAAGCTTTATGGTCCACTATAATGATATAGATACGCGCCCGTCAGCAGGAAGGGTACTATGTATCAGCTAAACATAGCTTCATTTTAAAATTAGACGGCTTAAAATTAGCTCAAAATTAGAAAAAATATGTCAAGTCTAAATTTCAAATTGATTGTGTATCCCCCGATATCGTAGTAAATAAAAAGTGATGCTGATAATGTTTTGTGGTTTCCTCTCAAAGCAAGAATGGTGTGTTTAAATAAATAATAGGTTTCCAGGTGGAAATTTTAAGAACTCTAACCTCTTGATTCTTTATGGCAGTCTATGCTTTGAGAAATTACTTAACTCTCGTATATAATCTGGGCCATGCCCCAAATGTTAAATAATTTTATGTCAAGCCTCGACACGCATATTTCTCGAATAAAATTCCAAGGCGCAAACACGTCATACAGCCACGGCACGCAGACATTGCCAATATAAATCCTAGCATAGGCATAGACTGTGATATAAGTAGCTGCCATTCAAATATCCGATAGAGTGCACTGCTTAGCTGTTTGGTTTTAATTATCACCTGATATTGTAACCATTAAAATTTAAGTTGAAAAACAAATTTTGCCTGCTTTGCAAATACCTTGGCATGTGGCCAACGGGTTGCAGCCATTGTTTATAGTATTTCCGCTTCCCGTTTACCTCCGAAATGACAAAAATTCTGCTGACAATGTCACCTGCCGCCTGTCGCTTGTCT
The DNA here is from genome assembly GCA_035045365.1 of Drosophila leonis. Taxonomy (NCBI): domain Eukaryota; kingdom Metazoa; phylum Arthropoda; class Insecta; order Diptera; family Drosophilidae; genus Drosophila; species Drosophila leonis. The sequence continues at coordinate 911,497 of JAWNPC010000307.1, read as the reverse complement.
GCCAGCTGCTGTCAAAGTAGCCGTCATAGTTACCTTTTCAGTTTTTCAAAAACATACGAAAGAAAAGGCAGAGAACTTCGACTGCAATCTCCATGTTTCTCACATTAGCTATTAATAGTATATAAACAATTTGCATATTGCATGAGCATGAAGCCAAGTAAATTCGAGGTTCTAAGGGGGCTAGCAGAGAGAGGTAACTGAATAATTAACACGGCCGACCTGTTGGCAGCTTTTGCCAGCTTTATTTTCTGCACAGTTCAATCCCTTACAATTAAGAAGTCGGCATTACGATTAATGAAATTTAGATAGGGGCGCACATCCAAAAAACTGGCAACTACAACGGATTCTGGGCCTTGATTTTCGTTGGCGTCGAGTAGAAGGCCAACCAGGTAAAAGTTTTGCGGTGCATCCATCTTCACCTGTATGCCCACCAGTGGTGCGCCTAGATGGTACATCTTATTTTCATCCTGATAGCCGCAGACGGTGGTGCTGTCGGTAAGGAGGAAGCCATGCTCTTTCTGGCAATAGGATCTACTGAGAGTATGTACAAAGGTCTTTTGCCGGAGTTCATCCTCAATGGGCAGACCGGCAACAATGAACATCTGTCCCACCAACGTCTCATTGGCCTTCGAGGGTGGCGGCATACAAATGGGCATTACATTTGGGGTCAGCTGCGCATCGTGCTGCAGTGTAATCACCGCCAGATTGTGCTTCAGAGTTAGTGGATCGTATTCGGGATGTATGGCGATCTCATCTAGCAGTATATCCTGGGCAGGCAACACGCAAAAGCCATTCCTACCGCAGCTGACGTCATCCAGACTTGAGCTCTTATTCCATACACCCAACAGTACAGAATAAGCCTCGGCGTGTCCATCGTACTGCAGAAAACAGTGAGCGGGCGCCAGCACATTTCGTTTAGATATGAGGACGCCAAGACAGCCATTATTTTGCAGTTTTAACTGTTCTCCTGACGATTAGATTTTTGACCAACTAGTGCCGAATATGTCTCAGACTTAGCACTTACCAATTAAGTACGTAATTGCTGCCAACCACTGATGTTCTGTGGGTATCGCAAAGTCATGCTGCATTAACATCTGTTCCTCGTTTATGTAGCCGCATTTGGAGTCCTGCAAGCTTGCTGATTGCACAACTGCAATGGCGAATAGCACACAAATCAAACTGTATTCTAGCTGCATTTCGATTCACGACTTGATATCAACTAAACTGGAATTGCATATTTCTACGACATTGGCAAGATCCAAGTTATTACAATATTGTAAATTAATAAGAGGGTTGCTCGTATAGCTTCGTGCTGGCAATAGTATTTTCATGTTAACTATGAGCTTCTAAATTCAAGACGTTTTTAAAAAAATTACGTACATATGTAATTAAATCCATTAAAATATTATATTTTATATATTTTCCACCCGTTCATTTACTAAGAAGTAAACAAAAACTTTACACACCTCTCGCTTATCTCGGATTTGCATTACGGGCAAATGAATTATACAATTAAAAACAGTATTAAAAACCCGTTTGCCATGCGGATGTGTAAGCATTTCTGAGTACAGCAATCGTGTGCTTGATTAAAACTTGGTGGAATATTATTAGAAAATAAATTCTACATATAATATAAACAAGATTTGTATTGTACTATGAGCTTGCGGACTCTGTATTATCCATAATCCAGCGACGCAAAGGCTTAATATCTTGGAAATAAAACATTATCCTATTTCCCAAATCCACAACTCTAACCAGTATAGCAACCAAATAAAAGCTGTGCGGCACATCGTGCTCAACGTTAATTCCCATCATTGGAGAGCCGTTGTAAAAGGTATTGCGTAACTTCGGATATCCACAAAATTGATTCTCTGGTGGAAGTGTCAGCGTTTCATTACTGCAGTATTGCCTTGATGTGACAATCGCCATACCTTTGGCTTTTATGACGTCAGTCTCTTGAAAGCCGCCGAAAGGAAAATCCATATTGGTCCACGAGGCGGGCTCTAATGTAGGCTGCAAGCACACCGGTTGAATGTAAGCAGTCATTTTGATGCGCTGCGATATCCGCAAAATTGCTATATCGTTGTTTCCCGTATCCTTGTCCGCAGCCGGATGCATCGTAATCGCTTCAACTAGATATTGCACAGGCCCCGGGATACAAAAGCCTTTATCATTGCAGATATATTGCTTTCCGGGCTCGTGCGTCTTATCCCAAATACCCAATCGTACAGCTATCAACTCTGGCCGATTATTAAACTTTCGCACACAAGCTGCAGTCGTGAGGACATGAAATTCGCCCACAATGGCGACATTGCACTCGGCGTTCTCAAATTCCTGAGAAAGGTTAACTCTACGGTGAAAGAGTAAGCCAATCCATGGGTACTCGGTTGGCTCCGTTAATGCATCTTTTCTAAAGAGCAGACGCTCCTCCAGCCAGCCGCAGTTTTTTTCAGCACTCGCTACGCCTACTGATCCAAAACATTTATTTACAGTGGCAATTCGATATTATTCACTTAACAACTAACAATTACCATTTAAGACTGTGAACACTGACATCAAAATAAGTTTCCCCAGCGCATTCATATTTCCAGTATGTCTTTCCACATCTATTGCAATAGAATGTGCATTGCAAACTGAAAGCTGATAATTCAAATTCCAATCGCTCAGCATGTATTAAAGTTCATAGACGCAGAGAATAACTGAATGCAGCTAGAGCAATTTCTCTCTCAATACGCATTAAATTGAGATATCTCACGTATTCATGAGTCATGTTTGTAGTGCTTTATTCGATACAGAGACTTTATAGCCATCTATAAGTAAAACCGTAAACGATTTTCCTACACAGTTCAATAGACTTACGTACCAAAGTTTTCTTTCGATATTCAGTTTGCTTATTTATTAAATACAATACCAAACAGCTGCAAAACTACAAAAAATCAATATACCAATACAAATATAAAAAATTGATATACTTAAAATTGTCGAAGGCTTTGCAAATATCCTTGCAATTATTCAACCAGCAGATTACGGGTCATTATAAAGCTATTAATTCATCGATAGCAGTCTATGAACTAATGCTATTTGCCAATGGGCTATTGAATATGGCTTAAATATTTGATGTTTCAATTAGAATGTCATTATCGCAGACAAGCAGTAGGCCTCCCAATGGGACGTATGTATATATGATAACTTCAAGGACGCTAGGACTTTGTGTTGGCCTTTAAGCGGAGGCAGCCATATTTAATGCAGCACTAAAAGCTGAACAAATTGCCCCACTTGCTGTGCCAGGCGGCTACAATATGAATGTTTATTGTCCTCCCAGACGACGTTGACTTTGGCTCAACTTGACCTGAACATTGAGCTACTCATAATTCTCATTGTTATGACGGACCCGTACCCACTCACCATCCAAACACATACCCACCCACACACACACATACACAGATAGAGAGGGAGAAAGATATATATGACCATTATATGCATTAGAAAACAATGTTATCGTTGCAGGAGGTCAGTTAGCCATTTAGCACTGTAACATGACTGCCTGCCTTGGGTTTTTGACCAACTAGCAGCTGACTGAAGCGCGTATGCAAATTGCCCGAGCTTGCTGTTGCGTGATTGGGTGCGGGTTTGCCCTTTACGTGTAACAAGCCTTCAGTATTGCCTGCAAGATGGCCATCAAGCAACTAAAGTCGGCACCCGCGACCTGTCGCCTTACATGAGGCTTCCCAACTAATCGGGTCCAGCACGTGAGCTTTACCTTTCTTTATTAATGGCGTGCAATTGACGCAAACGATCATGTCGATGCAATTGAAGAAAAAACTTCCAGAGTATCCTAACATTTTTTGAAATATTAATATAATAATGATAATGATTTTTTAAAATAATTAATTATGAACGGGATTTATTGATTCAAGTATTAAATTTCAAAACAAAAATTGGTAAACAAGATATTTTATTTGAACTTTATTAAAAGGGAAATATTACAATGCTTTTCCATAACAATGTAAATGCAATTTGTTGAATCCAGTTGATCCTTTATTTAAATTACACATATCTTTCGTATTGCGTAACAGGATCGGGACACTATGAACTTCAGCGGTGGTTGGAAATGATAGCATGACGCGTGACGGCGAAATTCCAGCCATCTTTAATCCGAAACGCGTACGCACTCCCGCCGTGGTGGTCACCGGCGACTCCTCGTCGAATGGACCGTACAATAACAATAATAGCGGCGGCGTTGGAGGCGGTGCCAGCAGCAGCGGCATTGGCGCCGTCTCCAGCTGTGGCTTCAGTAATGTGCTCAACTCCAGCAATCCACAAATAACCCACCAAGATTCAATCTCATCGAGCCAACAGGATCCGAATGAGGTCATTACCATACAGGCGGACACACCCACTGGTACACACGGGTCACAGCTTAATTTTGGAGGCGACTCCAATGATCCACAGACTGGACAACTTGCAATAGATCAGCAGGCCAATGGGCAGCCTGGCGAGGATACGGAGGTGCGGTTTCGCAAGCTCAAGGCATGCAAAGAGTCCTGCTGCTCCGAGCTGGCCAAGAAAGTGAGTAAATATAGATGCGCTAATTGTAATTTGATTTTCACTGAAAAACAACCCTTATGTTGTAGATGTACTTTGGCGTGTGCGTAACCATTCTAGTGACTGCCTCATGGGTGGGTGCCACACACTGCATCAAGTACATGTACTTGTATCGTGCTCCTTATGACGATGAACTGGACGACGATCTAGATACCTCATCTAGTCGCGCTGAGCTCAGCACCGAACTGGAGGATATACTGGCCATTAGCGACTCATCGCTGCACCATGTCGAGGACGCCACCGAGATGTTCAACATACCACCGCGCCAGCCCGTCTACTTTAATGCGCCGTTCTTTGCGGCCTGGTTCTTTACCAATTTCTCCCTACTCTTCTTTCCCATCTATATACTAGGCCTCATCTCGGCTCGCAAGTGCGACAAACTAAGCGAGATACTCGCCGATGTGATACGAGGATTTCGCGAGCGAGGCTTCACCATTGGTAAGTGGTTATTAAAGTGGGTCAATCGCTTTTGAAATTCCATATTCGGCTAACTTGCAGGCCGTTTCCTCAATCGCTGTCTATCCTTTTGCATCCTGTGGCTGGTGACCACCTATCTGTACACCCTATCGCTACACGTGCTCTTTGCCACGGATGCATTGGCACTGTTTGCCACAAATGTTGCCTGTGTCTATTTACTCTCTTGGGTCATACTGCATGAGCAGTTCGTTGGCGTTAGGGTAGGTATTAGAGGCACCTGGTCGTTTTCTAACAAAAATAACAACGTGAATCATGTCTACCTTAGATTGTGGCTGTTATCCTGTGCGACACGGGCATTGCGCTGCTTGCCTATATGGACGGCATTACGGAGAGTCGTACGTTAGGAGGGGTCGTGTTGGCCACGTTAGCTGCAGCCGGCTATGCCGTGTTTAGGGTAAGCCTTTAGTCAAGCCTTTTCGTGTCTTGGGCATATCGTGCTCACATCGTCATATGCTCCCCCTTTCTAGGTTATGTTCCGCAAGGTGATGGGCGATCCGCCGGTGGCACAAATCGCATTCACATTCACCGCACTGGGGTTGCTCAATGCTTTGCTGCTGTGGCCCGTTGTGCTGGCACTGTACCTGACAGGCGCCGAGAATCTGACATCAGAAAGCATACCATGGAACATGCTACTTGTAGCAAGCGTCCTGCTCCTGGGTAGGCATATGCTGTCCCGCTCCCTACAGCGCTCAGAATATTTCTATTTTTATCGTTGTAATTAATTATTATTGCAGTTTTCCACGTACTCATGCAGTTCAGTGCCGCCGTTACCTACAACATGTTTGTGACATTGGGTTTGATAACCGCTGTGCCCGTTTCTGGTGGTACGTACAAGAACCTCTCGAACCAGCGTTTTGGTGGGCGGTAGTTTGACTAACAATTACAACAACAATAGCAAAAAATACACCCAAAAGATTTCGTGACCATATATTATTTTAAATTGCAATCTAAAATATGGGCATATACGAATGTGTACAAGCAAAACATAGAACATTTGGGGCATTTGAATATGAATATTATTTAGCTTACGAGTCGCTAGAATAATAATATTAAAGTCTAATCCACAAATTTGTAATTTGTGAGTGGAGTATTGAACAAGCATTATTATCCTATTATAATATGAGCAACCTTTTATGAAATATTTGAATTTTAAATTGATATGGTTAATTTTAATTTTATGTCTATGTAGAGCAGAGTTATATGAAAACAACGCCTCTATTGAGAGATTTGCCAATCTTTTTTTTTCAATATTGAGTGCAATCTAATAGACATACAAATTCTTTTTAATACCATGCTCATATGCAAGCACTCGACGTCATACTGTACAGTGCGACATTTGCGGGCATGAAACTCGCAGGCGTTATCCTTATAGCCATTGGCTTTTTCCTCGTCATGTTCCCCGAAAACTGGCCCGACTACATAACACGTCTGCTGCGGTAAGTAGAGACCTGTTTACCATATTTGTTTTACTTTTATATTATTATTGCAACAATTACGCTAATTTTCATAGTAATTACATCTCGTGCGTGTTTTTTTAATAATTTATGATTTTCGTTTCATTTTTATTAATTTCGTTTTACTCAAGACGTATATTTGTGTTTAATTACATGATTTGCTAAGTAAAATTCATAAATTTAACAACTTAAATTTAATATAAACAAAAATTAAACTAAAAAAACCATTAACTTTATTGATTTGTCTCTAATATACTTGTATACATAACATAAAAATATATATTTAATTTTATATAAACAAACATCTTGCAGAAAGAGCGTTCGTGCCATACTCCGTTACCAATGTTGTTGTGAATTAGCTGAAATTCGCTATGCTCATTCGGTAGGCCAAATACACAAGCTAAAACCAAAAACCTCCCAAAAACCAAAACAAAAACAAAACCTAAAATTCAAATACCAAACAATATTACAATATTATGAAGAATACTATTAACGTTGGCATAAGATAGTAATTACCAAATACGTTTTAAAAGATCTAGAGCTTGAGTGTCGCACAATGTATAAAAAAAACTTGACAGATTTTTTACTGACTGAACAAGTATTATATATACTCGATTTTAATAGCTAACCACACCCACAAATATATACTATGTGAAAATACAACACCCTGGCTTCCAAAAGTTAACGCTCACCCATTTATATGATATTCCTACATACCTACATACTATACATACATATATGACAAATCCTGTATTAATTTACACCTACCTACAACACCCCAAGAATACCTTTATGAATATATATATATATATATTTAAACATATATAGCCCTTGATACACAACACTACAACTTTAAATACCGTTATACATATGCCGTTCGACAACACTACTTCAGGCCGTTCTGCAGTTGGCCAATGAAACCTTCTTGTTGTTTTTCTTAATGTGTTTTGCTATTGTTTAATTGTTGTTAACACTTTTAATAATTTCGTTACCTGACGGCAGTTCATAGATTCGTATATCAAAAACTGCCAGACTATACTACCACTACTACTTTACATTTACATACATACATATATTTGAACCCAACTAATAAATATAATTTATTATTTTTCAACCACCAATGTGTAAAATATCTTTGTATATGGATGTTGTTGCCAATATTAACCATGCTGTGGTTCGACTATTGTAGTACATACACTCTAACAACACTCTATAATACCTAATCATACACACAGACACACATAACCACACACACGCAGAGACAGACAGACACGCACAAACTCAATTAACTGCGTAGCTTGACTTTCGCTGGTGTTGCGATATTTAATTTAAATAGACCTGTTAAGAACTCCCACGACATTTGATGAAATGGATGCTGTCGTTTTTTCAGCCTGGTTCCTTGTTTTTGGCTGTTTGTTGTGCGAACCGTTGATAGTACACGCTGCTTTCTCATAACTTATTATTTTAAATTATTTCGATTAATTTAAAAAAAAAAAAACCATGTGGCTAGAGATGTTCCTCAAAAGACCAAAATTTGTAAATACTTTAAAACTATTTTATGCTCTCTTTAATATGTATAATTTCTTATTTGTTTCCTCTATATATTTAACTGATTGCACTTTGTAAACAGGGCGCAAATTATTATAGACATCCAAATATTGTAGCATGGCTGACTCAGAGTCCCGCATTATTAAGTTCTTATAGTTAATGGCGCAATTGTGTTACGATTTTCAAGAACTCTTCCTGTGAAAAGCAACTAAAAATACTACCTATAGTGTAAATGAGTGCGTATGGTATGGTTACGGGAGCACAGATATAAATATATAAATATATAAACCCCCCTATAAATAAAATATTGAAAAATAAAAATCCATATAAAGTGTTTATTATTGGCATGTTTTTAAACCTTATTTATCAGTTAAATACATTCCCATTGGTCTCACTTTACTTTTCAAAAACTCTCGACTTTCTGTTTCAGTTTCTCTTTGAGTTTATCTCCTGTGTGTTCTGTCTCTAAACTTAAACGTCTTCTATCTTCTAAGCTCTACACTATTGCTATATACTCTACTTATTTCTTAAATAAAAAATGGTGTCGACATTTCTCAATTGTATTTACAGAAGCATCATAATGCTGGGTCACAATGCGAGGTGAGTTTCGTGAGTTCGTGCAATGCCAAAAACAGGCAAAAAACGAAATTTTTATTTTAATTAAAGCATAAAAACGATGCTCGAAACTGAAAGCAACGTTTTCTGCTACTATACGCCATATAGGTAAACCATACTCAAAACCCAAAACTTTGCCAAAGATAAATACTTAAAAGTTGAATATTGATTTAAATTCAATTCTGCTTAATTCAAAACTTGACTAGTAAGTTTGAACTGTCGGGTTTGTTTTTGTTATGGACATTTATTTAAAAAACTAGACGCGATATACCAAATACAATATGACATGATAAGTATTCCTTAAATATTTTTAACCAATTGCTTTAATGAGGGTTTGAAGTAGTTTTTTTTTAAATTCGTTTTTCATTTCTTTGCATCAATATTTTTTTTAATTTTATTTTTTCCTTTTCTAATAGCTGAAGGTTAAGCTTTCGATTATTATTCTGTTTTATCTAGTTACTTATAGATTTTTCTCTTGTTATCTAAAGTTCATAGTTTGAGTAGTTTTCAGTCCATCTAAGTAGCTTAGGTATCAATTAGTAACAGTGCCAATATGTATACTTAAACATTTCGAAAAACTTTAAGGTAAGTTCTCTTGAGGATTTGATATCCTCTTTTATTAAAGTGCTCTAACAATTCAAGTCTTGCAACTTTTCAAAATGCACTCGTCGTTCTTTTGAAAGATCTGACACTGCACTAAAAAGAAATTCACCTTATATATGTTTTTCATGTCTTTAACAAGACTCTTAAGCTGAATCATCTGCAAATGCAAGCTTTCTCGAGAAAAGGAAAAGAAACAAGTGTTTTTTTTTTCATAAACAACATTAAGAAAATGAAAAAGTTTTTTATTTAAGCAAAATAAATCACACGAGATCTTTTTTTTTTTTAATTCAAACAAAATCTGTGAGCTAACAGCTATCTAGTAGTAAAAATATTTCTAATTTGTATATATAGAAAACACCGCTAATCTGTACTATTGCTTCTTTTCTTCTTGTTTTTCTTCTTCACCTCTGCCACGATCTGCCTATCCGTCTATCTATACGACTGTCTCCCCTCTTGAAACGCTCTGTCTGTCGCTCTCTCTCTCTCTCTCTCTCTCTCTCTCTCTCTTTCTATCTCTCTCTCTCTCTCTCTCTTTCTCTCTCTCTGTTCTCTCACACAACAACCCAAAATACACGAAATCACAACACACTTATCAACCTGGCTAAATTAACTAAACTGATTGTTGAACCACTACAACATTCAACTCTCATTGCAAAATTCGAAAAACTATAATACACTGCAAAAAATGTACCAAAAAAATACCACAATAAATGAATATATACCACGTAGCGGTAGGCCAGCGCTTTGTAAGCGAGATGCTGCAGTCACAGGACCGTCCACGAGATATGCGCAACGGCACATCACGCGCTCCTTTTCGCACCACATAAGCTAAAAGTTGGAAAAACAAAACAAAACAAAAACCAAATATGACCACAGACAAATATTCTGTATAGAAAAAAAAATACATGCATATATATATTTTGTAAATGATTTTCCACAAAAAAAAGAAACACACAAAATTAATGAAATACGCAAGTTCAGAAAGACCACTGGAGTTTGGGGTAAGTACCTGAACAGATTTAACTATTGCCTGTGAAATTCATGAGTAACTCGTAAGGTACAGTTGCCACCTTTTAGAGTTAGTTAAGTCCAAGTGAAATGTTCAGATGCATTTTCGTTCTTAAAATTGATCTTCTGTTCTGCTTAAAGTCCTTTTTAAATTATGTGTTGTTCTCTCTCTCTCTTTCTCTCTCTTTCTCTTGTTCTCTTTTTGTATTATGGTTTGGTTTTTAATTCACAGATCGCAGCATATTTATGCGTCCCATTATAAACATAAACGAAAATATTATGCTGTCAACACGAACTCATATGTTGTTTGAGCCAAGCGCATGAATAAACTCCCGATCCTATAAACCGCAATTTTTGTAGCGAGCGTGTGTGGCTTTAGGCAAGTTTTTGTTAAGCCCCACGGCCCACGAAATGTTTTTATAAATGTCGTAACTGTCGAGAAAAAAAAACAAAAAAACAAAATCAATTTTTTACCAAATAATTAGTAAAAAGTACAATAATACTTGAAATTGCGAAACTAACGAAATGGTGAGCGTTCTTAATAATTTTTGTCAACTCTTAACTATAGAAACTTCACTAGCTACCCTCGTACTCTTTTTGAACTACACAACTAAATGAAAATTAAATACATATATATTATAATTTAAATTGCTTACATTTTCGCCTATAGCACTGTAAATAGTTGCACTTTGCTTTCATTGTTAAAAATAGTTATGAATATAACGGCACAGCTTATAGTTATGTATTTATATATGTATGTACATATGTATGTGGCACCCAAGTACTGCCTCTGCTTATACCTACAATTGCCCTCAAACACACACAGGAACACGAACACAAACCTCTATTGTGTAAATATATAAAACAAATAAATAAAAAAAATACAATTGTGACAAACTTAAGAAACATCAGTAAAAAATCAGTAAAAAAAAAATGCTAGCTAACAATTTTAGACGCCTACAATCTTAGTGTCAACTAGTAAGACTATGTAAATGCATTGCTGATCAACTCTTAGATATCTTAAACAAATTGACCAAACAACAATAAATATACTATGTTTTAGAGTATATTGAATTACTATAGTTGATCCGCTACGTATATACGAGAACATATTTAAAAGTCAAATGGAAAAAATCATATATGTACATAAAGCGCATTAGAATTGTACACGAAATGCCTAGAAAAAAGCCCCAAATGTAGAAAGCAAATTTATATGCCCATTGCTAATATCTGAACTATTCTTTATGCTCCACACATCACATACACTGTTCTGATTTAACAAAAAACAAACACAATATATACATACATATAATACATAGATGGGGTCGCGGCCCTCGGAGCGGTACTTCAACAGGTCAGCATCCCACCATTATCGACTATCGGACGGGATACATAAGGTCCCATCTTCGTTCACCCTCTGGCCGTGTGAGATGACTGATCTATCGCCAACTACAGCTGGGTTTATGCATGGCAGCACCAACGCACACCACCACCAGCAACTTTTACAACAACAGCACCATCGCCACCACCAACAACAACAGCAGCATAATCTGCAACGCCAGCACTCGCACACATCGCTTACCATGATCCATCGGCAGAGCAGCAGCCACAGCGTCCATGGCAGCCGTCGCGGTAGCGGTGGTATTCGTGCCCCACCTACCGGCACCGGGCGGTTATTCTCCTACTTTGGCAATGAGCATGAGCACGAGCATGATCGCAAAAAATCGGAGACATCATTCTTCAATTTGGGATTCCGACGCAAGTCAACGGTGGTGTATTACGCACCCACAGAATAGGGCGAATGGATAACCGCTGTGGTGCAGTTTAGCTGTTGCATATCAATAGAAATCCCGCAAGCATATGAAATAAGTGCGTCGTACAGTAAACATGCGTTTACAACATCAATCAAGTACCTAGGACTTATTTAGGGCTTACGTACCACTATTATATCGTTAAAAGTATGTCATATAATTATCGTTGTTTTTGTAAGAGTTTTAATTGAAACACATGCAGTTCGAATTTTGCTCAAATATTTACAAATTATGCGCAAGCACAGATACTACATATGTAGCTCATAGTCGACACGAACTATAGAATTTTTCTTAATGTCACAGAACCCATGCGAAAGCCCATGCACACTGAAACTGTAACAGAGTCACAACCAGAACCAGAATCAGCAAGAACAGAAGAGAGCCCATTATAACCCCGAGCTCAAATTTGCCCCTGAAATTAACTAAATACTTACTGATATACAAAGTGAATTAGATGAAAGAATACAAAGAAGCAAACACAAAAAGGTATGTAATTGAAACAGATAATCGAGAAGAATTGAATGATATATCGAAGCCAATTGTTTTTAGCAATTATATAGTACATAAAAGTATATTAATAAATATTATTAAAAATTTTAAAGTAAACCCACACTGCGGCACACCTTGATAGGGATACCAAATACCAAACCCATTGTTGCAAAATCCGGGATAATAGTTAGTCTAAGGTATATTGTTCATAGAGATCACGTTAACTTTAGAGACACATAGAAAAAGGAAAGAATGACCCGTTTAGTTGTAAGCTCATTTTAGCAACTAAAAGGCAGACGGAAAATCTAAAGATTATTTATATTTGATTCACGGGTTTTGTTTAACTGTGTGTTTTTATTTGAAAATGAACCGAAACGGATATTAAAGTATTTGTGATTGTTTTTGTAATGATCATGTGTTGTTTGTTATTTAACTAATTGTTGTCTATTGTTGCATTGCAAATTGAATATTCGAAAGCAATCTGTTTAAGTGTTAGTTGCTGGGGATTGTATGATTGACTCCTGATATATCCTCACAAGCATTCGACGACTGAGTTGCGTTCGCTCCATTGCTCGTGGTGACAGACAAGGAGCTCAATATTAGAGCATACAATTTCGCAACTGCCTACTTTATAAATGTATTAAATTGTGTAGCCACACCCAATAATTGTTTTGTGATAACTTTTAATGATGTTTGATAACCAATTTCATGAAGCTACTCCCACCCAAAATGGAGGTAGCCTTTAATGTAGCCGGGAACTGTAATTAGAAATCACAATGTACTAATAAAAAGAAAACACTACAACAAATGACAAAGCGTTTGTTTCAATTTCATTTATCTTGGTTGCCTTGAGCTAATTGTCAATTGGAGAAAAATCTCACTTGGGGGCATACAATAAATAAATCAGTACAAAAACATCTCTCATTCAAATTGAAACCCTTCCAAAATTTGTTAAAATTCTAAAAGGATCAAAAATAAATCAAAGTTCGAACTAACGATTTATTCTTCATATTTCGCGGATAGCTTGGGCCGATCGTAACTAAATCAAATCAGTTCAGTCGTGCCTACAACTACCGCGATATAAGAGAAACGTGACGCCTGGCGATCAACGGGCGGCAACATTTAATTTGGTTTTCCAAGGTCTTGTGTTTTGTTTGTGTTTTGTTTCAAAAATAATAACCTTTAACGGAAAGTCATTTTGCACTTGATAAATCATAAAGTTTGCAAATTTTATTTGAATTGTGTGCGTTTCGTTCGTGATTGTAGAACTGAGAACTGTAGAACCTTAACGTGGACGTCAATATGAATAAATTTGGTAAGTGGTAAAAATGCCTCAAATCCATCATTATATATATTATATATTTTACTGTAATTCGTATATTCAAACCATTTAATGCACAAAGCATTTACATAAGATTTCTTTTCGAGCTTGTCAAAATGTCTGCTTCGAACACTGTGTGGTATGGTATTTAGACTTAAACTACAAAATAGGCCGTAAAAACAGTTCTATATAAAATTCGAATATATTCTTTGTCAAGGCACTTAATATTAACATTTGATAAAAAAGGTAGTAATAAAATGGACGGACTTACGATGTAGTCTATATGTATGTAATCTATATTCGAACATGGAATTTTTGTTTTCATAAGGCACAATTAACACTTTATCGATTGTTTCATTTTTGTACTGTCCTACAAAGTAATATATGGAATATATGTTTTAAATAATAAACAAGGCTGCCAAAGACACTATATATATATATATATATATATACATATAATAGATAAATATATATATATATATATATGGATATGTATTTCGCGAAATCCTACTTCAATTGTATACCCGCTGCGCTGGCTCCTGCCTGCAGCCGGCAACGGCAGAAATGGAAATGGAGGAGTTACCCAAAACGCAGCGGTCGTCACTGCCCACCGGCGCGCTGTTGCCCAGATATGACTATGAAAAATGTGTGAAAATATTTTTTGTGTGCATGTCCAAGTCCAGCTACCTATCATTTTTAATGAAAAAAGAAGAGCTGGCAATTTTTTTTTGTTGCCCTGGCAGGAGACCAAATCTAAGACCAAGTGGCTGAGAAACTGGTTCCTGCGGCGCATAGAAAAAGTTCTCAGGGTATAGATAATAAAAATTCAAGCGCATATGATAATCAAGGCGCAAAAAAATCGCCAGCATATTTAATTCAGGCAAAAAAGCAGCCGATGGACCATCGGACGCCGCAATGTCGACGATTTAATATAAGAAAAACACGACGGCAGGCGTTCGGTTATTTTTTGCAGCCTCTGGCCTGGTAGAAAAGGTGTGTGTGTGTGTGCGGTACAAACAACCCTCAGCCAGGCTCTAAAGGATGGGTGTAGGTACGGGGCCTAACTGGGTTTTGATGTTAACAGGTTTGCGAATTCTGAGCGAGCACACACTCATACAGCTGTGCAACTTCACGGACATTAGCAACGACCACAGTCAGCAGTAGCAGTAGTAGTAGCTGTAGAGACGACGTTTCCGTAATCTGAGCGCAGTAGGCGCGGCTGTTTGCGCTTTTCTGCTGCTGCTGCTGCTGCTGCCGCTGCTTTTGATAGAAATGACAAATAACCAGATTCATTGTAATAGATTATGTCTACAACTTAATCGCCTTGCAGATAAATGATGACAATGTTCAAAGACGCATCGAGCGAACATATCTGGTATACGGAACACACAACGGACAACTTGGGTTTGCTTTTCTGGGCTTCTTTTTTTCGGCAACAGCGCGTTTTGTTTTGGGTGTCAATTTTGCGTCTTGCTGTTGCTTTGTGAGTTTTTTTTTAGGTTTTTTTTTTGTTTTTGTGAGGTTTGATGTGAGCTTCGTATGGACGGAAATTGACGTTAGATTTTTGGCTTATGGACGGTTAACTTAATCTATATAGTAGCGTGAGCGTAAGGCCAAACAGTGAGATGACCAAACCCAACGCTGATTGCAAGCCCGATGCTCCCGCTAGACGACACTTGAACATGTCATATCGAGTCTCCTTATCTGCCACAATATTCTGATACTCGGCCTCGACCAGCTGGCCGTCATAGTAGGTGATTAGATCCTCAAACGGATACTCATAACCCTGCAAGCACTCGCATTTATAACCGCCAGTCTCATAGCCACGTCCCATGATAGGTACACACTGTGAAAATTCAAGATATTAATAAGTTTTAACAATTAAAATACAGTCGATACTCACATAAGAAGTCTTCTCATCGCACTTGTGTGTGCCCTTATAGGCATTAGGCTCGTAATACCAGTCCGGACACTGGTTTATGTCCAGCTGCAGCATGTCCATGGATACAGCGACCACACCCCTGCGAGAGAAGTCAACAAATTAGTCTGTTTAATTGCTCACATTAGCATGACAATGCAACTGAAGAGCCACAAGTCATAAGTTAGGCCATGTCAACACTCAAAAATTAGACAATCATATCATAGAAACGTTAAACACCATTTGCATGTGAATAGCAATGGGATTGCGAATGAGTATGGGACTGGCCCTAAAAGGGGTGAGCAGGCCCGCGACAGCGGCACGCAGCAGACCGGCCCGAGCCCTAAACCCGAAACGTAGCCCCTACCCCCTACTTCATATGAAATTTACTCACTTGAATTCCAGTTTGACTTTGAGGCTATCCCAGCCAAAGAAGGGCACAGCATAGGTTATCAGCCACTTCTTGACATAACCATTGCAATCGAACTGAGGCTGGGTCCAGTAACCGTGCTTAATGTTTGCGGCACGATACGAGTTCGGGTAGTGCTCATACTTCTGCTGGTATTCACCTGTCTCATTATGACGTATCTTGATTTTCATGTAGAACGTTTCCAGATCATCAAAGTTCGTATTCCAACGTTGCTTAAGGAACTTAAAGTACTTCTTTTCCGTATATAGCTCGTGCGTTTTGTTAAGACGCGCCAGATCCTCCACCTTAAACTTGCGCGTGTTCAGCTCCGTTTTATATGCATAGGGTCCGAAGTAGGTGCGATTGGTGAACTTATTGCGCTCCCAAAGCGTTGACGCTGACCAGACTTTACTGTCGCCCAACACAATGGCCAGGGTCTCGCCTATCATTTGATCCTCGGTCAGCGGCTTGTCCGCAACTCGTTTTCCAGAATACACCTCATTGGGATCCGATACCTATGCAACACAAAAGTTTAGCTAAAATCTGTATTTTTTTTTTTTTTTTGGTTGGGGAAATAAGTTTCCCCAATTATTTTGATAGGTATGCTAACAACTTGTGCAAATACGAGCATATAAAAAGAATCAGAAGGTTAGAGGGAGGGTTAGAGGAGTCCAGTTTATTTGAGCGTTCGCTTCTTTTTATTACTGATGTTGCTATAGCGGCTGTGTAGCTGTGGCATTTAATGAAGACGACGCCTTGTGGCGAACCCGTTTTTCGTGTCCTTTGCGCTCAAACTAATGAATTTAGCATTTGGTAATGGTTTGACACTGAATATTTAATTCACGCCGCGGCTGGCAACTGCCAAACTGGCACCGTATAACTGAAACTTCAATTGAAACTGAAACTGGCATTGCAGGAAATTCGAGGAAGTTGAATTACGCGTGGAAAATTATAATTTACACTTGAGAAGTTTTCAAGAGGCGACATCGAAGGCTCTTAATAGGTGTCGGGTTTATCAATTATTGCTCTTCATTTAGCGTGAAGGCGATGGGAAAGTTTTGCACGCTTACCTGCAAAAAGGCGCTAATAAAGTTGGCCAGACGCACAGCCATTTTGGCTTCGTTTTCGAACTGCTCCTTGGCGCCAAAGCTAACATCGCCGCGCAGTATAAGATCTTGTGGATGGAAGCTGAATGGATTTAAAGCATTACAAAAAATATATAAAATAATATATTTTCACGATTTTCTGCACTCACTTCTTGCATGTGCGATAATTGACGCCGTGGATATACTTGAGCGCCTGGTCAATATTCAAATGCTCTGTGTGCAGGGCTCTTGCGCCTGTTGAATAGTTGCGATACTCGGTATGCAAATCTAAATATTTTTCTCGTATATGATAGGGTGCCTTTTCCCACTGAATGGGCAGCTTTTGTATCCCTGCAAGAAGCAACATTTTAATCGATATTAAGTATTTTAACTATATATTAACCTACAGCCGATCTTAAGGCAGTTGTATTCATTGTAATACTGTTCCGCCGAGGCCCGTTCCACAATCTCGCCAAGATAGGGTCGCCGCACAGTGTTAGGCAGCCGGTAGCTCGGTTTACAACGACACTGATAGCCACCACGCCTAAAGCCCCAGCCGTGCAAGGGTTCACATTCGGTTGATTCCTTTTTACAGCGCGCAGTGTCTGCAAAATGATTCGGTCCCTTGTTGCCTTCGCCCAGCGGGCACTGATTAATATCTATGCGTTCAAAATCCATTTCCAGCACGGATACAGCAGTATATCTAAAGCAGCGATAGATTAGTGGGAAACATATCGATCCGATAAGTGTTTACTCACTTGGGATACTCGATGTGACGGAACTGGGTGTGCCTGGGATAAATGTCTGCAATGGGCACCACGGCTGCCACCAACCACTTGTTTGAGCGTCCGCAGTCGAAATAGGGCCGTGTAAATTTAATCGGACCCGGTATCTCCTCAGATCCAGGCGGACCATGGAATGTAAATGTTTCATTCGTATTGTTCGCATAGCGTATTTCCACTTGGTAGGTGATCTTCGTGTCGTGCCTACCAGCAACATTATCTGGCAGCCAGGTGCGATACCATTCATTAATTTTATAGAGATCATGTGTGTAATCCTTCGAAATGGAATCGGGATGATGGGCGCCTAAGTCCTGTACATCGAAAGTATTCCACGTGGAAATCTTTTGTAAGTGTATGGGATCATTAAAGTCATCCAGCCGGAACGTACGCGGTCCAAAGCGTGGGAAGGTTTTATTGAAGAAGCCACGATACGACGAAGAGTACGAGCTATTGGGTGCAAAGTAAATGGCCGAGGCGTTGATGCTGGGATTGGCAGACACATCCGCCACAGTTGAAAGAAAATAGTACATCATACCCGGATCGTATGTATCATTAATGGCCGGACGTATGAAGCGCGACTGCAGAATATAGCTCCAGAAGAAGCTGCGACTCAGTGCCATATTTTGCAGATGCAGCAGAGCCGTACGATTCGGAAACACGGGGTTCACATTCACTTCTTTGATGTCGGGCTTGTGGGAGACGGTGTCCAATGGCAGAAACAAGTCCGCATGATGCTGTATGGGACAGTTATCGGCATTCACCTTGTCGAACTGTATTTTAATCTCATCGAAGGCGTCGCGGGCCTGCCACTCGTGCTGAGCGAACACGCCCACGACCAGCACCAGCACAAATAGCAGGTAGCTGCGCCCCAAAATCGTTGATGGCACAAACAGAACCATGATTGATTGTGTTTGTGTAAGAGAGTAGTGGATGTTGCCGCCGCCTGCCTGGGCAGCTAAATCAACAAGTTTGCTACACTTTAACTTAAAAATTAACTAAGACTTAAAATGAGATTCAAATGCATGCAGCCACACGCAACGCGATTACTAATACAAATTAATGCTCTTCACTTGTTGGAACTACGCCCTCAAAATCAACAGTGTTGCAAGCGTCGGTGTTAATATCGCATTGACGTATCGATAGTCAACTATCGAAATGGCCAGCGACTGCCGGCTCAAATTCTATTCGATACCTATCGATGTAATGAGCCAGTTTGAACAAGTTCTGAATTTAAATGTAGCCCGCATACGATTTTGTGAAATTACAGCATGAATTTATTTAGGGTCAATCACATACATTTAAGCCCCCCGCCCCTAACAGGTCATACACATGTATTTATAATTATGCATATTGCCGCTATTCACAGTTGACACTCCATTTATTATACCGCCGCATGTCCCAAAAAAGACTGCAGAGCACATTTTTGGGCGCCTGCCAGTAAAAAAAGCAATACGGCCGTCCTATGGAAAACTTTATAGATCCGACATTGATAGCCGGTTTGCATTATTCGTAACAAAACCGCAACGAGGTCAGCACAGATATTTGGCAACTTGTGCAAAAAGTCTCGTGAACCGCAACCATTTCCTGGCTCCTATCACTGTCAATCTGTTTTGGTTGGTGGTTGTGTTCGCTGCTCTTCCTTTTGTCGCCACCTGCGCTAAATGACACGAATTAGCGGCGACTCGCTGCATCCTACGTTCCCTTTTTATTTATGTATTTTTATTTTTTATTGCAACTGCATTACATTGCAGTGGGTACGCTCGGTCTTTTTGGCCAGTTCGTTTGGGTTATTTATTACACCTGTCGTTTTGCTTGTCTCTTTTTTCAGTTTTTACTCAGTTGGATTACAGCGCCAATTCTCTGCTGGCCAAAAAAGAGGAGCCAACTTAAATTTGGCACAAACATAATTTTCAGTTTGTCGACTGACATTTCCGCGCGCGCGCTCGTATCTGTGTGTGTGTGTATGTGTGTGTGTGTGTGTGTGTGTGTGTGGTAGGCACTGTTTATCCTGCTGCCGCACCTCGTAATGCAGATAAATCTACGCGGCGCTCGCATTGTTTTATTTTCCACGTGGGAATCGACAAAACAGAAGAACTGCAACTGCCCCAAAAAAAAATGTTGCAGTTATTTTGCACTTGTTTTGTTTTCGCCTCTGTTTTAGTTTGCTGTTTCGCCTTGTTTTTGTTGCCTGTAATTGATTGTTGTTGCTGTTGCTGCTGCTGCTGCTGCTGCTGCTGCCCTGCTGCAGTTGCCGTGTCCTAAATGGCAACGGCAATTGCGTTGCGACAGAAGTTTATTTTTGGAGCTTTTTGGACGCATCTGTGCACCGATAGCAGTTAAGCTCAACGAGATTAAAGTTTCATTTGAAAATGTGCCAAAAGCATTAAAATAGTTTCCAGCAAATGAAGTTGGCAAACTTTCCATCTATTCTCGAGCTGTATATCATGCCTGTGTGCAATTTACTATATTAATATATTATATATATTAATATATTAATATATTTTAATTAATTCATATAATTTTTAAAAATTGAAATTTAGCTTAAAGGGTTTGCCAGATGTCAGAATGTCTAAACTAAAATATTTATGTTATTATTATATGCGATTATATTAAACATATATTTCAAAAGCAGTTGGTTAAATGAGTTGCTAAGAAAATAAATGTTGATAAAATTTTATCAAGCGTTTTGTTGCAAATCACCAACGAAAAACATCAAATAAAGTATATTGCGCATTCATTGAAATCTTTGCGCAAGTTCAAAAAACCACAGGCAATAAAAGCAAAACGCAACAACAGCAACAAAGGGAAAAGCAAGAAAAAAATGAATGCTTTTTTGCATGCTAATAACCAGACGGAGAAAATAAAGGCCACAATTTAAACAAAATCAAACAGAAATAATATAAAAAGAGAACAAAAAATGCTGCAATGGTTAGACATGGACATGGCTATAGATTTGGACATATGCAAAGTGCGCGCTGTGACATGTCTGCGATCTTTGGGTTGCATTTTTTTCTTTTTTGGCATTGGCTTCCAAAAAGCAAAGCATAGCCCCAAAATTGGGATGTGCCTGTACGTGCTGGGCGTCACAGCATCGGCAATCTCGCCAGCAGCAGCAGCAGCAGCAACAGCAGCAATGAGTGTACAGAAGTAGCAGCAACAACAACAATAATAACAACAATAATGCCAAAGCACTTCCATCCCAGTCAGCCAACAACAACAGCAAATAACATACACATACAAAAGCGGCCTAACACAGCGCAAAATTTTTTTTGTCAAGGGTGAATGACCCAGAATCAAAATCCACAACGTTGTCGTTGTCGCTATTGCCGCTGCCTGGCTGGCTGACTGGCTGACTGGTTGCCTGCTTACCTCGGCTGCCCCTGTTCCTCCCCAGCACCCCCAGCCAGACCGTTGCCGCCGCTGACTCCTCCTGTTGCCGGCGTCGTCTTCTTGCGCAGCCCCCACGCCGCCGCACTTGCTCCAACAATGTTGTGGCTCGGTCTCGGCCTCTCGTATTCGGTTTCGGCTCCTCGGGCTGTTATGATTGCCGTTGCCAGACGATAACCCAAACCAACATCAGCAGCAGCAGCAGCAGCAGCAATAGAGGCAGCAGCAAAAAGTGAAAAAAGAATTGCGAATTTAAACATTTTGCAGCATTGCACACGCGACTCTCGCGCGCACTCTGCCAGACAGTCTGAGAGATACAGAGAGATACAACGCCGTCGACCCACTCACAGATACAGCTACACGTTCAAATGGTAGACTGGGCACTGGAGTTGCTTTTGCCTTTTGTATTTCGAAATGTTATCGTGGCAAACGAACAGCGTTAATTGCATTGCACGCCTCCACCCTATAGCTCGACCTAAGCCTTCTCCTACTCCTCCGCCATCTCTCACTAACATAACTGGAGGGCTCGCTCTATTGCATCCGTTAGATACTTTTTTATACGCTGCGCCTTGCTGCAGTAAACTTCCGTTGGCATGGCTGCTGTTACTGCTGCTGCGGCTCCTGCTGTTGGGCCATCAAATCAATCTTTATTCAGACTACGCATCAGAAAGAGCCTGTCGGCATTTATCAGCATTATGAGTTTGCCCCCTGGACACAGCAGCAGCAACATCAAAGTAATTTGAGCAGCAATAAAAAGCTCTGACAGACCAACAACTAATACACAATCTCAAACACACAAAGCAGCAATTAAAATTGACCCAAGATGTTGTCGCACTGTGGAACCAATACGAATCATAAAAGAAATTTTAACTCACCTTCATATAAAATATTTATTACAATAATAGATTCAATTAGTTTATAAAATCGTATCGTGCTACGTATATATTTTGATCATGTATTCAATTTTTAACCAAGTGCTTTTCCATGAGAAATATACATTTAGTTTCAAGCGAGAACTTGGAATTTTTACACACTACACAGTAGTCCAGAAATTAGAAAACTGTAGATACAGACCTGAAACTTGGTACAGTTTATGGTCATAGTACATATAAAGTCTGAGAAAAATGTTAGGTCGATCGAACTACGTTATCTTCACCGCCCCAGTAATGTCCTTGAAAACCAAAATGTATACATAATAAGCTTATATACGTTTTAATTTATTAATTTTCAATATTCAATAGCTTTAATATATTTTATTAATTTATTAAATTATTTAGTAAATTTTGACATCATCGATGCATTCAACTGTGTCAAATCTAATTTTCACTATCGTCTTTTGAATACTTTGTTTCTTTTAATACTCTTGAGAACTTTGAATTTTTACCCACTGTATCGAAGACGTCTGCGTCTCGAGGCCGCACGAAAACCTGAACCAGTCCGTGTCTCATTTACCGTCTGGGGCTGTCACCTAATTTCCGTTTTAGAAAACATGTCCACTGGCCAGCAAGGGCCACTTGAGAGTGCCCGTTCGCTGACATGTGTCCTAGCTGTGGCCCCTGCGTCTGGCGGCAAACTCGACTTGTTTCAAGTCATTGCAAACTTTTATTTGCAACGAAGACAGTAGCAAATAGTGCTTGTGTAATTCAATTGTTGTCCTTGTCGCATATGGCTTTCGTCGCCGTTGCAGGTTCCTAAATAGCCACAGGCCACAGTTTGTGACTGCTGCAGTTTGCTTATGGGCCCGCAGGCAAGTGAGGCGTTGTGCCTGACTGAGCTCGAGACTTGTGCGCTCCCTTCAAGGACCTACGACAATAGCTAAAGTTACCCAAGCACAAGCACAAAACGAATGACCTGACAAGCAACAAAGTCGAGCCCGCGTTCGTCTTCTCTGCTTTGCAATGGTTCCCACTTGTGCTGGTCATTTGCCTGTCCCTCCAACTATTGCCTTTTGCAGCTTTGAAATTACTTTTGTACCCTAAGTGGACTAGAATTCTCAATTTTCTAATTTTTTTCGCTGCACTGCAATTGTTTGGCACTTTCAATTCGATTTGGCAAGCCCAAGGACTAAGCAAAAGAAAAAGACGAAAATTTAATGTTCGAATATTCTCGATTTTTGACATTACGAAAAAAACTAGGCAAGGAATTTGAATTGCTGGTGACGTCAGTTGAGGGCTATGAGATATTTTTTAAGAAAATCTTAAATTTGCATTCTCTTCCATTATTCCTTTAATTTGGAATGCAATTATCTTCAGCTGCATTTTATGGTCAGCTTTGCTTTCCCATGGACATTCTTTTTTATTTTGTTTTGCTGATCAACTGGCATGTAATTTATGCGTATTAATTTCATAGCTTGCCTATCCCGCTTCCTGTTTGTCTTTCTCTTCTGCTTGGATACAATGGTTGTCCAATCC
This sequence comes from Drosophila leonis, assembly GCA_035045365.1. Lineage (NCBI taxonomy): Eukaryota > Metazoa > Arthropoda > Insecta > Diptera > Drosophilidae > Drosophila > Drosophila leonis. The sequence goes on along the minus strand of JAWNPC010000307.1, from coordinate 887,574 downwards.
TTGCCATTCGTTATGCGTTGCAATACAAAAGATATCGAAAAAGGATTCTCGCATATCGCACAAAAGCAATGCAAGCAAGTCGCTTCCATTGCATCGTTCCGTGTACCATTATTCAAGAACATAATGCCATTTTTGATATGTAAATAAACAACGACAACAAGGCTGGCTGGCTGGCTGGCTGGCTGCCTGCCTGCCCGGCCGCGTTCTAATTGCCGCGAAGGACCTGCCCGGCTGCGCTAAAGCTACGCTGAAACTGTGCTGAGCTGTGTTGCCTGGCAGGCATCCTGCTAAGCTGGACATGCAATTGCATTGCATTTGGCATTGTTTTTTCAACTTTCTGCTTTCCGTTTAAGGGTTGAGTTTCAAGTTCGCTGCTGCGGGGTTATCGCACGATTACAAAAGATTTCCTCTGGTCAACGACGGCCAGGCACAACATGCTAAATACAAAAACAAAATGCAGAATGAATAAACCATAATGCAAAATACAACAAATCCATGAAACTTGCAGCGGAAGTTACGCGAATATTTTCATCTCAAGCCTGGCACAGGAGCTGAAGCCTTGGAGGGGCTTTATGGTCATCGCCGCCATCTGGATGCAGTTGCTAGATGCGGCCAACTCAAGCGCACATTAACTTTTATCTATGAGATACTTTTGTATCTTTGCAGCTGGCAGCTGCGTACAACGCAACACGGCGGCAACTGGTGTCGACTCTTAAGATATGCATCACCAAGTGCTGCTCCGTCTTCACTTGGTGTTTGTACTCTAGCGAAATCGAAGTCATATATCAACGATATCCTGCATGCCAAAAGGATAATTTTGCTTAGAGAGCATCCCTTCTCTGGCTCTATCCTCGCTTCTTCTAGCTCACGTGCATGTTCGACCTTCTACGCTGTCATTGAACCCCAGCGAGGGCAACTGCATCGAGCGAGGGTTGAGCTGTGAGAGGAAGCCATTGCACTTAATATTATGTACTCATTATATGCTCATTATATGCACATAATGTGCTTACCTACAAGTCCTGTGCCACTCTTCACATTTTTATTTTGTTTTAACACACACAAACACACACTTTCACACGGACACCCTCACCCCAGCGACCGTACTGACCTATTCCTCTGGAATTGCTGTATGGGTTGGCTGGCAAACAGCAAAAAGTAAATAGCACAAAGCGATTTTTAAAACTAACTCATGTGTAAACATACTTTAATGTTTATGCTCTTTGCTCCAAGCTACGAGGCGAAGCGGCCGCAGAACGGGGGCGTTTACACAAGCAGCTGCTATGTATTTTACATGACTTAGGGATTTGCATTTTATAAGCATAACCAAAACATTTCAATATAGTCCAAATGATTTGTAGAAACTCTCCGACTTGTATTGACTGTACCTTAAATTCTGGTTCGTGATGCATTCTGTCGTTGCAGTTCAGCTGCAGTTATGTTTGGTTGGCGGGCAAATATGATCCCTTAATTCGATATTATTAGCAATTGACTGCACTTGTCTTCTTCTTCTTCCTCTTCTTCGTTTTGAACATCTCCTGTGGCTGGCACCTTTACAAATTGTTTTAACACCTTGTTCAAGCCAAGGGACACAAGTCTTAAATTGAAAATCGATATTTGGAGGGAAGGTTAAGGATTGCAGCTAAGCAACTGGCTTCCAACACCTTAAGCGCGGGGGCTACGAAGGGGGTGTTGAATGTAATTAAAAAGAGTTGGATTACACGTGTTTTGGTAGCCAGGCAAACAGCAGGGCATAAGCAGTCAAGCAGTCAAGCGGGCAGCAGGCAGATGAAGAGGCACACAGAAGTTGCTTGCATACGATAACAAATGCTTGGCGTAAGAAAACACGTCGGCGGTAGCAGAAGTTGGAGCAGGAGCAGGAGCTGTGGTAGTAGCAGCAACAAAACAAAACAAAAGCAGGGACAGGAGGAGCTGTTAGGACAAAGTTCTTCTTTTCACTTAACACACAAGTGAAGTGAAGCAACCAAGTCGAGCAGCGCTCGGACGAGCACACGCTACATCCCCGCGACGCAATCGTCCTCTTAAAATGCACTTTAAATGGCAGTTTCCGGTCACACACATGCCTACACACACATTCGCTTGCATAGAAATGTATAAGCATAATAAAAAATACAATGCAAAACGTTAAGTAAAAGCTAAAAGGAGTCGGGCTGTGCCAGGAACAGCTATGCACCGCTTGGTACATACTGTACCCACACTCACACTCACTCACACACACACGTAAATACACACGCTGTCATGCTCGCCAGTAACTTCGTTCTCGTCCTTCTTCGTACACGAAGTTGCAGCAAAACGCTTTTTATAGGCCTACCCCTTGCATTTATGAGTGTTTTGTATATGCGTGTGTGTGTGTGTGTGTGTGTGTGGTTGCATGGGTATATGCATGCATCTGGAAACTGCACATGTGGTTTTAATACAGTTTATATCAAATCTTGCATTTCTTAATTGATATTTAACCAAATTTTACTAGCCATAATTTTGGTCATAGAATGGGTTTAGTTTTTGCCCATTTTTATTACTAACCTCAGACTTGACTAATTAACCAAATTGCAGAATTGATTTTTACATGAAACATTTTTTTAATTATATATTTTCCTTATTCTTTACTTGCAGTTGCGCATAATATCGCACGTGAGTCGTATCGCGCCTACAATACAGATATATACGCCTCGCGGAACAGCTCCATGGGTCAACATGGCGGTAAGTGGAACCAATTCAATTAATTCATTCTAGGCTTGTGTGCTGAGTGGGTGGTTGCGGTGGTTTCCTCTGCAAATTGTTTTTTCCACACACTTAAAATGATGCTCTGTTATATGAAAACTGCACTAAGACACTTTGGGTCGTTGCGCAGGTTGCGGAAATGTTTTCATTAGCTAACCCGGTCGACACATCCCATACATCCTGTTCCAGCCTGCTATGTGAAGGGGAGTGGGGAGTTCATTTTGAGGTTAGCTTGTCGGCGAGACACGGACTTCAAGGACTTTTTGTGTGCCGCAACTGACATGGCCAGGAGACACTTTGCCGTCTGCTATGTTCTTTAACGGCGAGCTCTTTCATAGAGCAACTGGCTGTTGTGCATCATCATCAACTGCCTTTATCATGCTGTTGCACACATGTTGGTGTAGGTCCAGCCGGTTATACTCCTTCATGTACGTTTCTATATGCATGCGCGCTGAGTGCGCTTACTTATATGCATATATATATATAGTGTGTACATAAAACTCTTCGCGCCTTTTGCCACAAACAGCACGTTGTGTTGGGCTCCATGGCTGCCGCAAGCACCTCGACCTGTTCCGTTGCAAGCAGCAACGCGATGTCAGCACCTTTGCTGCCTTTACAATTTAATTTTTTTTTTTTTCGACTGCTGCCACTGCAGAATTAATGGGTTAAGTAAATAGCTATGTAATATGCTGCAGGCTGCTCGATGCAAAGCGGGCAAAAGGAGGCAGGAAGGCGAAAAAGAGGATGTAGAGAAAACCCTCTCGTTACGGCGTTTCACAGGCAACGTGTGGCTACCAATGCCGCTACCCTTACGGAGGCTCCATTAAACGCCGAACGTGCAATTTACGAGATAATGTCAATAGCTTCTTGATTCTATGCATATTCTGATGTTATTTCGATTATTCTGCGCTCCAAAAAAAAAACAAATTACATTTAATTAAGTTACAAAATATAGGTATATAATATTTACTATATATAGATGCTATATTTAAGCTCACATCAAATATTCAATAGTTACTTAGGTTACGATGCAGCTGACTTTGCAACCGGTCTGTGCTTGTTGCACCTATAAATACAATATATAGGTGAAACACTTTTCGTTGTTGCAAACGCGCTTTGCATTTTAACCATGTGAGAAGTGGCCCGAAAAAAAAGAAACAACAAAAGCCTAAGCTGAATATGTGAACTACATTGAGTGCTTTGCCATGTGGACAGAATTTGCTTTTTTCGCTCGCATGCGGCGCCATGTGCAGCATGCAGTTTCAGTTGCCGTTGCAACCACGGCTGCTGCGTTAAGGGTTCGAGTTGCTTTAGTTGCACACGCAGTGAACGAAATGTAGGCCAAGTTAAAATTGATTTAATGCAGTGATTGTGGCAGCTGCAATGGCTCTGATTTATGTGTGCCGATCGCAGCTGTGCCCTGATTTTTGCAGAATCTTGCAAATGGATCTTTAGCTTGAGATTTGTGGATGTACCCGCTGCGTGCAATGTGTCGTATGCGCAATGTATACCAAGCAGAAATACATTCGAGTAACAGCACATTGACCCAGAGTATACACTACGTATTGATGCACTTCAGCGAGGAAAACTTCGTTAAAAATAATTGCCAACCCTTCAGCGTTGGTGGCGTGTGAAAAGCGGCTGATATTTTCAGCTGCAGTTGACGTCGCAGCTTTCCCGCTGTTGACTTTGTTGCTTGGCAACTGACGTTTCCACGATGTTGGTGGCGGCTGTCAAGTGGCTGCCTTTGACATTTAATTGGCTAAAAATGTTTACTTTCTCGCTTAGAGTATTATCCTTTCGTTGTTGCTAACTCATGGGACTTGGCCTGGGACTTGGCACACACACGGGCAATCAAACAATACCATCAGCTGGCACACAACGGCGCCTTTGTGTTTTAACACCTTCATCCAATTTCATTTTTATTTCCCGTTGTTGTTGATGTTGTTGTTGTTGTTGTTCTATATATTCGACGCTGATCCTTGGCTTCGTTCGCTGTCAGTTTTGCCCTGGCTTAATTTATGGACTTTGGGCCATTTGCTCTTGCGCATCATCTTTGAAAAAAGTGACGACAAAACATTCCACAATATGACAAAAAAACAACAAAAAAAAGTAAGAATGCGAAATCCTTTTTAGCAAAATATAAAAAAAAACTTTATATACGAAAAAAACGCCATCAACAATTTAGATAAATTTTCCCACCAGCCATAGGCTAAAAAACAAAGGATCACCACCACCCCATACATAAGCGAGGGGTGCTCAGCCTTTGGTCAGAGCTCTATACTGAAAGCTGGTGCCAAGGGCTGCTCCCTGGGTGCTGGGCCATGCCTCAGCCACATCCGCTTCATTCCATATATACCTCTTTACAATAATCACAGTCTATGCACGATATCAAATGATAAACTCCAAGAGGCACATTTTCGCGAATGCAGCTTGTCTGACCGCCCTACCCCTGGCTGCCTCGGCCTCGATCGCCTTGCAGCAGCCTTCTTTTCATGGCTGTGTGTGCACAACGGCTCAGTGACGGCGGCGCATCCTTCAGGTACAACTTACTCATATATCACAAAAGGATATCGCGCTCTGTGTGCTTTTCTGCTTAGCTTTTTTCCTTGATTTTTTTTCATCCTTCGTTTTTTTTATTTGTGTGTGTGTTTTGTCTTGTCTGGTCAGCATTGGTCAGCGGCTCCTGCTTCTGCTCCGCTCGAAGGTGACACCGTAGCGCACACACAATGGTTATAGATGGTCTTGCAGAAAAAACGAACATATTTTAAAACACGCGTATGAAAAAAATTTTAAAAGATACGAACCAGTCGCAAAAAAAATCGAAATCAACTCTAAAAAACTCAGATTTATTTGTTGGTCTGCATTAAAAATGCAAATGTCGCATTGAGTTTCTTTCTTCATTCCATCTCCATCTCATACTTCTATTTTGATGCTGATCATCTTCCTACTTCCTGTGCTTTAAGATCTTAGGCAAACAACATTTGCAGCGACCAGCGAACCTGAATGAACTTAGCTCAGCTGCACTAACTTACATATGGTATGAATAACTAAAAGAATGTTTTCCTCATAGTCGGTCTAAGGACGAAACCAAATTTCTTATGTTATTATATTTATGATTTTTTCCAAGGGAAACAAATTGTGGTTTATTTTTTATATAAAACAAATTTTTCGGCTCAAATCAGGTTTCAAATTTTAATTTTCTTTTATTCCTAATAACGCTATACTGTATTTTTGATATGATTGAACCACATCGCCTATAAGACCTGCTCCATTCTTTTATTCATACGCTGTCTCTAACATTTGCCAAGAAGCATTAAAGCTCTATCGCGTATCTCTGGAGCGATAAAGAACTGCCAAGACAACAACTACCACCACCAGCACAAGCACAAGCGCAGTAGCAACAACAGCAACAAAAACAGCTAAGAGCTGAAATTATCATCAGTGCTCAATAAGTTTTGGTCACTGGACAATGTCCATCCTTTTGTGGCCGTCGTTGCCAAGAGGTTCAGGTACATTCGAGTACCTCTACCTACATTCATTTGAATGGAGACAAGTCCCTGCGTCCTTTTCTCGTGCTCGCGACGATCTTCAGGCCGATCCTTTGTGTGGCCAAGTGCGCTGCTGTCTGCGTCGCTGCCCCTGACATCGTCGTTGTTGTTGGTGGTGCCGGTGGTGGTGGTGCTGCCTCTGGTATCTGGGGAATGAAATTAAAAGCATGCAGAAAAAGTTTTATTATGCGAGCGTCGAGCGAATCGGCAGCAGAAGAAGCGATTTTTTATATAAAAATATTTGGAACGGACTGCGGCCGGCTTGAAGGGTAGAGAGCGAGGCAGAGGCAGAGGCAGAGACAGGGGCACCACCACCACCGGCGCATGGGGTAAGGTTAAGGTCTGAACTACGACTGCTGCTGCGCTTTCTGCCTGCCGCTCGCAAGAAGTGTTGGATGTCATCTTATTATTTTGAGACCACGCAGCAGCAGCAGCAGCAGCATCAACGGCAACAGCAGCATTGATGATGACCATGCGCCGCTGACCAGCCGCAGCAGCTAGAGGGGCCCTAGAGGGCTGAGGTATGGACTTGGTTAGCAATCCCGGTCCCCCCGGTCAGTTGTAAGCCTTGTACAAAACTGTGGGAATAAAAACAGGATTCAATGCCGCAGTTTTTAGCTAAAATTGCGTTATCGCCGCAATTGTTGTTGCTGGACTTTACGTTTTGATGATGCCACCGATTTTTTGATGATGCTGGTCATCATCTGGCTGAGCTATCCTCGCACATATCCTCGCCGCGTCTTTTTCGCATTCATTTTGTAGATACATTCTACTCTTTACTTTTGCTTTCGCTCGCCAATTCGCCTACTGTCGCTCAGGACTACCAAAAAGAAGAAGGAATTGAAAAAAATCGAATTTTGTTTATCAATTAGGATAGGTTACTGTAATATTTTTATTTTATTTGATATCAATTAATAAAAGTAGTATTAAATTGAGCCACTGCTCCGGAAATGAATCATGTACGAACATTCACTTTGTTATCGAAAGGTTTTTAATGCTGATAAGCAACTAAAGAATGAAAAGAAGTAAACATTGGCAGTTGACTCTGTACATAATCCCATTACCCGTAAAGGATCTATAATTTCCAGCTAATTGGATGATCTCATTGATGGCACTCGCGCAGTTAAGCTTTTAAGCTGCCATAACGGTCAACGCACCTGCTGCAGCAGACGCACAAATTAAGTTAGCAAAAGCCAAAAGCTCCGAGAGGGCGAATAAGTTTGAAAATGAAAAGAGGCAACGGATCTTATCGGCGCATCTAGATGCTAGATACGTTTGTCAGTCAGGGGCAGACTTAATGTTAATTAAACTTGGACGCCAGCAAAGAGCAAACGCGATCACACAAACAAAAAAACGGATTGCGATTGCCCGAAGCAGAAGAATTGCAGTTAATTGAAATGTTCCACAGTCGGCGGCGCATAGCGACAAAAAAACGCAACGGCAAAAGTGAGGGGTCACGTTGAGGTAGCAAAAAAATATATGCACACATGCATGCACACTCATACATACAAATTTACATGTGACTGTAGGTATGTTCGAATAAAAAATACCAATAGACTCTATTGCAAAAAAAACATTGCTCCCAACGGCTAGAGATACCGAGAGAGTAACTAAAGAGCATCGCCACCGTCGCTCTCTCTCTCTCTCTCTCTCTCTCTCTCTCTCTCTCTCTCTCTGGCTCTCGCTCTGTCAGAACTGCAGACTGAGCAAGCTTCGAGCTACAAAATGTTTGACTACAAAGCGACTTCGGCTGCGGCGTCTGGGTGGTTGCTAGCTGAGTAACTGCCTGCCTGCGTTTGCAAAAACTACAAAAAGCACACACAGCCACAAGCGAGCATGGTGGTGTATGGGTATGCCTGTCTTTGTGTGTGTGAGAGTGAGAGAATGCATGCAATGCATACCAATACCAATGCAGCACTCGCCGCTGCGAATGCCAAAACAAAACAAAAAGGAAACGCACGCTGCGCTTGTGTGCGAAGCTTTGCCGGCGTCAACGACAGAGTCTTTATGTGTGTGTGTGTTACTGTGTGCATAAGTGTGTGTTTGTGTCGCTGCAAGCTTTTTTGTAGCTGTAGCTCAGCGAGACCGTCGTCTGACTGACTGAACTGCCGGGTATCTGTATCTGTATCGCATCGCCACTCCACTCGCAAGTATCGCGGACGCGCAAACGACCATGCGAAAAAATCGCAGTTACAAATCTGGAACTTTTTACACAAACGGTTAAAAATCCATGCAAAATATTTACTAAATCAATTCAAACAACTAAATTCAATTCGATATCAACATATTTCGGTCTGCAGCGTTACGAAATTAACAGTTAATAATTTTCCGACAACTTTTGGATGCAATAAATATTTGAGTAATCAAAAAATTAACGAGTCCGCGGATACGTCTCATATATTGGATATTTAAGCACAACTCAATAACAAAATAAACAACAATAGCAAAAAAAAAACACATCGTTCACACACACACAGAAAAATAACCCAGAATAAAAAGAAATCCGATATTCCATTCTGTTATCAAAGTTTTCTTAGTGTTTAGTGCAAGATTTGCCAGTTTTTGTTTAAGTTTTTCTTTATTTGCAACGATATAAAACGGTAAATAAATTACAATAATATAGTAAGTGTTTTACGTGGAACACAAGCTGAATACGCTTCTACTTACCAATAATAATATTAATAAAAAATAATAATAATATCAAATATCAATAATAATAATTATATTAATAATAATAATAGCTACGCAGTCTATGCATAAAACTTGTAATTTTAAGAAAGTACACGGATCTGACGGATACACACAAGTCTAAACGTCTCCTATGGGCACGCAAAGCGCATAAAAATGCAGCGCCATGTTTGGAAGTGCATTAAAATAAAATATAAAATTTATAAATTGCTAACAAGTGAAACAAACACAACCTGAAATATCACGCAGATTAACATCAATAAACACTTATGTGAAAAACAGAAAATTGAGACTGCATTCAGTTGAAAGTACATCTATTGATAGTGATTTTTAGTGTGAAGTAAGACCAAGTGAAAAAGAAACAAACAAAGCCGAGAGTTTACAAAAATATTGATAATTTAATATTGAATCGACTGCATTTGAAATCGGAAGCTGCAAGATTTACAATTGCCCCAGAAAGTAGGATATGCCACAATTGATCGATCGACAAAAGAAAATGAATGAAAAGAACGGAAACGCTGGATAATCAAATCAAAATTGAAAATAATTTAATAGCAATTATTTACTGCAAAACGTGCCTCAATAAACCTTAAAGCTACAAAGACAACTGTAACTCGCAAGCTTTAATCAAAGCTCACCACAACAAGCATTTACGTAACTTGAGATAATTGATGCAATTACCAAACACAAGACACACACGCATACCTACATAAATACCCATACATACGCAGTAAAGAAAAGTGCAGCTAAAGCTTTGAAGCCGCGCTGAAAGCCAGAGAACGAACAATTGGCGATCGCAAATTGTTGAAAGCTCCACACGAGGTAAACGCCCAACCGAGCGCATTGCAGCGCGCGAGACAGGGAGAGAGATTGTGCATAACTGCAGCAGCAGCGGCAACAGCAGCCGGCGCATCGCTAACCGAACGGAGTGCGTCTTGTGTTCGTAACTTGTTCGGCCAGCTCTCGGAGCGACGCTTCGTGCACTTCCTGCGCCGCAGCCCCCAGCAAAAAGCAGCGGCAGAACCAGAGCCACTGAGCGGCGACAACGAGATCAGTTCGTTGGCGAATGCAACGCTGATTGCAATTGACGCTGGCTGCATTCTACGCGGCTAAAAGTGAAAGACAGAGAAAGAGAGTGAGAGAGAGACAGAGAGTGAGTGAGAGACTGACTGACTGATCATCACCACACATCATTCGCTCTACTGTACGCCGGTCACTCAGCATCTGCAACTCGGCAGACCCCAAGCAATCGGAACGGGGGGAAATTAAAAACGACTTTTGCTGCGGCTCGTTGCGTTTTCTATTTTGTTTTCTGGCTCGTGCAAAAATAAAAAATATTCTATAATAGAAAATAACTTGGAAGACATTTGAAAGAAAACATAAATAAGTGTGTAGTTTGTGTTTTAGTGCAAATTATAGTAACATAATATAAATTACGACTCGGATTAAATATCTACACCTGCTGCAGACAATTGGATACTCTACACAGTTGGATACACATCACTAAAGCAGCTACGCGGCTACAGCTACAATTCGCTTGAGTAAGTCAATACTAGATCTAACTTTGGATACGTGGCTATGGCTAAAGCTACAATTGAAATCACGAGGCTTACGGCCCACGTTCCACGTTATCAGCATATTCAAATTAATAATAGAATCGAGAGATTGAATTGAGACAGTAAAAAATCTCTTGACCGCCTAATAAAAAAGATTGTAGTTTTATAAATAAACTATTGGCAACTGCAGTGAGATTAGAATAAATGTATGTAGTACAATATTTTAATCTACATTCGAAATATATAACATATTTTATACTGGAGCAATAGCTTTCATATATCCAAGAGCTTTGTCTTCCCTTCTAACTAAACTTTGATATTATATTTACCTGAAACTCTGAGAATAGGAATTACCTTGAACTCGCCTTTTTCGGATAATCAATGAATCACCCAAAATGAGCAAGGAACTGACTTTAAATAACAGTATATTTACTAAGATCCGTTGTTTAATATTAGATTCCTAGAATATTGCCAAATTTGAAAAGCTTAGGTTACTCTCGAAACGTTATTTCGGTATTCTGTGGGGTTCCCATGGTTTCAAATTTCCCAAATATGTGGGTAACTTGAGAGCCTTTTAAGTATTCCGAGAGCACAAATAAATAAAACTGCATACTTTGATTAAAAAACAAAAAAACGAAGCGCTAAAATCACGTGCAAACGCAGCGCGAAGCAAAAAAAACTGACGCCCACTAGAAATGGCATTGAATGCTATGGACTAAGAGAGAGAGGGGCAACGGCAGAAAGAAAGTGGGGATTGACAAACAAAAACTGACCCCGTCAAGGGGAGGTGAATTGGTTAGGGAGTAGTAGCAGCAGCAAAGTGAAGGAAGCCCAGCGAGACGCGCTCGCAAAACCCACAAGTTCATGACCAAAATGCCGCATGGCGGCAACGATAGTAACAACAGCGACGTCGCCGTCAACGACGACGACGACGACGGGCCCACCAGATAAGCGTGGGCGCAGGGTTCGGCCAGTCGTTCGCTTGGCCAATCTCACAATATTTGTACGCTTGTGTACATACATACATACGTACATACATATACATAAATGCAGCTGTGTGCAATTCGGTTCCATTGCAGAATAGCACGAAAAATTAACAGACAGACTTTATTTGCTATGGTTGTTATTTAGTTGTGTAGTGCGCTCATTTAACCCCTTCGAAGGAATGTTTAGGCAGTAGGTCTTGTTTGTGTGTGTGTGCCTTTTTTTTTGCATAGACGCTCATATTTTATGTGCGTGTGCGTGTGGATGGTATGTGGAACGTCGACGCTTTGCTGTTTATCATTTACTTTCAGCATTTCCATCCTTTTTGGTGGGCTTAGCATATTTTTGTGCAGATTTCGCTTTTATTTACGTAGTTGTACTGCAGTTATTTTATGCTTTTCACTTTTTATTTTCATACTTAAAGATAGCGCTACGTTCCACTCGCACACATTCAGGCAAACTTGCGTTCCACACGCGACAAGACTTTACTCGCCCGACAGTCAAGTTTTTTTTTTGTACACATTTTTGCATTTCAAGACACACACAAACGATCTTCTGTGCAGCGTCGGAGCGGCAGAGAGAATTGTGCGTGTGTGCGTGCATACGTGAGCATGTTTTTTCTCCTTACGCTTTGGTGTGCAAATTCTGCCGCCACTCGCGCTACTTATTCTCTCAGTAGCGCTGCCAGCGTCAGCGCACACTTGGAAATAGTCTCTCTCACGCTCTCGCTCTCTCGTTTTCTCTTTATATTTTTTGCACGCTTTTCAAAACTTTTTGCCTGCCTCTGACCGTCGTCGTCGTCGTTGTCGTTGTCGTTGTCGATGTCTGTGTGCATTGTATCTGTGTGTGCATGCGTCGTTGTCTGTAGCCAACACATTTGACTGTGTGTGCACTTTTGTAGCCGTCGTCGTCGCAGCCGTCGCCGTCGACGTCGTCGTCGCTGCAGCTTTCGTTACGACTTGCGGCTGCGACTCCCCAGAGTTGTTTGTGGGTTTTGTTGTGCGACGCAAGTGACGACGTGAAGACCAACTGAGCAGCAGCAGCAGCCAGCGAACGTCAGACGTGTGCGAAGAACCGAACCAAGAACCGGTGACGTAGACGTTGCGTCCGCCATTATTACAACGCGGTGGCTGCCAAACGCAAATTACAACTAATAAATAATCGGAAATTAGCAATAGAAGTTCACTTGTGTGTTGTACAGTGCCAAACCGAAATCAAAATAGAACAAAGCGTTCAATTTATATGCGTATATATGTACATGCATGTATGTATTTTCGTTTGATGCTCGTTGGAGAATTCGCAAGCACACACAGGCAAACACACAAACACACACACACACACACACACACACTCGCACACACGCATACTAGGTGCGCTAAGTTATGTAGGCAGAGCGCGCGCGGCACGCGAAATGCTAACGGAACGGAACGGCACGGCCACTGTGATCTCATAAATAACTAAAATAAAATAAATAAATAAAATACAAAATAATATACAAATTATTTTATAAATATATAAAATGCAAAGGAGCTAGCTATAAATATCTACAATACAAATAAAAAAAAAAACAAAGCAACAACGAAATCTAGTTTAAAAGTGCATACAAAGTGAATTTTTTGTGAATTTTAGTGCAAAATAAATTAAAAAGGTAAAAGAAATAAATGTTGATTTGCCGCTGCAAATTGCACGCTCACACACACACGTGCGAAGAAAGGCAAACAGCAACAACAACAACAACTACGTATCCATATCAAGTGCCAGTGTTGTGAATGCTTGTGCGTGTGTGTGTGTGACAAAAAGCACACGGCGCGACAAGCAGTAAGCGACGGCATTTCTTGAGACCCCAAATCTGAAAACTGTTTGTGTGCGTGTGTGTGTGTGTGTGCAATTAAGTGCAAACATTAGACAGCAACATTTTATATACATGTACGATTGTGTGTGTGTGTGTGTGGCAGATATATTTAAAGCCAAACAGCTGACATGTGTGGCGTGAAATGAAACGAAATCAATTTAAATGTATGTATGTGCGCATGTGTGCGTGTTCAGGTGTTTCACTCATATGCAAAAAATAGAAACTAGAAGCAGAGCTTGACGACAACAGCAGCAGCAGCACCAGCACCAGCAACAACAAAAACAACAACGCCCCATCGACTGCGTTGTTCAACACTGCAACAAACACAAGCACAGGCGTCGCCATAACAAAAGCGGCCCCAAGCACTGACACACACTCACACACATGCTCTCGCACACAAACATGCAGCTTTGACGGGGCTACAATTTTTTTTATGTCTGCGACGCTTCGCTTGTCTGAGCATTTGTGTCTCTGTGTGTGCGTGTGTGTCTGCGTGTGTGTGGGCAATGCATTTAACATCGTCACAATCGCATTAAAAGCCGCTGCGCCTTCGCTAGCAGCGCTGCTGACGTCTCTGTCCCATGCTGCTGTGTCCACCATTTTGATTTTTGCTCTTGCATCGCCCGCCGTTGCCGCCGCCGCCGCAAACACAAATCATTAAAAGTGAACTTAAAATAAAGAAAAGTCCAGACAAAGTTGCTCCGCATCGCTATGTGTTGTTCTTGTTGTTGTTGATTAGTGAGTGCGAAACCGGTTTGCGTCGCCTTTTGCTTTCCTTTCCTGATTTTTTTGCTTTTTGGTTTTTGGCTCGGCCTCTGCCACTGTTTGTAGCCGTACGCTGTCTAAAGCTAGTTGATTTGTCACTCATTTGCCAATTTTGTTTTTGCATTGCATTTCCATGTGCCCTTTTGCTGAGCTCCACGTCAGCCACGTGTCAGCCAAATGGCGTCCACACAAACCACAATTCACAGCTACATAGACAAGTACTCACACATACACACACACGCACACACACAGAGAGAGAATAAATGTATGTGAAAAGTAAGCGAAAACCGGCCGGCGCGTTGCATGCAATGAGGGGCATGGGCCGTGCAAACAGAATGAGAGGGCATTGAGCGCCAAAAGCTCTGCTGCATTGTCAGACGACAAAAGCTTGCGAGTGCAATACACGCGCTCTCTCTCTCTCTCTCTCTGAGAGAGAGAGAGAGCAACTGAGTGAGCGAGTGAGATGCAGAAATATAGAGAGGTACAGCTGCAATTATTTGCAGTTCTTGTCTTGTTTCCGTTTCTTTCCCAACTGCCTTGGCTTGCCTCATCCTCGTTCTCGTCCTCGTCCTCGCCACATCCCAGTTTTCGTTTGTCGTTGTTGTCGGCATGTGTGGATAATTTGGCGCTTCGCCATGTTTTCTCCGTTTCTACTTTGCGTTCTTCTACCCCAATCGCTGGTGCCGCAGGGAGTTCGCAGAGTCTCTCTGCAGTTGGTGTTGCATGATGCATGAGTCTTAAGGCAAAGTGGGTTCGGTCCAAGGGGCTGCCTGTTAGTTGTTCGCTGTTCGAGCCGGTGGGCACGGCAAGTTCGTTGCCGGAAAACACGTTTTCATTTTTGCCTGGCCGTATTTGTCGCCTTCCTTGTGTTTGTTTTTTCATTTTTCCTTACATTCGACTTTTCATTTAACTTGTAATGTTGCCTTTCTGCTTGTCTTTTGAAAGTTTGACAGTTAAGCCAAAAAGCAAAAGCTCAGCAGATAGGGCTTGACACAAAACAAGAATAGTTGATTAGTTACTTTATCTGATTGGCTAAAGTCAATTCTTTTGTTCTTAAAGTACAACAGGCAAATTGTAAATTATATATTATATATATTTTTTATAAAATAAATGTATAAGCTTGTTCTGCTGCACTATAATTTCCTCGGACGGCACAATTTATGCAACGAGACTGGCAGCATTTCATGACACTGCAACAACCGCCATGCAATCAGCGGGTTGTGCTTTGTGCCAGGCGCTGGCTGCCACAATTGCAGGCGCCATGTCCTCGTTCTTTGCTAAACAGCTCTGTGCACAGCGGGCGGGCTAGGCGCGCACTGCCTGGCAAGAGCATTCAGCCTAATTTCGCAAATAAAATATGCTAAATAAAAACGCTAGATACACCCGAGTCAAGTAGCTGGCGCCTTCTCCCTGTGTCATCGTTGCTGGAATTGAGCGGCGCCTGCAGCCGGCACTTTTCTAATTCGCCATGAAAGCCAAACTATGCCCCCGTTGTTAGAGGCATGAAAAACTTGGCCGTTTCCTTGCAGCCAGAGAGAGGAGTATAGATAGGAAGCTTGTTGGCAGCGCGATGCGCAAGCTGAATAACTTTTCCTCTTTCTATTCGCTTATGTTGTATGGCTTTACTAATCACGACTATGAGATGCCCTGCTTTTACCTTTTGTGTTTTATTTTAAGGCGCAAGAACATTCCCTTCTCATTTTGACAACAGAACATTAAAACGTTTTCCCCATTGCCTACGATCTTTTTGTACATATGTACGTGTCGGCGCCTTTATGTACTTGCCGGCACGTTGTCGTTTTTGTCAGCCTTTCGGTGCACAAATACAAATACACACACACATATACACACATACGCAGTCCCACATTCCGGACATCACAGACAATGTTCATTGCATGCAACTGTTGTGGCACCCCTTGCCTCGTCCTTCCCTTAAAATTCGTGCCGTGCCCAGCATTCAGCCAGCCGCATTGCAGCGAATTTTTTTAGTGCCTGGTCAGGGCGCGGTACACGTGACTGAATATGCCCCCTTTTCGTCCTTGCATTTGTTGATGCTCGTTGAGCATCGTGGAGCATGTCCTGAGCTTTTTGGCCACAGAATTGTGTTTGTGTGTGTGTGTTTGTGCATCAAATATTGAAAGTTTTACGGCTGCCAAAATATTTTGCAGCTAGTGGCCAAACGGAGCCGCCTTATTGGTTTCTTGGCAACAGAAATAGCCAAATCCTGAGAATTGTTTGTGTTTGGCTCAACGTGCGGCTGAAAACAAGCAAAGATTGTGCAGATTACGATTTTTGGCAAGCTCAACTCCTGCGGGAAATGTCATTCAAGGAGCAGGCTGCCAACTGCTTCTACGATAAAGGTGGACAGGTTTTATGTCCTTGCTCGCTAGTGAAAAGAGAATGATAGAAATAGTGGATGCGCCTTCCTATGCGATTTTCAGGAATTTACGTAATAAATTGCAACGTTAATTATGAAAGAATTTCTTTTCGCAAAATACCAAAGTACAATCCAACCATAAACCTCAACTCAATCCACTTATTTCTATGTTTGTTGCATTTCTGAGGCTTCCGCATTCATCCTTGTCTGCCTGTCTGGCTTCCTTAGACATCAAATTTGCTTAATGGCAAATGCATTTTGCGTGCTTTATTTACCATAAACTACAAGAAATTCCATTCTCTTCTTGTTTACTTTCTTCACCCCTTTCTAATTTACCTTGCAGTTTGTCGCAATGGCATTAATTTCTGAAACTTATGCGGCCACATCGACCGAGCCTGAAGCACCACCTTGCCCCGCCCCCAGTCACCTCTGCCTTTACCGTTGCTCATACTGCAACCCTCTGGCCATAAATTACAGCAAACATTTGCCACAGTTCCGCTTGGACCCCGCTCCCCTGGAGTGGCCATGTTGCGCATAGAGCGGCATGTCTACAGTCGAAACTACTTGCAGCTATTTTCGTGCCTTAAATCGGCTTATGGCACTCGGTCTGACTGGCTTATCTGGCCGGCGTTTGCCTAGTGTGAGCCAAAGGGTTGTGCTGGCCCATTGCTTCAAGGGAGTTGCCAGCTCCATACGCATTTGCAGAAAATCAATAATCTAGCCGCCCATCCCCTCTTTACCACGTTCCTCGTGCACAGTCACTTCCGATGGCCGGACTGCCTCTATTGTTGTCGTCGTTCATGGCAATAATATTTAAATGGCCACTAAGCCCCCGGCTGACCATTTACTTCGCGCACCACACTGCACCCTTGTGCAGCTTCTTGAAAACAAACTTTTATGCACGGCCGAACTTAAGCCTTAATGACACTGGCTGAGAATGCAACAAAAAGGGCACAACTCAGAGTAAGAATCCAAACACTTACTGTCTCCTGCTAAATGCGTACTTTTTTACTTGCTAAAAATTTCAAACAAGATGTAATTTAGTGTCATAGTAGGAAATTGAAAAATTCTCGTTAAAGCTTCTGCTGCGAAAAGTCAGTTGCAGCAGCTAATAGTCGAAGTTAAGCTCATGTCATTGGGGATTTGTACTTTAACTGCCATTTGTTTGGAGCAAAAACAAGCAACCCCCAAAAGCACAGCAGGACGAGTAGTAGCAGCAGCAGCAGCAGACCTCAGACAAACCCTTTCCGCTTGCCCGCAGGTCACCCTGTCTGGCATACAACTGCATTGCATTGTAATTCCAGTTGCAGACAACGACGACGGCGGCGTAATGTCTAGTGCTGTCGCCCGCTTTGCGAGCGATGCGAAAAGCGATTTATTTCGCTTTATCAGCAATTTTGATTTTCTTTTGTCTGTTATTGAAAGCTGCATTAAATTGGACGCGCCAGGCATTTGTCATATCGTTGATTTACTAACCTTACACCAGGCATAATCTCTTGGCCCGGAGCCCGGAGCCCAGTGCCCTCTGCCGCTGTTAGGGGTGCAAAAAATAGCGCATATCATGGCAATAGGGGCAACTACTAACACAAGTGCGGCTTGTTGGGCCCGTTGTTTACGTATCCCGGCGTCAACGTCAAATTTATTGAGGTAGTTACCATGCGGCTGCAAAAAACAACGAGCCATGCAAATTCCTGCTTTTTCATGTACATATATTTTTATGCATTTGTGAAGCCCCAACAACTGAGGGCGGAACTCGCAGTGTAACTGCAAACACGGCCCGTTGCCACAGCAAACATGCATTAAAAATGATGTTGAGAGAAAGGACAAAAAAAAAAGAAATAAATGAAAAAAAGTTAAAGTGGAAAAAATTTGCAAATTTGCAAATTGAATGTGCAGAGGTCGTCCAAGTGCTGTACTGTGCTTAAGGGTTAGTACGAGTGTTGCGCCATGAATACCGTTATGAATGCCACAACACGTTATGCCAAAGACCTATAGTAATGCAGTAAAAAAAATGTAGTCGTCGTAACCCCATATGCATTACTAGCCACATATATATTATTCTACTCTGTCCTGTTTCTTATGTCACAAAGAGAAACTACTGTCCACAATATGCTCTATTTCCTTTTATTTTTTGCAGAGTTGTATTTGCATTACATGGTCAGCACTGTTTGATTGGAGCTTGGCAGCTATTTCTATTAATTATGTATCTGTGCGCATTTTAGCGTTTGCTCACTAGCTCAACTGGGAGTTTAGCGCCTCGCGCACACTCTGTGTTAAATTTCACCTATTGTTTTCCACAGTTTATTTTCATATTTTCCGATATACATATGTATTTACATATTCTCCTCACTGCGGTAGTCGTAAAATACTGTGTAAATTGTCAGTGCAGAGTTGCCAGGGCTTTATATTTAGAGGAACTTATCGATATTGGCACATGCCTAAAAGTTTGTCAAGTAGGCTTTGCTTGAGTTGTCAGTTGTTAATCTGGCTACCACATCAGTTTTTTTTTCCCAGTTCTAAAAATTTAGACGTGGGCCAAACATTCCGGAATTTTCAAGTGAAAAAAAAAACTAAATTCCTTTCTGAAAAGCTTCCAAAAGTTTAATTTCATTAAGTAAATTAAAAATCGTCTGGAATTTTTATTTTTTTTTTTTATTGGGTTTTCTTTTTTTGGCAATTGTCTTTCCACGATGCTGGTTAATGTTACCCAGCGCGTTGCCGCTGGCACCAGTGTCATCTTAGGCGGTTGCAAATCCAACGGCAATGGCACCGGAGCCGCAACTGCCGCAAACAAAAACTACGAGATTAAGCCCCAAACCCGGGCCTCAAGTGAGTAACAACGAAAATAAAATAACAGCAACAGCAAGCGGCAACGACAAACACAATTTTTTTCAATGTCATGCCAAAGAACGATAGCAAAAAAATCAGCGATAATGAAACGAAATAGCAATAGCCAAAAGAGAGCTTAACTGGGTGAGAGCTTTGGCGAGCGGAGCAACAAACAAAAAGCAGCGCTGAAAATATTTTTGCAATATACGCAAATGCGAATTATGAGCAAGTCGTACACACACACACACACACACACACACTTGCTTGCGCATAGATCGCATACACTCCCCCATTCGTCACCGCAGCCCACGCTCTCCATTTCACTCTCGCTCTCTCGCGTTCCGATCACTGTATTTGTTTCTTCTTTTTTTTTTGCACAACGTTACGCAATAATCGCGTTCCATAGTTCTTTTTTTTTGTGTTTGCGGCTTTTGTATTTCGGTTTTGTTTGAGCAATCGCGCAAACACCCGAATAAATAAATATACATGTATATGTATATTGCTGATAATAGTTGATATTCTGCACAAAATAGACCTGACTGCTAATTTGTATTAGTGTGTGTGCGTGTGTGCGTGCCACTTGGCAACGGGCATCAAATTCGCATTCGCATTATGACTGGCCCAGTTGCAGCTGCTAACATTTGCATTGCGCATATTGCGATATGAGGCCATATAAATATAAATGTACGAACTCACAAGTGTAATTGATATACATCTATAGTCCGCCAGCATTTAATGCAAAACAAGCTTTACAAACACAGTGTCGCCAACCAGTTTTTATCCGGCTGCCGTCCTAATGACACACAGCTGATTAACACAAACACACACACACACACACATAAAGGGAACGGGAACTGTCATCGTCACCGTCTCTGACTACGTCATGCACGCGTGTGCCGGCCAGCGGCCAGCGACCAGTTCGTGAGTTCCGCAATTGGGATTCTGGCCATAGAACTCGCACACACGCACTATTTGCGAACGCGCCTCTTTTTTATACTATTGTTTACTTTTCGTTTTTGACACGCATCGGCAATTTCTCCCTCTCCGGTTGCCTGACTTGCTCTTGTCATGCACGCACTAATTTGTGCGTGCTTTACGCTCTCTCCCACTACGAAGATCGCTCGTAACGTGCGTTTGTTTGAAGTCAATGAACTTTTTTGCACAAATTGGCTCTCGCTCTCGTTCTCTCTCTTTCTCTCGCCCACTACCTTTGCGAATTTCGTTCGCATTTGCTCGCGACCTATATCGATGGCAACCACCACTCGCATTTAAATTGTCGCTATTTTTTGTGGCTCCAAAAGCGCACACTAACGTAAAAGTATATTTTTACTTGCAGAAATGGCGGAAGGCAATGGCGAACTATTAGACGACATTAACCAGAAAGCCGATGACCGTGGCGATGGCGAACGTACAGAGGACTATCCCAAATTGCTGGAATATGGCCTGGACAAAAAGGTACTTAAAAATTGAATAAATATGCAAACTATATTTGTTTCTGATGCGCTTTTGTTTGTATTACAATTAGGTCGCTGGAAAACTGGATGAAATCTACAAAACTGGCAAGCTTGCCCACGCCGAGCTGGATGAGCGCGCATTGGACGCGCTCAAGGAGTTTCCCGTTGATGGTGCCTTGAATGTGCTTAGTCAATTCCTCGAGTCAAATCTGGAGCATGTGTCAAATAAGTCTGCTTACTTGTGTGGGGTCATGAAAACCTATCGTCAAAAGAGTCGCGCCAGTCAACAAGGCGTGCCCGCGACTGCCAGCACCATACAGGTAAAGGGTCCAGACGAAGAGAAGATCAAAAAGATTCTGGAACGTACCGGTTACACATTGGATGTGACCACAGGTGGGTTAAATATAAAAATTCCATTGACTGCAATTATAATATCGTCTATGCAGGACAACGCAAATACGGCGGGCCGCCACCCAACTGGGAGGGAAATGTGCCCGGCAATGGCTGCGAAGTGTTCTGTGGTAAAATACCCAAGGATATGTTTGAGGATGAGCTAATACCGCTATTCGAGAACTGCGGCACCATTTGGGACCTTAGACTAATGATGGACCCCATGACTGGCACAAATCGTGGTTACGCATTTGTCACATTCACAAATCGCGAGGCGGCCGTTAATGCTGTGCGACAGGTATTTAATCCAACCTTGCATATATCAATACATCCAAATGTCTTCCCACCCCCTCGACCCAACACAGCAAGAACACCGTCCGTCCATAAAGCGCTTTGTGTTTAAAACAATATACATATCTATATATATATATATATTTATCAAAATTTTTGTATAGTAGGTAAAAAAAAAAACAAACGAAACGTTTTGGTCCTCAACACAGCCGCTTGACCTAAATTCTACAATTGAAAACTTTTAGTTCTAAGCACAAATTCGAACGATTGAAATTCCAACTACAAGAACAACCACTCCAAAGAAAACCACAACCTGAATTATCCCGATTCGGCGCTTTGAGACAAAACAAACTAAAATGAAGAATCTTTATTGTTGCTACTTTAATCGCTATTGTCTATAGTCCTGCCTTCATCTTAATCGCTAACGCTCTTTTATGCTCTGCCTATTCTAAATATCTGTAACTTGTTATGTATGCATGTTCTTTCTTATATAGATTATAAACATATATATAATTTTACTACTTAGCACTGGATATCGAAAAAGAAAATTTGCAAAATTTGAAAAGAGTTCTCTCTGCGATACATACATATTTGAACTGCAAACTATAAATACCTGTCTCCCAACTTTTACTTTAATTTCCTTTATTCTTTTTGAATTTTTCTTAACCATAAGTGAATTTGTAGCTCTAGCATATGAATCGTAGCTTATATATAATGACTTGACTCTCAACTTTGTAGGGGTACGTTTTCATTGTCTGGTTTTATTGAAAACAAAAAACAAAAAAAAACAACACAAGCCGAGCATGTCCTTTACTATACTAACAATCCAGAATTCTACAGAGCTTTCATAATAAAAAGAAACTAAAACTAACAAACATTTTACTAACTAATAATTTTACTATAATATTTCAAAATGCCGCGACGAAAACAAAAATCTCTGCAAAATGTTTCGAAATTGGTAATGCAAAATTCTTATACATTTAATATTTAATTTTGTTTGATTTGAAAAGCTCCCACCAAACAATGCCCCAACCAACCTGACCCCGACCCGTACCCGTACCCCATTTTGAGTTCTCATACAAAATTATTACTCAGTTATTAAATTATGATTTAAATTTTTATTTATTATAATTAACATTGAATTGGTATTAAAAATCGTTTTACCTTCCCCCCCACAATTTAGCTCGATAATCACGAAATAAAACCCGGCAAGTGTCTGAAAATAAATATAAGCGTACCGAATCTGCGCCTTTTCGTAGGCAATATACCCAAGTCAAAAGGCAAAGATGAAATTTTAGAGGAATTTGGTAAACTTACAGGTAAATTGAAACGAAATTAAAACAGCTATTTAAAATTTTCAACTATGTAGCTTTACGAAAGGTCGCTTGTCTTTCTTTCCCAAGCGCCTTTTTATAAAGCTCTATAAAACAAATCGGCTTTAAATTGTTAAAACAAAAATCCAATTGGCTCAAAACCCCGAATTGGCTAATTGAACAGGCAGGCATTTAGCATAGGTTAGGAACTATTCACAGGTTATTATCTTTTGATTAATTTAAGTTTTATTGTTTTATCATATCATTTCACTTCCAACCATATCCATTGCCATCCAACCACCTACCACTCCATTACCAACATATGCAGTACAAATTCATAAACTAAAACATAGTGAAAAGCGTCCGAGACTCTTTTCAAATGCGCCCACAACAAAATCGGATATCATGAATGCACTAAATCAGCCCCAATTATCATTCATATATATTTACACACACTCACCCATACAGCCCACCACAGCCAGTCACAGACAAGCCCATACAGCCCGTTTGCCATACGCTTTAATAACGATACAAAAGCATTTCTTACTTATATACTAAATATTATCTCCAGTCATTAACTTTGCGTACGAAAACCAAAATGCAAAACGAAAAAATGTTGAAAAATTATTCAAAAATTATGCATTGCATATTCTTTTCGTAAATGGTTTTAAGTTGTATACCTTATAACTTAGGACTAATAGAGGTGTTTATTCTTTTCGAATGTTGTGATTGTAAGGTCATCTGCAATTGGTGTCAAAATTATTTAATTGTGTGTGTATGTTTCCGAAAGGTAAGATTTGACAACCAAAAACAAACTACAGATGACTTTTGATGAACAATTCTCGGTAGTGAACAGCAAATGAATACATGTAAAGTCACACCAAACAAATTATTAGCTAAATCCTAATCAAATACTTTTATAAATTCTTTTTTATTTGGCACGAATAACAAACTAAGAACTTAATTTACAAATTCTTAAGCCTAAGTCTAGATCTTACAAATTTTTTAAGTCAACACGCACATCCCATACACAAACACACACACACACACTGAAACACCCACAAAACAACCATAACTTTTCACCCAAAAACTAAAAAAAAAAAACAACAACAAATCGAAATCCCAAAAAAAAAATCGCAGTACCAATGGATACAAATTTTTCATAGCAAATCAAAATTTTCTTTTGTTTTGTGTGAACTTTTGAACAATTGCAGCTAAATGATTTTGAAATTCGGAAAGGCAAAAAGATTGGTGTTACGATATCATTTAACAATCACCGGCTATTTGTCGGCAATATACCTAAAAATAGAGATCGTGACGAATTAATTGAGGAATTTTCTAAACATGCACGTAAGTGATCCAAAACAAAACAAAAACCAAACAACTGAAATCAGCTAAACCAAAAAACCCTCCAACCAAAAACTTTCATACAAATAAATAAAACCCAACACCCCCCAGCGAATTGGTAAAAAAGTAAGCGTAAGGCATCCAACTTTTTAGGGGCGATACTTGCAGACAGCCAGAATTGAAAATAACTGCAGCTGCAACAAAGTATTAATTGGATTTTTGTTTTGCAATTTTCGCTTTTAAAAATTCTTCCAAATTTGAATAATCATGCCACACACACAATCCCATTAAGAAGGAAATCCCCCAATAAGCAAAATGTTATCAGCGTAAACTGTGATACTTTTGGCTTATTTAACTACTATCTCTCCTCCCTTTCTCTCTCTCTCTCTCTCTCTCTCTCGCTCTCTCTATCTATCTAGCAAATACAACAAAAAATTAATTGTTACACTTTAATTATTATTTGTATTAATTTAATTCACTTAATGTGCCCGATTTGTTGACATTGAAAACCTGTAGCTAAAAAATTTGCCAAAACATTTTTGAATATTTTTGAAAGCATTAAAAACGCGTCAATTTTTGTTTTAGAGCAGAAACATATAATTAATAATCGCGCACACAAACCTCCATCAATTTGGTTAGGGAAATATAATTCGTATAGATCTCTGTTCTGGCCAATCATATAACTATGGTAATGACTGGAGAAAACACTTACTGTAAACGTGTTAATCCCCCACCCCAAACTCATTTTACTCTCTATCTTTCTCTATCAAACTGCAATTCGATGGAAACTCAATTCAAATTCAAAATCAATCTATATATATATACGTGTTTCTTACTATATCTGTGTCTTTCTCAGTGTATACTATCCTTTTACTGTTTTTGTTTTACCTACCAAAGAAATACTCAAGCTCAGTGTGTGCTCTACAATAACTCCTTATATATATATATATAAATTTTTACTTACTTTTTTGCAACTTGTACAAAGCAAAAAACAAAACAGAAGCAACATCAACGGAATTCCAGTTAATTTTTAGTTTTTCTTACAAGTCTTCTCTAAGTGTGTCTTTAATTTCAAACTACTCATACACTACTGTCTTTCTCTCTCTCTCTCTGTCTATATCTTTCTATATACGTATATAACAATGCGAAATATACACATCGAATTCGTTTAGCTTAGCGCATTTACTTTTTCAAAAATATTTAAAAACAAAAAGCAAAGAATCTGTTGGCATTGGTTTTCAAAATCACATTTACAAGTGTAAACGATTAACGATTAACGATTAACTTAATATTGATGAGCTCAGAAATTTGCATTATTTTACCATGCACACAGCCGCCGCTTGTCATGTAAAATGTTGTGCATTTCTGTCATTTATTTAATACATTAATTCAAATTTAATTTAAAGTGCGGTTCTTATGCCATCAACACACACAGACTCACACACACATACATAGATACACTCAGCCATTCACACACACAAAAATGCTGTCGATACAAATACTTTTTTGTTGTATTTCTCTCTCTATATATATATTTGTGTGTGTGTGTGTGAAACTAATCTATTTCGTAGTTGTGCATTTAATAAAAAATCTATATTAAAAAAATTTAATGCTAATAATTACTACCTCTTCCTTTATATTTAAAAAAAAAAAAAACCACAAATGCAAAATCAATACAAATTCGTAGCTGGCCTCTACGAGGTAATCATCTATAGCTCGCCAGATGACAAGAAAAAGAATCGCGGCTTCTGTTTTCTCGAATACGATTCACACAAGGCGGCTTCATTGGCCAAACGGAGACTTGGCACTGGTAGAATTAAGGCAAGTATTAAATCCGATCCCGCGCATTCGTAGCTAAATTCATAAAATTGTGCTTGCAGGTTTGGGGATGTGATATTATAGTCGATTGGGCTGATCCACAGGAAGAGCCGGATGAACAAACAATGTCTAAGGTTAAAGTACTCTACGTGCGAAATCTAACACAAGACGTTACAGAGGATAAACTGAAGGTTAGTTTACTTATAGTTAGCCCAATTTGATTTACTTCAAAATGTACCTTCTGCAGGAACAATTCGAGCAATATGGCAAGGTGGAACGCGTCAAGAAGATAAAAGACTATGCCTTTATACATTTTGAGGATCGTGATAGCGCCGTCGAAGCTATGCGTGGCCTTAATGGCAAGGAGGTCGGCGCCTCGAATATTGAGGTATGATTTGCTAATATTATACATACATAAATATAAATGGTTTATTATTTTATTATCCAATATTAATTATTAACAGGTCTCACTCGCTAAGCCACCATCGGACAAAAAGAAAAAGGAGGAAATTCTGCGCGCACGCGAACGACGCATGATGCAAATGATGCAGGCGCGTCCAGGAATTGTTGGGTAAGTGTTTTTTTTTTCTTGAATTTACTGCTTGCTTTTGCTTAAGCAGAGGATCGATCACTACTCTTTACTTTTCTTAAAGCAGAATGAGCAGCTTTTGCTTAAGCTGAAGTAAAGGCATTTTACTTTTGCTTAAGCTGAAAGTGTGGTTCATTGCTTTTGCTTAAGCTGAACGAGTAACCCGTTACTTTTGCTTAAGCTGAACGTGTGGCTCGTTCCTTTTGCTTAAGGAGAACAAGCAACTCGTTCATTTTGCTTAAGCATAACGAGTATCCCGTTACCTTTGCTTAAGCTGTAGCAATGGCTTGTTAATTTTGCTAAAGCTGAAAGGGTGGTTCATTTCTTTTGCTTAAGTTGAATGAGTGAACCGTTACTTTTCCACACTCATTGACATACTATACACACACACACACACACACACACACACACACACACACACACACACACACACACACACACACACACACACACACACACACACACACACACACACACACACACACACACACACACACACAAAATAATCCTTGTCTAGCACAACACAAAATTGGCGCAAAATTCAAAAATTCACTGATTTTAATTATAATTGGCATCAAGATTTTGGTTTATCAAAAGTTTAAAAGAAATATTTGCTTTTCAAGTCGCCATTATCCTCTGTAACGAATCCGATTGTGATTCATTTAATTTATTTATTTTTATATTTTCTTTCTTTTTATTGCCAATTGCGAAATGCCAATCGCCTTGTGATCAAATGGCTGGTCCCACTTGTTTGTTACTTCACTGCCACCCATCACACGACAACAACAAAACAAACTTATAAAAAAATCCCCCAACCCTTTAAAAATTGGTTGACTTGTAAAGATTTGAAACATTGTCTCCATACAGAAATCTGTCGCCGACACACCCCAGCATGATGTCCATCACACCCATGCGCCTACCAGGGGCGCGTATGCCTCTACGCACACCGATGCCCCGTGAATACGGTAAGTTGGGCAAATACGCCAATAAGTGAACCAATCGATTATTCTCATCAAGTATCAAGAATATCTGTGTGTATAAATACTTAACGAGCTCACATGTGTGGCTCCCAAATGAGAGAAAAATAGAAAATGATCTTAAAGTCGCAGGAAAAACATGATTAATCTGTTTGAAAAAAACCTTTGATTTAGATTCGTAGTTATTCGAATACAAATGAGCGTAATCTTTGAGTACCTTATTTAATAGGTTATGTTTAGTTAAATTCTAGATGAATGTATTTGCTACTAAGCCACAGCGAAACTAACAACTAAAGTTGTTGAACTAAAACTAGCCAGATACATCTAATTGGTCTGCAGCTTACATCTTTAAGTTATCATATCCAATGCCAATATTTGGTTTTTCATTCACCTTTTATTGTTTTTATCGTCTCTCTCATTTTAGTTAGTTATTTTAAGGTTAGAAAGCGCGATGCCCACTAACTTGTACGCTCGTGCCCCCAAATACTTCTACTACTACTACTACTACTACTACTATTACTCTTACTACTACTATTACACATACACAAACACTCACACAAAATGCCTTAGCACCTACCCACAGTCTAGTATCCAGCTAGATTGAGACTAACCAATTGATAATTGAAATATGATTTAACCAATTTGCGCACACACATGACCAAACTTTGATTGAACTAACCTCTTTTTTATTTTCACTGCTAAACGTAAATATTTCATATTTGCAAGTTTTGTATGTAAATGCTCTCTCTCTCTCTCTATCTCTCTCTATTCATTTTCATTGTTTGCATGCCTAATTCTTTTCGATGTTGTCATACTTTCATTCCATATAATTTTTTCTTTATCTTCGGCTCTCCTTCTCCTACATCTTCAAGATGCTGTACTCTCTGACAACAACTATAACTTACTAATACCACTACACATAGTTAGACTTAACCTCTAAACGTTGTTCATAGCTGTGTTTATCATAATTAAACGTTGCCATTGTGTTCTCTGTGTAGCGAATGTTAAGCACCCTGTATACTGTTTGATGTTTTATCACCGGTAAGTAACCCAAGCCATCGATCTACTTATACCTACATCTATATTGTATGTGTATGTGTGTCTGCCACGCCCACCACCATATACTGTCCACCCCATCAGCGTTTAGAACGCGCCTAATTCGAGTTACAAATTGGTCAAACGCAGCTAAGACAGGTTCCCTCATTCGATTCATCATATATCTATATATATACAAACACTCACGCATACTGAATATCACGGACACACGCCTACACATACCTCGTAGCACTTGAATTGTTCCTTAATTAACCTTTAACCATAATCCTATCCCCGAAAACCACATCATGTGCAAAATTTTAGACTACGATTATGATTATTTTGGCTATTCAGAATTTCGCCCCGGCTTTGGTGCTGATTCGTACTATGATGATTATCGTGCCTATGAAGGCGAATATAGCTATTATGATTATCCCAACGGCGCCGGCGGCAATGGTGCTGCCGGTGGCATCAGCAACCCTGCTGTGTCTATGTCTAACAATTCGGGCGGTTCCGTCCCACTGAGCTCCTCGCAGCGCCCATCAAGACCCCAAGGTGGCTCAAACAATTCTGCAGTGATTGTGGTGCGTGATACTTTTAGTCCCATTATCGCGAATTCGCAGTTACAGTTGTCGCAACAAACAAGTCACACGCACACAGAAACACAAATGTACTGTACTTCTGTAGAGTTTTGACGTAATGTACGTAATGTATTGTAGTTTGATATAATTGGATATTTATTCGGCTTTATTTGATTCGTGCTGGCTCAGCTGAAATTGGCTTCAGCAGTTCTCATTGAAACCGATTGGTTTTATTTTGTTTTGTTTTCAGCTTTGCTTTTTGTGAAAGACGAAAACTAATTTCGAAAACCTTTTATTTTCGTTTACAAATATCAAAATTTGCATGTTTAATGCTGCCAACTACATACGACCCACAACAATTAACACAGCGCAGCACACCATTCCACACACACAACACACCATCCACAACTACTGCACACACATCACCCACAACAGCTCACAGACCCTCACGATATCTTTTGGCCAACATTTGAGCAATGGAAACAAATTTATAATTTATTATGCTACGCTTTGCTTTACGCCCTGGAAACTAACAAATCGAATCACAACTAAATTGTTATTCCCCGCGCTTATTACGCTTTATTTCAAATGTGCTTTATTTTATTTTATTGCATTAAATGCTTATTATCGCAACGCTTATTAATTTTAATTTTTACTTTAATCATCTTGCTTCTTAAAATTTGTTAAATATATTTAGTTTTTAATGATTTTAGTTGAAAAAAAAACTATACATACACATATGTAGTCTACTTTTAAGAAATACCCATTGCTTTATTTAACGCTTATTATTTAATATTTTTGATTATAAAAATTTAGTAAAAAATTGAATATTGTGTCCATCGCAAGCAACAGAAAGCCATACAAAAAATTTTGATTGAGCTTAAGCTCATTTCGTTTATAGATACCGAAAATCTTGCGCTGTGATTTGTTGTTATAAATACTATTCTTAAATTATATATTAGAGGCAGTAAAATTTGCATTTGTTGCTCAATTCGAGCGTTACTCAGTACACAGACAATACACCAGAGACAAAAACACAAATATAAAAATATAAATTAGCATTTTTTCTTATCAATCAAACGTAATTTTCATATACATATATATTTAATTCATATAAACATTAATAATATACATACTTTTATTATTGTATGTAAATACAAGAATCTAACGCGTTTATTTCGATTTTTCTTTTCTTTCTTTTCTTTTTATATATGTTCTTGTTATACTCTTATATATACAAACAAATCATTTGTTTTTCGGTAACAACAAATTTTTCAAACTTTGCAAACCAAAAAAAAAAAAAAAAAAATTATATATATGTTCGTCAAACCACACAAAATTCCTATGAAAATTCTCTACCAAAACCTCTAAAAACCTAAAATTAATGAAACCAAACAAACAACCAACGACCAATCATAAACAAATCTATCGACAAACTTTTCGATTCAAAAACAAAAACCAAAAAAAAAAAAAAAAAAAAAAAATTGTATCAACCCAATACCCCCGCTGTTTAATTATTTGCCCAACCGTCTTTCCTCTCTAAAAACTAAATTCGAAATTTGCAACTGCATTCGACTTCAAAATTATAAATCCAATTGTATTTTATTATAATTTGAAATGACCAAAATTCATTATCTTGGCGATCCATATATATTATATATATATATATCTTACACTCAATTTATATTATTATAAAAAAATACTGTTAAACTGCAAAAATTCGAAATCCAACCAAAAACAAATCAATCAACGCTCAATAACCTGGAATAACTGAATATGGAATCATATGGAATGCCCCGCTCTGGAATATATATAAATAAATATACAACAAAAATTGAAATGAACACACACACACACACACACACACACACACACACACACACGCATACGCAAACGCAAACGCAAACACGAACATGCACACTCTATCTCACACACATACTACAAACATGCATGCATGCCATTGCAATGATGATAATTAGGGAGCTGGTCGTGGGCATGGAATCACAGTCCCGCGTGGCCGAGCCGTTGGCCAGCGTGGCAGCATCAGTCGTCTGGGGGCCCAACCAGTGCCACAGGCGGCGGCAGCGGTGGCGGCGGTGGGACAGGCGGCGGCGGCGGCTCATCGGGGGGCGGTCACCGTTCAGGGGGCGCCGGCAGCAACCGGGGGGGTCCGTGGGGTGGCACCAATGCGTCCCAGCGCTCCTGGCACCCAGCACGTCAAGCCGCTACAAAATTTACCAGGTGAGCTCAACAACCACAACAAACAAACAACCAAACAACCAAACAACAGCAACAACAAAAAGACAAACAAAAATATCAAATCCAAAATCCAAAAACATGCTCAAAACAACAACGTTCAAGTGCAACAACTGCAGCAGCAGCAGCAGCAGTCGCAGCAGCAACAACCACCAACACGAACACCATCAAACAGCAACAGCAACAATCTCAAATGCATAACAATACAAATTCATATAAATTAATAAGTAAAGCCAAGTAAAATGTTACCACCCAACCCATACCAAAACACACACACACACACACACACACACACACACACACACACACACACACACACACGCACACACACAATGATTTTGAGTGGTTTTAACCACCCACGAAGCTTAAAATGGGAGCGTCTCCAGGTTCACTTAATGTCGTGTTTTTTTACTCATAATTTATATATATATATTTTTTTTTTTGCATTTTGTAAATGTTTTTCAATGTTGTAAAACAAGCCAATTGTTAAATATTCTCCTTTTATATATATATATCTTTTAAATGTCCTATTTATATATATATATATATTTATATTATAAATATATTTTCTTAATGTAGCTTTTAACTCTTGCTGCTTTTGGATTTTCGTCACGAAATTTTCATCATTTTTGTATCATTTAAACAGCGCCAAAATGTATGCTACAATTTTTGCATGCACTTAGCTTCGACTTAGTCAAAAGCAGCAAGCGGTACTCACACAACACACAGACACACATACACTTCACACACACAAACACGCACACACACACTCACACTCACACACACACTTCACACGCTCACGCACATGTATATGGAAAGCCAGTATAACAAATTATATGAATGCATATGTATGTTGAGGTACATATGCTGTGTAAACGTTTATGAATCGATTAGTATTTAAATATTGTCATGCCCGCCCATTCCCCTCTGTTTGACTACTACTACTACTACTACTACTGCTACTGCTGGTATCAACTGTTGTTAAGAGTCAGTGGAGAGTTGAAGATACGCCCATTTCCCCCTTAAATGCTCCCCGACATCAAATCCTTTAAATCAAATTGACGTACGTGTATATAATTTTTTTTTTAATATTTTGGTTACACAAATCTATAAATAAAATATTTGATGCGTTGGCACAATAAATATTTTTCTAAATTTTGAGTATAAATATATGTATGTTAATAAAGTTTAAGTTCATGCTTTGCTAATCAATAAACAGTTCAAATTCAATATTAGTATCCATATCCTCTATATAAATATATATCTATATGTATTTATGCCGATATATAAATAAATAACACAACACACCTATTTACTCACATATACATGTTTTTATTTTGTATATATAAATATATATATTTTTTGTTGTAAAGCAAATACTAATCGATTCGTGTATTCTGTTTTAACGATAAACACAACCCAACACTTTTTTTTTAAATATGCAAAATATAATTTGTTAAATATATTGTATGGCTACATATACATAGCAAAGAAAAAATGCACGCTTTTGCCAATACCTTTCATTTTAGCCATGGCAAAAGCGTGATACAAAATTTTTTATTTAAAATGTACTATTTTACACGCTTTACTTATAAACGCCCACATTTTGTATTGTCCATCCACATTTGGTAAGCTTATTGTTTTTTTTTTCTACTTAGAACGGCTTCATTCAATCACAAATATATATAATATATATTCGACTCAACACAAAAACACACAACACAAAAAATTGTAAAAAAAAGATAGAAAAAAAAACATCTAAAATCTGTTTCTAGCTGGATCTGCACTCAAGACTTTCATGGAGGGCAACTAAGCGTAGCTCCTCGGTCGTCAGTTCCGAGCGCAGCGACGAAAGTCGTTCGCCGAGCAAGAAACTGAAGCGTCAGAGCTCCTCAAGTACCAAAATTAAATCACACAAATCCAAGAAGCATTCACGCAAGTCCAAGTCATCTCGTACCGAAAAGAAAGAAAAAAAGAGGAGCTCTAACTAAAAAAAAATAATAATGATAAAATTAATACACACACACACCAACAAGATAAGCCTGATTTTGCGAACTCCTTATTTGAGAAACCAACACGCACAATCCAAATCTCTCATTTTCATTTCTTAAAAGAGATCAGTTCAAGTACCACTCAAGAATTTCAAGCAACGAAGAAATAGCTAAAGCTAGCTAGCTCCAAAATCAACGCAATACATACGAAAAAATTCCAAATTGGGTTTTGACAAAAAAAAAACAAAAAAACAGGCGAACAAGACACCAGAGAATTGTTAGAGATACAGCGCTCCATTCGAAGATTGGAAACAACTAAACGACTCAATTAACACACATTGTCGTCCTCCCTTAACAAATCCTCACATTTAATTACATGTTGTTTAATAAGCGATAATATCATGTACAATGTTTTATCTACACGTGCACTATCCCATTTTACACACACGCACACAAACACACTCTCACACATGAATACACTCCCACCCACACAGTTACAAACATTCAAACAAATACAATTAATCGCTTACACACACTAGACACCACTTGCACTCACAATCACACTCGCCCACACACAAACAAACAAACACTCACACCACACATATGTGTCATGTTTGTGTACAAAAAACAAGTCCCCGACGTTTATGTCTAATTAATGAGATTTTCTACATTTTGTTGTGTAATTGTACGCAGAAAATATGAGCTACCTAAATAAAAACAAAGCAAAAATCTGTGTGTATATTATATATTTTTAATTTCTTACAAAACGCAAAGTTATAAAAAATAACTAAATATAAAAAACATAAAAAAAACCCGCAGTTCAACCATAGCCCACAAAAAGAACAAATTCTCTTTAATAAACGACAAATTTTCCACGAAAACGAACAATAGCAAAGAACTGTTCCATTTGTGTAGTATTAACAACCAATTTTAACTCTCTCTTTTTTCTCTTTTTAAATCCGTTCCACACCCACACACCCACCAAACGCAAAACCAAACACACACGCATACATGTACAACAACAACAACAACAACAACAACAACAACAACGCATATGCATTCCTGTTGACCAACTGCAGTAGTCGGTAAACGTAAGTTCGATGGAGGTCACCAAAATCCGGCAGATGTTAAGCGACGTTACCAGAGCGGTTTAATAGGAAATGGCGGCAGTTGGGGCAGTTTACCGCTACCACAGCAACCTTTAGGCACAAATGGTGAACAGTGGTATATGGATACGTTTTCGGCATGGAGTTAAAAACAACAACAATGACAGGCAACTACAGTTAATAAAAAACAACACACACCTTGGAACTTAGAAGGCACACCAACAACAACAACAACAACAACTACAGCTACTGCAACACAGCATATATATGCATATATTTATATATATGATATGTGTATATATGATTTTTTATCTTTTCAACTCTAAAGAAGCGTAGCAAATTAAATCCTATGTAAGAAGATCTATTGGGCTTTATAACCCTTTGAAATACTTTCGTTTAGGTACTGCTTTGCACATCTCTCTCTCTCTCTCTCTCTCTCTCTCTCTCTATTTCTATCTCTATCTCTGTCTCTATATAAATCTGAAAGAAAAAATAATTATACACATTTATATAGCATATCTATAGACTTGCCGCAGCATTTTAGCAAACATATTTCGTTCAATTTTTATAATCATATAATACAAATTCTAAATAATAATTAGAGCATTTTGCTAAAACATTTTAAAGGCAACATGAATACAAAACAAAAAAAAAAACACAAAGGCCCCCGTTTTAAAATTCAAGAACTACAATACGTTTTTAACTTGAAATGGAAACAATAATTGAGCATATATAGCAAACTGATAAAAGAGAAAATCGAAACAAGAAAAAATAATTACATATATAAATCTATTTATATCAGTATAGTGCAGTTAGGCTCGTATTGATTTTAAAACTTAAGCATCTTTTTTATACATAACGCGTAAACCAAATTGAAAAACAAAAAGAAATTAACATTTTACTACTATTTGTATAAAACTGAATCAAGCAGAAAATCGAAAAGGACAAAAATTGCACACACTAAAGATTTCCTTCAATTGTAAATATGAAACAAAAACAAAAAAACAAAAAAATTTAAAAATTACATAAATTTAAAGCTCTAAAGAATTGATAAAATGAATCAAATTAATAAAGTAATTCAGAAGCAAAGCTTAATGAAGAAACATTGACTGAAATTATAAAAAAGAAATGCGAAAATACATTAAATTCGATATTAGTCTTGAAAGAAAGTTAAGAAAACTAAAAATTAAAATTAAAGCGCAGCAGCAACTGGCATTATTATATAATGCCTTGGACTCTGCACGTTGGCAAGACTTTCTGATTGAATTGCAAACTATTTTAGGTAACTTGAAATCAATTAAATACAAACAACAAATAATGTATGTAGAGCTAAGAAATTGCACAAAAATTACAAATTAAAAAAAAAAAGAAGAAAATATTAAAGAACACGCGAAGCATAAAGATACAGCTATGGCTACAGCTACAGCTACAGAGATACAAACAGCAGCAGTTGACAACTGAATTGCTGCTATCGAGATGCAACGAATTAGTAAGACACCAACTAACACACACACTTACACACACACACACACACACACACACATCACAAGCAGTTATAAAAATACAAATCAAATAATAATAAGAAGTAAAAACTATAAATTTTACAAGCGATAATATTATAGGGAATTTAATAACGGCAAGCATTAAATCTAAATATTAATATATACAAAAAAAAAACATAATAATAATTTACCAAATCAATTAGCCCTCAAAACATTTAACAAAATATTTAAAGAATTTTCCAAATTTTCCCTAATAAGTTTTATTCACATTTTTTTTTTAGCAACTCTTTAAAAGTTGACATTCTTAGAGTGCTGCAACAAGTTCATAGCAAACCGAAACTGGGTCTATCCCCCATATATACTTATATAGCCACTCTATAATATATATAAGCATTATTTAACTGTAACTCCATGCCTCCTCCTATACAGCAAACATCAATATGACAACAAAATGAATGAAATGAAAAGTTAAAATTTTGCAAAATTTTATTTTCCGTTTCGATCTGTACGTTTTACGAAAATTTTGATTTTATTTTGCTAGATCTCAAGTAAAGCAAAAACGAAACTAAAATGTATAAACAATTAAATTAGTTATAATTAAATAACATGCAAAACTTCCAATTTTAAACTCAAGAACAAATTGATAATGATTACAATGATGATGATGATGTTGATTAAGATGAAGAAGGTTTTTTAAAGCGTATCTATAAACATTGTTCAGCAAGCGCCTAAAACGGAATATATATGATATTTTAAAATTGAAACACAATATACACACACCCCCACACTCACAAAACTACAGATACAGATACAGATACACACACAAACACCAAGCAGTTGCCTAAAGTTAAATGAAAAGCAGAAAATAAAAAACTTCTAAACTTGCGCAAAAGAAAAGCAAATTTGCGACACCAGCAAAGAACTTTAATACATAATAATAATAATACATTAGCAAACACAACAATAAGAACATTTACTACCAATTCTAAATGACCATAGTTAAGCTTAAATTTAGTGAAACACACTCAACACACACACCCACACACACACACAGTTAAACATATACCCTAATATTTAAAAGTACACCCTTTGCAAAAGAGTAAACTGCAGGAGCAGCAGCCGCCGCAGCAAAGTGTGCGCCATTTTCTAACTATATAAAACTAAACGTAAAAAACAACAAAAACCAATTTAAAAAAAAAACAACCACAAATATTTAACCAATTTTTTTGTACTAAGTTTCGTTATGCATTTTTCATCAATTGTTGAGTACGACAAAAAAAGAAGTTTTTATTTTTATTATTTTTTTCTTAACACACACAAACATAGCAACAAAAAAATTTAACAAATTTATACGCCGCGTCTTTTTGCATGATAAACATTTTTGTTTTTGCCTTAGAAAAGAAAAGCAAATTAAAGAAATTTTCGAAATTTTCGAAATTTTCGAAATTTTTGGTGACTTTGAAACTGGAACCCAATTCAAATTGCAAATATATGTATACATATGCCTAATGATAAAGTTTTGTTTAATTTGATGCTGTACTGATTTTATATTGTTTTAAATTTGTAATTTTATTTATAAGTCTTAATTGTTAATGTGTTCTAATTGTAAACTACAAAGAAAATTGGCAAAACCTGTTACACAATCCGTTAAAGTTTTCACTTTGGTTAAAAGAAAAAAAGGAAAGAAAAAAAAACAAAAAAAAAAACAAAAACTAAAATACAATACTCGACTAATTTAAATGATGTGCCGTTGATGCCTTTGCGGTCATAGAATTGTTTTAAAATTCCCCAAACTCCCCCATCCATCCTTTTGGAAATGTTGAAAATTGTTCTTTCGAAACTCCTTGCCTTTATATTTGTGTTAAATATGTATTGTAATTTGTAACTTTGTTTAATTTTTTTCGGGAAAGCAAAAACGTTTGGCAAAAATAGTTTTTAATTTGAATATTTAGTTTTGTTTGTGCGCTTAAGTTTTCAATATTATGTTATATAAATAAATATATATGCATAAATATATATATATATTTTTTAATAATATAATAAACTATATGAATATTAATTTTTAGCAAAATATTTTTACGTCTAAACTTAAAGCACTAATGTTAAAGCATATTTACCGAACTAATTTGTTTAGCTGTTTAATTGGTTTTAATTTTCAACATTTTTGTGTATTGTGAGGAGGAGAAGCGCAAGCAAATTTTCGACCTTTGACCCAGCTCTAATATATAATATCTAATATCCAACAACAATAACCGTATACGTGTGTAAATTGAATTGCAACAGAAATAATCGTACAAGAAACAATTTAACAAAAACAAAAAAAAATCACAGAAATTTATTATACAAATTTGCAAGCGGCGCGTGGAAACTGAAGCAAAAACAAGAAAAATATATTTCAAAATATGTAGAAAACAACAAAACAAAAGAAAATACAACAAAAACTTTACATGAATTGTGATGATGCAAAGGCAAGATTTAATCATAATTACTAAATCTATATATACATACATATATATAAAATATATCTTTCTCTATAACAAAATTTATATATATATATGAGTATATAGTGTATATGTAGATATAGGAGTGTATAATCTAACTTTACTTTTAAACAGACTGCGTACGTATTAAAATTTTTAAAATTAATTTGTGTAAAATGTTTTAAGTTTTTGAAAAATTGGCAAATAAAGAAAACAATAAAAATTAATAAATCAAAAAACAAACTACGTTGAATATTGAAATATACCAAACAGTACTTGAGAGTGCAAAAATATTTTCCAAATTAATATAATAATTTCTTTTTTCAAATCTTTCAGCGAGACTTTCGTTATAAATTTTGGTACTTGAACGTATATTTCAAGATCACATGAAATTGGCTAAAGCGCAGTTGTTTATAAAGCAGCAGTCTTAGAATGGCTATACATACATATATATATAGTCGTCGTAGTTTTTTATCAGCCTGCGAATCCACGATGCAAGTTTCACAGATAGCTAGAACCGTCAGTTTCCAGTGTCCATTGTTTACACAAATATTTTGTATACCACAAATCTGGATAAACAGTCGAAAATGTTTACCATTAGAAGATATTTTACGTTGTTTTAATAGCTGCACATTTATGTGACTTTCTTTTTAAATCTAATTGAACGAATTTTTTATATGTATACTTATAGTTTGTGTGTGTTTTCATATTGTTTTTTTTTTTTATATTTTCAAATGAATTTTTTATAATAATAATTCTTAAAATGAACATCACAAGAAATTTGCATACATGTCACACGTATGAGGAACTTACATAAGCCGTGAACGTAACGTCGCCAATTATTAAGCAAAAGTATAAAACAAAACGAAACAATTAAATGAACATTTCAAGAAGATTCAGAAATGTTGGTGGAACAGCGATAGGAAGCAACATCTTTTACGTCTTACAAACAATTATTGTTAACGAAGAAAATAAAAGTGAGAAGAATATTGTACTAAAATATTTGATATACATACATTTGTTATTATTTGTAATACAAAAATTAAATAAAATTGCATCCAGATAATAAATAAAAAATAAAAAAATTAAATAAACAATGCAAAAACTAGCCTTGATTACTTTACTTATGACATACGATCAATTGAGAGCTATAATAAAGTTTTAAGGCAAAAATGAGCTTGTAGCTGCTAAAGTTTGGAATAATACAACCGCTTCCTTACTTTTAACATAATTAGAGAATATATATATATATTTGTGTCATGTTTACAAGATACAATAATATTTAAAAGCATTTACTGCGCGAATTCGATTTGCTGCGACTATTGGAGCTGCGTCTCGTGGAGCTACCCACAATAGTGCTGCCCATATCATCGTCGATAA
The DNA here is from genome assembly GCA_035045365.1 of Drosophila leonis. Lineage (NCBI taxonomy): Eukaryota > Metazoa > Arthropoda > Insecta > Diptera > Drosophilidae > Drosophila > Drosophila leonis. The sequence continues at coordinate 847,723 of JAWNPC010000307.1, read as the reverse complement.
TAGTTTCATCAACGCTGGCATCATCCTCGGGTATTTCCTCATCGCTATTCGTTTCGTTAATAAGTGATCCTCTGGGCGTCACAATTGCATCGCCATGCAGATCCTGATTATCCAAAATACTGATATGAAAGGCGGCATGGCATTTGTTGGCTGCCAACAACGCTTTTATACGAAACACCAGTGTTTCCAGCGTTTCACGTAGACTGGGAATGTAGCTAATAATGGCAGTGTTTTTTATTGACTTCGAATGGCAGCAGAGATTGTGCAAAAACTTGGTAACATTCTGAAGCTCGTGGAAAAATTTGGTAAGGCGTTCGGGACTATCGCGCACAATCGTCTCAAGAACAGTCACGCCATGTTGTAGGAACAGCTTTAGGAACAATTGCGAATGCTTCAAGAATAAGGCAAAATTACGTGGCTGTTCCACTTTCTTGACAATTTCCAAAAGGCCATTAAGTAGACATATGGTTGACTCCCAAAGCTTAAACCGATCACCTTCAGTGTGACCGCTACATTGGGAGTTCAGTGTGCTAATAATTATCTCGCATAAGCCACGAAACAGTAGTGGAAAGTTAGGCCTAGAAAACACAATTTATCAATTTCTGGACAGATACAATTAATTGATTTAGCTTACTTTTTGATATTGGGAATCGACTGTAAGGCCAAGTCTTTTTTATTTAGAAGCAGGCACTCCTCTTTAAGGGCCAGCAATATATCCTTTTGACGTTCAAATGATGAGTCCTTAAGAAAGCCTTTAACCAGCTCGTCGAGATGTATGTTACATTGTGCGCCCTTTTCTAGGCTACCCGTATAGTGGTACCATTTACGTCTCAGCATATTGGTACAATATTTTCCTATAACGGCACAAAATTCAGAAATAAAAGTATTTAAATAATGATCAGCACTTACGTATATCCTCAGCCTGCTGATTACTTCGCTGAGCTGCATTCTCGCCGGAACAACTCAACTTACGCAAGCTGCGCAGCAAGTGCTGAAGCTGCACGGCTGTGCCAAGAACTAGCACCGATTTCTCGTATTTGCGGAAGTAATCAAAGATCTGGGAGGCAATGCGTGCAATGGATGGTTTTTTTGCTGCCTTCCGCTGACCAGGTGGCATCAGTGAATTTAATGACGCTAATTAGAGAATAGGCCATCAATCATATCCATATATAAAGATATACTTTACTCACACACTAGCAGCTCTGCTTTGGACTTGTCACTCCACTCATTCCATGAGAAATACAATGCAAGCAAGTGAATGCACAAGCCAAAGCAAGTTTTAACGTAATTAAAACGATCCTTGAACAGATCCAAATTGCTGTGGACATTATTGACCTTTTCTAGTTCCTGATCAATGTGCGCTGCCAGCGTGATTAAACGCAGATGGATTTCATCGAGACATTTTTGTAAATCGGACATAAAATGCTCGGGCTTGGCCACATGCGACCTTAACGAGCCGGCTTCGGTAACGTCTTGGCATCCATTAATAATCGTGTCCAATTTATGCACCAAATCTGTGAGTATAAAACGCAATTCCAGCAGGCCCAAATGTGTGCCAACTTCCTCCTCTTCCAGTGGATAATTCAGACTGAAGGGTTGTTCTTTCAGCAACACTATTATGCCCACATCAAGCTGTCTAAAGCTTTCCATGGGTCCATATAGCTGCTCAAAATTGATTTTGCATTTAATGGATTTGCAAGCACCCAACTTGATGGAAACATCACCCAGTTTTGATTGTTCCATGCTCTGCGGTTCGTCCAGAATCGATTCGTTGTTAACCTTATTCGCCTTGCCCTTGCTAGTTGCAGGTTTTTTTTCGCGATTAACATGCTGGGGAGCGGCCTGTTTAAGATTGTTAAGGAACTGGCATGGCGGTGGCACAAAACCAACAGGAGCATGCGCCAAAAGCGGCTTTAATCTTTGTTCTGTGGAAATCAAATCAGCGAGACGCTTCAAAACACGATTGCGCGTGGCTTCATGCTTTTGGGAGGCAAAAGCACAGGTCGTCACACGCATCCAATTGATCGTGTGATAGTAAATGTGCAATATATGCTTTTGCGTTTCTTCATCATAATTATCAAAGATGGCCAAATAGTTGGGATCATCAAAAAACGTAGGCAGCACAATAGCGCACCCTTGTAGCGCATTTACCAATTCCAGACTGTACTGATAGCGTTGATTGTGCAGCACGCTGACCAAGTGAAAAAGCGGCGATAGTACAAAAATTGAGTCGCTGGCGCTGAAAAAGTAACAGCTGTAGTCTGCACATGTGTATTTCGTTGTGTCTACTTGGACTCACTTGCTATTCGGAGTCAAAACCAATTCAGATATATTAATGCCAATATCTAGTACTGCTGATTCGGTATTGACATTCGTTTCATCCAATTCATTAATGTTCTTCTGGGACTCCAGCCTTATGCCTCTGCAAAAATATACACTCTTATAATGAAACGAAATAGTAATTACATTCAGAATTCTCACTTGACAGTCTTGGGCTGATGATCATTTACAAAGCTCTGCTGAAAGCGATAGGTCATTAGCTCACAGAGCCACATTAGAAACTGATTGTCGAGCATATAAATAGACTCGGCATTGTAGTGGCGCACAGTTAATACGCTGGCCAGTTCATCGTAAAACAATGCCAGTAATTCGGGTGAGTTACATATGGCTGACTGGGTGAGCACTTTATATAAAAATTATTATAAGTAGCTGATTTTGATAAACAAACAAAAAATGTATTTACTAATCAGGTTAGCTGCCTGCTTGCTGCGACCATCAGGCAACGAAGTGATGCTGTCCACGCTGGTTTGCAAATCCTCGTTGTTGATCAGCATGGTTTCAATGCGCGCAATAGCATCAATCAGCTGCACGCAACCAATGATGCCCTGCCTTTTCACATATTCAGTACGATTAATTTGCTGTTTCTTTACTACCATTTCGATTTGATCCTGCAGTGGGGCACACTCTGGCAATTTGGGATCCGGAAATGCAACGTGACACAGCAAGTCCATGGCGAGACGTGTTTGTGGCAGTGTCAGATCGCTTAGGCGATCGAGCAAAGGCAGTAGCAACATCGCACAGTTCTGCACATGCTTCGCATTCTTACGCTGCAGCTCACGCAGCAATGTCAATGTGGTGGTCACATGCTGTGCAGACTTGTCAAATGTCAGCTCCAGCAGTTTCTTCAGTATGCTCTTTTGTATCGAGTTGCAGATCTTAAAGAGTATGCTGTGTCAAACAGATTGAGGGTGAGTTAAGAATAAATATAATAGTCATCTAATCCTCACCTGTAGGCAGCTTTAGCGAAATCTGCTACAATACGATTCTTTTCCCTCATAAAGTCATGGAGCAAGTGCATCAGTGTGTTAATATGTTGCTCCAAAATATGCGAATAATTGATTTTGATCTCATCCAATATGTTAACTGTGATATGCTCTAGTTTGATACGTCGGCGCAGCTACAACAGTAGAAAAACGACCATATTAGAATCGCTCATGTCATATCTTCTTTTTGCACTTACAAGATTTTCTATAAATAACGTATTATCCTCGTTGATGTCTATGAGTATTAGTAACATTATAAAATCAAACGATCTGCAATTTTTGAAAGCATAATTAAAATGAGCGAGAAAATATTTGTTTAAATAAACCTTACTTAAATTCGCTGGCCGCTAAACCGCTAATCGTGCGCTGCCACATTTGATAAAAACGCTTGGAACGTTTAAGACCTTGTTGCAGAAAACCAAAGAGCTCCAATTGTGATTGCTTTTCACTGGCAGCCGGCATGGCCATCTCCTCTGAGTTTTCGCCTTGCGATCTATGACGCCAGTTGAAGATTTCGCGAAGTGTGGAGACCAGCTAAAAATGCAAATATGATTTATACTCAGACAGACAAATTAATAGCGGTGTGCCTTGCGCACAAGGTACAGCCAACGAGCGACATATTTGTCGTAAATTCCTTAATGCCTAACGCATAAATATAAAAACAAGCAGGAAAAATAATAATAACAATGAACTATATTCCTATATACCTCACGCACAACATCGTCGGTGTCTTGATTGAGACTATTTAGCAAGAGGCGTATGAGATGCGGCAGAGTCTACAAAGAAATCATATATTAACAATGTGTTTCATAGTTTACAACATAGTGAGTGACCTACCACATTCGAACAGCTTCCATCGTCCTTGATAAACTCTAGAATGCGCTCACGTAGTTTTCCTTGAGTCGCTGCGTTTAGCGTCAAATTGCTCAACATTTGCAGTGTGGTCAAATGGAAGAGATCTTTGCTGCTTGAGTAGTTAATGCTAAACAGGATAGATTGCAGTTAGATGAGATCTCTGCAGATTCAAGCAAAACACTCACGTGAGCAACTCCACAAACTCGTCGTGTTTACTGCCATCTAATAAAAACTCAGCGCTGCTTATGATGTCCATCTTGGACGACTCTGAGGCGTTATTGAATATGCGTTCAATATGTGAATAAATCTGATCACTATGCGACAGTGTGAGATAGCGCAATTGTTCAAGCATCAGTGGCAGCAGTGGTAGGCAACCCGGCACCGTTTGCACTCGCTCCAATTTGGCAATCTCTTCGATTTTGTTGAAAAGTACCGACAGGCAGGGCTCCCGTAGAAAGTCAATCATCAGAAAGTTGATAAACATGCTGTTCTGTGATTGATACACCTGCTCTTCGCCGGCTGTGTCTATGGTGCAGCCACTAAGCAGTTTCTGGACCAGCTTCGATTTGGGCGCTAGCGCAACATTTAGCCCAGTTTTAAAGGTTTCAATATTTTCTGGATATTTCGGCGACTGCACCAATATATCACGGAGCTTAGAAACAATGGCAATATGATCACAGGACAGCACAAATGTGTCCCCTTGGTCCAATTGCACACCAGCGTTCATCAGCACCATTTCAAAGAAGCTGTTCGGTTGGCGGGAACTGTTCATCCGAGATGAAGACTGCGTGCGCCCCAATGTAGCGGCCAATGCTATACTGTGTTGCGACAGAAAGCGTTGAGTTTGCTCCTGGGAAGCTGGTATATTCTCCTCTTCACTTTCGCCAGTCAGTGTCTCGATTGTCGCATCTGTTTGTTTAGCAGACGAAATTCGCTTTAAAGAAAAACACAAATCATTTCATGATCTCATGCACAGCAAATTCCACGATCTCTTACCGGTATTTTAATTGTTGCATTCTCATCAATTGTATTAAGTCCCGTTAGAGCATTGTTTCGTTTCTTAAATTTTCGGTACATTATGGTTTATTACCTCAAAAAACACCAGTTTTATTAAATAAATTAATGCAAGCTCTTTAAAAATTAAATGCGCCAGGTAGAGTTTTGATATCGATAACAATTAATCATTTTGAATGATTATGTTAATCGAACAACATATTCTGTTAACAAAATGTTATTGTTAAGCTAGAGATGGTGCTACAAGATACCGATATTTTTCGTAAAGGAGTATCCAAAGCGTCGTTTATTTGAAATTTTAATTTAACAACTTTGAATGAAATATATTTTTGTTCACAAATGCAAAGATATTTGAATGAGTCAAAATTCCAGCGTAAATAACTTCATATTATTTTTATTGAGTATATATCAGCATTAACCATGTTGGTGCTAAATCTATTATTGTTGTTATATATATTAATTAAATATTGGTTTACGTGTGATACAAAGCATCTTTGCTAAATATGTATGTATATGATCGTTGAATATAACTCTAAATATAAATATTTAAATGTGCAAATATTGCAATTAACTACTTGTGAGTCTAATGGAAAAATTCCACATAATACTATAAATATTTAATTATAAACGTTGTTGTAAATTTAAAGCCATTTCTCTTGAGTCGAACATTTAATTTGCTTAAATTTAAACTGGGAACTTATATATTTAATGGCATTCTCTAATTGTCATTATTTTAAAAGTGTAATAAACTCTATAATGGTTTAAAAATGTATTTTATATGGATTCTAAAAAGGAAGTACAAAATGTTTTTAAGTGATTATGTCAGCAATTGACGTATGTATGCAGAGGTTAACTCCTTTGTTCTTAATTAATAGAAAATCACTAATTTGGCTTTGGTTAGTATTGCTAATTAAGTATTGTTTGATGCTTCTGATCACATCACTGCAGTCCATAACGGATTCAACATCTGATTTATGTCTCGTACTATAACTCAATCTCAATCTCAATCTCAATCTCAAACTTCTCAATCCAAACTGTTAACGTTTATCTGTTGCTTCGTTGTTTTCAATCAATATCAATATAAAATTATTGCTTTTTCGCGCGACGTCTTTTATAGCCAGTCATTTGCTTTAATAATTGCGAGTTCTCATCATCCATATCCATATTGGGTTCCCAGAGACGTAGTCTTTTTGGTATGTATATGAGGCCCAGTAGAGTAATTGCTGTATATGAAAGATATATTTATATTAAATGTCTGCATATTTTCTATATATCCACTTACTATTCAAGACGCAAGGGAAGATTACGTAAAAGTTCAAAGTGCTTGAACGAAAGTAGAGTGCTTCGGTGGCATAGAAGACCATGGTAAGAGCCAAAGAGCAACCGCCCATGCTGACAACACTGTATAGAGAGTGAGTGCGAGAAAGAGAGTCATTAATTTGCCAGGGCTCTGTACTCCCTTAAATTGTAACTCTATACTTACGGCCTATAGTGTATGTACAGCGTACAGTGCACCAAAGCGATTGCCTTCAGAAGACAGTACATACCAATTATACGGGAAATGGTATAATCACCTAGAGCATTCAAATTTATGTTTGTTATATTTCTTCATACATTACATTGGGCTTACCCTCGATAAACTGTGTATCGCTGTGATCGCCCAGGAAACTACGTCGTTCTATATAGCTGCGGAACGCTGTGCCCAGATCCATAAAAGCAACAAACGCAATCCATCCACGAAAGGCGTAGAGCAGGCGCTCACGGGGGCGGCTGCCGGACTGCATTGCAGCCCTGTAAAGCAAACAAAAACAAGAAACAAAGGATTAACAATTGAATAGTTCTTTTACTAACTGTCATCCATAAATATCTACATGTATAAACTGGACGTGGAAACAGTTAGCTATGATCTGTCTGTGCTATGGAAAGACCCAAGTGTAAAATACCCTCTTATATATATATAGAAATACATAATGCTGGTTAAGAATACATATATATATATATATGCTTAATGGACTCGGACACGCCTTCTCTTGCCTGTAATCTACAATACACTGTGCCCTCCCTGTTTACACTTTTCCAATGGGTTCAGGGTATAATGACGTGATTATATTTGTATAGAGAATGCCGGCCGGCTTATCTAGACATCGCTCCACTAGCAAACCACCCCCACGCAACCCGCTCGCAACATTTGCAGGTGGGCTCTGGGTAAAATCGATATCATCACACCCACTCCTAGCGCCTGCATATATTATTTATGAAACTGAAAATATTTACACATGGGCCAATTAATAGCCGCACGCAAGCACGTGCTATGCACACCCGGGATCCGTGCCCCGGACATGCTTGAGGCTATTTATTTTCAGTCAACAATTGCACCGTCAGGGTCACCCCGAGCAACGGAATTCGTGGCATGCAATTCATAAGCCGAAAACTAGCGCAAAAGCATTTTTTTTTCTTGTTGTACAATTTTTTTGTCTTGTTTTCTTACATTGTGAATGGTTATCTAGGTCGTTCAAATATCTGGGCACACGCGGCGGATGCTTAATATATAAATATAAATATTCACTTGAAATTATTATTATGATATTATGTGCAGCGTGTAACGATTCCCTTTGCCATGCGCCTTTATCAAAACATTTTGACTTCTTTACGCTGCGCTATTTTTTGCTACTGTTTACCGCGACGCTTCGACGCAGATTGAAAGCTCAAACGCTCAAGGAGCTTTTATACATGGTGACAGCTTTCATGCCCACTAGCCGGCCGGCTGTTTGTGATTGTACCGTAAAAAGTACTTGCTGTGACAACAGCTTTATAGATATTCTAAAAGATATATAAAAGGTAAGTAAATTTGTGCAAATTAGTCAAGTATTCGACCATTCGATTGACAACATTTTTTACATTTTCCTGTCACAATTCAAATTGTCTTTTATAACTACGCATCAGTTCATTTAAATAATTATGGCAATTTCGGATTCTGAAGTTAATTTTATTATGAAAAAGTACAAAAATATATAAGTATATAATTAACAATGTCCAATAAACACCTACAATGTGCGTCAAGTTCTATGGCTCTCTAAATCATTGTTGCAATCTATTCCTTGCCTATTGTTGCTTCTGTTTTTCGATATTCCGCATAGTCCACAAAGCCATCGTTGTTCAAATCCATGGATTTCAGTACGTAGTCTATGGTCTCCTCTAAAGCCTTGTCGGTATATACGCTGCCGGTTTTGTGGTCCGCTTCATCTGGGTTTTCAGCCGTTTCCTTGGTAATTGGCTTGTGGGGATCTTCAACTGCAATAAGACAGTACAAAAATATGATTTCAATTTGATATTTTTCTTAACCTAACTTACAAGTATAAGATAGTTCGACTAAGTACAATGCTTTTATTTTTTAGTTGATTTTTATTTTCTAAAAAGACATTACTTACAATGAATTGCATGCTCCTATGAAGTAAGTATATATTTATATATGTATGTATATATTTCAATTTCTAAAGATCAATTGTTAGCTATAGTTTCAGAACGTTTGTTTTTTATTATTATTATTTTTTCTTTTGTACAAAACAAATGTTTACACAATCAGCCTTGATTTGTTTTCGCTGCTTTTAGTTGACGCTTAAAATTAACTTCAGATTGAACGAATAACTAAAATTAAGGGAAGGTTAAACAAAAAACAAGTAGTTTAATTGCACTGATCACAAATGAGATTCGTGTGTGCTATCATTCGAATTTTTTTGAGAAGTTGTGTTTTAATAATTATACAATTTGTTCAAAGAAGTTTCCCGATGGATTGGAATGCTTGTAGCCTGTTCAAAACATTTGCTTGAACTATTAAAATATTTTACAATTTGAGCTGGAATTGTTTGCGCCTAAATTTCTGTTCAATGCGTAGTGTGTGGGAGTGTGATCTTGTGTTCTGACCAAACATGAGTACAATGTGTGCCATGATTCGGGCCAGGACACTGATGGAGACATAACTATGCTGGATTGGATAATGCAAACTGAATCGATTATTCTATATACTAATGAGTGGGCTGCTGTTGTGCCGGCTGCTGCTGTTGCTGTTGCTGATGCTTCTCGGCAGCCTTCTGCTGAGCCTTGATAAACTCAGGATAATCGATGAAACCGTCACGCGATGTGTCATCCATTTGGAGTATGGGATCAATAAGTGCCACTAGCTCTTCGTCCGAGAATACTTTCTCCTCTACATGAGGCTTCTCGCCGTTGGGTTGTTCTTTGCTGCCTTGTTCTGCATTTTTGGTTGATTTGAATTATGAATTTTTAAAGCCACATGCGAGATGGTTTCAAATGATGTCGAGCGTAACCATAACCACAACCAGAAGAACCGGAACCAGCCGAAATGTAGTGAAATTTGTTATATGCAAAAAAAGTAAAACAAGAGACACAAGTCAAACATAAGCAAAACTAAGGCAAACAACTTCAACTACAAACATGAAAGATTGAACTTTTTGTTCTTACCGTGCCAGTGGATTAGAGATTTGATCAGCTCACATCCATCCAGTTTGTTATTGTTGTCCGAATCGTGCATTTTAAAATAATGGAACTGCAGCTCAGCCTCGGACATTTTGCTCGTATCGATGGGCACCTGCATGTGCTCTTGGATATGACTGTAGTGAGACAACAAATGTTCGAATTATAAGATTATTTCCCATATATGTAGAATTGATTGATTGCGATAGCTGATCAAGTGATAAGCCCTAGCAGATACTTACGCACGCTCTTGTTGAATGTTACCCGTGTTCAAAACCTGCTGTGGCTGTCCATGATGGTGACCGCCCGCATGCTGCTGCTGCTGCTGCTGCTGATGATGGGGTACCTGTTGTGGGTGCTGTGGCACAGGTGGCTGCATATGCTGTTGCTGTTGCTGTTGATGAATCTGCTGCTGTTGTTGCTGCTGCTGCTGCTGCTGCTACAGGCACCTGCTGATATTGCACTTGTTGTGGCTGCTGCTGGGCGGGCAATTGCAAATAGATTGACTTATTAGTTATCCTCAAACACAGACTCATCCTTGAGAATCACTCACATATTGTTGCGGCGGCACACCGGGCGCTCCGTGTCCCTGTTGCTGGTATTGTGGCGGCGGCTGTTGGTGATGTTGCGGCACTTGGTGCGGTGCCGCTTGCTACTCGCCATGACAATTAGACGTAAATCAGTTAGTCTATTAGCATCCATCTGGTTGCACAATATAACAAAATGCAACATTTATACATATTATTACTCACATAATGCTGGGGATTTACGCCGGGTGCCACACGCTGTGCACTGCTATACCCAACGAGGGCAAGCAGCAAGGCTGCTATTGCAAAGTCTGGTAGATGCATTTATGTGGAAGCGCTAGTGTTGTTTGCGAGGATTTCGAATTTGGTGGCACGCACAATCACCACGTAGCTAGCTCAGCTATCAAAACACACACGTACACAAATTTATTCTGCTTCTTCACCTTTTGACAGTAGCACGGCGCGACAGCTGTTGCACAGGTATACGATCTATCGAATTCGTTATCGGCTACTTTCGACATGGTGGCAACGTTGCAAGTTCAGTCCACAACCTGTTTGAGTTTTCATTAGTTTATTTACTATTTATTATTTCTTCGCTTAAAGTGCAAAAAAATAACAATAATATAAATGGTAGAGTACATCAAAAAATATCCTTGGTTCTAGTTCTTGAAAATGTTATAATTGAAACGGTGTAAACTATCCATTTCCAATTTATGAAACTACTTTCCACTTGACTGCTTGTGCCCATTTCCCATTTTAATATTTATGCTAATTACTTTCCGACTTTACTTTCTTTCATATATAGGCTCGCTACTTTAAAGAACAGGACATTGATGGTAAGTGTTACTAAATGTGAAGCATTCAAAGCATGAGCTCATACTTACAATATTCTTATCTATATTTTTTTCACCCATTAGAATTCCGTGAGTGTTTTTATCTGTTCGCTCGCTCGGGCCAAATTAACAACTTAGACGAGCTAACGGTAAATATTAGTCATGGTTTATCAGAGGGACACCATTATAAAACAAGTTTTTTCAACAGGTGATTATGCGCTCCTTGGGTTTATCGCCCACAATACAAGAATTGGTGTCGTATCTAAAGCAAAAGAATGGTAAAATGAGCTTTGCCGACTTCCTGGATATCATGCACCAACACTCCTCAGTGGAGAATCTGCCAGGCGAGGTAATTGCCGCATTCAAAGCAGCTGATCCACAAAACAAGGGCACCATTTCGGCAAAGCAGCTGCGCAATTTGCTGCAAAACTGGGGCGAGGGTCTGTCCGTGCGCGAGGTGGATAACATCTTTAGGGAGGCTAATGTTAATAATAATAGCACCGTACGCTATGCTGACTTTGTTAAAATAGCATGTGCACCCGTGCCGGACTACTATTAGATCAAGATTCATACTTCACATTCCAGTAATTATTTAAAAAAATAAAGTTCACAATCAGTTGTATGAAAAGTTTGTTTTATTAAAATACGAAACTTTTCGACATGTTGAGAAGAAAGTTCGTTGGCCGATCTTAGTTGGCAATGGTAACCTCAACCTCTACTCCGGGCTCAATGTTGATCGAGGTGATCTTCTTCACGATCTCAGATGGCGAATGCAAATCGATGATACGCTTGTGGATTCTCATCTAAAATGTTTAAGATGCAAAACATTAATTACTATAAATCATACACTCTCTTAAATTTAATGATGATTTGAATTGAATTGTCGAATTCGGAGAGCCAAATTGTGTGGGTTATCAGCAAAGTGGACTATGAGAATACGTTTAATCTGGGCAAACCGATGACACTGTACAAAGGCAGTTTGTGTGCCAAAGCACGATGTCTGATCTGTCCACACAAGCACAATCCATAGCTGGATTAATCAACTCACCTGGAAACGATCCCAGGTCTTGGAGCCCTCACCGCAAGGAGTCTTACGGGTGGTAATGCGTAGGGTCTTGGTCGGCATGCGCACTGGGCCCTGTAATTTACAAATATTTATAATTAATTCATGAAAATATTATTTTCGTTTCATTTGCGTTTGTTGCATAAATCATATAATATCTTCACACTGTTTGATTCAATGTGAAAATAATGTCCAATTTATGCATTTTATCTGGCATTTATTAAAGACTAGGCTAAGCGGCAAGCAGGCACACGAAGCCTCCAGGTAAATGCGAGCATCAAGAGCATAGCCAAATGCACATACATGTATATATATATAAATATATACATTTATGTAGCTGTTTTAGTGGCGCAAGCGGAAAGCAGTCTTCTTCTTACCTTGACACGCAGGTTCTGGTTCTTAGCACCGTTGATCAAGTCGCGGCACACGTTCTCCAAGGAGCGAACGTTCCTTGAGGTCAGAGTGATACGAATGCGGTGCACAGATGTAGAATCGCCGCCATGGGGCTTCTCAATATCCTTGGGAGCAGCAGCCTGCAAATGTGTAAAACAATATGTATTATTTTGAGGTTATGTTACATGTAGAATCACACACAACACGTGTATCAACTTTTACCACGGATTTGTTGCTAAAAACGTAATACTAAACCATTCAACACTACATCAATATTATTTATTGAATATTTACCATTATATTAGCAATTTATCTGGTCGAGATAGTCAAATCTTTGTATTTTGAGCAGCGCTGAACCAGTTAACTTGCTGGTTGAAAACGAAATGGGACGAGTGGCAGTCACGATGGAACGCGCATCAGCTATGCTCAGCGTTGCCACTCAGTCAAATGAATATGTGGCAGCACGAACAAAATACCCGCCATACCCATTCACAACGAAGGCGTTTTTTCAAATTCAATTAAACAGCAATTTTCGACTATTTTATTTTATTTTTATTGCGCATTCTCAACTAATTTGCGACAAACAAATGCAACTGAAGCGGGATCAATAACCAAAAACCTTCATATAAATTACAATTATAATTATACAAGTCAAAGCACAATGTTGTATTTAAATATTAAATCAACGTTAATTAGTTTTTGTACAATCAAAATATGTGATAATCTTTATGCATATCAAAATTAAAACTTTACGTGACGATCTTAAAAGCTAAGTACGTCTCAACAAACGAAAATGTAAGCCTGTGCGATTTGTTAAGTAAATCGGCAAATAAAAAGCATGTTGTCCATCAAGCTAAAAAATAAAACTTAAGAACGCTAAAAGTTTGTGTCCAAATTGGTGTCGTTATAGATATTACTTTACGGATAAGTTTGTAGATAAACGCCCAGAGTGCACTCATAGATAGGTGCATCTCTGGCTAGTGGGTTAAATGGATTTTAAAGCGTTTCCCTCTCATATACGCATATTCATAGTATGTATGGCTAACTAATGTACATTAATTATAGATTCACGGCCTTTACCAACTCCCACCCAGCGAACTGGCACGCTCAGATGGCTCTCCAAGAAGCGAACGTAGTTTTGTGCGTTCTCGGGCAACTCCTTGAAGTTGCGTATGTGCTCAGTGGACGTCTGCCAGCCGGGCAATACTGCGTACTCAACCTCAATATCGCTCAGCTCGCTGATGGTGCCGGGAAAATGATCCAGTTTCTCGCCATTACTGCGCTTATAGTTCACGCCCACTTTGATTTCGGGCAATGTGTCTAGAATATCCAGCTTCGTTATGCAAATGCAAGTGTAACCGTTAACCAGCGACGTGTATTTGAGCAGCGGAATATCCAGCCAGCCGCAACGACGTTTACGTTTCGTTGTCACACCAACTTCAAAGCCTCGCGTCTGCAGTAGATCACCAATTTCCTGCATAAAGTATTATTCATTAGTTGCTGCTGTAAACGCAATGCAGCTCCCGACATGCTTACATTCAATTGTTCCGTTGGGAACGGACCATCGCCCACACGCGTCGTGTAAGCCTTGACAACGCCGATGACCTCGCCAATTGTTTGTGGTGGCAAACCCAGACCTGTCAGCACACCGCCAATGCTGCAATTGCTGCTGGTCACATAGGGATAAGTGCCAAAATCAATGTCCAGCATGGCTGCGTTAGCGCCCTCCACCAGAATGGTCTTGCCGTTGCGCAGTGCCGTGTGCAAGAAGCAAATTGTATCCTTGACATATGGCCTCACCTTCTCCGCGTAATCCTTGTACCTCGCCAGCTCGGCCTCCACATCAACCTTAATCGATGGGAACAATCGCAAATGTGTGTTCACAATTGATTTGAATCTGTATTAAATATTTATGTCAGTCATGAATTAAGATATGGCCAATATAAACGGAGCCACTCACTTCTCACTGAACAAGTTAAAGTCACCAAGAAGTTCACCCACGCGAATGCCATTGCGTGTGGCTTTGCTGGAGTACGCCGGACCGATTCCCTTTTTGGTGGTACCCAAAGATTTGCCACCCTTTTCAGCTTCCTGCATGCCATCTACATGCTGATGGAAGTCAAACACCAGATGCGCACGATCCGAGATGATCAAACGATTCTCCAAATGCTGCAATCCCTTGGCTTCATTCTTGAGCACCTCATCGAACAGCGAAGGCAAATGAATAACGACACCGTTGCCTAAAAATAACCGATCAAAGAAATTATCAATATTATGCAAGGAACTATAAGAATGGGATATTTAATAAAATCTTTCGGTTAACCTTTCGAGTATTTTGAATACATTATGAATTATTTATACTTCAATTACTTATAAAAACGATCTTAATTTTTTCCATTTTATGATAAATACAAAAATCTAAAATAAATAAATAAATAAAAAGCAAATGAATAATATAAAAAACGCTTCTCTAAACAACATATTTGAAAAAAAGAGAAAATATGTTTATAAAAACGATCTTAATTATTTCCATTAAATGATAAACATAAAAAAATCTAAAAAATAAATATATAAAAAATGCATAATATAAAAAACACTTCTCTAAACAACATATCTGAGAGAAGAGAGAAAATGTTGCGAATACGGAATACAGTAATCAAATGGAATTCTTAACAGCTCTGGTAATCACTATATATGAAATTATTTTTTAATCGCCCATTGCTATCTTATCAAGTTCAAAATAAGAATGATAGTAAGCCAGGCCAAAAACAAAATGTTATAGCTGGCAATAAAAACACGTGCATGGATTCGCAAGTGTTTTTTTTAGCTGGCTAGGCCTGCCATGAAATGGAGGCGCTTTGCCGTTATCAGCTTAAACAGCTTAAACAAATTCAAATTGCGTCTATTCCCCCCTTTGTTGTGCAACACTTTAATAAATTGTTATGCCTGTTGCTAAACGTAGTCAAGCTCGTAAGCCTCAGGCACGCGATGAACGCCGTGCACTGTGAAATGCTTTCGCACATTAATTTGTTTTTTATTGTATGATCGAGTCGCGAATAATAAGTTAATTGCTTGTTTCGAATAATTAACCATGTATAGTATACAACCCTGAATTAGATATATGTATCTATGTGTTGCCGAGGCTCACAAATACATGCACGCAAAGGGGGCATTTATGTGTAGTGGTGTGTGATTGTGATTATCTCATAAATTAGTCTTGTGACAGACGATGACAGGCTACATTTGTTGTTTTTGGGCTGTGACAAGCAACGAAAGGCTCACATATCGATTAAACTTTAAGGAAATAAACAAGTTAAACACACAAGTTAAATAACTGTAGAAAGTAAACAAGTTGAAGGAACACGTGGCCCTTACGGCACCACCTTTTCTGTTGCAACAAGCAGCAATGGACTACGTCAGCCGATTGACGTCAACCTGCTAGACAGGAATCGAGGCAGTTAATTGAAGACCGCTGCAAAGGCCTAGATAGTGAAAACCAAAATAGATAAAATAGCCTTTAATGCAGGCCAGTTGTCAAAGCCAAACGCAAGACCAATTGACCGCAAAAGCCAATGTCAATGTTTCACTAAGTTTTGCCAAGAAAATTCTTATACATATATACTACATACATACATATACATACATATACTCGTATCGTAAACATCTACACAATACATACTAGCTGTATATGTAGATATATATATAAATATATATTTACATTTACGTTTATAAACGCTCAAATTTGCTATAGAACGAACGAGGGCAAGCTAGCTAAAAACAAAACAATAAAAACAATTTCACTAGCCATAAATATATATATATATATATATAGGTATATATTAGTATAAAGTATATAGATATAAAGTTTTGTAAAGGTGTTTGTGTGTGTTTCTCTTAAATTCAAAACAAGAAAAAATAAACTGAAAGCGTTAAGAATGAAAACAAAGTAAAAGAAAAGATGCTTACTTTCATTTAAATATATTCATTTTGAAAAATATTTCTTGCTTTCTTTTACTTGAGAATGTCAACAGCAGATAGTTAGGATGTTGCTTGCTTATACCCATTGTGCTTCAATCTTGATATCCCTTTTCCATCCAACATATCAGGCTCCCAGGTACCCTTCAACCACTTACCGATGACCGAAATGCATTTCTCGTTGACGACGCCGCTGGGCAGCAGATGAAAATCGAATTCGGTGCCATTTGCAACCACAGTGTGTCCAGCGTTATTGCCGCCCTAGAGAGAGAGAGAGAGAGAGAGAGAGAGAGAGAGAAAGAGAGAGAGGGAGAGATAGAGAGGTGAGATAAAGAGAAGAGAGTGGGAAGAAAAACAAATGAGTAAATTAGAGAATGAGAAAACAGACAACATACGTAAGCGTATACTATAAACAGGCACACACGCATACATACGTACTCACATACACACATACATACGTACACATACAATATTTCTACGTACGTACGCCTTGGCTATGGCACACAGTTTATATACAAAAAATTAGCATGTTTGTTTTTGTTGATTAAAACTTGTGTGATAAATAAATAAATATTGCTGAACAGCAGATATTAAATAACACAGAAATAGTCAGACGACGAATAGCTTGTGACAAAGTATCTACAATGTTCATACTACATTACACTTTGTGGATGAATTTGTAGATGGAGTGCCAACTCCAATTTCCCTGAATAAGTAAACTATTTATTTATTATTTGCTGAGATCTTTGGCAAGACGAAAGTACCGCAGATGGATAATGCCCCTCAGAGAACTTTCACTGTATATATGATATGTATGAAAACGAAATGTGTATCAAAAATGTGATAAAGAAAAGCAAAACTGTTAGTTGTTTTCTTGGCAACTGTACAATTTTCAGTCATGTGCTAATCTTAAATATTCGAAGTATGTACATATATATGTATGTATGTGTATGTTTCTATGTTTGTGTTTTGCAACTATTCAAAAACATTGACAAAAAGTCCTCTAAAATGTTCTGGAATTATAATTTAGTCACACAAATGATAGCAAAGCAAAATAATCATATTTTATATTTGTATGTGTCTATGTATGTATATAGTGCAGATCGCTTAAGCACTCGAGAATTGATAAGATTATAATGAATGTATCTGTATGTATATAAAATGGATGAACGCGTATTCAAGATACTTTCGCTGCGCAATATACATACGGAAAATGGAGGCGTGTGCTGTGTGACTCAGATAATAGAAAAAAAAAACAAATCCGTTTAAATGAGAACAAGGGAATTACATAAGAATCCAGAGCAATGTTGATAACACAAACTATATATAGGTAAAGCAAAATGGAAATAACATTGTATGTGGTTAAAGGGAACTATAGCGGTTCCGTTCATTGAACTGTCGATCCAGAACAGAATTCAACAAGTTGGTAGCACCGGGTCAAATAAATAGCGGCACGCAATTTCAATGAAACTTTTGAAATGGGGTTTATTCGGTTCGATTCGATTCGATTTGATCATAACATATTACATAAATTGATGATTCAAATGCAATACATGACTGTATGTACCATAGATGGTGACAATGTAAGTAAATGCTTTGTGCGACACTTTTTGAATATTGCGCGCGGGACATTCACAATGGTGATTATGTAAACCTAGCATTTAGCTGAGCAGGCAATATGTAAAAATGTGTGTGTATGTGAGTTTGGCAGTGTGTACATATTATTCGAATGTGTGGACAGATGCATATATACATACATATGCATATATATATATATATATATGTATAATTATATATACATACATATGTATGTATAATTATATATACATACATATGTACATATGTACATACATATGTATGTATAATTATATATACATACATATGTATGTATAATTATATATTGTACGCTGTAGAATAGCGGAAACAACTATCGTCAGGAGGGAAACGAGTGACGAATTTGCTGAGGTAGCAGACGTTCGCAGACTGACTGACTGACTATACATACACACACTCATACAAAATACAAGTATACACACATATACATACATACGATACACACACACACTCACACACACACACCCGCCGCTGTCACAATTGATACATACATATGTATGTATGTATATACATCTGTGCATATGTATACAAATGAAAAAGCGAAACATGCGGTCGCCCGCCAGCTAGTCTCGATAATAGCTGATTCTGAAGAAAATAAGTATATACTTGTGAAATTCTCAGATGCTGCTACAATTGTTGACTGCAAAGGACACAATGCTTTATTTTTTGTATGACAGTTTCGTAGCTGGCATTGGCGTCGGCGTCAACGAACCTGGCGCATGTCCTTGACACAAGGATAACTGTGTAATTGGCTGTTATCAGTTGCTTACATTTTTTCTCCACTTGGCTTTGATTTTTCACACAAAAAAAATTGGTTTGAAAATATTTTCTGTAATTGCTTACCTGACACCTGCAAACAATGTCCACTTCGGAGGCTAGCATGTCTACCACCTTGCCTTTGCCTTCATCGCCCCATTGGGCGCCTAGGACAACATCCACTTTGGACTTGTACATGCTGGTGCGTCCTTGATGCAATTGCTCGTAATGATTACCGTTAATTGCGCTTGTTGACATTTCGTACCACTAACTGGAAACTCTCGGCACGGCCACGAAAACGACCACGACGTTGATCTCGCTTGAAAACGGAACACGTTCTGTTTTTATAAAATAGTTTGATTTGCAGCTGTCAGTGCATGACGTTGCCATATATGCATGTTTCCCCTGTTAACAACTACCAATAGAGCTGCCAGAAAGTTGAAGTTTTCAATACTTTATCAAATGAAATGTATGAAAGCAGCTATTTTATATTTGATAATGTAATGTTTGTATAATATAATACTGAATAATTTTTTCCTGCCTTATTATTTATTTTATGCCTATCACTTTTAATTTAGTTTGAGTATAAATATTTACACTAGCTATAGTTGCCATTCAAAGTAAGGCGACAACATTTCGTATAGTCTGGCAGCACGAAATAACATATGGTTAACGGCTGCAATGTTTTGGTAGCAAAACGCAAAGTTTTTTAGACACGATGTCTGCTGGTCTGGAAAAATGCCACTTGTATGTATCTGAAAATAAAAATGATTATAGTAAATTAATAATATGTCTACTTTTAGTTGCCATGAGGCACCCTTCAAATACACCTGCCCAAAGTGCAACGCGATCTACTGTAGCGTCGCTTGCTACAAATCAAAGGCGCATCTCAAATGCTCCGAAGAATTTTTTAAAGCGTGCATCCAGGACGAATTGGCGAGTGCAACAACAACGCCCGAAAGTCAACAAGATATGCGAAAAATATACGACATTCTGAAACGAATGCGGGAATCAGATGCTGGCTTCAAACCCGAAGATTTTGATGCTGATGGCTTGGACAATCCCATAGACTCAGATGACGAGGACGCGGAACCACAACAAAGTGAAGATGAGGTTGAGGAAGATGCGGATGGCATTGAGGATCGTTATGCTGAGGAAGTAGATGATGTTGTAGACATGGCTGCGCGTCTGAAGGGTATCGACATAAATGATGCGGATGAGGTTTGGAGTCGACTAACAGCTGAGGAACAACAGGAATTCCAGAAACTAATTGCAAGTGGTGACATCATGAAACTCATGCCCGATTATAAGCCATGGTGGTGCAAGTCTAAGAACTCCAAGATTGTTGTCCTGCCCTCAGCAACAGAAGCCAAAGTTGACATGCCTGAAATACAGAAGAACTTACCCACTTTGACAGACTTGTGCAAAAAGACGCCTTCGCCCTGCCTGCACTACAATCTGTGGAACATCTTGAGCGCTTATGCGTGCGTGGCCCGATTCTTTGGCGGGGAGCAGCGTACCAATGCCAGCGAAGCTGTTGCACATTTGGTGAATCTCAGTGCAACGTTGAAGTATGGCACTAACTTTGAGGATGCTGAAGATGCCATTGTATCCGTGCAAATGGAGGCATGCACCACAGGCAATGGACCCGCTGGCGCTGCAGCAGTTGGCAGTGCAGGCGCAGGCACAAATTTTCTCGTGGAGAGTCGCGAGCAATTGCAAGAGGATGCACGTCAACTAATGTCCACGACGCAACACAAATTGGCAGCATTGAGCGATGTCCTCCAGCTGCTGCAGCATAGCAAAGCGCTTAGCAAACGAAAGCATTCAGAGGAGGCCGAATTCCAGAAGCTTTTTGCTTTAGCCAGCGGAAGTGTCGAGCTGAATCGAACCAAACTCTCGCATCTGATTAAGAAAATTGAGTTTATGTTGTCGTATGTTGCGACAGAGTAGTTGCTGTAAGAAATCTGTCAAATAAAAATTTAATTTTAGCACAATTTTTAAGTTTTTAGCAAAATTATTAAATGATGAATACACTGGACAACAGTGTGAACACCCATGTGCGTGTTATACTGGCTAATTGGTTGCACGCCGCTCTGACCCGTATCGAACCCAAAGTAAGTAAATTGGCATTTGGGAGCTTACGAAAAATTACACTTTTCATTGAATTGAGAAATTTTTGACAAATCAACAGAGCACATTGTATGCTGTTAACTAGGTCTTACATTCAACTGTTAACTAACAGAAGGCTGAGTATGGAACCAAAAAATGCTCGTCTGTTGAATTGATTGTAAGCATTTGAAATATCATTAAAATGCAGACTCAAATATTTCCTACAATTTAAAGCCGTGTTCAATAAACGTTAATCATTACAAAATGGCAAAATATATAAAATACTTGCCAGATATTAACTCAAGAATGAAGTATGTGTCATTACCGCATTGGAACTGCAAGAGTGTCACGGCGAACCAGTCGCGTTTTGCAGCCCTCGCTGGCACAACGTCTGGTTGTTAGGTTGCCAGCCCTGCTAGTTTTTTTTAGTTGGCGATTTCAGACACACACGCAAGTTGTAGTGCTTTTTACGGCTATTTTGTTTTTTGGTATGTTCAAATGAATCGACACGGCATCAAATGCAAATGTTAGTCGTGTGCCACAATATGCCAAATACCAAAAGATTTCAATTAATACATGTGGCCAGACAACAGCAACAACAACAACAACAGTAATAAGAACATTGGATAGAACATTTTGTGAACGCGTTTACGTTTTGGGTGCGGACAACAGTGCGGGATTGTGTAGCGGAATGTTGTATACGTCTGTGTGTGCGTGCGTGTGTGTATGTGTATGTGTATGGCTGCCTGCTGGTGTGTATGAAGTGTTCTTCTTCGCTGCGCTTCACTCGCTAAATTAGTGCAAAAAAAAGGAAACAATTTGAGTGAGCAAGTGTGCGTGCGTGCGTGTGTGTGTGTGAATGGCGCCCATTAGGTTTTAAACAAAACATTAAGTCGTCCAGAATTAGAACTTATGTAAGCTAAACCAGCTGTATACAGGTGCAAATATTTGTTATTAATTCGTAAAATTGTTCAATCTTGGCCAAAGATAAACGAGTTTTGGGCCTTGTGCGCGGTGCTTATCTTTTTTAGACTACAGCTCCTTAAGTGTGTGTGTGTGTCTGTGTGTGTGCGTGTGTGTTTGGCTCTGCTTGTATCTCTCTGTGTGCGACTGCGACTGCTTATCTATCTCGACAAATATGCGAAGTATGCGTCAACCTGTTTGTTAACTTTCTGTTAAAAATTTCTACTTCAATGCTGCGGCGTCGGTGACCGCCACGATGACAACAAGAAATACAGCAACAGCAACAGCAGCAGCAGCAGCAGCAGCGACGACATCTGCTGCAACAACAATAATCAAATTAATAAACAACTTGACTACGAGAAATCAAAGTCGCATAACATGTACAATGCTAAATAAGTAGTTATGACTGCATGCAGCTAAATTTATAACAGCACACAGCGAACAAAACACCCAATGGAAATAAAACACCGCAAGCAATACGGCGCAGAGCGTTGACGTTGACGTTGACGCTGGCGATGACGATGTCAAAAGCGAAGCTCAGCTGCCAGTCAGTCCGTTCAGCAATCGCTTCTCACTCGTCGGATGGATGGGGCGCAGCCTATTCCCAAACGGAAGGCTCTCTCTCTCTCTCAACCAAACGCCGGCAGTCAGTGACCGACCGAATGTCTGCATGCGGATCCATTGATAACATATTTCCCTCCATGTGTGTCTATCTGCATATGTATGTGAGTGTGTGTGTGTGTGTCTGTGCGCATGGGTGTGTATACCTGCCTGTGTATGTGTGTGTGTGGCAGGCAACCTTTGTATTGTTTACAAACAGCTGACGAGCTTACAATACCCTGTGGGAAAAAGTATACAAGAGTTTGATGGTTTTGTGTGTTTATATGTCATAAACGGAAGACATACAAACTGATGTAATCAATAATATATTTAAATAATTGTTCAGCATCACATAGAATTACATTCAAACTGATGTAATCAATAATATATTTAAATAATTGTTTAGTATCAAAGGTCGAGGCTGCGCTATTCATTTCTCTTGTTTCCATTTAAATTCATAAGTTTTACTAAGATTATATACATGAATTTATGTGATTTTGTGTTGTGAAGCTGGCTATAGGGTATGCATCAGTCAATACTATTCACTTTGTTAATTCGTTGTCTGCAACTCCATTGTGCTCTTACCAAATCAATTGTACAGCGTTTTGGTATAAGCGCCTTGAGATAACTAATAAACGTGTTCCCAATTTCCACCTCACATACAATTACTAAAGAACTGTTATCAATATAGCATATATATACATACATATATAGTATATATATATTATATATACACATATATATGTATATGTGTGTAATCGCATTGGGTGCTTTCATAAGAGGATCGAAACCGTAAACGGCGCCAATTAGTTTGACAATTGGTTGGCCTTTTAAATCAAACCTCAATTGAGTTTCTTTCTAGTAGTAAAATGATTTGATTTTTTATTTATAGTTTAATACAAATAAATGAAATATAAAAATAGACCTAGTCTTACCTGTTTCATCATAAGCTGCTGATATTTTGGTTTATCGTTTGTTTTATAGGTTCGAATAACAATAGAAAATACACTTAATGCATTTAGGTTTTTACGCTCTGCGGTTTATTGATTCATACATTTTGTGATAAAAGAGTATAAGAATTCGTTTATAATTACTAAATGATGATGCATAATTTGTATTTTTAAAACACTGTTTAGATGTGTAAGATTTCGACTACGCAGTTGCATGGCAAGGTAAATGAAATTCATATACTTGAGTATATTGCTTTTGAGTCGTTGTATGTCATCATGTCAAACAAATATATCTTAATTTGCGCGACAGACAGGCAAAGCGATCGTTTATTGCTTTAAGAATTTATGTGAGTTGCCTTGCCATTAAAATTAGTCAGATAAATCCAGTACTGCTTCAGTTGATAGTTTGTTAGGTTCAAAATTGTTACTTATTTAACTATATGTTTTTTTTTAGGAAATGTCCCACCACAGCGATGAACAGCTTCTGCAGGCTGGAAGTGATTCCTTCTGGGAGCCCGGCAATTACAAACGAACCACCAAACGCATCGAGGATAGCTACAAGTGAGTACGAAGATACAATTTGTAAACACTGTTAGGGTCATTGCCAGCAATAACAAACTGAAAAACCAGTTATTAACTTGTCGCTCTCTCTCACTCTGGCTGTATGTCTCTCTCTCCCTTTCTCATCTGCCCGCACAGACTCTGCAATGACCTACAGCAACTGATACAGGAGCGTGCCGATATTGAGAAGGGATATGCCAAAAGCTTGCGCACCTGGTCAAAGAAATGGGGTGAACTCATTGAGAAAGGTAAGCGAAACGAGTTAATAGTAAGTTGTGGGCGACTGCCCAATACTCTACTGCATAATATTAGCTGAAGCACATTTTTTTTTTAAAAGTAATTTTCGTGATTTGGTTTCTAACTATATATACATATGTATATATTATAAATCGAAGCGAACTGTTTGTTTTTTTTTTGACTTGATTTGCAAAGGAAATTAGGATTGCATAACATAACAATGACGACAAGATACCCTTACTGAATAATGTATGTAAAGAGTAAAAGAGCAACAAAGAAACATTAAACACTTCGTACTCTACTTGAATATGTAACTGTATGCATATAACCGTGTTATTTGTTTACACATTCATTCACGCCTGCTGAGCGGACCAATGGAGCAACAACAACAACAACAACACAACAGTGATGACCCGTTGCCAGCGTCACTGCCCAGTGGGCTGACAGAATTCTGTTCTTCTTATTTTGCCACATTTTGTGTACACTGCGCATTGTTGTTGTGCGATAAGTGGCTTAAGCTATTAATGGGCTTTTTGTTGCCCTCTTTTTTCTTTTTTTTGTCTTTTGCACTGTCTCATACCTGTTGTCATCGGCAGCTTCGCACTCTGGTGCCAAATAACACGAAAATATTTTAGAACTTGAAAACTATTCCATCAATCGCTCAAAGCAAATTTGTTAGACAGGTTAATGTTTTACCGACTTTAAGGCAACTGATAAAGTCGTTAAAAAAGATTGAAATGTGTTGCCCAAATATTATGCCTAAATATTATTTTAGAGCCCATATTCCCATAAGTCAATTCTTGTTTATCTAAATGAAAGATATTCAAATCAATTGGAGAAGACAAAGGCTTTATCGCTAGTCCAAACCATTTGATAACCAGTTGATAGAGCTCTTCTTTTAGTCGTGGAATGTCGAATTTCCCTAACAAGCAAATGTCACTCCACCGATTTCAGCCGTTTTCGTCGTCATTTCTGTTCCAGTGTGCGCGATGTCTTTGTGAAATGAAATCGAGTACAGTGTGAGCAATGTTGGTAACAGCTTTTGCTATTGCTATTGCTATTGCTAATGTTATTGTTGCTGTTTTTGTTTTTGCTATGCCCGCTTTTGCTCTCAGCCCACTTTCACGGTGAGCACGACGACAAAGAGCAATAGTAAAAAAAGCGGCTTCAACGAGCGCGCGACAATTTTGTACGGAATTTGCCTAGTTGCGTCTAGCCAGAGTTATCAACGGGCCACAGCTCAGCAGCTCCCTTCCCCTCAACCGCCACACCCACTCAGCCAATTGAAAGAGTAGCATAGTCAACCGGCACCAAAGCGTCACTCGAAATGGTTTCAAAAATCAATGCGATGAGAAAATAGAACGTGTTTATTTTTGTGCTAAGCGCCTCAATTTGTATGATGTAGTGTGTGCGCGCGCGTGTGTGTGTGTGTGTGGGGTGCCAATTGAGAATAGTTGAGTGGCCGTTAGTCAAAATGGTCAAACGAGTTTCGTGCATTCCCAATTTGCAATTATTAAGTGGGCATCGTATAAACTTTATTACGGTTTTTCATTTGTTGTTAGCATACCATAAACATGCCTAAGCTGTGCGTACATACTCACTCCACACACGCTCCACACACATGCACACATTCGCAACAGACTTCCAGGTGATTAGATAAAAAGGGCTGTCGTTGATGACATCAGCAGCAAGACAGCACTACTCGAAAATCGTTTAAAAATTACACATAATGACTACTAAAAAAAAAGATGTGACGAGTAGTGATAATCAATATATAATTTGTTTGGATTCGATTTCAGGACCCGAATATGGCACAACTGAAGCAGCTTGGAAAGGTGTATTAACTGAGTCGGAGCGATTGTCAGATGTACATATGAAGATCAAGGATAATCTGTGCAATGATGTCAATAGTCAGATTAAGACCTGGCAAAAGGATAATTACCATCACACACTCATGCAGATCAAGGAACGCAAGGACATGGATGATCTGTTCAAAAAGGCACAGAAGCCCTGGGCCAAATTGTTGGCTAAAGTGGAGAAGGCCAAATCAGATTATCATGCAGCATGCAAAACGGAACGCAGCGCCACCAATCAAGAGCGCAACGCCAATGCGGACAGCTCGCTGTCACCAGATCAGGTTAGTTCTATACTATAACCGATAGATAGTATCGACAGTTGTATGGCTTTGCTTTATTACGTATTATATTGCAGGTGAAAAAGATGCACGATCGCGTGCAAAAGACCAAAGATCAAGTTCAAAAGTGCCGCGAGAAATATGAGCAGGCCATTGGCGAAATAACCAAATATAATTCCGTTTACATTGAGGATATGACATCCGTATTTGAGAAGTGCCAAACCATGGAGAAGACACGTCTGCAGTTCTTCAAAGAAGTGCTATTTAATGTGCATGAGTGTCTTGATCCAACCAAAGTGCAAAAGTAAGTCTTAAAGGTCGTTTTGGCTTTACGTAAATCAATTTCTAAATATTTGCCATCTCTTTCATTGTAGCCTGTCCCAAATCTATGAGGAGTTCTATCATACAATCAACAATGCGGACCAACAAAAGGACTTGAAATGGTGGTCAAATAATCATGGTATCAATATGGCCATGAACTGGCCAGCATTTGTGGTAAGTGTTTAGTTGCCAACTTGACGCAATCGTTGTAAATCAATTTGTATTTGCAGGAATACACGGAGGAGTTCCGTGATATAGCCAAGGGCAACAAATCGAAAGAGGCACTGCCTGCAGCGGCCATAACGCTCATCAATCAACGACCCGTCGCCGAGGATGTGCACGTATGTCGATGGATCTCTAATTAAATGCATAATTGTCTTATTAATGTATTAATTTATTAATCGCACAGGAATACCCTTCTACAAATAGTCTAAAGAAGAACGCGAGCGTCAACAGCAAAGCGAGCGGCAAGAGCAGCCAGCAGGAACAAGCATTAAATCAAACCTCTGCCACAACAGTCGAAACTAAATCAACGGTGTCGACAACATCGGCGGCTGGCGCTGCGACAGCAACAGCGACGGCAGCGTCAGCGGCGGCGGCAGCGGCGGCTTCAAATCGTAATTCGAGCGTAACGTAAGTTGGAAACAGTTTCTGAATTTGAATTGTTTTGGATAATACACTCCAGTGGTCACAGCTGTTGCTGTTTGCTGCTATTTGGATTTGTCGCTCATTTTCATTGAACTAATTGATTTTAATTTGCATGCACACACAGTAATGGCAACGGCAAAGTCGACGCAAACCCATTCGACGAGGAGGAGGAGTGGGATGAGGCTGACAATGTGCTGGTCGACAACGGGGAGCCGGGAGTGCCGGTGAAGGCTTTATATGACTATGACGGAGCTGAAAGCGACGAGCTAACATTCAAGCAAGGTAAACATCGATCATATATAACATATATGTAGTTTCTCTCTTCTAATCTTCAATATGTCTATTTCTTCAGGTGATGTTTTTGAGAAACTAGAAGATGAGGATGAACAAGGCTGGTGCAAAGGTCGCATGAATGGCCGAGTAGGCTTGTATCCAGCGAACTATGTGGAACTAAATCACTCATAAATGGCCGAATTTTCTGATGGCGAGCGGGGCGGGCAGTGGTTAAATTAATGTCATTTACAGACATTGAGAATATTAAGATACCGAGATAATACATTCAAAGTATATAATGCAGATTGCGTTTAAAGTAAAAAAAAAACAGTCGTTGAAGAAATTATAATATGTATTAGAATTTGTTATGAGCAATTGCTCACACCATGGTGTGGCATCTTATGTATTAGGCATTAAATTTGTATTGAGCAGAGGGAATCCAACCTACCAACAAATAAAAGAAAATAACACAATACAAAAATAAGAGAAAAATAAAAACTGAAATAAGATGAAAGAACTCACCCACAGTAGAATTCAAATGAATGTAGTTGAAGAAACAGAAAAGCTGGATACAGATTAACATAGATAAAAGGTCGACAGAACAATAAGTGTAAACGTCAATGTATGAAATAATATTACAATACTATTACATATGTATTATGCTCTAGCTAAAACTGAATGAACACGAGTTTTTTTAGAATGTGCGCGCATTTTTTTACTAGATTCAGCTGGCCGATCACATTTTTGTGGCACACAGTTGTAATCTGCGTACAATTTAAAAAGCATATTTAAGTATGCGCGTGGTATTTGTAATGCGTTTCATGAACATATTTTTATTATTTATGAAGTTTTGTGTATACTTGTGTTATAAAAAGTATACGTATATTATTGTATATGTACATTTTTAATTGACTTAAATTATTGAAATAAAACAAAAATACAAAAAGCGAATATCAATGCAATGCATTGTAATAATAATTCTTGAATATTACAAAGATCTTTCTTATGTACCTATTATATTGTATTATAATTGATATCACCATAATAACTCCGACATATCTATAAGTGCATCAATAATATTTAGCAGATATTTAGTGCCTGACTAGCACATACGCTGAGCCCTGTGACTGGTGTTGCTAGCTTAAGTTGAGACTTATTCATGCTTTCAATGGGCTTAGCTCAAATACATACATATCAACTTATGAGGGTATTGCTATGAAGGATTCTTATCTCATATGCTATATACATGTACAAAACCTTCATATATTTTCAATGGGTATAGGGCATCTACATGCATATTGTTTTGCGTACACATACGCTGCATGATAACCGAACGCAGAAGCTGTTGAATGGCATTCAGAGTTGCGATAAAAACATGAATCCGAAGTTAAACTATTACGCTCAGAGCATTATATGGAGATTACAATAGCACAGTTTCATTTAGGAAAGCATTGCGATCAGTCCAACCCGCAATGAGTATATAATAATTGGTCAGCTTATTCAAACGGAAATGGCTTGGCCTAGCGATAGATCCGGCGCGCAGAAGATTTGGAAATTTTGCGGTATATGTGGCATATTTCTGCTTATTTTTGCCTATAGTTGGCCGACCCGTTTCACAACTAGCCCATCTCCAAGTTCTATAAGACCGGGTTGGACTGTCTCCACATACGAATATTACAATGCATCCGCAGAAGTAGCTGCATTTATTACAGACGATATAATTTCGACATCGGCTGCACCGCATTTAAGATCTTTAACAAACGCTAACGAAACCTTGGGTAAAATATGGTTTGTTGAAGTAATAAAACATAATAAGATCTATATTAACATTTAGGCCCCAACATATTGGATAACTACTTTGTGTACACCTCACGATGTCGTATGCCCGCATTAAATCCATTTGCAAAAGATGCGCTCAGAATATTTGAAAATTCAACCTATTCCACTTGCGATCCGAGTAAGGATCTAATATCAGTGAGCTACAATGAGACGGATCGACGATATAAGCTGCATATGAATGTAGCAAACATCAAATGCTGCTACAAAAAGATTTTGCGCAACGGAAATGGTGCTGAGGCGGACAACAAGTTCAAGTAGATATACATACATATAGAATTTAATTCGATAAATAGGGAAACAATAATAATTGTGTTTATAGATTGTGGTCATGCAAATATTTCCAACAGGATTTTGTGCTGCCTCAAGACGTGGATGCTATTATCACCGAGTGCCGTCGTGTGAAGGATAAAAGGCTGTTGCAACAGGATGCATTTAGCTTTGTGCAACCAGCGCAACATGTGGGCAATCGAACGGCTAAAAATATAAGTCAATCGACACCAACAGAGAGCAGACCAAGCATCCTGATTTGGGGCATTGATTCCATGTCACGAATGAACTTCCAACGGACCATGCCGCAGATGTACAAATATTTGAAAGGAGAAAATTGGTACGAACTGCGGGGATACAACAAGGTTAGTGCACTAAATCAATTATTACATATATTTTTACTAATCAATCTCAAAGATGGGAGACAACACTTTTCCCAATTTAATGGCGATGCTGACAGGATTCAATAACTCACAGTCATTGTCTATCTGCCGGCCAACGGATGTCGCTGGCTTAGATGCTTGCCCTTTACTCTGGAAGACTTACAGCCAGTTGGGATATATTACAGCCTATGCCGAAGACTGGGGCCCGTTCGCTACGTTTAACTACCATAAGAAGGGATTCATCAAGCCACCAACAGATTACTATCCACGACCTCTTGTGTTGGCCATCGAGAAGAACCTCAAGAACGTATTGGTATCCAAGGTACCTTACTGTGTGGGTCGTCGACATTATGCGGAGTATATCTACGATTATGCAATACAGTTCACGAAAGTCCACAAAAATGAGTCCACCTTTGGCATGTTCTGGACAAATTCATTTAGCCACAATAATTTTTCCTTGCCCTCCTCCATGGATGTTAAGATGCTTGAATATATGCACACATTGCAAAGAGGTGGAACCTTTGAAAAGTCTATTATTATATTCTTCAGTGATCACGGCATGCGGTTTGGTCCATTGCGTAATCTTCATAGTGGGTTCCTTGAGGAGCGTATGCCAATATTTTATATATGGCTTCCAAACTGGTTAAGGATAAAATATCCAGAGTTTGTGCACAGCTTGCAGTTAAATAGAAACCGTTTAACCTCGCCCTACGACATCCACGCCACATTGAGGCATATTCTGCAGCTGGAAACACCGCTGGCAGATTTGCCACGACCTGAAGGATGTCCCAATTGCCATAGCATCTTTTACGAAGTAGCTGAATCGAGAGATTGCTCAGATGCGGGGATTGAGGAGCATTGGTGTACGTGCCACACGTTAAAAAATAGTTCACGTAGTGAGATTCATATAAAAGAAATTGCGCAGCAACTCATTTCATCCACAAATGCCTATCTGCAGGCCAACAACTTGACGGATATTTGCCAGATTTTGAAGCTTTCAAATATCGCGTCGGTGCAGAGGAAAATTACTGTGAAGCCGAAGGAATTTGAGTCTTACCTGGTCAGGTATGAAGCCAAGCCAGAGAATGCTCTTTTTGAGGCTTCAACGAACTGGGACAACAAGACACAGTTAATCTCAATAAACGTGCCTGACATAAGTCGATTGGACGCCTATAGTGAACTATCCAAGTGCGTAAACGATAGTATAGCTAAAAAGTTTTGCATATGCTTAGACTTTTTAGAGCCCAAACGATAAAGAAATTTATCTCTGAGAGATAACACAACCTTAAATTACTCTTCATTCTAATATAACGTACATTCGCATGCCGCTGATTTCTGAACTGCATGTGAAATAATAATATTATGATGAATATGAATGCTCAAATGGTTTTAAGTAAAATAATTGTAATTTTATGTTATTTGAATTTTAACATTATGCATGAATTGATTATAGATTTTAATCAAATATTTTGTTGCCTTTAGTATCCTGTGAGATAATAATAATATAACCACTAAGTTTATGCTATTAATTATCTATAATGCAATTGTTGTTACTAAGCATATCGGTTAATAATACTTGATAAATACATTAGATGTGAAGCCAACTGAATAAGCATTCTCTTCCTACTTTATCTTTAATTTCTGCCAAGAACTGCGATAAAGACTGAACGAGTTTAATAAAAATATGATTTTTTTTCATTAAAATTAGAATTAAAACAGATTGATATTATTGTCATCCACGAAATGAAAAGAGTATATTGGTTTTGTGCAGTTTCAGTCTTGTTGTCCGTCTGTCAACGCCCATTGGGAGTTGGCACTCAAAATTTGTCAAGTGGGCTACTAGAGATCTCCTTTCAGATCGACCAAATAATTCTACTGTTAATTACTATATAGTCTATAATATAAAAATATTCTTTTGAAAAAATAGATCTGTTTTTGGACTGTGAACGAATATTATGCAGTCGTTATGCACTCAACTAGAACGTTTCTTTTTTGGATAATATAGATTATAGTTCAACTTATTAATAAGGAATCAAAGATTACAACTATAGCCGGGCTCGCTATAACCACGGTCAACTGGCAGTTGGATATGAGGCACCACACAGAGCACATCGAATATAAAGCGAACATATTAAGCAGCAAAAGTGAATTCTGATTTAATGAACCTAGAAATATAAATTCCGATGACAAACATAAAATATCAGTTAATTAGGCAGAAATGTGCAGCGCCAAAGAAAATTTTGGACTTTCAAATGGCCATAAAAGTACTTGTGAGCTGCTTTCTGATTCTTTTGATTGTTTTGTATGATCAAATATACTTGACCCAAACTGGAAAACATGTGGAAACTACAATGACAATTACAGCAAAAAATTCGTCTCAGGGAACAATAAAATTGTTTAATTTAACGCAAGGTAAATGTGATTAATAGATTCCAATTCAATAGCTTTCAATTGCTTGAATATTTGCAGAGTCCAATATAATCAACTTCTTTGTGAACACCTCAAATTGTCGGATGCCAGCTCCATATCCCTTTACGCCTGATGTTAGGAGGATATACAGAAAAATACCATATAAGCAGTGCGAGCCCGGTGAGGATCTCATAAAAGTGAATTATAAGGAAGGTATCTACAGTCTGCATATGAACGAAGCGAATTTAACGTGTTGCTATAAACAAATCCTGCGCTCCGGAGTTGACGCTGATGCGGATATGCACTATAAGTAAATACAATAATAACATACCAATATATTTAAATACTTGAATTCAATTAATAATTACAGATTGCTGCCCTGTAGTAACTTTCATCAGGACTTCGTTATTCCACGTCATGTCGATGCAATAATCACCGAGTGTCGTCGATTAAACGATAAAAAGCTGTTGCAACAAGATGCTTTCAGTTTTGTGCAACCAGACAGACACGAAGACAATCTAACAACTGTGAATGATTCAAGTAGAGGTGAATCTGAATCTACTCAGAGAAGACCTAGTGTCCTACTGTGGGGCATTGATTCCATGTCACGAATGAACTTCGAGCGGACTATGCCGCTGATGTTCAAGTATCTGAGAGAAGAGAATTGGTACGAGCTGCAGGGCTACAACAAGGTGAGTGCACAGAGTTTAGTATTCCATATAATTTAATTTATCAAATTCGAAGATGGCAGATAACACATTTCCCAATTTAATGGCGATGCTGACAGGATTCAATAACTCACGGTCAATGTCTATCTGCCGGCCAAAGTCTACAGCTGGCTTAGATGCTTGCCCTTTACTCTGGAAGACTTACAGCCAGTTGGGATATATTACAGCCTACGCCGAAGACTGGGGCCCGTTCGCTACATTTAACTACAATAAGAAGGGATTCGTCAAACCACCAACAGATTACTATCCACGACCTCTTGTGTTGGCCATCGAAAACGAACTTAAGTTAAATGTAATAGCCAGTCTACCCTACTGTGTGGGTCGTCGACATTATGCGGAGTATATCTACGATTATGCAATACAGTTCACGAAAGTCCACAAAAATGAGTCCACCTTTGGCATATTCTGGACAAATTCCTTTAGTCACAGCTACTTTGCCTTGCCCTCTACCATGGATGATAAAATGCTTGAATATATGCACACATTGCAAAGAGGTGGAACCTTTGAAAAGTCTATTATTATATTCTTCAGTGATCACGGCATGCGTTTTGGTCAACTGCGGAACCTTCATAGTGGGTTCCTTGAGGAGCGTATGCCAATATTTTATATATGGCTTCCAAACTGGTTAAGGATAAAATATCCAGAGTTTGTGCACAGCTTGCAACTAAATAGAAACCGTTTAACCTCGCCCTACGACATCCACGCCACATTGAGGCATATTCTGCAGCTGGAGACACCGCTGGCAGATTTGCCACGACCTGAAGGATGTCCCAATTGCCATAGCATCTTTTACGAAGTAGCTGAATCGAGAGATTGCTCAGATGCGGGGATTGAGGAGCATTGGTGTACGTGCCACACGTTATATGACTATTCACGTAGTGAGATACATAAAAAGGAAATCGCACAGCAGCTTATTGCTGCCACAAATGCCTATCTGCAGGCTAACAACTTGACGGATATTTGCCAGATTTTGAAGCTGTCAAATATCGAGTCGGTGCAGATGAAAGTTACATTGCAGCCAAAGGAATTTGAGTCTTACCTGGTCAGGTATGAAGCCAAGCCAGAGAATGCTCTTTTTGAGGCTTCAACGAACTGGGACAACAAGACACAGTTAATCTCAATAAACGTGCCTGACATAAGTCGATTGGACGCCTATAGTGAACTATCCAAGTGCGTAGACGATAATATAGCTAAAAAGTTTTGCATATGTTTTAACAATTCAGAGCTTAATCTGTAGATGTACTATATATATTTCAGAGATAATACAAAAACAAAGAAACATTTCTGTTCATTCTAGCTAATAAAATGATAAATTTTGTGTTATGTTATTTGACTTATTTAACTTTATTCATTAATTAATTCAAGATCTACATAAATTCGTTTGAAGTACTTAAGATCAGTAGAGATCGCAGGAAACAAATAAGTATCAGTATATTTTATTAATTATACATTAAAAATGGTTGGTCAAAGTAATCGGATTTTTATTAACCATAAAGGTCAATGATACTTGATAATTGCAGCCGAAAATTGCGAAGTTAAAGAAAACATTTGGCGGGGATAGTGTATAAAAAGGTAAAAATAAATAATAAAGGTAAAAATAAATAAATAAATAAATAAATAAGGTATGTAGGTATAAATTATTTGTATTTTAATTATGTGTTTCTATTCTGTAAAAATCTTTAATCTATGGGGATTTTGTACTATCTTGATCTTAAGACAGAACAAATTTCACTTTCTGTCAGTTAAACAAACTGAATTGAAGAACTGATTCTATTTGTTATTTCTTTAAGTGTTTAGAATAATATTCAAAATGTAATGTATTTTTCTACACTGATAAGACCGTATCAGGGCTTACCGGGGAATTAATAGTGAAAGAAGCTCCATATCGCTTTATATAAATGTTCAATGAGATCGTTTGGTTTGATATAACCACAATCAGTTGGCAGTTGGATATGAGACACCACATAGAACACATCGCGTATAAGGCCGGCACTGAAAACCACAAAAGTGAAATGTGATTTTAAATTGGCATTTAAAACTATGGCAAACATTAAATATAAATTAATTAAGCCGCCAGGCCTGGCGCCAATCGAACCTTTCAGTTTCCGATTGATCTTAAAAGTCTTTCTGGGCTGTTCTTTAATTCTTCTGATTACACTGTATTATCTAAGAACTTTCGTAGAAAAGGGAACATATGTGGACACTACAATGACAACAACAACAGCTGATTCCACTCAGATAACAATCAAATTATTCAATTCAACGCAAGGTAAATGTGAAATGAAAAAGTATTTCATAGACTCAAATTACTTGAATATTAACAGAGCCCACTATAGGAAACTTCTTTGTGAACACCGCAATGTGTCGGATGCCAGCTCCATATCCCTTTACGCCTGATGTTCTAAGGATATACAGAAAAATACCATATAAGCAGTGCGAGCCCGGTAAAGATCTCATAAAAGTGAATTATAAGGAAGGTATCTACAGTCTGCATATGAACGAAGCGAATTTAACGTGTTGCTATAAACAAATCCTGCGCTCCGGAGTTGACGCTGATGCGGATATGCACTATAAGTAAATACAATAATAACATACCAATATATTTAAATACTTGAATTCAATTAATAATTACAGATTGCTGCCCTGTAGTAACTTTCATCAGGACTTTGTTATTCCACGTCATGTAGATGCAATAATTACGGAGTGTCGTCGATTAAACGATAAAAAGCTGTTGCAACAAGATGCTTTCAGTTTTGTGCAACCAGACAGACACGAAGACAATCTAACAACTGTGAATGATTCAAGTAGAGGTGAATCTGAATCTACTCAGAGAAGACCTAGTGTCCTACTGTGGGGCATTGATTCCATGTCACGAATGAACTTCGAGCGGACTATGCCGCTGATGTTCAAGTATCTAAGAGAAGAGAATTGGTACGAGCTGCAGGGCTACAACAAGGTGAGTGCACAGAATTTAGTATTCCATATAATTTAATTTATCAGATTCGAAGATGGGAGATAACACATTTCCCAATTTGATGGCGCTTCTAACAGGATTGAACAGCACAAGGTCCATATCTGTCTGCCAACCCAATGAAGTGGGCGGCCTAGATGCTTGCCCAATGCTCTGGAAAGATTACAAATATAAGGGATATGTCACAGCTTATGGGGAGGACTGGAGCAAATATTCTACGTTTGACTACATATTTAAAGGCTTTAAAGCTCCTCCAACGGACCACTATGCACGCCCGTTAATCTTGGCCGTTGAGAAAGAACTAAAGAAGAAATACGACTCGGCACTACCCTACTGTGTGGGACGTCGTCATTTTGCGGAGTACATTTATGATTTTGCCTTACAGTTTACAGAGGCTTACAAAAATCAGTCCATGTTTGGCATGTTCTGGGCAAATACCTTCAGTCACAACAACTTTGCTTTGCCCTCTTCCATGGATGCCAGGCTCCTTGAATACATGCGCACATTGCACAGAAGCGGAACCTTTGAAGAGTCCATTAATTTATTTTTTAGCGATCATGGAATGCGTTTTGGTAAGCTTCGTGAATTGGAGAGTGGATTTCTGGAGGAACGTATGCCCATTATGTATATTTGGCTACCTCATTGGCTTAGGCAAAAGTATCCACAGTTTGTCAATAATTTAGAGCATAATAGGAATCGCTTGACTTCACCGTACGATATCTACGCCACTTTAAGGCACATTCTGGAGCTGGACACACCTCTGGCAGATTTGCCACGACCTGAAGGCTGTCCCAGCTGCCATAGTCTTTTTTACGAAGTAGCCGAATCGAGAGATTGCTCAGATGCGGGGATTGCAGAGCATTGGTGTACTTGTGCAATGTTCGAAAATATTCCGAACACTGATTCAAAAGCTAAATTGATTGCAGAGCAGTTGGTTGAAGCAACAAATAATTACTTGGCTGCAAAAAAGTTGATTGGTATTTGTCACACCCAGAAGCTAAATAATATTGGATCCGTGCAAAAGCAAATTTTATCAAACTCAAAAGAAACCAACTCCTACCTGGTCCGATATGAGACTGAACCAGCTCAGGCGCTTTTCGAGGCAACGGTCAAGTGGAACGATATGAGTCAGAATATCACCATTTCTGTGCCCAGCATTAGCCGAATGACGGCTTACAAGGAACATTCTGAGTGTATAGAAGACAAAGTGGCCAAGAAGTTCTGCATCTGTGCGAACTAAGCAGTTGACTCAATCAAATCCGGCTGCCAAAGTGGTTGAAGTACCGCATAACCACAGACAATTGTAATTGCTGCAGACAAGATGCATCTGCATTCCTTCGTGTACTCGATATCAGTATCTGTAGCAGTAACTCAATTTCACGAGCATTGTTGCCAAAGCCTATCGCCAGTTCCGATCTCACCCTATAATGTTCCGGGCAAATTAGTTTACAATTATATGACAATTGCAAGAGATAATTGCTGCAATATCACTGATCAGAGTACAGCTGCCTCGCCTATTGTACTACTCTTTAACGCAATATGCGCAAATGAAGAAGTTTGTTTTAGTAATAATCTTAACAAATAAAAAAAACATGAAATTATTTACTTTGTATCTAATCTATTGGTCAATCAATTGTGCACAAAGAACTCGAGTAGTGGGCAGGTTCAACAGCTTGTCAAAGATAAGTTAATTTTATTTTTATTAAGAAAACAAACATACAGTTTAGTTACTTAGCCTATTTTAATAGATTTCATATATAAATAAATTTCTACGTAAAATAAGTTTTCCGCTTACCAAACATATGCCTGCAAATTCATATTGTATTGTAATTGATACTTTGTGCTGAGTCTCTCATCAAAACTCGTTATTATGAAAACAAAATTACGAATCAATCAAAACATATTAAAATTTGAGGCTCAACTCGTATTCCCATCGAAAATGGCGCAGCAGATGAGTGCATTAGGGCAAGGGGTGGCCAGGCAGGCCACGCACCACCCCGAAAACCACCAGCGATAACCACAACATGAAAACACAAACATTAAACAGCAGCAGCAGCAGCAGTTGTTGATGCAGATACGGATATGTATTAGCTACAGATACAAGACCATTCAAACAGCTCAAGTATCTGTATCTGTATCTGTATTTGTATCTTTTGCTGGGCGGGCTTCTGAGGGCCGGTTCCGTGTGTCAACTTCAATTACTTGCGCTGCCTAATCACGGTCCTATAAGGGTAATAACAATGTGCAGCCTACCTGGTATACTGCTGGCTGTCTTCTGGCCAGAGGAAGGGCAACGCCTTTTAAACGCCTCATTGCGCGCAAATGAGATTCGAGTGCCTCATTGGAAACTGTTGCGAGACAAGGATGCCGATACGGTTTCGGTTGTGGTGCCATTGTGGTGCACAAAATGGTGGCTGTTCCCGTGTCGACAGCGGCCTTAAATAGCCAAGGATGCGCAGAGCACTGAACAGTAGCAATTCAGCACTGACACACTCGAGGATCATCGACCAGGATGAGTGATTTTAGTATCGACTACATACTGAACCGCGCCGGTGATAGATACGTCGGCACCAATGCCTCGTTGGGAATTCTGCAGCGATTCAGATATCATCCCACATACCATCCATATGCACAGCCTGCACGCAAAGAACAGTTGCCATCAACATCAGCCGCTCCCATGGATGACGGATCAATGCCCATGTACGATTGGCTGCAATATACACGTTATCATCCGCCCAAGCTGCCACGAGCGTTGCGTCAAGGACCCGCAAAGCGCACGCCTGGACGTTTGCCACGTATTCCGTTTACACCCGCCCAGCTACAGTCATTGGAACGAGCGTACAAGGAGTCCAACTATCTGAGTGCCGAGGATGCTAACAAGCTGGCCGACTCATTGGAACTAACTAATACGCGTGTGAAGATCTGGTTTCAGAATCGTCGCGCCCGGGAAAGACGTGAGAAGCGAGAAAAGGACGAGAGCTGTGATTCGACCTTCTCATCCAATGCATCTAGTCCGGAGCCGGACCAGGATATGATAGTCATTGTATGAAAAGCAAAAAGTACCTTGAGTACTTGCGTTTGGAAGAAAAGCTCAAATTTGGCTGTTACTGTGTAACTTGTGATTGTAATTGGGTTGATGACCTTTTGTAAATAGACTACATTATTTATGGCATTTATATTTATGATACGAAGACAATATATTAATTATAAGTAAACATTTAAGTTTATTAATAAAATCCATAATTAAATACATTTTAAAGTGTTTTCATTATAAAGGTATTTCCTTCGATTAAAGAGTTCTTTATATTTAACGAGGTTCCAATTATGAACTGCTTTTTCCATAAGTTTCATTTAAATAAAAGATGTGTACTAATGCATGGAATATAAAATACGATACAAAATTAAAATTATATTTATTGCATATTTAAAAATTGTTTAATTTAATTTTATATAACTGTGACAAAAACGAGCTGGTTTTCTTAATCAACATCAAACGTTTTTTGCTGACTTAGATTCATATTAATATTTGAAAAATAATATATATTGTATGTATTTCTAATTTGTTCGATTAAAAATCATGCACGAGTGTAACTAATCAATAATCAGATTGCCGAGAATTTAAATTAACACTGATTTGATGTGGGCAACATTTTTCAGAATCCATTTAAAAATCACTAAATATTCAATTTGTAAAGCTTCCGAAGTCTTAACTGCCTCCATTTAAACATACATAAGTTTGTTAAAAATTAGCCGGTTTTTTTGTGTGATTTGCACAATGAATTGTCTTCTAGATTCTTTTTAGGAATTTGTCTTTCCAGAATATATTTTCTGTAAAATATGTCAAAAATTAAAAAAAATATTGTCATGACAAGCTTGTCAAAGTCTTTAAAGAATTACTTGAAAATAAAATGATCGTGACAAGAAGAACTCCTATCTTTTCCCATCGTCTGCCATAACATTTGATGTTAAATTGATTTTGGAGTCGTATCTTATGACCAAGAAATATTTAAATTGTTTGATTAAAATTTTGTATAAAAAGTGAAAATTTAATAGAAATACTGAAACATTAATACTTTATATACTTTAATAGAAATAATGTACTTTATAGAAATAATGTACTTAGTGTAAATATATAGTATACAATCCGTCGCAAAGGCATATATTATTTATCAGGTTAGCTAACATAATGCAAATCACAAATTTGGTTAAGTAATTTGATCTTTTAGATAGGCAAGGTTTTGTTGCAACTTGATTAATTCTATTCCCACACATGCTCCCATTCTGCATTGCCGTCAAGGATATCATGAGAGTGCGTGAATCGTGTGCAAACACTGTGGGTAAAAACTATCCTGTCTGGGAAATTTCTTTTTAAAAACCATCAATGAAAAGGAAGCAACTCGCGTGCCGGAAAAAAAGCAAACAACAGGCGAGAGGCGGGGCGTATCTTAAGCCGATTTTGCAATTGTTGCTGTTTTCATGGTCAAGAATAATTTGTTTTTCCGCTTTCCTTTGTTTGCATACAACGAAAATATCAAATTACAATGCGGCGGCTTTCTTCAGCACAAAGTGCGGACGGGCGGGGAGTTCCGAATTTAAGGATACATTTGCGAATGCAAAAGATGATTGTGATTTGGCCATTGCGGCCAAGCTGTAAGGCAAATGAGTTTACGCAAATCCGAGCGATATCTATACCTAAGCCATTGCTAATCCGATCATATAACTATATATTCAACTAGACCACGGTGGGCAAAAGGACACCTGGGTCGCATTTAGTCTTTGCCGATATAAAGTGAACAACTTCCATATAAACCGAAAGGAAACAGGCACTAACGGGTTCTCAATTGATGCAGTAGGATATGAAAAATATATCAAATAACCTTTCCATTCACTGTTTAAATGAACAGCATTTGCTAGTCAAAAGAAGAGCATCAAATGTATCAAACTGAAACCTTCAAAGCGAGTAGCCAAATATCTTCTGGAACAATTTAAGCCACACTCATTAGTTGCAGATAATTCATGTAAATTTGCTAAATCGGCTTAAGAATTGCATTCAATGAAGAAATGTTTACGTTACTAATCTAGTCCTGTTTGACAAACAATGCGGCAATATTTATTCTAATGGCGTAGAATAACACCACAGCCATGCGCCGTCATGGGCTGTAAATGTCCTCTCAGTAGGTCCTATTCTTAGAGCCCAAAACAATGTGCAGGCAAAAGCAATGCGCGCACATACATAATACCAAAGTGGGTCAAGTCGGACATAGCGGACTAGACGTGGTTGGATTACTGTAATTCCTATTTTTACGTAGATTGAGGTAAGCACACAATGTGGCTTAGCGTGGCGTCAGACTGGCATTTGCCATATTCGCTTACTGTGTATATGACATAAATATCTAAACAATATATTCAAATCTAGGTTCACTTGCTTCAACTTAAAATTTTTGTAATCTCGTCAATTGATTATGTATATATACATTTAAAAAATATTTACTTGTTAATATTTGGCGCCATAGCGATTGAAGCGTCTGGCAGCACTGTTCCAATTGGCAGGGTTGCACGAAAGTATTAGCGCTCTCTAGCGACAACTGTAGTCGATTACAAAATATAACATATCGCCAGCAACCCTAATTTCCTTCTTTTCGATAGATCCGCATTAAAGTGACAAGGTGAGCAAAACTTTTTGCTAAATTTATAGATATTTTTAAAGGTTTTAATAACGTAAATGTGCAAAATGCGATTTGCAACGTGTACCGAACGTGTTGTGCATAAAATGCAAATCATGGCGTTCAGCCAAATAGTGAAAATATCAGTGAAAAATGTTACACGTGTTTTCTCGCTGCTTCAGGCGTAGGCTGTGAATGTCAACTAAATAGAGTTTTATTTGGTTTTCAGAGCACATCAATATGCAGCTTTTCGTACGTGGTTTGGAAACAATTGAAGCCTTGGAGGTGTCTCAGGATGCTACCATTGCTGGCGTCAAGGTGAGTGATTGTATTCACGACAACAAAAACTTCCCCCTAACCTCATTTTGGTTGTTTCTCGCACCAGAACCAACTTGCCCAGCTGCATGGCTTCGAAACCGAAGAGTTCAGCCTGAACTGCGAGGGTACCACTCTAACCAATGACACACCTGTGACAGCTCTGAGCTCCTTCGAGCTGGATATTACCATTCCCATGATTGGTGGTAAAGTGCACGGTTCTTTGGCGCGTGCCGGTAAGGTCAAGGGCCAGACCCCCAAGGTTGAGAAACAGGAGAAGAAGAAGAAGAAGACCGGTCGCGCCAAGCGCAGGATCCAGTACAATCGTCGCTTTGTCAACATTGTACAGGGCTTCGGCCGTCGTCGTGGCCCCAACGCTAACTCTACGTAAAGTGGATCAGTTTGCAGAAGGATTGATGAACAGAAGCTGAGCTATTTTTATTGCAAAATAATGTTCATATAAGTAATTTTCAACAATTAAACACAACTTATTTTACGGACGTCAAGCTGTAATCCGACGCATCTCGTGTGTTTCTCAATTGGAAAAGGGAACACGCTTACGCTCCCTACTCACCACGAAAAACCGGTGATACCAGAATTCAATACAGCTCACAATCGTCGCCAAAATGACGCCAAAGAGTAGTACCATAAAACAGCCCTGCATATCATCCA
Organism: Drosophila leonis; assembly: GCA_035045365.1. NCBI lineage: Eukaryota > Metazoa > Arthropoda > Insecta > Diptera > Drosophilidae > Drosophila > Drosophila leonis. The sequence continues at coordinate 804,833 of JAWNPC010000307.1, read as the reverse complement.
TATTAACTTTATGATTAGCAATCTGACGCTGCATATTCTTGCCATTGCATTTGTCCATGGATGGCAGATTCGTTTTATGCCAACGATCAATGAATCCCATGCGGAAGAGCCTGTCTATGTGCTGGTTAATCAAATGTAAATAAGCGCTGCCAGTGGGTACAATCAATCCAATCTGCTCATCGACAAAATCTTCCTTGCCTAATGCAAATCGGCACTCCTTATCCAACTCAAAGTGCTTCTGTACAATAAGCTGCAGATTAATGCGCCAATCAATATTGATACGATCACCATGCTTCACTGCTGCAATATTCTCGCTCTGTACGCTGTTGTAGGTGGAAGAGCGCTTCATGAAGCGCTTAAAATCCTGTCGTGTCGTGGTCTCGACATACTTCTCAAAGAACGTGCCATTGCGCAAGCCGTATTGTTTGATTTCCTTATGAGCGAACAGTTGATTAAGGTAGTCAACGCCCGGTTGGAACTTTGGAAATGTTAGAAAAGCAACGAGATTTCCGCAATAAGTGGTAACCAATACGATGACCACGAGCCACCAGAAGCCAACCACCAATCGGCCGCTGTCAGCACGAGGCAGATACATGCCACCTGCAAGATTTTCAAAATTTTGAAGAAGATCCATATTATTTCTTTTGTCGATAGTACAAACCTTGTTGCAGCAGTGCTCCATAAATATACCAGAAACAGCTTTTCACTGTGGAAAGACCGCGAATTCGAAGCTCTTGGAGCGGCATCAGACGATTTACGAAGTACAGAATGGGTGCAGTCAAAAGCAAAGTCCCTGCCAGGCATCCCCAGGTCTCTAGGGTGAACGGAGCTGTGAATAGATAGATGCGGCTCACCTCATCCGGCTGGCGGAGAATGAATGTGTATTTTTGAACACTTATCGGTTGTGTGTAGTTAAATGGTTTCTTGGCTGGCTCATCAATGGTGGCTGCCACAGCAGCCATGAAGTACGCATTGCTTTGCAGCAACTCAACCACTCGATAGGGAATGCGATAGGTCATCGACCCTATCAGCTCATCCTGCAAAGCAAACCTATAGTTTCAATTTATATTTTATTTTTTCATATTTATCCATACACTCTCATTCATGTTCTGGCTGAGCGTGTAATCAGTATCTGGCGAATGGCCCTCATGCAAATAGTAGCTAAAGTTCAAGGCGCGGCTTAGTTCCTTCACTATTTCCATGACAATGCCTGAGTGCTCTACGATGACACCGCGACTGTCCTTGGTCAATATTTGCCAGGGCGGGTTCTACGAGATATTTGAACCAATATATAAGATTAACATATATTCCTAGCTCAAAGACTCACATGGACTGTCACAATGTCCATGGTGATGTTACGGAAATGATGCTCAATATGCGGAAAGGTTAACTCATGGCATATGAAGCCTAGCAGCGGACTCCAGTAGCCTATATTAATGAACTCAAAGTTGCGATTCCTTGCATCGCGAGTGGGTGCTAGGAGCAAGGGAATATTGTACTATTTCATAAACCCAATTAGATGCTTCACACATACCCATGCGAAAGTTGCGATTTTCCTGGCTCTTGCCCCAGGTGATGGCCGTTTCAAAGCGCCAGCGGGCGCAGCTTGCGCATTTACTGTTTGTCTTAAGGTATTCCTGGTAAGATGCAAAGTATATTATAGATCCTAACTGGCTAAAAAAGTTAATTTTCTATTTGCTTGCCTACCTTCATGTATGCAAGCATCTCGTCCTGTTTCTCTTGCTTGGTAAAACGTATCGACTCCCATTCCTCATCGGATATTTCGCCATAGATGGATTGCTCTTCGAGTATCATGCGTGACAGCGAGGTCACCACTGCCATGGAAACCTCTGATATGGTACAGTTCAATGTGTCCACGCAATTGGGCGCCGTTTCGTTCAGTGCAAACGCTATATTGGCACCCTCATCTAGATTTATGGTCACGGTATTGGCATCAAAATCACGACGCACGTCCTCCAAAACAAAGAACATCCATTGATTGTTCACATGGAACATGCTCAGTGTTTCTGCTATCTCAATAATGTCCTCATGAAGTTTGGAAATTACCAAAAACTGTTGCCGCTTCAATTCATGTTTGATGGGTGCGAATTGAGCCAATGCCTGCCGCAGCGACATTCGTTTCTGCTGGCCACGCAGTGATTCGTCAATCTTGTACAGAATTACCGATATCGGTGGTATGTGGTTTGTGGTGCTTTCGTGCACGACAGACTTGACTAGCATTGGATTGTTCTCAACTATAAATGGACACATTATTTGGACTATATAGTTATAAATTGATGTTTTGAATACCCACGTATATTTTGATCTACAAGCACAATCACCGACTTCCATTTTAATATGCCCTGAACCTTGGCATCGAGCACAATTTGGGGAAACTCATCGCCATGAGAAACCATCGGGATCTAGGTGCAGAAAGGAATTACGAGTGAACATCATGGAATGACAATACAAATCTACAACTTCGTTCACCATCAGTGCACGATTTACGGGCAACCGTGGACAATCCGAATCAGTAATAGCAATCAGAAGTATAGATGTTCTTTGAGTCGTTTTATAAAAGTTCCAGGTGCTCTCACAATCCGACACAGTTATGGCTGCTAAGAAATCTATTCAGAGGCTAAATATTTAAGCAATAATATTCGAAGAAAATTTGCCATTTTACCTTTCTTAATTTTGACGGAGTTCCAGGTGAAGTAGCGCACATTGATGCCGCCATTCTTCATGTTCTCACGTATGATATCACTGAGAATCTTTTCAAAATGTGCCATAATATTCTGCCTATGCATGGCCATATATTCGTAGTCCACAACCACAGCTGCAAGGATCATAATGATGAATCAACTAAATGGTTATTCATAGCGATCCGTGCTCACCCAGTGAGGCATTGGCGCTCAAAAACGACGCAAAGTCGTTGGCCAGCACAGGAGCTGGCGAATAGAGCAAGCCACTTAGAAAACAAAAGACTAAAGACGATAACCTCATGATGCGCGAACTGTCGAAAAGCAACTAAAAAGTGAAAGCTAGCAATACCAACGACGTTACCTTGGATTTCCTATTTTTTCCTTCTTTTTTTTTATAGGATATAGCAAAGCATAAAGCCAATTAAAATCATGCTTGTTGGCGAGTGTACCATAGTTTCTAAAGCACATGAAATATTCAAAGGTTAGAAAGGGACAATGGAAGAGAGGGGTTTCCACGGTAAGCGACTGATTGACAGTTTGCGGTTAGGCGTCGACATCCACATCAAATGTCAGGTACGTCAGCAAATTGTTGCAGGTGTCCGTTAAAGGATATTCGACCAAATTATTGTGTTTGCGGTGTTAACTTCGTTTATTTAATTATATATATGAAATTGTTCATCGAAATTGCGTGTAAGGTAATTACATTTTACAATCTTACAGCTAGGGAACGAATAAAACTATCGGGCCTTTAAACTAAGAGTTACAATTCACTTAGGTTAAATTTTGACTAGCTTTTAACTTATGGTAGGGTTTTAATTAATATAAATTTAAATGGGTTTAGAAATATTTTGACCAAGTATAGATATACATATGTATATAATCTATTATATTATATATATATATATATATATATTTTTTTTTTTTTTGTATATATATTTATTTCTTTATGTTTGTATGTGTGTATAATTTGGCTACACTTATTTCACTATTATACAATTCCAAAAATGCTGGTCATATATAAATGCATACGATTTCTATTGTAATACGTATTTGTATTGTATTTATAATATTTGTATTACGAAATTATTTCAATCATATTAACTGTGCGCTTATATATTTTTTTCGATAGCTTTTGTTTGTATATACTATATATATGTATATATATGTTGGATTTTCGACTATTGCTACCTTTGAAAATGCTCTAAGTGAAACGTCCAATTTTTCATTGGTGGCGCCCCTCTGTGTTTACCCAAAAAGTGTTCCGAACAAATTGCATTTCTTTTCCGTCCTTCAAGTGCACTACTTAACGAGTATGCCAGAGTATATATCTATAAATAGCTATACTACGTATTGGGATTAATGCGTCGCAGTTAGTTGTGCTTGCATTTTTTTGATTCCTGGTCCAAACTGTCGACCGACCTATTTCAAACCCATTCATCATGGGTTTACAATTTTCCTCATTCATTTAGAATTGCACTTAGACGCTCCTCGACGGCCACTTTGCGTGACTTCCACACGAATTCGCACACGGCTATGACACAGGCCACGCCCATGCCGCCCATTAGTACCACAAATACACCGCCCACATTAGCCAGTCCTAGCTCATTGGCTGCCGACGATGATTTTGAGGTTTCAACGCGGCATTTGCCTCCTCCGCGCTTTTCCTTCCACCATTTGGTTTTCAGGATGTGCAACTTGCCCTCCTCCTGGAGCTTGAGAATGACGCTATTGATGGCAGTGCGATAAGGCGAGTCTGTAATTTTTATAAGCGCATCATGAATAGACACAAAAAAGGGTGAACTTCAATGGAACTCACTTGGCGGCGTCGCTATGCCATAGCTTTTGGTATCAAGCATGCCGCCCACTTGGGTTAGCTCACAGTTACGTTCTGTGACATACTCAATGGATGTGGACTCCATTAGAAAAGCATAGGAACCTTTGCCCTTGGCCACGCGCTCTACTCCTTCACCATTGCTGGCTGTGAACACCGAGGGACGTGCCGATTCCATAAAGGACCACATGCGCTGATATGTAGAGATCTTAGAGTCCTGCAAAAAGTGTATTGATTGCAGCCATCCTTATTGTTATTGAGTGGATGCCTTACCCTGAAAAAAGCCGCCGTGCTGCCACCCTTGAGAGCGCCATATTTGATTCTCGTCTGCTTGGCCAAGTCTTCGGCGCTTTCAATGGGCGAGTCCATGCGCTCAACAGTCAAAAATGCAGCAAGATTGGCAGTGTAGGAAGAGATCATGATTAGAGTGAAAAACCACCAAATGCCAGCTACCATGCGAGTCGACAGAGCTCTGAAAGGAAAAGAAAAATTGTGAAACAAGAAATATATATTAAAAGAGGAAAGAGTAACCTACTTGGGTAGAAAATCGCAGCCCTGCTGCATAAGCGATCCAATAGCAAACCACATGCAATTGAGCAAAGTGAACTGACTTTCAACCTTCTCGCCATGAGCATCGGTATAAGCAGGCCACTCGTACGGCGTGAATCTATATAATAAATTAAACGTAGTTTTAAAGTTTCTTTCATAATTTCACAAAGTCAATTTAAAGACATCAACTCACTTGGCTAATATAAACAGTAAAACAGATACGCCCAGATATGCTGTGGCCATATAGATCCAAACGTCCAAAGATAAAGGCGACAAAAAGGAGAACAGATTGGGCGGCTGTTTGATTGGCTTGCGATAGAGTATGGAGACTCCTAGATTCATAAACGGCGTGGTAAAGTCAACGGCTTGTTCGCGCTCAAAAGTAATTGTGAGATCGGCTATAGCCAGATCGGCACGCTGCTCCAATAGCTCGCGTATCATGCCGTTCCACTCGCTGTTAAAAAAATAATGTTTAATAAATCTACAAGCAATTATCGTACATGAAGAAACTTACCCAGTCATTTTATTTAAACTGCCATAGCTGCCATCGGGCACAAGCTGAATCTTATAGTTAAAGCCCAGCGATCTAGATATCTCGTGGATTAGATCCACGGCGTAGCCTTCAAACTGATCGTTGCCCGTTAAAGGCACGGCTGATTCCTTGCGCATGCAGTAAGGATTGCTCTGTGAATGAGAACGAGCAATAATTTAACCAATCCACACTCGATTCAAGCATACTCACCAGTATGGTTGTCACTACCAATGTCTTGTTCTTTAGATTTGCCTCGATCTCTTGCTGTTTCTGGCTGAAGGTGCGCGTAAAGTTGATGCCTTCGGGCAGCGTTGAGTTCCAGGTGCCTATTTTTCGTATGCCGGCCGGTGTGAGCTCCACGATGTCAAGCATAAAGTCTGTACGAAAGCCCTGATGATCGAACTTAATGACATTGGTCAGGCCCTTCATCTCCACAATTTTCATGTAGTTGATTAAGCTGAACCCATGCTGCCAAGTGCTCTGGCCATCGCAACTGATCGGATGTATATCAATCTGCTGCGAGGTGTCCAGGTCATGCAGCGCCTTGGCAAACAGATGCACTGCATCGTACATGAGCGCTGTCTCGGACCGTACAGTTGTTAGATTGGCCGAACGCAGCATACCCTTCTCATCGATGCTCCACTGACGCACCACATCCGAGACGACTTTTTCATTGATTAAGCGGAAGCCAGTGATGTTTGTGCCACCATAGCGAAACTCATCTAGATTGACGGTATGCAGATCTAGCGAGGTGACCAAATAGCTATGATAATCGCTCATCATGCCGATCTGTTGTGCCTGTTTGAGCACCTCATGAACCCGTTCTGTGGAGCAATCCAGCACAATATGCGCCTCCGCCGAGTTCTTAATCTGTTTCAGCAGGGGACTAGAATTGCGTTGATTTAGTAATTGATGAAAAAGCTGATTTGTTTATATTGTAGATAAACTTACCGATAGTCACCGCTGTCGCTGAGCTGGCGCACAGTAATTGGAAATGGTGTCATTCCATGAGCCTTGAGCAGCTCCTGCAGTCGCACAATGCCATCGTTATTCTCATAGATTATGGTAAAAGTCTTCCAGCCCCAGTGGCGCACAATATCCACATAAGCCTGAGTTAAAATACAAATATCAACAGCTGAAGTACAGTCAGTAACAAAACACACAAAACGCAAACACTACCTTGGAGAGCGTATTTGGATGAGGATAAAGATTCACCAGGCAACTTTCACGTCTCAGTCGGTAATCCCAGCGATTCTCCAAATGTGGTATCTAAATAATTGTGTGCAACAGTCATCATACATTAAGGCGATTTCATACCCCTGCCTCATATGCTCCTTCTTTTACTCTTAAACTATGATGCCACTTACCTCCATGTTGTCGCAAATGCTTTGCACATGGCTGGCAGTGTGCGAGGATTGCGGACCAAAAATTGCAGCAACGCCAATGTTCAACAAGCCGCAAACTGAAAAAGGATATGAGGAGGCTTAATGTATAAAGCGGATTCCCAGTTATTGGCCAACTTTTACCCTGACTGCCGAAAGTCTTAAGGAAGATGCAACAAAATGTAGTAAAAATAATATAAATCCCATAAGAGGGCCACCGAGTCGCAAATTGATTTTCACGTAATACGCTTTCCGCTGCTCCCAATCCAAATCCCAATGCACCTACTGCACGAGATTATCTCGACTGAATCTCCCGATTTGCGGCAGCCAACATAAAATGGGTCCAAGTAGCACATATACTACTTGGCTGCATATACAGTAACGAACATTCGTTTCGCCTAGCTCGCATATTTAAAATGCACTTCAAATAGACATAATTCCATTTTGCCTTTTGGCTTGGCTTTGCCTTCTACCACAGCATCCGTTGGCTCATCAAATTACTGAGCACATGCAAGTGCATTTGTGCTTGTGTAGTTAAGTCCTCACACACACACACTCACATATACATACATATATGTAGGTGGATGTGGGTGGTTGATTGCATAGCTTGACTGTGGTAAATAATGCACTCAGGTCCTTTACAGCAATTTACTGTCCTGCTAAAACGTGTTTAATTTTGGCTTTCAGTACTGTGGCGCCAGGTGCCTTTGGCCATGTAAATGCTTAATGAGTGCCTTTTGATGTATTGTCTCTTAGTTATCAAAGTCTAACTATTGCTTATTATTCTCAGTATTTTAGTTTAAAAATAAAATTTCATTGTTCTCTACAGATTAAGCATTTTTGATCATATATTTTATAAACTGGGTATATTTTATATACAATAATACATATGTATATAGATTAAAAAAAACTATTTTTCTTATATATTTTACTAAGCATTACTTCAAATGGTTTAATTCAGACAAATGATAACTATTGATAGCAGCTACCATAAAACATTGTATATTTGATTAACTTTCTCGTAATTCAATGCAAACTAATATGATATGTTCTTAACCAAAACACTTCTATGCTTCAATTGAATTTCTTCAAAAGTCTAGCTTAATAGAAGGCTTGAATCTAATGACCTATAAAGTTGAAGAATAGTCATTAATTAACTATAAAAGGATATCTGAATACAATAAAAATGAGCCTTCCATTTGAATAGAAGAACATAATGTGCGATTGACTCGATTTGCATTATTATTCGTCGATGATAATTGAATCTAATGAAGTATACATAAGCCCAAATTGCATTATTTTTGAATGACAAGCAAATGCAACGCCACGGGAGAATGAGAACAATAACAGTTATATTTGGGCTCGTCAGGTGTAGGCAACGTGCCACCCACTGCTTACCTCGTTTACCGGCATGGAAACTGTCAAATGGCGAAATGCGCTCAATTTGGGCGACAAGTTTAGAACGGGGTAAAATGGAGCGGTCGGCATTTATGCGCTCGACGGCTTGGCGAAAGGCGAGCTCCTGATGGTCGTCAGAGGGATGAAATAGTCCACCTGCGGCGATAAACGGTAAAAACAATGTTATTAATAAGTAAGTACAAACGTTTCTCATGATGAAAAGAAAGTGTGGAAAGGAGGAACAAACAAAACACAAACACCAACATCGACACACATCAGTAAGGACATTTACGAGCATATACACACACGCGCGCTTTTGATGTGATAAAAAAATCGATACGCGCTAAAGATGCCTTCGAAATCAAGCAATGAATAATGACGAAGTTTGACAGCAACTTAATGAATTGCTATTATGTTGAATGCCACAACAATAAATCACACACAACTAACCGATTTTTATAACGTCGGGCAATGCCACAGCCTCACGCCAGTTCAATGCATTTTGCAGCATCAGCAGAAATACCAATAAAAACAGGCCATTATTATTGCCAACACTTGGCTGCATTTTGGCTACGTTTATTTGTGGAGTAGCGCTTGTTGACCTTTTTGATTTTTAGACTTTCTGGATCTATCACTAGTTAAAAGTTTGTTTTCTAAACTCGCGTTGACATTTTATAAGCAGAGTATTTCTCACTTTATCCGTGTTTGCGGTCTGTTCACGTTTGAGATGAAACATCTACTGAGCACGTCTGACTGATTTTCGCTCTTTTAAATGTGTCCTGTTGCAGGTTGGCAGTGGGTTAGGGTGGGTGGTATCCAAAAGCCGGGTGACAGATCAAACAGCTGCGCAGTGAATACGGATGCTGTAGAGAGTGATGGATTTTTTCGCCGGTCTTATCGAATCGAATTGAGGCACTCATTAACAAATATATTTTAAAAAATTGATCAATGTTGTTAGCCAAAAGTATTCAAAGATCGATTGCCCTTTGATCAACAATTAAAGTTTAAAATTTTCAAATGAGATTTCAAATTAATTTTCCGCGTTCTGTTAATTTACATAGCTATGTTAAAATATTTTCAAGAGACCTGCCAACTGGTTTAAAGTGAACGACGCGAACACAAGTTGTGAATGGCACCCCAATTGTATGTAATGGCGCGTAGTTGATGCGAATGCGTTCTGGTGTCATTTGTCTATTGAAATTGTGTTGAATTTAAATAAATCGGTAATTTGTGCATTCTTTGACCCGAAAATGCCTCGTGTCGCTAAACCAAAACCGGCGGCTAAAAAAGCCAAAGGCAAGTTGTATGCCATGCCGGAGAAGTTGAAAGAGGGTACCATACTCAGCGACTTGGCCAAGACACAGTGGCGCATCGGGCCTTCGATTGGCGTTGGCGGCTTTGGTGAAATCTATGCAGCTAGTCGCAACGGCGAAAATAATTACGATGCTGTGGTAAAATGCGTAAGTATTTACTGTCATCTTTCCGATAAACTTGATAGCTAAATCATCGACTTTTTATTCATTTCAGGAGCCGCATGCAAATGGGCCGCTTTTTGTCGAAATGCACTTCTATTTGCGAAATGCAAAACTAGAAGACATTCAAAAATTCAAGCAGAAACATGGCATCAAATCTCTAGGCATGCCCTATATAATAGCCAACGGCTCCGTGGATATAAATGGCCAGAAGCATCGATTTATTGTTATGCCTCGTTACGGCAGTGACATATCGAAGTTTTATAACCAGAACGGCAAACGCTTGCCAGAGGTAACCGTCTACCGACTGGCCATTCAAATGTTGGATGTGTATGAGTTCATGCACAGCACCGGTTACGTCCATGCCGATCTTAAAGCGGCTAATATATTGCTTGGCATGGGCAAGGGCGGTGGCAGTCAAGCCTATTTGGTGGACTTTGGTTTAGCCTCGCATTATACAACGGGCGATTACAAACCGGATCCAAAGAAAATGCATAATGGCACGATTGAGTACACATCGCGGGACGCACATTTGGGCGTAGCTACCCGACGCGCTGATCTCGAAATACTCGGGTATAATATCATTGAATGGTTAGGTGTGGAGCTACCCTGGATCAAGGACAAGCTTCTGACAGCACCGGCAAAAGTTCAAAAAGCCAAGGAGATATTTATGGCGGATGTGAACTCTGCTTTGAAGTCCGTCTTTCCCAAAGGCGTGCCTGCGCCTATCGCTGATTACATGAAGTACGTGGCTCAGCTGAAACACAACGAAGCGCCGGACTATAACAAATGCCGGAAGATGTTTCTTAATGCTCTAAAGCTAATGAAAGCGGACAACACTGGCGACTTGGAATTTAATCTTACGGCTCAAAACAGCAGCAACAACAATAACAGTTCGCCAGTTAAAAAAACAAATGCAGCTAGCATTCGGAGCAAGGTTAAAAAAGAAGAACCTAACCTTATAAATGATTATTCAGATTCGGAGGATGTCATTAATGAAAGCGAGGAGGAATTGGATACAAAATATACTCCACGCAGAAAGCCAGCAGCGAAATCATCTCCAAGTCCTAGAATCAAAGCTACAAAGGGCAAACTTACACGCAAAGCAGTGCCCGAACCAGCTTCAGTTTCGCCCAAGAAACGGGAAGCTCCACAACAAACATCACCACTGCGCAAAAGTCCGCTCAAGCGGGCAAAAATTGACAGCAATGTCACGCCCAAGGCACAGGCCGCCAGTGCCAAGATTAACTTTAGTCCAGCAATTTCGCTGCGGAGCGGCAGGTCTGGGAAGACTGTGATTAACGATGACTTGACTCCGCAGCCGCGTTCTAGTAAAACATACGAGTTCAACTTTGAACTGGATGTCAGCATGGATGCCAATGTCATTGTGAATGTGAAACGAAAAAAGAAGACGCAGGGTAGCAATGTAACACCTGCTGGCAGCACCAAGACGTCCTCCTCGATCACCGATCTCACACCCAAAGGCAGCTCGCCAGCGACACGTATGAATTTGCGAAAAGTTAATGGTGACGGTGGCGTTAGTTCGCCAACTCCGAACACCACCCGTAGTCCACGCACTCCGGCAGTTACTGTACGCAAGTACAGGCGCTAATCCAATTTACATTTTCTTACATTGATCTAATTATGTCATTTAATAAAAGATGCTGGTTATATGTTTTGATACATCAATATGCATATTTTATGTATGATTATATTATGGATGTATTTGCTTTTCACATTAAAGATATATTAAAAGTTAAGTATTCACTGTTTTGATCTGCGTTTACTGCTGCTGTCATGATGCTTGCTCTTACTGGATTTGGTCGTCGAACTGCCGCGCCGCGACGATGACGTGCTACTGCTGCTGCTGGTATGCTTCTCTGTTGGGGCGATGTTAGGTAACGCAGGCGCTACAGATCGACTGGACCGGTCTTCCTTGTGCGACTTGGAAGACGATGATGAGGAAGACTTGTGGCCATGTTTGCTGCTACTGCTGCTGCTCACATTTGTTGAGCTACTCATCTCGGGCTTGTAGAACGGCGACGACGAGTTCGAGGATGTCGATGAACGCGACGAGGGCACGGATGATTTGGTCTTGGTAGCCAGTGGTATGGGATCATCGGGTATGACCACAGTGGGGGTGGCCGTAGGAATGGCTATTGTAGCAGCTGCCCGGCTAGTTGAGGGCTTATTGCAACAGGTGTCGCATTGCCAGATATGCACCTGATCGTCGGCAGCTTCCTCATTGGTAATAGGCGGCTTATGGCATTCTTGGTGATAAAGTGCACCGCAGTCGGAGCACTCAATTAGTCGATTAGTGGCTTTATACACCATTTCGCCACAGACACAGCAATTCAAATCACCAAAGTCGCCAGTGTCGCCTGTATTAACAACACCGCTCATGGCTATTCCAGCGGCGCTGCCATCATCTGAATCTGCAATGGTGTCGGGCGAATCTGCTGGAACCTTATCCGGCGAGTTGGTCAAATTGATAATCTCATCGGTGGCCATAGGCTGTGCTGGAGGCTGTGGGGTTGCATGACCTGGAAAATTTGCTTCGTCGTCCATCATGCGCTGGCTTATACTTTTTGATATCATCTTGTCCGGACCAAAGCGCACTTTAATTGCTTCATCCAACAGCATTCGAAGTTCCGATGCAGAAGTCGGATTCGTTGAATGGAGCAATTTGATTGCCTTCTTCAGTACAGGATCTACTTCCTGCGAAGCAGCAGCTGCTGCGACAATATTGGCGGCCATCTTATCTGACAACATTCGCGAAGAAAGTAAAAGCGATAAGTATACAATAAATTCAGCCAATATATATTTATATATATGAGTAAAACAAGCAACTGCTTCAGATTGTTATTCAACACTGTTTTTATGCTGCCCTTGATTTGCCTCTTCTTCTATGCTGTTTATCGTATTGCATTTAAAAAATAAAGAAAATACGTTAGATAAAATCGATTAAAGCCAGGGTCAAACTCGTTTCGAAAATTTATAAATTTTGATATCTTCGTGTAATTGCAGGCGACTGTTGTGAGGAAAATGGCATGACCTACAGCCTGGACGACTTTAATGGCGTTCAAGTCGCTTAGAATTGTTGGATCGCGCCTACAGGAGGGACTCGTGTAAATACGAAGTTACCGCACTAGTTTTATGTGCTGAAAAAATACTCTTAGCCTTTTGAATTTGTTAGTATTTATTTCAAGCTGCAATGTAGTTCACAATAGACAACAGCTGTTTATGAAGGTTAACCAATACTTTTTTTGCTGCCCTGATTTTGCTTCTTCTTTAATACTGTTGCTGTTTTTGCATCTTTACCCACACCGTTACGGCTCCGGTGCCGCCGAGTTTGTGATTTAATCAATTTTGCTGCGTTGCGAAAATTGCACCAAGTTTTTTTGGAATAAACAAGCCTTTGGCCGTTTATATGATTCATTGTGAGCGGTCGAGTTGTGCTTATCATTGAATGCAATCTACCGCGCTATTTAGATAAGACATGCGTTCTTTGAAAAATCGAAACGGCAATAATACCAACCGTGTCTAAGTAAACAATTTACTAAAGCAGTCAACGAGTATATGTGATAAGCTTAATAACGTTTGAAGCCGATACGCAAAAAAAATTAAACTCTTAAACACAACAATAAATGCTTTGTTCTGTAGATTTAGCTAATTCTATGACTAGTACTTATTTATGCAGGTGCTAAGATTTTTTTAATGAGTAATCAACGCAGAATAGGGATTTGTGGCGCCACAATGACGCCGATTTCGATGCTGGTCATATTACTGGCGCTTATATGCAGTGCAACCGCTGGGGATGACGCAAATCAGCTGGTGAGTGGCTGCCGGGAGATGGGTTGGAGGTGTGATGGGAGTGTTTTCTTTTTGTTTTCGTTACCGTGTTTGGTTCATTGTGTATCTAACAGTCTCACAAATTTTGTACTGCGCACTTGTTGCCATGTTAACAGGTAAAAGGCCGATAAGCTATAGATTTTGGCCAGCAATGTATGTATACACGTACGATGAAAACTTGTATACACATACATAAATAAACATATATTTATATATTTATATATATATATATATATATATATATATATATATATATATATATATATATATATATATATATATATATATATATATATATATATATATATATATATATATATATATATATATATATATATATATATATATATATATATATATATATATATATATACATATATAGAGAGTTAATATAATAATATAAATATTTATATAAATATGTATATTTATATATTTATATTTATATAAATATATATATTTATTTATATATCAATTTATTTGTACATATTTGCATTTATATATAGCAGGTACAATTTAGGTTTTGTTTTTTATTAGTAATCAGCAAAATGAACCAATAATTACGGCGGAAAAATACCTGTTAAGAGTTATCAGTGGGTTAACAGTTTGATAAGAATGGCGGCAATTTGAAATATTTCGTATTTTTACAGGACTTCACATCGAACGATTGCACGTTAACGGAGCCCGTCTATGGCAACAAGTTTGATTTTACCAAATTAAGCTCGGATTTGGCACATGTGGTGCGAAGCGTTAGCAATGATATCTTTGAGTTTAACGTATGCAGAAATTTGACTTACACCTGCAACAATGAGAGTAATGTGGCTGCTTGCCTCAAAAGACAGGGCAAAGAATATGTGCTCGGTAAGCGTAATATTATATATTACAAAAACATGTTTTAAGATTTATGTGATCATAGGTCGCAAACACGAACTACACTATCATAATGGAAAGATGTATCTCGAGTATTTAAATGGAGGTAAATGTGACAACGGAACCAAAGACCATCCGAACTATCAGCTTCATGTGATTCTCAATTGCGACTACACGCTCGATAGCAATCCATTACAACTAACTTCATTTGTAAGTGGACGTAACAACTTTAAACTTATGATTGAAATTGTCGTTTATTTGCATTTTCTTGTAGGCTGAAGATACTTGTTCCTTTTATATAAACTACGACACGCCGCTAGCCTGCTTATCAATACCGGATGCTATGCAGTCCAATAGCTGCAGTGTACCGTACACAAGCACAGGCAACACATTCGATTTGATGGAACTTAGCGATGTTAATTATAGAACCACCGATCGTCAAGGAAATTTCTTCATAATCAATGTGTGTAAGCCTGTGCTTTATGGTGAGAATACCATGTGCCCAGCCGGAAGCAGCATTTGCCTTTTTTCCCCTAAAGAGACCGATTTTAAAAACCGGTGTGTGTTAATCCAATAATGAAATATAAACTTTAATTTATGAATTATTGGTTATTTAACTTTTAATAATTTTTTTTGTTTTTTTAAATTGTTTACATACTTTCAGTTTTATCAACCTCGGCAATGTACAGACGCAACCTCTATATAAAAATGAGCAGCTATTTTTAATACATAATTCGTCAACACCGTGTGCACGGAATTCCAAATTGAACTATAGCAGTATTGTTCATTTCCACTGCGATAAAAGTGTTTTGGTGTGTTTTTGACAATATAATCGTTATGTGTTCGATGCAATATAGTTTATCATTTGCAGAATGCACATCCTGATTATGTGGGTTTGGATCAAGATGGTTGTACATACCAGTTTAACTTTATCACGCCGCTAGCATGCAAGAATCTTAAGCCATGCACGGCTAGGACCGCGAGCAATGAGCTGTAAGTAGACTTATTTTAGTAGCTTACTGAGCGTATCATTTATTTGACCGTTCTTCATAGCCTGGACCTCAGCGCACTCAGTAACCATGCACCACACAAATTGTCGAAAGATGGGAAAAACTACAATGTGGCTGTATGCGCCGGTGCCGGTACACCCTGCTTGGCGAATGGTGGTAAGTCGGTCATTTGTTGTCTGAATTATTAATGAAGATTTTAAGTGCAGCCGCAGCAGCTGTCGACGTTGCACGTATGGCAGCATCCAACTATCATGTTGCACGTCACATAAGGGCCGGGAAAAGTATAATTAAAATTTAACACTCGTGTGCTTAAGTAGAGAAAAAACTGTGGGTTACTCTTTAATCAGCTTATTTTGCTGTAAATAAGCAGGTTTAGTTTCAGACTAAGACTCCAAGCCTCTTAGTATTTCGAACACTTTTTTATATATTTATTTGCATGATTTGAAGCTTAATTGATAACGTGGTCAAGAAAAACATGTTTACATTGTACATTACAACATTAGCTTGTGTGCGTAAACGATGTTCATTAATTCATATATTTCATTTTAAAATTAGCTTCGTGAGTGTACAAATATTTTCTGATGACCTCACCGAATGTTTGTTGCTCTGTTCATACGTATGGAATGAAATCTTAAAGAGGTAGAGCTATAATTCCATGATACGGGCCAATAAGGGAAACATACAAAAAAAAAAAACGAGAACGTATTTTTTTAAAAATATTGCGTGAAGTAATCATTTATAATAATATTTTAAGCGACAATTATGATAGGTGTTTATAGCCAGTTCTCGTGGATTGGTATACTTTGCAAAGAAAAGGTGGTCACGATTGCTAATACAGTCGAGTCTCGATAATTTGTACCCCGCTAAATCGAAAATCGCGATAAATCGAAAAAATTCTATCCCTTTGATGGGGATATCTATATGATAGAAATCTCGATAATTTGAATTTCTGTGTAAATCGAAAAAAAACTGATCCCCTTGCCATTTCGAATTATCGGGACTCGACTGTATGTCGAAAAAATAAAAATGTTATGTCATAGTAAACAAGAACGCTAAACATAAACCATATGGGCTGTTGGCAGAGTAAACGTGCTTGGGCTTCTCCATGAAATATACACAGCACACACACAGTCCACCATTCTCAAACACGCGCAGAAATGTGCCTGCATTTCTAGTTCACTACAGACGCATTTCCGTTGGCGCGTCCTTTTTGCTGGTTGGATTGCCTCGCGGCTCACGTTAAAAATGGTGGCGGGCTATGAGAGTCGAGCTCGAAATCATGACCACCGCTGGGCCAAAACAAATAAATAAGCTTGCTTGCATTTGGCAACTGCCATTGCTATCCGGACCAGACACCGACGCGAATAGGTTTAAAGGCGAGACGCTTGCGGGTTAACATTTGGCGGGGTACTACACGAAAATTTCATTTGTTAAGCAAATAGCAGACACGGTCACGCGAACAGCGCTGTTCGTGGACGAGCCGTGCATTCTATATGCAACTCTGGTATCTGGCGCCTAGATGACACTGACAGACGCCATATTGCTGCATGTACATTCCGTTGTTGTTGTATATATACTCTATGCGGTGTGTGGCAAAGTGGGTATACACTAGTTTGTAGCTATGTGGCCACCTTTGATATTAGTAGATTAGTAATCACTAGTAGGTTAGTATCTTTATATATCACTAATATTTTCTTTTAACTTTGTCTTGTATTCCTATGCGGGGTCTGGCGCTTCTATGACGATCGTTTTAAACAATATGGAATACATTGGTGAAATTATAAATATCAGTTATATGTATACAAATCAAATTAGATAAATAGAGTAGCTCGACATGTGAATCATTTGCAGTTTCCTTCTTCAATTACGCAGATATTTTGTAGTTCTACAGTTAAAAGCATTTTGCACTGCATTTTATACATACAATACTGCAAGTTATAGCCATGGTTATAGCCAACGAGCCCGCCGAGTTAGTAGTAATAAAATGTTGTTAATTGCTTATGCCACACACGTTGCACGCTGTCATTTTATGTAATTTGTATTTGGAATTTATACATGTTCCAGCGTGTATTTGGGAAAGCATTTAGATATCGGTATTCGGATGTAAATGATAAATGATAAATGATAAATGGTTGAATCGCATCAATATCAATTTACAAATGTTGTTTTTGTGTACGACTTGTTTGTGTAGTTGATGAAACTACATCGTAGGCCAACGGTGCGTATGAAAAGCGAAATAGCTAATGGCCATGTTGATTTTGATCAGAATGTCGACAAGCGCCGAGTAATGCTAAAAACACAACAATTGCAGAAAATCCTAACCAGTAAAAATAAATGCAAAAATAGCTACTCAAAAGAGTTGTGTCTGTTTATTTTCTAGTGAAGTAGCTGGCATGCTACAATCTTAATAATTTTCAATTTATATATGTATATATTATATATATATATATATATATTTTCCCCCAATATTTTCTAATATGGTTTTTTTTTGTAAGCTGGCAATTTTTTTTGAGAGTGCTAGTGTTGTTTTGCTCTTGGGCAGATTCAATTTAGAGACACGCCCCATTCATGACACTTGCCAGCAGCTCTTTCGTCCCAGGATGCGCTAGGATGTGCCAGCCAAGCAGCTACTAAATCGTTTATACATTTGTTTTTTACATTTTTCTTTGTTGTGCTGGCCAAGGTTTCGAGCCCTTTTCTTGGCGCTTTCTTGTCTGTTTTCTTATTGAAATTCAATTTGCTATACTTTCGTTTCGTTTCGTTTTTGCTTGCCTGTTTTTTTTTGCCCTGTCCATGTTGATGCAAAATTTATATATATATATATATATATATATATACACATATACATATATGTATTATGCTATCAATTCTTAAATTTATTTCCCCAGGAACGCCACAAATTTAGCTCTATCTTGGTTCTGGTTATAGTTAACCCTTTCCTACAATGCGAACGATTTTAGCAATAGATTGTTTTTAGCTTTGCCGTTGCCTTGGCTTCTGGCCACACAGTTTGTGGAGACCCATGGGCTCTGGCCAAGCAGTGATTGGATTGAAATTGAATTTGTGAGTGTTTTGTGGCGTAATTCACTTTTACATTTTTTGCTTGGTGTGACAGCAGATCAATATCCTTGGCTAATCTCGGCACGGAAATAATTTCAAACCCAAAAGGTGGCCAACAGTGATGGCAGCAGTTGCTTCGCTTCACTCGCTTTCATTTGCGTTGCAAGGGTCAGTTGCATGCTGTCACAGGCCATACACTCAACGTACACATACAAAGACATACAGATGGTTGATGCTTTCACAGATACTTGCACAAGTATTGTCACGCTACTACGAAATTCTCATTTATCAATTTGTTTGACAGTCGATTTCTTTTCAGTTCAAGAGCAAAAACCACTTCAATTGACTTTTTGTTTAGACGGATCAGGGTGTACCACCTATGTGGTCAAATCAAAAAGCCAACGATATCAAACAGATTCTATTGCTGTTCTTGTACTCGCTTCCTGCTGTGGCATGTGCAATAAAGTACAAAACCAGACAAATAACAAAAAATAGCCGGGGGCATCAATGTGATAGATAGAAATGGACAGTGTACGATTGACTGGAATTACCATATTCTAGTCAAATCATAGTCAAAGTCACAATGCAGACCGCAAGATGCATTTCAATCAGAATACAAGAAAATAAATGATGATTTTATGCGATAAATGAAATTTGTTTCTTCAAGTGATGTTGCATATGTATATACATATGTTAAGAATATTTTTATACTCACACGTATGAACGCAGTGATCTCGAAAACCCTTCAAAATACGAACTGAAGCTTTAAATGCATATTCCTGTATACCATACACAGAACGAGCTTATCATTTGTTTTGATAACTTTTTTCACATTTAATTTAGTTTACAATTGCTTAAAGCTTAATCAGTTTCTGAAATGCTTAAATTACGAAAATTCGTTTAGTATTTATTTGCTTTTCCGTTATGTGCACCATATGCCATTTAATATACACACATTTGTGTATTTGACTATTTGCTGACTGTCAAATATCATTTGTCATATTCTTCATACAGTCCACAATTTAAGCTGCCCCAAAGTCAAAAGCAGTTGATAAGAAAATAGTTCGATTAACGGGGAAGAGAGCAACAATTAATTTTCCCTTTGATCGGCTGACGGACTATGCATGCTGTTATGCCAAGCGCTCCATTTTAGTGGAGTGAAAGGGTGGTTGGACGTTGGTGATGTAATGTTCAGTGCAGCACTTGTCACAGTTTTTGTGAACATGTCTAAAACACTCTGGAGCTCACTTGGTTTCCCTTGTGCACTTTCAGGCGCCTGTTATGAAAAGAATGGCGTAACCTATGCCCTGGGAAACTTCAATGCGAATTTGCGTTTCAATCAGAGCGGGTCGCCGTATTTGCTGTACGAGGATGGCGTTAAATGCGAGAATGGCAACCGTCGCTGGTCCACAAAAATCGAATTTGTGTGCGCGAGCAATGCAACGAAGGACAGCTCCAACGTCGATGCTGTACATATCATTGAGGACGCCAATTGTCAGCTGTTAATTCAATATTGGACGCCGCTCGCATGTCTGGAACAGATTCGATGCACCGAAAAGATCTATGTGGACAACTCAGAGGATGGAACCGGCGGCGGAGGTTATGAGCTATTCGACATAACACCCTTGATAAACAACAATGACAATTATGAGGCTCGGGTCGCATTGCCAGCCAACCAACAGCAGCAGCTGGCCAAAAATACGAAGGTGAGTGCCAAACCTTGATTTCCCACAGGTGCAGCTGGTATCTAGTTGCCTATTTCTTTGTCTTTACAGTTCTTTTTGAATGTGTGCCGTCCATTAGTGCCGAAATACCAATTAGGCTGCGCCGGTGGTTCTGCTGTATGTATGGCCAAAATGTCTGCAGCCGGTGCGCCAGAGGAGGAGTATGTAAGTACCAGTCAAAGCGGCTTATGGGCTAAAGCCTAAGCTCTAGCGTATGTGCCACTTCTCATGTGTGTGTGTGTGTGTGTAAGTGTGTCTGTGTGCGTGTGCATGTGTGCACAGTGTATTTCCCGTAATTGGCGCCAATTTTACTGTGGCCAGTTGAATATTTTTGCGACTCATAAGCACATTCGTCCATGCTAAATGGTTAAATTAGGCCATTAAGCCGTTTGGCCAAATGCCCAAAAAATTTGTGGCGCCATTCATGCATTAAATATGCAGCAAATCCAATTGCTAAGCCAGAACCCCTCTAGGCAGTCACCGCCTGTGACACTCAGTGGTAGTCAGTGGCCACTAGGCACCACTGAGTGACCAGTGGATTTGGTTACTTCATTAAGCGACGCAAATGTCCACCCGCCTGCCGTTGACAGCTGAAGAGCTGACTGTGGCCAGTCTCTAAAAGTTGCCTAATGCCACAAATTGTGAACACGCCCTCTTGTCCATTTTCCAGCTAAGTCCCTTCCTTTTGCTTTGTGTGCTTGTGTCTGTGCCTGGGTATCCTGCTGTCCAAACTGCCGGCTGGTCTGCGCTTAAATAAGTACTTAAGCCCACAAAAGTATGCAATGAAATTCGCTTGAAATGAGATTTCAGATCATGCTACAAATTGCTCGCCAACATTGTCGGGCTTTTCTGCTACTCAAATGCGTGAATGTGCTGAAATTTGTTCAAATGCTGAACAGCTGTAATCAATCTATTTTGGTGATTTTAATTTATTTCATATATTTTATATTCTACAATATATTAATAAAATTCTTAAATCCTTGGCTTTTAACGACAATATTTGTAGTTTTTTTTTTACCGATTAGCAGCTCAATTTAAGATTTTTAAGGTTCAGTTTTAAAACAAATCATTATGAATCGCTTTGATGGGATTGAGAAACTCTTACGCAATAATTATATGAATTATAATGCGCTGACAGAGCGACCCAATCATTGCCAGCGACACAGAATGCATACCGTATGCCACAGGCAATGTCCGCGATTCCCCTCCCCCCCTCAAAACATAACTTTTATCACATGCCTGAGGCAAAAACAATGTTAAAGTTGTTAAAAAAATAAGCACGTACGCGCTGCAAATGACGAGGGGCATAGGGTCCATGGTTAGGGGATAGAGGATAGGGGTGTTGGCTGCGGCTCTGCGTGGCTCGCGTTATTCGTGAATGTAACGTAGCAGAAGGCAACGGAACGGAACGGAAGGATATGGCAAAATGCGGCTATGGCGTTGACGCTGGCGTAAAAATATGTGCACATATACATTCATATAAATATGTATATATATATATATATATATATATATATATATATATATATATATATATATATATATATATATATATATATATATATATATATATATTATCTGCATATATAACTGTAAAAACAGCTTTTAGCGGCCAACAGCCATCACAGTGGTTGCCCCACACACAAAACCATTCTGGCCTGGAGTTGTACGCTGTATGAAGAAATGTGTGTGCCCCATGCGACGTGCTGTGCAGAACATTTCCGGCTGTTGGGGTGTCTGATAGAGGGAGATGAGGGAGCAGAGGCAGAGCGAAAAGAGGGGACGGAGACTGTTGTCGATTGGGGCAAAGTGCCGTCGGCTTTGTTTGCATGCCGCTGGCCTAGAAATAACGTAGCCATGGTTATATATTTTTCTAAAATTTATATTGCTTTATTTGTACAGCAGGCGCGCACATACATACATACATGCCATTGCACATACATGGACACACATTCACACGCAGCGTGTCGCTGGTGGCTGCAGCTGCTGCTGTTGACATTTGCGCCACGTTTTGCATTTTGAAAATGCTCCGTTTTCAGCGGCATTTCGTGTGCGGAAACGGAAATGTGCTGCTAGCTCCTGACGCGCACTTGAACGGGCAACTCTTTACTTTAACCAACCACCCCGTCCCGATCGCCCGAATGCCCGGCCTCCCGGCCACCCACTCATTGACAGTTGTCAAATGTCGAAAGTCGTTTGGCTTCTGGCTGCATCTTCTTCATCCGATTTGCACTCTAGCATTTGCAGATATTTTAATGTGCTGCCAGCTGCACATCCTAAGCCGTATCCTTGAGACCCATTGACTTGGCACATTTGATTTTCTAACTGTCACTGTATTTGGATCGGGCTACGCGCTGCTTGTGCAACTGCAGCAGCTGCAGCTGCAGCTCATTGTCATGCAGCGTCTTTAGCGAATGTTGCAAATTTGACTGTGGCATGTGCCTTGCATTGCCAAGTTGCTTGCAACCTGTTAATGGGTTTTCCAAATATAAAAAGAAACTAACTCAAGCAATGTCTGCTGCAATTTATAGAATTTGTTCAGATAATAATTCGAATGCCTTTAAGCCAAGCCAAAACATTTTTAGTTTCATTTAACAGACATTTGGTTGTTGTTCAGCATGTAGCAAATTATTCTGCTGCCCATTGTGCTACATACATATACAGATACACATACATGGCAACATTTCGGGGCGTCCTTTTGGCTAGCCATGTCTTTGGTCTGCGTGTCGCCACAGGATATTTGATGCTAATGCTTCACGCTCACAATGTCCTGCGCTCAGCTCTTCAAATGCTGAACTTGCACAAATCTTTATTGCCTTCAAACTAAAGCTTTAGCTTTAGCTTTTCCTGTCTTAAAGTTTTTGTTCTTTTTGTTTTTATTAACTCGATGAAGTTTTAGCAAGAAAATACACAAAGGGCCACTTCCATTTACTATACTCTCTGCCCAGATTAAAGTACTTCACCTTGATCAAGCACTTGGTTCTAAAAATAGCTAAAAGATAATTTGGAGAGGTAAAATTCTTTGAAAATCCTTGCGACATATTTAAATTTAAATTAATCGATTCTCAGTTGCTGCTAGTTTTCATATTGCAGAGACTCTTCTTTCTATTGATTAAATCTTTTTATGTGTACTATGCTTGCAATTAGAGTGCAATCGAAATGCGACGACTCCTACACGACCTGAGATTTCATTTACTTTGGATTGAGCTGATTTTCAATAAAAACAACTTTGCTTTGTTTTCTTGCTCTTTGTTGAGTATGTTTTGTATTTTTTGTTTGTATTTTTTTTGTATAGATCAAACTTTTATTTTACAACTTATTTATTTGGTATCTGCAAACAATTAAGCTTACTTATTATTTCTTGTTGTTGTTGTATTGCTTGGCCCGGTCAATCGTTTTCTGCTTTTCTCTCTCTCTCTTCTGCTGAGTAAAAAGTTCACGAAACTTGAAAGAAAATATAAACAAGCGGCCAGGAAACATAGACAAACAGGACTCGCCTGCTTGTACCAATGCGATAAGAAAGTTTTTCAATAAATTTTGAAACAGAAAGTTCCTCAAAACTTGCCGTCTACAGCTAAGCTGATAAGCTGGCGCCAGCTCAACACACTCACACACACACATATATATATATATACATATATATATATATATATATATATATATATATAATATATATATATATATATATATATATATATATGCATAAACCCAACGTACTGTCAAACCATATCCAATGCTAATAAGGATTGCCTGTTGAAGGACATTCCTCGATCCTGCTGCTGCTGCTTGTTTGCTGATGCCGCATTAGTTCAGATTTTGAGTTTTCAATAGATTTTCAATGGCCCAGAGGTGGCACGAAAGGAGGGCAAAAAACTGCCAGCAAGCGTAACGGTTAGCAATAAATAATAGAGCAAACTGCTTAAACCTTGCCTGAGCTGCATACGAAATGAGTTTGTGCTGTCTGCCCGCCAGTGGCTAATACGTTTAAGATGAGACGACAACATGTGCAACGTTTGCCACCATCGACGTCGCTGACCCGGGGCATAAATCTTGTGCCACTCGAGCACCATTGCCATGGTGCTGCAACGGCTCCAGTTTGGACATTAAGCGCACGTCGCCAGTTGAATGCCCCGACTGGCTAGCTGGCTGCCTAGTTGACTGTCTCTGCTGCTGACAATATTTAAGCTGCCTGCTTGCTACCAACAGCTGAGGAAAGAGCAGAGGGAGGGGCAGCAGTTGGCGCGTGCTGTTTGCCTTGATAGTGGGTGTTGCCAGCGCCTGTTGCAAGCGTCATTGAAGCGCCATCGAACAGGCGACAAAAAAGTCGATTATTGAGCAATTTGCACAGCTAATGTCTGGCTAAGGACATATCATCCTGTTGTCCACAGCTCAAGCAACTATTATTATTTCACCGCAAACAATTGAATTGCCAGTTGTGCCATATCATTGTTATATGGATATAATTTGCTATTTATACTTAATGGAGTTGTGCATAGGATAGCTGACATGAATGTATGGCTTAACTCTTTAACCTAGCAGCCATCAAATATTTATCAGATAATATCACTTTTGTCGCCTGCCCCATTGAAATCTTGGAAATACCATCCATTAAATTGTCGTTTGTACTGCATTGACTGTTCGAGGGGTTACTGCCTGCCAAGGGCCATAACGTTTTGTCCTTCCGTTCGGGTGCTTATCGTTTCATCGTGACATTGTTCCCACCGATATATGGGGCCACTCAAACGCATGTCCTGTTCGAGCAACAACAACAATAGCAACAGCAACTGCTTTGGCAATTGTCAGCAACCAACGCCATATAGAAGGGCGGCGTAAACGTAAACGTGGCTAGAGATAGCGAGTTCAAGTTATTTGCGGCAATCTCAGCCATAAAGTTCGACATGTGTTTGACCAGTCGTTGCAACAGGCAGCAGACATACCTATTTGACACTTTCATCCATAACTCTATGGCCATTCTCTCATTCTTCTTTCTTTTGATTGCAGAGTCTTGGGTTTCCACTGATTAGCTTAGCGGCCATCAACCGCACCAACGTTGAATTGTTATACTTACGTGGCGATCCCTGTCCCACGGACAAGGCCATGAATCTATCGACGACTATTCGCTTCAAGTGCAACATGCGCTCAGGACGAGTAAGTATAGAGGACAGGTGCCATCCACATCTGTGGCCACTTTAAGTGTTGTGACGGAATTCACATTGTTTAACCTATTGCAGGGACAGCCAGTGTTGAGTTTCATTGATGACTGCAACTATTACTTTGATTGGGACACAAGCGTTATTTGTCCACCGCATGAGTGTAGTTTTAGTCCGGAAACATGTGAGATGGTGCAGGATGACCTGAACATGCGTTACAACTTTAAGAATGCCTCCTTTACGAAGGATGGTAAGATTGATGTGAGTTTCAATTTGAATATCGAATATATTGTTCCGTCATTTATCGATTACTTTTTATTAGATCGTCAACAAGAATAACAAACTGGAACTAAATGTATGCGGACAACATCGCAAGGCCTTGACAGATTATTCGCAGGATTTGGTAAACTTGTTCTTCACACACGATCTTCCTGGATGTGGCAAGGAAGGTGAGTTTATCTAGAAGCTAATTCGATTATCATTTTTGCTTGTTCCTTTTGAAGAGTTGCTGCTTGTCGCTTGTCGTTTCCGCTTCCGCTTCCGTTTCCATTTCCGTTTGCACTTCCGCTGGCGCAACACGCGCATTTCCGCACGCCATTTTGCTGGCCACCTTTTTTTTCGGAATTGTTGACTTTTGAGCTGCTTTTGGATAATGGCAAAATCGCATTAGAATTGGCGTTCAGCCCAATGCACTTCCGCTTTCCTTATCTGTCGGCCCTTACGGCCCATAACCCTTCCTCTACTGAACCCCACACTCTCGACACACACTACGTCAACATCTTTAATTTTTTCGTTGCCTGCTTTTGGGCGCCATTGCAGTGACTGCGACACTTTTTCGCGCTGCGCTTGTCGCCGTTTTTTCTCCGTTTTTTGTGTGTTATCTAACAGCATTTTACGTCCTGTCGGCAACAAAAACGTAAAGTACTTGAAATCATCACGATAGGCGGAAAAAACTTTAAAAAAAGTGGGATTGTGATAATGCGGTTGAATAATCTTCTTGCAAATGAGATCATTTGTATACCCTATAAGAAATCTTTTAACAGTTTAGAGGAAATAACAGAAACAAAGTTATTTTTAATTATTCAAGATGAACACCTAAAATCAGATTGATTTACTTGCACATCGATGTGAGTTTAGAGAATCCTAACCATGTTTATAGGGTATCTCTGTATAACGCATTTTGCACTACCTAATGTTATTTTTATGTTTCTGCCTTTGCTGCTGCATTCGAGTCATGAATATTTAAAAGGCCACACACAAAACATTTCCGACTTTTGTGGAGTGTTTCGTACATGGCCATGATTTTTATTGGCAACAGCGTGTGAAACTTAAAAAAATGTGACTTTACCATTGAATAAAACTTTTTGTTTGTTATGTCAATGGGCAATAAAACTGACAATTTAATTATGACAACGTTCTCGTAGTCATTAAAAACTCTTTTTGCCGTTCCATTTTCGGGTCTGTGGTTGACAATCTGTAAGCGATCAGACAACTCGAATATGCCCACTGACATGTAAAATACAAATGTAAAGACTGAAGGGTTGGAAGGAGTTGTTCGACTGTGCGGCTAAGCCTAAATCCCACAACGGTTACGCCTCCCTTCCTGCCCTAGCTGTTGGGAGTGCAGATTTTTGCCGACATATATACACAAACACACCCACACGCACCCACACCGACGGTGGTACCCTAACATACATTGGGAATGCTGTGCATTTGAACGACAGCAGCAGCAGCAGCAGCAGCAACAACAGAAGCACCAGCAACAAAGGCAAACCCTCTGAGCCCCTGCGCCTCGTCTCCCTTGCCACTCATATCATGCGGCTTTTGTTGTCGTCTCCAGTGATAATTATTTTTGGCTTTTATGTGATAACTTTGCAGCCGAGGAAGGCCCCAAAACCATAGAGCCCGTAGTTTTGGCTCTATGGCCAGGCATTTGGAATATGATAAGGATTCATTTAAGCAATGTTGGTGCTGTTGCCCTTGTTTAGCTATGCCCCAGTTGCGTTGCGTTGTGTTGTTTGTTGGTCAATTAAAATAAAATGCCGCTTTGTTTTAGTACGGCTTTCTCTGGTTTTCATCACTTTTTATTAGGGTCAATTATGTGGTTTGGTTTACTGTGTTTTCTATTTTTTTTGTTTCCCTCTTGGTAAGAGGCTTCATTTCAACTAATTAAAACCGTATACTCTGTTCTATTTCCATGGCAGGCAAGATGAATGTACACATGCGTGTGATATGCAGCAACAAAACTGAGAGCTCCTTCATCATAACAAATGTGAGTATCAAATTTGTATTGTATTCAAATCATACTAAAGAAGAAGCCTTAAGCTAAATTTAAAACTAATTTGAAAAACAAGTTTTCAGTTACCTTCTGCTAAATCAATATAGATATGACTTAGTATATTTTGATATTATAGCTTGATTCATTTATAAAATTATTTTCAGCTCCAGTGAATATTTTTTTTAAAATTTCTTTTATTTTCGATTTCGGACATAAAAAGCACAAATGTTTAAGTTGAAAAACATCATGCTAAATACTTAACAAATTCCATGACAAGTGGATAAGAGCTGCAAAAACCTTTGTTGTGAAAAGTGTAGCATACATCTGTGCGCTAAGGGAGAAACACATTAAATTGACATGGGAGACGCAACAAGGCGAAAACCTCGAAGTGGATTTAGCATACATTTTGACATGTGTGTGTATGCGTGCAGTCCAAGTCCTGCTGCCTGCTGCCTGCTGCCATCTGCGGCAGTAGCAAGCAAGTTTCTTGGGTAAAGTCTGCCCAGGAGCTGTACGCGGCTGCTTCAAAGTAAAAATGTTTAAGAAATATGCAGAAAAAGGCCGCACAGCCTAGCACAACTGGGCGCAAAACAATGTGGCAGGTGTCCTTTGTTATGCTTACCACTTGGCAAATCCGCTTTGCCAGCTTTGTTGGTGTTGCTGTTGCTGTTGCTACTGCTTTTCAACAAAAATGTTGCCTACCGACCTGTGCGGCTGTTGGTTTTGCCAGCTACTGCTGTTTCTTGCTGGGTGTCTGTTGTCTTTGGTTGTTGCTGTAACTGCTGTTACTGCTGCTGATGTTGCCGCTCCTTTTAGCCCGCGAGGCGTGCTATTGTTTTGACCTAAGCCTTTGTTGTCTTTAACAATCGCAGCTAAAAAATGCACGTGCCTGACTTGCTACAGCTACAACATGTTGTTGCCCCTTTTCATGGGGTCTCGGCCTTTGCCATTGATCGTAGTAAGAACCAGCGGTTTTTTAGCTCTACATTCTCTCAGTGTCATTGTTTGTTAGTTGTGTTGCCTTTTGATTACGCCTTTGTGTGACGTTGACTGGCGCTGACCCCGTGTGCTGAGTTGTTGCTTTTTGCTTATCAAAAAGCTGTCATTGCAGCAGTTGTTGCTTTACTTACGCCCAAGCATAAAGATGACCTCGTAAAATTCAATTCTTGTGTGCACACCAGAACTTAAAGCTCATTGTTTACGCTGATTTTATATGACTTGGCACACTAAATTTTATGTTGCTATATCTTGTCAATTAAATTGTTTTTAAATGTTAAAATATTTCAGATTTTTACTTTATTTCCAAGACTTGACACTAGTTCAAAGTAAATGAATTTTAGGTTATTTAAATATGTGCAAGTTAATTAATTTTCGATTGCTTTACAACTGCGCAATGTTCCGTATGTTAAGGGTTTCTGTTGTGTTTTCCAGCCAATCTCTAAATTGATTTTGTGTTCTGTTTTCATTATATAAAAACATATACTATGATGGGACGACCGCTTGTCACGGCAAAATTGTCAATTTGCAGCACCTCGTAATTAGTGGTCTGACCGGCGCTGGCAACTTTATTAGCCCGTTTCAGGGAAATGCCGAAAATGCAGCAATTAGTGCCTGAGGTTTAATAAAACACACGCATACACACACACACACACACACACACCACACACACACGCTTTTACGCACGCTCGTACACACGCCAACACACACATATAACTGTTGTAGTCCATTACGCACAAATTGCAAAAGGATACGCCGTTAGCAATTGAAAATATTTGCCTGACCACTTTGTGATAGTCTATTTCTCTCTGTGTGCGTGTGAGTCTGTGTGTGTGTGTGTGAGTCTGTGTGTATGTGTGGGTTATTTTTATTGTGTTTGTTTCTGTTTACACTGGCCCTCTCTATAGTATGTGTATGTTGCTAGTTGCAACAGTCGTATGTGGCGCAAACCAATTGACCCAAATTTAAACCAGTTCACAAATAGCTGCAAGCAGCATGCACCGAGTACACTGTCGCAAGGGGCTGTGCTGTGGATCTAAAACTGGGTCCTGCCACTGGCATATGGATTGGTATTGGTAATCGCACAAACACACACGCAAACACACACCACCTGCTGGTAATTTGGGTGTGTTTGCCTGATTGCGGTTAATTGCATTACACACTTGATGGAGGTGTTATTAATTTCATTTCTTTGCCAAGTGCACGTAATGACATTTGGGCTCGCTTCACCGGTTCTATCCGTCCGTCACTGTTTGACATACATTTCATGCTCAATTAGGTGTGTGCAAACAGGTTTCAACTGCTTATTAATTTCCATTTGACAATTAAACAAAAATAAACGGGCTGTGTTCGTGCTAGATCATATGGATGCGATTATGTTCCTTAACAAATTGCATTTAACAACAGTGTTTAACTTATTGGAAACATACAGTTCGTTAGGCAGCGGAGTTAAATGTAATTAGTTAACTACATTTGATTAAATTTTGCATATTATATTCATATTGCTTTCGTTTTTAACTAACAGTTAGAGAAAGCTTTTTGTCCACGTGACGAGACGAGACGGCAACTTGACCCAGAATTGCCAGACCATACTTTTGTTTGTGGGAAAAAGCAATATTTGTAATGAACTGCATGAAGTAAATGAGTTGATTAAATGCAATTGGAATATTTAATAGCAAAGCTGTTGTACGCATCTAATGAATTAGTTTTTATTATAAAATTAAATGAATCCAACTTGTCACAAGCTTCGCTTAATGCTGATTTGTAAATTGAACAGAAAACTGTTGTCAACAGCGTATGCTGTTCTACACTGCGGTTATTTGTTTAACTTTCTACTGTTGTGCTAGCCCGCATGCAGACAAGTTAAATGCAGTTGCAGCGGTAAACAACATCAAACACACACAGAACACTGTTTTGCTGTTGTTGTTATACTCTTTTTTTTTTTGGCAGCTGGCAAGCGCAAGCGGAACACAAGGCAACAGTGGACTTGTCTGGCAAACGTTGTCGAAAAATTAGCGATTCAATGAAATGGGATTTTAAATGGCTGCAAACTTTTTAATGCGTCTACCGGCGTCCTGCGCGTCGTCGTCCTCGACATGTTTTAGTTTTTGTGTCTGGGGCGGCGCCACGGCCGGGTGCGCGACCCAGGACGCCGGCAAAGTTGTGCAACGCGAGTTTTTGCCACTTGCAGTTGCCAGTTGCAGCCGCCGCAAAAGTTTTTAAATTATGCGCACATTTGCCGCGCCTCGTTGCTGTTGCTGTTGGCGCTGGTGCTGCTGCTGCTTCTGCTTCGGTTTCTGTTGCCATGTTCTGGTTCTTGTTGCTGGTCGTTGCCTGCGCCGGAAATGGTCTTTGGCCGAAAGTGTTACACGCAGCGTGCAGCCGGACGGATGGCGTGCGACAACGTCCCTGAAGTTGGAGCTGAATGGGAGCTCGGGTAAAACTCTTGGTTGTGGCAGGGGATGTGCAAACAAGTTGCAAGCAGTTGTTGCTCCACAATTTGCAGCGCTCTTTTGTGAGCGGCAAAGGGTCGAGCGTAGACCGATGCGCAACGAGCAATTGCTTTTCTGTTGGAATTTATGTATTTTTCCCATATCAATTTAGTTATTTATTATTTTTCTTTGCACTTAATGAAGAAAGTTTCTAATTACAAAAATCTTGTTTGTAGGACACGCAGTGCAGCTTGCTCTATGTGCAGCGCACACCGAGCATCTGCTCATTTCTGAGCCTCAGCGTGCCACCACAGGATGATAGTGGCAGTAGCAGCAGCAGCAGCAGCAGCAGTTCCACTACTAGTACAACAAGTAGCACCACCACCACCACCACGCATGCAACACCAATGGGTAAGAAAGAAGAAGCAGCAACAACTGCAGCATCCACCGTAGAGGCAGCTATTGTTAGCCCAACGGCCTCCGTGGGCAGTAAGTGCAGCTGAGCTGAGCTCTTTTGGCAGCATCTTTCATAGCCATGTATACTTACAGCCATAGTGGGTCTTATTCTGTCCGTGACGTTCTTTGTGGCCTGCGTTGGAATGTTTGCCATATCGCCGGCTCGAAGACAACGTGTGCGTAGACTCTTCCGACGCAACAGCTCTGCAGTGCGATATTCCAGGGTAAACTATTAAGCTTGTCACAACTTGTTTTGTTTTTGTTCTATCAAAGATTCCAATGCAGGTGCAGTCAAACGAGGAAGCTAATTTGTTGCTGGAGCCAAATGGCGAGTTTACTGAGAGCGACGATGATATGTTACTTTAGAAGGCTAATCCGATTAAATAGGCTGTGCAGACGGCATACTGATTGCTATAAACATTTAACCAAGTGAAAAAAACTACAATTTAAAAAAAAAAGACATGAAAAGAAAGTTCAACACCAAAGACATAAAACGCAACTGATTGTGAATTAAAAACTGATAGTAGACAAGTAACGAATTGCATTGAGGAAAGCTATTCATATACTTACTTATGTACAATACGTCTAAATGACAACGACAAACAAACAAATCCAAATTAATGGAACTATTAATGGATATGTCTAAACGATCTTATATATTTTATATACCTGCACTTGAAATATGTAAAGGCAAGAACCCTACATAGCCCTTTAGCTCTATTCATATATAACCTATAGTTTAATGCAAAGATTTGCATGCGACAATTGCTTTATAACTCCTAAAGTATTTTCCAAGCATTACTATTTTTACTTATGGGTGAAAGAACTCATTTAAAATTTAACCAAAGGATCATATAAGTTTTTTAAAATTCTAAATCTGTGGTTAAGACTTTAACAGAGCTTCCTGTTTTAGTTACTCTTTACTTTTTTGTATTTTTATCGTGTGATATAAGACTTGGCGATATGTACTTAATTTTGTTGTTATTTTCACAATATTTTTTTAGTTTTTTAGTTTATTAAGTTGACTGTGAATTCCCTCAATTTTAAATAACAATGTAACTATATGTAAATCTATGTATGCTCTGTATAAAATGAATTTGAAAAATATAATCAAATTAAATAACAAAAAAATTACTTTTATTTTTCATTAATAACATTTCATCTGTGCATTGATATAAATGTTCCTTTTTAGATATTATGGAAGATAGTAAGGTTTTCTTTTAGGTACCTACCTGGCTACTAAAACAGGAAAAGACTAAAAGTAAGTTACAATTTCGTACGAAAAATAAAAGTTATCAGTTGCCCCATTTGTATTATTGATAAATACATGTATTGTTTAAGTTTTAAAATATATTTTATTTACTGTATTTGTATACTTGACAGACTCGGGTACACAAATACATTAAATGATGTACATAATATGTATGCATTCATTTTGTATAAGTAAATGAGTTTGTCTGCATTAAATTTGTAGGTACCTTAGGCAATACAGAGACATGACATAGCTACTTATATGTTATTTTTTATTAATTCTAATTACAATATATTTAACATACGATTAATGCGTTTTATGAACTCCTTAATAATTATATTATTGAAATGCGGAAATGAAGAAATATGTATATGGGTCGGTTGGATAAAGTGAAGTACGATGTATGATCTAAATATGTGATATGCCGTGTATGTAGGGCATTTATGCATACATCAGCTAATAGCATAATGAGAAATATGTGTTTATACGTATTTATATATTTTGAGTGAGATTTTTGGTGGAATATGAAAACATTTCCATTCATTTTATGTACAATCTTAATTTGCTTTTGTGTGCTTTCAATAAACTCAGTTAGATATGCAAGCAGCCATAGTGGGACAATAGAAATATATATATATATATATATATGTATATATATATATATATATATATATATATATATATATATATATATATATGTATTATGAGTTTGTTGCTGTTTTTCTTTTATTTTGATTTTTTTTTGGGTTTTTTTGTTGCTTTTAAATTACATTCAGTACACGGCATCATTTCCTATATATGCTACTATTTGGATACATCAAATGTATGTATGCTGTATATTGTAAGTGCATTAATCGATAGCTTATTACAAATTATTCAGATTGTACACGGAAATAAAGCTCAATTTGATCAAATGTTAAGTAAAACTTGAGATTCGTGCAAACAAAATAATTGTCTTAATCTTCAAAATAAAATTCAATTATTTCGATTGTGAGCTTTCTGCAGCTTTTACATGCGTTCAACTTAAGCATAACATTTACAATATCATAATTATATAATGTACAAAATAATTGGGTCTTAGTGGGCTTAACTTACATTTACATAACTCTAAACAGAATGATAAGCTCTCGAATAGCTTAAGTTTTTGCAATAATCCAAAATGTAATTTAGTTTTGCTTTTCTGTTAATTTTTTCATTTCTTTTTTGTGTATGTCAACAAAGGCCACAGGAAGTATTGAAAATTGAAAATTTTCACCAATTTTGTGCATTGGATTTACCAGCAGCGGATGCAATATTTTCTTCTTTTTTTGTAAAATTATTCTACAGAATTTAACTAGACCAAAACACAGACACAGATGCACACACACACACACAGACACGCGCACATGCATACACGCATACACGCATACATACAAACATATACTTGCCTAAAGAAATCAATTTGAGTGCAATTTCGGTTGGCTACAAGAATGCTGTTGTCTAGGCATTGTTTTCATTTTATACATTCAGCTGATCGGAATC
Organism: Drosophila leonis; assembly: GCA_035045365.1. NCBI lineage: Eukaryota > Metazoa > Arthropoda > Insecta > Diptera > Drosophilidae > Drosophila > Drosophila leonis. The sequence goes on along the minus strand of JAWNPC010000307.1, from coordinate 770,369 downwards.
GGAATTGGTCATAGCGTAAGGATTGAATGCCTCAGTGAAACAGGAGCTCCTCTTCGTCGGGCTCCACATTGCGCCATTTCTATACGTCGCTCTGTTTGGCATTTGTATTGATGATAAAGGCGCCATTGATGTGGCCGTTGCCGTGATGTGCCTTGCCGTTCGGCGCATACAAATTCGTCAGACCATTCTTGCCATTGGCAATCATGATGGCTGTGTGCGGGGTGCCCCCATTCAGCTGTGCCACCAGCGGATTTTTGGTGGTATCGCCGGGCGGCGTAGTCAGGGGCGGCGTCACGGGCGATGGCTTAATCAGTTCTAGCTTATCATCTGTGGAACCTTTGAGCGCCGACTTGATCAGGGCACCGTTGCCCGCATTGCCAATGGGTGCACGATGCGGCAGTGCATAGCGCAGCTTGTCCCAGAACCATGGATCGCCCCACTTCAGGTAGGTGTTCATTCTCAGATACGCCTTCATTTCATCGTCCAGCTGCTCAATGTCACCAATGTCCGAATAGATGATCACAATCACACGGGAACGTCCCTCATTAAGCGCCGCTCGATGGGCCGCACGGAACTCCATGCGCGCCCAGTCGGATTTAATGAAATTCGGGCTGAGAACGATGATAGTACGACGGGAGTCTGCGACGGAGCGTACAATGTTCTCGGGTATGAAGCCACCCACCAGCCAGTCGCGCACATGCACACAGAGCGTAAACTTCTGTGGACCATGCTCCAGTTGCGGCACCAGATGCTTCTCCACGAAGCTCTGATCCTTGTGCGAATACGAAATGAATGCATCGAATTTCTTGTCCTTGTCCAGTTCCGCTTCGGTGACGAACCACATGCACAGATTGTGAGCGTACAGCCAGATCTTGATCTCCTGCTGGTACTTGTAGTAGAGCGCAGCGCTGATGCCAACCAGAAAGCCTGCCAGCGAGATGACCACAATCACCGCAATGAACAGACTCCTGGGCCGTGGGCATATATCATTGATGTTTAACTCCATCAAAGGTGTGGGCATCTCTGCATCGATGCAGAACATCTCCGTGTAATCTGGGATACGCTCGTATTTCTTTTGAGTGAAGAGCAACAGTTCCTTGGCCTCGCAGTTGCACACCCACGGATTCTGGGAGAGACGCAGTTTCATGTGGTCCATCGTGCTGTTCAGATAGCCGAGCAACGTTGAGTTGAGCACCTGCAGCTGATTGCGACGCACATCCAAGTACTTCAGGTTTCTGGGCAATTGGTTCAGATCCAGCTGGGTGAGATTATTGCCTGCCACATGCAAGCTGGTCACATTCTCGTAGCCGGGCGAAGTATTACTCGGCAGCTTGAGCAGCGTATTGTTTTCCACATATAGTTCCATTTCGCGAAGATTCTGAGGTAGGCGTGGTAGCTTGGGTATTTTGGTCAGCTCGCCATTAGAGCAGTTGATAATTAGCGTGGCATCGTAGGTGCGCACCAGGCAATCGCAGCCGCGTGGACAACGTCTCTCTGCTGGATCTTCCGCTTGGTCAAAGTTGCAGACCAGCTCACGTGGATGTACGGAGCGCATAGGACGACCAGCCAAGGCACTTGGCGCATGGCAGTTCAATCGATCTGTATGTGTGACCAAATTCTTGGCATAGTCCGGCTGAATATCACCGCGCGCCACTTGCAGGAAGCGCAGGAGTGTGCAATCACAGACGAGAGGATTATCATTGAGATCCACGTGCACCGACTTCACTCCATGCACCAGTCGCTGGCCCTGATCAATTGGCGGGAAGTCTGTCTGCTTGTAGAAGTGCACAGTGATTATTTTATTGTGGGTCATATTAATGGTCAAATCGAAAGCGGACACAAAGTCCAGATCGGAGTAATCCAGCCAGGTGAAATTGTTAAAGCTCAAATCGATCTCCTGCAGCTCGCGCATGGCATACTTCCAGTCACTAAATATGACCATAAGCGAATTGTTGCGCAAATTGAGAGTCGTCAGATTTCTAAGATGTGCGAATGGTGAACTAAGATCCGCATCCACTCCGCGCGCCGTCATATACTCATGCAAATTGATATGATTGTTGGCCATATTCAGTTGGCGCAACAAAACGTTCGATGCGAAAGCCTGCGGTTGTATGCTCACAAGATGATTATCGTTCATGCGAAGTGTTTTTAGGTTCACCAGCTTGCTGAAGAGTTTGCTGTAAGGGCGAGATAAGATAAGAGAGACAATGAGCTTCAGTATGAAAAGTAAGAGTAGGCAAGCTGTAATCAAGCATAACATAACTACTTGTATGCTGTGTTTAGAAAGCAATTAAAGAACTTAAGTTTACCTGGAGATTTCTGTGAGTCGATTTTCAGCCAGATTTAAGTTCTCCAACTTGGACAAATGGCTGAAGATGCCATCGGGCAAATGGCTCAATCGATTCTTATGCAAATCCAAAGTTACTAGTTTCACCTGATGCTCCAGCAACTTGGCGGGCAGCGTGCTCAGCAGGTTATCCATCAGCGAAATGTCTGTGATGTTTATCGAGTTCTCAATGAGATCTGCGGAGATTGATTCCAGTTCACAGCGTAGATATAGGGTGCGTAGCTTGGGCAGATTGGCAAAGAGGCGGGCGGGGAGCGTGGGCAGCGGCACCCGATTGTTTTGCAGCTTCACCTGTTCCAGCTTCTGGTTGTGCTCGAAGAGACCCTCGGGCAGCGAGCGGAAGCTGTTGCCATTCAAATTGATCTCGGTCACATTGGTGAGCAGGGCAAAGACATCGGGCCGCAGTTCAACAATGCCATTGTTATGCAGATCGACATCCTTCACAGAGATGGCGCCCTCAAAGTCGTGCTTGCTCAGATTGTGAAGCTGATTGCTCCACAGGTTCAGATGCAGCAGCCTGTGAAGATTGTGGAAGAGACCGCGCGGCAGTTGCCTCAGATTGTTGCTGCCCAGTTCGAGGAACTGCAAGTTCTCCATGTTGGCCAACAGCTGTGCAGGCAGCTCACCTAAGTTGGCGGCGCGCATATCGAGCCAGCTTAAGTGATGCATATCACGCAGAAAGTCCTCGGGAATGTAAGGTAAACGGCGTGCAGCGAAACGCAGTCGCTGCAGGTTCTGCAGACGCTCCAGGTGTTTACGGGTTACATTCATGCCCAAATCGTTGCCCTCAAAGATCAGCACTTTGGTGTTATTGATGCCAAGATGATCCATGATGCCCGCTATGGGTGTGTGATAGGGCAGCGGGCAGCGTCTGATCTGTACCATATCAATGCTGCCGATGTTCAGCCTAGGCATCTGCTTGTACTCCGAGGCATCCGTCAGATTACATTCGATCTGGACCGTGTAGCCAGGCCGAATGGTTATTTTAAATTTGGGATTGTAGCTGTTGCCGGGACAGTTGAGCTCATATTCAGACAAGGATGGTGCACACTCGCACGACGATATGGTCAGGTCTCGGCAATCATCGCGTCCAAACACGGCCACGCCCAGTTGCCAGTTGAGCGCATGAAGAAACATCACCAGCAGCAACGGGTGCGCTGCTGCGCTTAAGGCTCGCATTCTGTTGGTATTTGTGTGACTTGTCCTTTGCACGCTAAAATCAAATAAAATAATTTTTATATTATAAAAATTTGTTACGTATTTTAAATCGTATTCTAATAGTCAGTCAAAGGCAATCGAATCTAATTCAAGGAATATTTAAATTTCTTTAATATTAATTTTCTGTTGAATATTCGTGGCATAAGCTCAGTTTATTTATATTGCATCCGCGTAAGTTCTAATCTTATTTCTTTTCAATCAATAATGTGTTTGCATGTAATGGTTTTTCTCTGCCTCAACAAGTTTTCGTCTTGCAAATAAATTATAATTATATATTATGATTTTCAATAAAGTTTATTAATATATTGCAGGAAATTCAAGTTTTTCTAATTGTCATTTAAAGCGAAACAAACGTACACAACAAACAGATAAAGTCTTTACGCAGTAGCCGTGTGTGGCGAAAGTAGGACTTCAATTTAAATGCGGAATATGATGGATAGGATGACGGGTGCGTCAGTTGTAAGTGACAAATACAGCAACAGCTGGCAGGAAAAAGGGAATAATATTGTTTCTGTCCTCCATAAAGGAAGGAACCAATGTGGCGGTCAAACCCACCCATCGCCAACAGAAGCTCTACTCATCCTTTATACTTTCCCTCACTCCCTCTACCTCACAAGACACTTTGTTGCATTATATGTCGCACATAGCAGCCAGCCAAAAGCTTTGCATCCTTTGGAAAGCGGGATGAAAATCAGCATGCCCTGACCGGGTTCCACGAACCCTGCTTGGCAACTCTGTGGTATCATTACGGTCAGGTAGTGTATAAAATGCTGTAAAATTTGCAGGCTTTTATTTCTTTTGGATCCCATGTGGGCGACGTGCACTTTACGGGCTTTGTGCGTTTAATGAATTTGTCATGCAGTCGAGTGCCGTTAAAGCTTTAAACGAATTTGAGGCATCCGACAGACTTTGGCCCTGCTGACAATTAAATTGTGCCCATTAGTCAGATTTTTGAAATGGAATTCAATTAAAACTTTGTGCCGGCCCTTTTGAGCAGTTCTTTCGCAGTTAGCTGCATTTCGGATTTCCAGCCGACGCTTTCGGGACTGATGGCATAATTTCGTTGCCTCTGACAGCTGCTTTTGAATGAAATTTTGATAAGCCAATTAAATTATGCGCCCCGTAATTGAATTCTCATCTTGTTGTTGACTTTTTACTGTGAGTCTGTACCCTCCCCAGGCGATCAATTTACCGGCCATTTGCTTTTAATTAGCCTACAACAATGATGAAAATTTCCCTGACGCCCCTGGCAATGTAAATAATTATAATTACAGTTATCGAATTTTCCGTTTGCAAGTGCATTTTCGACGCTTTTCGATTTTCGTAAATTAAATTAAATATTTTAAATAACAGAGAACTATCAAAGCTCATTCAAGCGTTCAGCTGGAAGAGAAATTTGATTGTGTTATAATTTATTTATTTATTTATATATACTAGATTCTAAAGTTTAACTTTTGTGTTTGTAAGCTGAGCACACTGTACGTAATGCTTTTAGCCAATTATTTATTCTCCTAAGTATTATTGCTGGTCGTGCTGGCTTAAGTGTTAATCGGATGAGGTAGGTCTTAGCAACTATTTATCGGCTATCGGCAGTGCCACTTCTATACAATACTGCTAAGCCATGAGGCACAAGCGTTAACACGAATCGTGTGCATTGTGTACAGACAATTGCAATGTCTAAGCTTCGTCTGCCACAATCCATTTAAGTCTCAGCACCTGATTTCAGTATTAGCCTGGCTCGGAGATTATGTGGGTGTACATAGATACGTATTTATGCCAGGAGCTGGATAAACGGCTTCTGTTCCTAACTATTTGTGTAGCCAACTTCAATTTCGCATAAAACTTTAAGCACTTTTTGCCCGCTGGCGGCCAAGTTAACCGAGTCAAAATAACATCTTGTGCTCCCTCCTGCCACCAAGCCACTAAACTTGCCCCTGTTTTGGCTTTTAAATTCGGCCTGGCTTATCTAAACAGACAATGCTGGCCACACCGCGCTGCCAGTTTCTTTTGTTGTTATTGTTGGCAAGATCTTAAACATTTATATTCACTTAGGAAAATTACTTTTAACTTTTATGCTACGCTGGCCGTGTAAATAGCTAACAATGTCCAGAGCGCCCTGTGCTTCTACTGCTTGCTGCTTTGCATTGCTAGGCTTCCGCGTTTGTTTTTCTGCAATCTAATCTTAGCGAATTCTTGTTGACAAGTTTTCTGAAAATGTTCAGCCGATTGGCAGTGAGGTGAGCCAGCTCAAATAAGTTTCCGAAAAGCGGAACAGCAACAACAACTTGGATAATATTTAATGAGGCCTGAGCTAAGCAATTTGTGTTTGTGTGCAGGTATCCCCTACTATGTATAGAAAATGAAAGCCGACTTTCAGGCTGCCAATTAAGTTGGCCTCGTTTACAGTCTGCAACGGTAGCCTACCCCATCGGCACCTCATTTGATCCTGGCTGGCAATTAAAAATAATTGTTAATTTTAAACGTTATACCACATACACGCTTCACACACTGCACACACACACACACAGCCACACACACACACACACATATATATATATATATATATATATATATATAAAATTATAAAGTCATATGGGTGGATAAAGGAGGTTGTTTTCTTCCTTGTGCTCACATTTGTCTGTTTTAATTAGACGCTTCCCCTGCAGCCCGGCCGCAACCCTATTCGCAGTTCGAGTCGTTAATAAAGGTTAACGAAGTTTTGCCAACGCGCAGATTTCTCGCACATTTCTACAAACACCCACATGCCTAGGTACATGCACACATACACATACACATGTTGAGATTCTAGCTAGAGTGCGCATTTTTGCACTCACGTGCTCTTTTCCGGTATGTAACGGTACTAAATTCATTAGGCACACTAAATTACAACCGCAGCGCATGATAAGAGGGGAGCTCACAGGGACAGAGTCAGTCAGAGTTGAGGTGTCGTGCCAGGTGATGCCAGCCAGGTTTTCTACGGACTTGGATTTTTATTGCCGACGCTCAACAAAGCGCTTCAATGTATGTCGGCTCATATGTATGTGTGGCTGTGGGTGTGTGTCTATGTCTGTCTGTGTGTGTGTGTGTGTGGCTGCTATTAAATAGTCACGCCGCCCTCAGCGCGCTTTGGAAAATTGGCTTTCGCATGCCTGCGGTGCGCTTTATTACTGCAAGCAAAATTATCAACAAGAACAATAAGTGAGAAAGTGTTTGCCTTGCGTATGCCCGACTACCAAATACTATATAAATAAAGTGAAACAGACACAAATGTCAAGTTGAGACACTTAATATTGTAGTTTTGTTTTCCATTAAACTATATAGATTTATAATCAATTATCTTTAGTATCTTTATGTTCTATTACTATAATCATTATTATAATTAATATAAATACTTTCTTGCATTGCTTTTGCTTAACCTGTCAAACTCACTAACTCACTACGTTTTAATAGCTTTTATTTTTTCTGGATTTTTAATGACTACAGGGTATAGGAAAAACAATTTCGGGCATGCGATTTAATGCTTAAATTTCTTAATGCTTGACAGTTGGATTAAGGCAAAGTGTTTTAATGCCTTCGCCTTTTAATGACGTTGACATTTCCATTTCTGTGCGCTCGCGCGCTTCACTGAATTTTCCAATTTTCCAATTTCTTGTCATGTTCTGCAACCCCAGTTTCCTCGTTGTTCTCACTATTCTGCTTCTTCCTTTCCCCAATAAGTATGCTACAGAAATTGTGAGGCGACTGACGCAAACGCATTCATCAATCAACTTGACTAATTACCGCAATTGTTGGCGAGCACAACGCAGCAACTGTGCAGCTTGTTGAAGCGTTGTTACTACGCCCACACACACACACACACACACACTACATAGACATATATACACACATACAGTCATGCTGCTGATGTTGCCGGAATATTGTAAGAAACAATAACAGCAGCAAATAAACTACGAGCAGTTTAATAATTTCTTATTAAAAAAATTCGAAAAGCAAAACCTATAAAACACTTTTACAAGTTAGTACACACAGACGCACACACATATACACATATGCGCGCTGACGTGCACCCGCATCCAATTCCCGTTTCCCATTTTGGTGGCAAGTTTCCAGTTGCTGGCCAACTGCACGTTGTTCGGTTGTGGTTTCGTATCTTATAGTTGGCACAGTCAATGTTTCGGTCGTGTACATCTGTGTGCGTGTGTGTGTGTGTGTGTGTGTGTCTAGCCAAAAGATTTCAATACTTGGAAACTTTAGCAAGTTGTGAGCCAATGTTTATGGTGCCCAACGTGGTTTACAGCGTTTCTCCAGCAAACACATGCCCAAAACTGTGTATACAGAAGTGCCAAACTGGCAGCTGGGACATGTTTACATATACATACATACATACAAATATAAAGCACAGATGCTCTGAGGATGAGGGGAGGCTGAGAGACTGAGCTGTGGTTGGGCGATTCAAAAGCATAAGTACTCGTACGTACATATTCGAATAGCTTGCTGAAGCGCTGAGCAAATAGCTGTGTTGCTTATTGCGTTTGGGTTGCACGCGTTGATGCAACTTTCGATATTGGCAAATACTCGAACGATTGATTCTGCTGCCAGGCAGCTGTGCAGGAGGGATTCAAAGGAAAGAACACACATGTTAGAGCTTATATTGCAAAAGGCGTTATAAGCAATATTCACAAACATTCAATAAACAAACAAACTGAACAACTACAAGTCTAAAGTTTTTAAAAGCTACTATTTAGGTAAGGTACTAAAAAGTTTGAAAACATGGCTTGAATGTAAAATCGACAGCTAGATTCAAAAATATAAAACGTATAATATTTAAGCTGATTTCTTACTCTTATTTCAGCTTTGGCCATAACGTAAATAATTTTAAAATATTCGATTTTAAATGCCTATTTATTAATACATTTTTCTACTGCGTCAAATTTTAAGACTTGTTTTTATTATGCAGAAAGTTAAGAAAACACAGACCGAATTCCTTGAAATGCTAAAAGCTTTTTTAACAATTAATGAAGATAATTATGTTTTAACATACTAAGCAAACAATTAAACCTTATGTTTGTTATTTCAAGAATTCGTAGCAAGAGAAATATATATTAAATCAATATTCAGCAAAATCTTGTCTGTATATGAAGCATTTAGCTGCTTAGAGAATCTATGAATATACAAGTATATTTCCTAAAATTGCCTTGCACTCCCATTCAATAAATTCGAAAATTATCTACTTGGTCTAAACTTCGTTGAGTGCTCCTGCTTCTGCTTCTACTGCTTACGCTATAACGCCTCTACTGCAATATGCACTTAAGTCTGTTGCAGTTGGGCGAAGCGTTCATGTGGAATAGATTCTTAAGAGAGAGAGAGAGAGCGATAGTTGCAGAGTGAGACAGAGAGAAGGATAGAGAGTGAGAAATAGAATTATATGCCTCTCATCAAATTCCCATATTGAAATTTTACTATAATTTTTCATAGAAGTTGAAGCCTGTGTTGCATGATAACCTAAATGTGAAATAGAATGGAGCACAAATTCAATTAAATTTGTATCGTTTATCTTCTTAAGAAGAGATATACTATGCTGAGTATGTAAATGAGGAATATAATAATAATATAATTATTATTATTATTATATGTCATAGGGATGTTGACTTTTTCTGCTATGCTCATATTTTAAGCAGTTTTTCTTATAATTATTTGAGCTGTGCTACTTGCTAATGAGGTACGCTGCACTATTGTGTGTTACCAGACGTCTAATGAGCTGTGCAAAGCCAGAGACCAACTTCAAAGAGCCAGCGACAAAGCCAAGAGATAGACGTTCATTACTTTAACCAGCTGCACACACACATCCACCAGAAGATAAAAAGAGTGGGAGAGAGAGTGTTGGAGGAGTGAAAGAAAAACTTGCGCTGAGCGTCAAAGACAGCAGCAAAAGTTTAAGTTGCATGCAGCTAAGGCTAAGCAGATGCAAGAAAAATGGGGTTAAGACTCGATTTGCGAATGCCGCTTGAAAGGCAGCGCATTGTCTTTGGCAAAAAAATAAAAAATAAAAAATAAAATGACAGAGATTCACTGGCTTTGTTTTTGCAAGAGGTATATATACAGGGAGCGGGCGCGAAGAGTCAGCAAGTGAACGGCTTTGTAATGTCATTTGTCTGTTAATCATGTTGTCGTCTATAAGTTTCTGCCAAGTTTCTGCATAATGCGCTCGTGCCCAAGACAAATGAAAGAACTTGTTGAGCCTGAACTTTAAACGTAACCCTAGAGGAAACAGCTGCCTGCCTGAAAGAAGCGCTTGGCGCAGGCTCTACACTTTTGTCCCGTGTGCGTGACGCATTTAGGTTTAATGGGCATCCATTGTTGTACCGCCAGTTGACGTTTTTATTATTATTATTTTTTGTGTTGTTGCTGTTATTGCTTCTGTTGTTGTTACTATTGTTGTCCGCAACGCGGTTGACTCTGACCAGGGCTGAGACCACGTCGCTGTCTTCTTATTTACTCAGTTCAGCTCGAAGCAAAGTCACTCAAATGGATACTTTGCGGTCGACTTGTCTAGCGCCCTAACCACGTTGCTTCTCCTTCGCACCTCGTCCTTGATGCTTCCTGTTCACGCACTACTTAAGTTGCCTGCCGGCTGTCGTTCGGCTTGTTTAGTTTTAGCGGCAGCGCAAACATTTAACGAAAATTGATTTCCACTTTTAAGGTACCGACAAACCACTCAGCACTCAAGTGCAGCACAAATTGTTGGCTACAAAAGTTTTTGTTCTGTCCAACTTTCAGCAAGCATACGCTTACAGTATCTTTTGATTAGAGTAAATTTCAGATACAGTTCAGAACTTTTCAACAACTTTAATCGAACTCTTCTTAATCTTATTGATTGTGTGAAAACATTATATAGAAGCTGGCTTGAAATCTTATAACGATCGACAGAACAGAAACAATATTGAATTTGATCAATAATATGAGTTTCAATTACTTTTTGTTAAGTTAAGTTTAAGAATCGTCTGGGTGCACCAGTGAATGTAATTGGATTATCGACGATTCAATGAATTGTTTATTATTATTTTTGCATGCCTGCGACTGCTGCGACAGAGTTCATAGTTTTCACTAAACTTCACTGCAATTCAAGCTAAGTCCAGCAACTCGCCTTCCTCGGCTTCGTCTTGGCATTTCCTTAAGCGTTAGCTGGTCAGTCACTGGCCATTTAATCGAGCCACTCCCAGTTTAAGAACGTTTCCTCTTATCAACTCTCTCGCTTCTGTTAAGCAGCTTAGCGCTCGTAAATTTATGTGCAACTGCCCCATACACATTCACATACACTCACTCACACAAGCTCACATACGCACGCACACACGCACACGCTCAAGCAGAGTCATTCACATAAATAAACAACTCGAAGCTGGCAGCAAAATAGAAATAGAAATAAAATAATAGACCTGCAGAGTGGATACGTCTGGCTGTCCAGTGTTCCTTTGGCCAAATGAAAATGTCGCCCATTGCCTCGAATAGTTTATTATGCAAGTGTAGCCACGCCGAAGGCAGTGGCTCTTCTGGGCGTATTGTAAATAATACAGCATAATGCCAACCTGCCAAGAAGTGTAGCCGAGGCCAACTTGGCTTGATTGCCAGGGGACTCCGCACCGCAACGCACTGCGCGTACTCTTCAATTACGAATGCCAGCAGCAGCAGCAGCAGCAACAGCAACGCAGCCAAGACGATGACAACGATGAGGACTTTGCGAACGCCGCCTTTGGGTGTAGCGCTGTCTTCAATCTTCAGGGACTGGTTCTACAACTACTTAATTTTGTCGTGGCCACAGAACTCAGGCAGCAAGCTCTGCGCATTGCGCACTCAGCTGCCAGAGCGCGTTCTTTGCGCGCTTTTATGCTTCCTTCAGTTCTGTTTACTTTCTTGAATACCCTGTAATCATTAGGTATATCAACTAGTTAAAGAAACTTTTTGCAATCTCAGCTAGGCAGAAAATGTTTTGATAATTGCCTTTATATTTAGGTCGATACAAACCAGTGTCTTTCGCCTATGTATTTTCTACATAACAGAAATATGATGAATGCATAGAGGGCATCTAATAGTCGCATACTTTCTGTGTCTACAGTACTCATACTCGTTCCGTTTGTCTCTTTTGTCTGCTATTGTCCATTGTCCGGCCCTCATAATTTGCGCTTTGTTTTATTGCACGAGTTGCATGCTGTTTAATTCGCGGGTCCACAGCTCCAGGCTTATTGTTTCGTGCTATACATACATATCTAAGTAGATATACATATATGGATGTATGTGTGTAAGCATAGCTCTTATTTATTTTGAAATGTGAGTCACGTTTAAAGTTTTGCGTTTTCTGCCCAGCATTGGGACCATAAATGGGTTTGGTTAACTGCAGCGCATCTTCCTTGAAAGTCTCTCGGTCCCATTTATAGCGCTAATTGTGCGCATTTTGTTGCGCTTGTTATTTATAAATGCACACGATTTGCTGGCTAGTAGCAACTTGGCTAAGTGCGCCAATCGGACAAAAGTTGCTAACTGATTCAGTCAAGCAACAGTGCTCTTTTTTATTTTGGCAGTTGCTAACAGCCGTTAAGATTTTTGGGCAATAGCCAAAGCCAATGGCAATTTAATTGCATCGTTTTTGCTTGGATTTGCTTAAGCTTTTTTTAATGAAATGTTTTAAATAATTAAGCAGCTTTATTTCCACAACAAAGCCAATAAGACAAAAGGACTTAACATCAAGTGCAATAAAGTGGAAGGTAAATGACACGAAAAAACTATTGATGCATTTCTATACCCTGTAAGTTCGGCTTACTGAGTTATAGTTTGTCTAGTTTATCTAGTTTGTCTGAACAAGGTTTTGACATTCCACAGGGTATTTGGTAGGCAATTCACATATATTGTACTCGATCGTGTAATATTTTAAATGCCAATATTATGGAATATTTATGAGATGCCTTGGATCAAATGTGCATATTTGCGTTGATTGCGCCCTGTGGCGGATGTGTAAGCGTCGGTCTGCCACACACACACACACATATACAAACACATACACATGCACAAGTACATGTAAATAGCAGCCGCTTCCGGCTATTTATATTCCACTAACACCAACAAGCTCCGCGAATCACTTGTCGATTGTAGGCCTAGGAGCGGTAAAATCAATGGAGATTAAACTACAAATAAACCTCACGAAACAGTCTTTTTATCAAGGTGTTTCAATTGAACGAAGCACCAAAAAAGTGCATACGAATCTCTGGCAAAGGATTTTTTTGGGGCTTAATCAATAATTGTTTAAATTTCTGTGCATTGGTAACTCATTAATATTGACAGGCTTTATGCATTACACACACACACACACACACACACACACACACACACATATATATATATATATATATATATATATATATATATATATATATATATATATATATATATATATATATATGCATTTTAAAAATATATGAATGTGTATATGTGTTGAAATGTGCGTTGCGCATTTATATAGACATTAAAATTTATCATTGATGGGGCTACTGCTTCACATATCGCCGCATGGACGCAGAGGCGATAAATAAAGATTAAAATCTCTGAAATGTGCACAAAAGTGGCTGGCACTTCATTTCAATTTATGTATTTATACTGTATAGCATGCCATAAATGGGTGACACATACGCACATGCAAACACACACACACACACACACGCACACAGACACTATAAATCAAAAATCTGTGCATACTTTTTTGGGCTGCTGCATCGGCCCTGTTTCAATTGCAAATAATTTAAGCGGCCAACTTCCACAGTCAGTCAAAAAATGTAAAAAAAACTCACTCACAAACCATAAAAAAGAAGAAAATAATAATGAAATTTAAAATGGCACTGGCAGTGACATTGTGTATACGCACTGTGGCGGGTATTGAAATTCACAGCGTGCGTTGTGATTTCGTTTTGGTATTTTTTTACACACTTTGCCACGCTTTTCCGCCTTATTTTTTATAGCCATTAAATCAAAGTACAAATAAAAGAAAGTAAATAAAAAGAAGTTATAACCTTGGCGGCAGAGCTCCGGGGGCAAGGAAGTGTTATATAGCCTTCGGGCTCAAATGAAATGCTGAAACGTTGCCATAAAAATGCGAAAATTCGTAAAGTGCACTTTACGCGCAGCGCTTGACAAGCGAGCACTGAACAGCGAACAGAGAACGGCAACAGCAACACAAATTTCCAATCCAATAAATGAAAATGTATTGACGAGCGCAAAAATAATTTTCAGAAAAATGTGTAAGCTTACATATTGCTGCCATAATTATGCAAAATATATACAATTTTCTATAATCATGTACAAGTGTGTGAATGCCAAAACTAAATTTCAGCTTGGAACATTCCGCTATGCTGCTGCTTAATTATATAATACAGTTACGCACCACCACGCAGCATGCAGCTACATGCAGTAGGCGATAGCCTTTTAATTACATTTTAATATTTGTACCCAGAATTTCAGAAAGAAAAAACCAACACAAAATTGCAATGGCGTCATAATTGCATACATACTTATATATATTTATATATGTATATATAGCACACAATTTGGCCTAATTGGTTGCCACAAAATGTTGGAAGCCAAGCGGCAGTTGCACGCTTCGCTGCCTTCTGCCAGCGCAACATATTTGACAGCCAACAAAAAATATGTAATATGTGTATATGTTCCAGCAAAACGAATATAATTTTCAAAATAGTATAATAAAATGCCACAAACACACACACATACACACACACACTATACACAGACATAGACACAGAAACACATAAACATAATTCACATGTGCTAAGCATTTCACTTGCAGGATTCTGGCTATTGCTCCTGTTGCCAACAACAGTTGCATTAATTAGTTGTTCAGCCCACCGGGTGGGTGGGCGTGGTTTGTCTGTGCGGCTCGCCGTTGCGTGTTGAAACTATTTCATATGCAAATGTAAATTTAATGAGTCGTTGAAGCTGATGTCCCAGTGCACGGGTGTTAATTCTATCTGTACGTGTGTCTGGGTGCGCGCATATTTAATGGCAAATATTTTGTTAATTTTTAATTTTAATTGCAGTTGCTTGTTTTTAATATTTGCATAATTTCACACAGGCATGGCCCGGACCTACAGCCAGCAATTAAATTATTGCATTTATTGTACCATGGTTAATATACCATGTCAATATCTATTCATGTATCAGTGTAAAAACCAATGTGGCGAAGAGCATTTAAATGCACATTTTATTGTGCATAAATAGCGAAATGAAATTATTTATGCAATAAATGTGTCTAGAAGCAAATGAAATACGATAATTGTTGAAATTTCATCAATAAATTCTCTGCCAAAGTGAATGAAAAATTCAATTTTATATAGAACTAAATCCGAATTATTTTTTTTCTTTCGTTGTGAAATTCAATTAACTGAAACTCCTTTGCAGAGCAATAGCCAACACACACAAATATACCAACATACATGCTCATATACCTACATCCCCCCACGAAATGTTCAAAAAGCTTTTAAATTTTCAAATGTAAACGTCAGTTTGTTGCATTTTGTTATTGAAGATACCCTGCAAAAAATATCATCTGCGACATCTGTAGTTAGAGCAGTTCAAATTATTATGTTTGATAAATTAATTTTTATATTTTCCTAAACGAAGCTTGTGTCATATTTCATAGTGAAAATCTGTTAGGCACTGAAGAACAGGGTATTTTCAGCACAGGGTATCTTCTAGTCGATCGGCTATTTTTGTTGCAGCGCTCGTGCTTTTGCAGGCCTTGTGCAAATTTAATTAAATTCTTCAGCTCTTTGAGCCGCAGGATCGCACTTGACGCATAATTTGTCTAGCACTTGAGTGTTTTTAATTTCTGTTTGTTTGCTTTTTGTTTTTTTTTTTTGTGCACTGTGTGTGTTGCTTTTGGAGCACAAACACACACAGCTACGCCTAAAAGTGTTGGTGTATTTGTTTTGGCGTGTGTGTGTGGACCATGCCAAAGTATATAAATTGTGTTGCAAGTTTATCTCACTGCTGCAGCAAAAGGGAAAGAATTATTTTTGCTGCTGCATTTTTGCTTGCAACGCTATACACACAAGCAAACACATACACAAGACACACTCACAAACAGCCACACACATATGCAGCTTTTTTTATGCTGCGCGGTTGTGTATGACAAAAATATGAAACAGTAAATTTAAAAAAATTAATGTATATACATACATACATACATACATACATACATACATACATACATACATACATACATATATATATATATATATATATATTATATCTATATAAATGAGTTTGTATATATGGGCTTAAAAATATGTGTGCGTGCGTGACAGTGAGTGATAAAAGTTATGAGCTCTTTGGGGTATTCACTGCCTCATGATGGTATTCACAATTACATACTGTATACTTATTCCATAAAAGTCGGACAGGCAACTCCTTCTATGGCAATTCAAATGAATGGTATTTAAGTTTTTAAATAATAATCCTTTTTCCTGGTTCTTTCTAGCAATTGAATACCAACTTCATTTTTCATTATTTAAGCTTTAAAGCTGTTTTTTAAGCTTAGTCCACAAAATGCTATTACAATAGCACATTTTATTGTTAATTCACCTGTTCATATTTTTTTTTTTATATTTGTATTTATTGCTTTATTTATATTTATATTTATATTTATTTTTTTATATTTGTAATCGTTTGTTTTTTTTTTGCAATTTTTTATTTGGCAAACAAACCACAGAAATGGGCAAATATTTATAAAAAATTAATACTGAAATTTGTTTTTTTCCTAAGAGATTAATTATAAGTAGAATTTTGTACATGTACATTAATATTTATTTAAACTCACATTTTTTGTTCGTAGTCTGCGGAAAAATAAACCTTTATTTCTTCGTTGCGTTTGGCTTCTATTGAAGATTTTTGTGCATTTTAAATGTATTTTTAAGTAATTTCCTGTTAAGAGAATGAGAATACAAGATGTTAAAAAATATGCAAAAATAAACGAAAGTTGGCGCTGGCGTTGGCCAAAGAATATATACGAAAGATATGTAGGATCTCTAGAGAATATGTAGATGAGCAATTTCTTATTAACATTTCAAATGAGAGACAAGAGAAAAATAGTCTGTTCAGAAGTGCTTTGCTGCGGTTGTGTATGGCTGTGTGTGTTTAATTCTAGCACTAATTATGTCATACATATGCAAAAGTGGCAAATAAGGCATCGCCCCGGCTACTCTGCTCAAGTGTGTGTACATGACACGCTCATGTAAGCCACTTACATTTTAACGCATACCTAATGTCTATTCATAAGTGTGTGTCGGTGACAGTATGTGTGTGTGTGTGTGTGTGTGTGTGTGTGTGTACGGCTTAATTTAATTAAGGTCGCTGCACAGTGCAGGGCGAAGCATGTGTAAAAAGCATTTGCAAGTCAAGTGCGTGTGCAACAGAAGGATGCACCACAAGCCAACAAGAAATGAAAAAAAGCTTAGCTAGAAAGAGCAGCATTAAAACTGGGAGAAATGCTTACATAGCACAAGGCATTTTACATTTAATATTTAGGTATTCATTTAAGCTGAATAATATTATCAACAAAAAATATTTTTGGTTTTCAATGTTTTTATTTTTGCAAATCAATCCGATTGTCGGTAATAAACTTTTACATAAATAAACCAACTCAATTAAAAGTATTGCCCTTGGTTGTTGTTGTCATTTTATTTGTATTTTTGCATTTTAATTTCCAGCAAGAGTTTGTGTTGCTCGTCGAAACAATGCAAGAAAACTCTTTCAAATAAATAACAAATTTATCATCTCTCTTTGAGAGGCGAAAAGAGGTCAAGCTGTGTAAATTTTTTGGTTGTGCCTTGTTTGCAAATCCAATTTCGTCTGCTGCATCAATTTGAATATATATATTTTTTTAGGCTATTCATAAATATAAAATCAGCTTGGTTTTTGTTGATTTTCTTATGCACATATAAATTGGCATGGTCAGCATTTTGTATGCTTTTTACGCACACTTCACCCAAAGTTGTTTCTTGCGAGTGTATTTATTTAAGGCAGAACTCTAATTGCTTGCCAGTTGAAAATTTATGATTTAGCATTGCAATGTGTTGGGCTACTTCAGCTGAGATCTGGCAATTAGAAGAAGGTATAGAATCCGACCTGTGCGTCACTTAGTTGCTCTAAGTTGCTCTCTGGGCAATTAGATTTATATTTATTAAACATTAAACATATAAAATATCACTCTTATACCATGAAACGAAATTAGAAACTAAAAGCCAAATAATGGATTTCGAACGACAGACGAATGAATCAGAGCTCGAGTCTAACCGAGCCATCGACAATTTATGTTTGGATCTCTCCAGATCTGGTTGGTACGTTCACTTAATACAATGTTGTGGCATTCATGCTGGTATTTACATAGTTGCCACATCGTGTTGCATGTTTATTCGAAATTAGAGTGTTTTAATGGAAAAAAATGCATTTTGTATAAGCTGTCTGCCGCCAACAGAACAAATGCCAGCCAGTATTCAAAGGCTTATTTTCAGCAATTAATAAAGCCTGCCATACATAACAGTTCGCCTATGGACACATAGACAATAAGACATGTTATTATATATACAACACGTATTGTCTGTGTGTGTGTGTGTGTGGCACTTGTTTGGTCTGTAAACCGCAGTCGATTGCTGCTGTTGCAGTTGCTGCTGCCTTTGTTGCCACATGATGTTGCAGCTCGAATTCAGCGATGCATGCAGCAACACCCGCCCACTTGGCCCCTCCGATCGTCTGTCTGACAGCCTTTCGCTCTGTCTGTTCTGTCAGCTCCCTTCGCATGCATTTTCATATTGAAAATCACTCAAGTGGCAGACCGACAACAGCAGCCTCGTGTTTTGTGCGGCAATTTTGGTTCTTTAGCGCGAAACAAAAACCAGAAGATAGAAAAAAAACGAATGCAAAATTTGAAGTGAAAAACAAAGGCAGCATCATGTTAATTTTTATAGACACACTGTAGAGCTGCATAATGAGCGCTGTTTAGCTGCAAGTCTCTATGGATGTTAATAAAAGTCGGCATACATAATTTCTAAAGCCACATCTTATGCCCTGCCACAAGGTCTTATAGCTAATACAACGAGTTTACTTAAGTTGTGGTCCAAGAGTATATCTGGCTCGGTGCTAAAATTGTTTATATATGTTTTCACTTTAGTAATGAAATGTGCAAATGCGTTGTCGGGGCACAGACACCAGATGCATACACTGCCTGTACCAACACAGAGCCCCCACTTCTACACAATATTATTAACAATTTAATGTGTATGTATGTGTGTGTGTGTGTGTGTGTGTGTGTGTGTATGTGTGTGTGTGTGTATTCTATGCCCGCACGCGCCCTGTATATTTTTTATAATTTCATTGCAGCCGTTGGTTTCTTTTCGCTTCCTACTTGTGCAGAAAACAAGCGCGCACCAACAGCCCTCCCCACTGCACCACTGCACCACCCGTCGCTTTCAGCCACTTTGCTTTGTTTTTAGTTTAGTTGCTAATTTATTTGCGTCTATGCATTTGGGTTCTGTCTGCATTCATGCAGCTTGTGGACTGCTTTGTGCGCCTTTTGTGTGGCATTTTAGCATTCCCGGCTTCCCCATTTCATATATTATTTTGCATGGCATGGGCGTATGTTGGGGAGTAACATGTTTAAGCGCATCTGCCGGATGCATGCTAGTCCCTCCGCCCCCTCCTACTCCTTCACACACCTAACCCACATTAGCTTCTTTCTTCAGCTCTTTATGCGCTACTTCTATTTACTTCTGCTTGAATATTTATAAACAGCAAAAAATTGTTGTAATTACATACGTGCCGTATTTTTTCCATAGCAGCATTTGTATCTATGTATATCTATGCAGCTGTTTTGGGGGCAAATGTATCTTTAGGTTCCTGTGTGTGTGTGTGTTTGCTAGCTAGCTGATGTGCATGCTTTGCGCTTGGTTGCCTTTTGGTTTATGCATTGCTTACAATACTGCTGCCAGTGTAAGTACTAAACACAATTGGCTTTGTTACAGCTTTAGAGCTTGCTTTGGCTGCCTTGCTTTCTAACTGCACTCAACAGGAGTGGGTGTTCTAATGTACTCATTGTTGTTGTTGTTGTTGCTACTGTTGCGGCTTCGATTTCCCATTATAAAAACTTGTTTTTCTTTTTTGCTTAGGTTTTGCATTTCTTTTCTAATCAACTTGGCAGCCGCAGTGGGCGCATTGAACCAGCAAAGCTTCTTTATGCATTCTTTTACACTACTCGTTGTTGTTGATGTTGGTGTTAGCCACAGTTGTGCAGCGTGTTAATTACCTTTTGTGCGGCATTGGGCCTTCACCACAAAGTCAGTAAGTTAGTCGCACGCATAAGAAGCCCTCGCAGCGGCAAAAGTTTGTGCTGTCGCACAGGCATTTCTGCGGCTCGCATATAAATCATTTTTCATTAGCTCACGCATGAGCTGAACCTCTGAGCTCAGAGGTAGCACATAAAGAATTTGGCGCAGAATTTTTTTGGAACAGCTCCGCTTAATTTAAGGCCAAAATTCTTTTTGGCCAGTTAATGTTTGTTCCCTTTATGCTTTGCATGTTCAACTTTAATTGAAATATATGACTGACCTCAAAAAAAAAAACGTCAAGCCAAAAAGAAGAAATTATTGCCCTGAATATAAGCACGCAAGAATCGCGTTTATATAATGCATATATAGCCATATAGCTATTTGTACAGGTACATAAACTGTTTCACTTGACCTTTGTTTATGTACTTGTTAAGTACAGCGGGCAAAGTTCTGCGCATCGAACCTTGAAAGATTTTACTTTATTTTAACCTACTTCAAGAAAAAGAAAAGAATAAGAATAAATGTCAGAAAAGACGCTGGACACAAAATACGAGAACGGCAAACGGGAAAAAAAAGAACAAACTTTTTTGTTTACTCGCTTTTCCGCTTCTGCTCTGTATTTTGCGCTACTCTTTGTAATCAACAAAGTTGGCACATAAATACAGGCCTGACCGCTTCAATAGGATGCAGGAAGCGAGAGAAATTGTGAATGGTGCCCAACCAAAAGATACCCTAACTTTGCCAAAATGAAATTAAATCCTATCTAATGACTTAAGTTTAAATTTGATTATTCAGATAATGAGGATTTTAAATAAATTTGAATTTTGTTGTATGAAGTGTTATTTCATTTGAACAATAGTTCTTATTATCTTTGCCCACTCTGTATACCCTCTTAACATCTATTGGGTATGGGTATGGCAGAGCTTGCGAACGCCGCGTACTCATTATGTACAAAAGCAACAACAAGGCGACGGGCAACTGACGCGGAAATTTGCAAGAGCTTTAAATTAACAACCATTGTTGGCAGCGGGGCTCAAGTTTGCGTTGGGGTTGTGGAGCGGCGTGGAACAGCGTGGCAGCGCGGGTAGGTGGGGCATCACTCGCGCATTGTCAGCTGTCATCGTGTGGACTTCATTTTATGTGCCGACAATTTCTCATTATAAAAATTACGTCGCCAGCATCGGGCAGGCAGGACAACAAACAAGGACACCAATACAGATGCGTTGGTTGGATAGGGTGGACTGAGCAGTTTGAGGGGCTTGGAAATGGGCGGTGCAGACAACGGCATGACAAACAATTCTGCATAAATGTCAACTGTCATGGTTGCCAAATTTGTTTGAGAGAAAAAAGCCAAATAATTTATTGTCAGTTGCAGCTGGTCAAAAAACGAAACGAAAAAAAAACAGAGTTACCCAAATTAATATAAACTTTAAATGGAAAAGTTGTCAAGTAGTTTCGGCTCGAGCAAAGCTCATTAGCGCCCTCTAGCGACGACGACTGACGTTGTTGTCGCTCGGACGACAACAGGGCGACATTTTGTCTGGCATATTTGCAGCGGCCACATAAATCACAGTTGCATGTCATTAACTTGCGATAAAGCTGTCATAAACAATGCAACACATAAATTGAGTGGGTGGTGCGGTGGGGCACAGCAACAGCCGTGAGCGTGGGCGTAACAGTGGACGGGGCAGGCAGTAGGCCAGAACAATGACAACAAACTATGACAAATATGCAAATCAGTTGAATGCGCAACTGAAATTTGCAGTAGAAACTCGCGAAGTGCTCTTCTGCTCATTTATTTCTTATTGTGTTTGGCTGTGTGTGAGTGTGTGAGAGAGAGAGAGAATACGCTATTGTCAGCTTTGCATTTATGTTTAATAACTAAAGTACACTATTGAGCTGATTCGCATAACACTTAAAATTTAAAAATTCTTTAAGTAATAGTTGATTGAGCGTGATGCATTTCCTTTCACTTTGCTCATTTTTGCACTCATACAGAAGACTTCAAAATATTGTGCCAAGCTATTAATAAATATAACATAAGAATTCTTAGTAAAAATGTTTACAGAGTAAGTGATTAATGGCCATGTAAAATTTGTTATTTTTCAATGAATTTCTTGTCAAGCAGCCCCAAGTCTGTAATTTTTTGGAAGGAATCATGTGTCTACAATAGAAAAAGAAAAGATTCTTTGCCCGTTGCACATCATTTGTGTACCCTGTAAGAAGTAAAATCGATTCAGATCAAATTATGTGGAAGTCAGTTGTTATTCAACTGTTTCAAGAGTTTATCTTGGTTTTATGCTATCAAGTTCGCTCGAACTGTAATTTACTTTACTCTATGTATATTGTTTATGTTTTCTGCATTGCACATAACTTTTTCGTGCCTTTAATGACTTAATTTGAATTGCGGAAAACCAGCAAAAAAAATGCAAAACTCAAAAAAATAGCCGAAAAGAACAAAATATGTGAAGCCAGCGCCGAAAGAGCCATAAAAACTAAAAATGTGTGGGCCTTAGCACTTAACAAATTACAGCGCTGTAAAAATTACAAACTGCAAACTATTTTGGCCAACAACAAATGCAATTTGGCGAAAGAGTGGAAAAGTGGAAAAGTCTTGGGCTTCGGTTGGCTGGGAACTCATGCAAGTGCCGTTAGCTGGAAATTCAAGAACAAGTCGAAGGGCTGACGTGACGCTATGACGGGCTTCAATTACTAAGGAGTCAAGTTTGTGGTATTACGTGTGCATATATTGTGGTCCCATTCTGTGCGGTTTGTAGTTGACTGCATTGACATGTAAATGACCTTTAATTGATGGGGGCTTGTGCATTGATTGAGTACTGGGATCGCTGCCCGAGTCGAGGGTAAAGAACTTGATTTGCATTTTGCTGCAGTCCAGAGTTGTAATGGCGCCATTTGGCTATATATTGACACGCCTCCGCCCTGCCCTGCTTTGCACCGCTCCACTGCTCCGCCTCTCTTCAATGGTCTGGCTGTTAAAATATTTACGTGCGTGTCGGTAGCTTCTGCTGCACGATGGTGATGTCTGAGGATGAGGTGGTTGAGGCGAAAAAGCGCAGCCCGGCAAAATGAAAATTTATCGTGAAACACATACTAAAAAAAATGCCAAATCCGTAGCTTCAATCTTTGCACAAAATACATGTGTATGGGCAAGTTAATGGCTTTTTCATGTGTGCCTGTGTGTGCGGGTGTATCACATTTGGTATATCTTTGTGTGTGTGTGTGTGTGTCTGCCTGTGTGTGTATGGTTGCGCTGTCGCTTCTGCACTTCCGCCCTGCTCCGGAAGTTTGCATGTTTCTGTATCATAGTCTAGAATCTAAAGCGCGCTAAAACGAGCGCTTTAAAAAGGCACAAAACAACGACAGACAGAGAGAGAGAGAGAGAGAGAGAGAGAGAAAAACAAAACTTCAACCATAGCAAAAGGTTGCGCATTATTGTTGTTTGTTTATGATCTGGAATGGGCCATTGAAAAGCAGCAGGGAAGGCTGTATGGGACTGGGAATGGGCTTGGTTTCGGTTTGGGTGTTAGCTACCTAGCGGTTCACCCGATTGCCAGCTGCTCGCTCCGCTTGCCTCAGAGTCGATAACATGTCATTTGAGCGTCGCTAATGTCTTCATTTATTTTTAGTATATACGCTGCCGCGCCTCGTGCTAGCGCACAGTCATTGGCCCCGCTGCGCCGCAAACTATGTGTAGTTGGCCCAAATGACCAGCTCGCTGTTGACCCAACGAAGCTGACCATAATTGGACACGAGCTTGGGTTTTGTTTATACATGAAACTGGATGGCCACGTTAAGCATACCAGTTGGCTGCTTGCTATGCGATTTGACCCATTCGATTTGAGGTTAATGTGCGGCTAGCAGATGGAACGTTTCGCGTTATTATATGCTGCACCAAGACTAAATTTTCTTATGAATATGCTTTTTGTTTAGCATGCAGAGCACGCACTTGACGCATAAACTAAACGATCAACTTCATCAATGTGGCCAACACACACACACAAACACACACATACAAATTTGTTCGTCAAAGTGTCGATTATGCCTAAGTTGAAATGGCTAGCTGCACGTGAAGACCAGGCCAAAATTATGAAGTGCACAGTTCGTGGCAAAACACAAAAACTTTTGCTAAACTCTCTACTAACAATTGTCACGCACACACTCAAAGACTAACACACAAACGCACATTCGGAAAAGTTGGCATCTGCTGGCTTACAGAGGCTTCATTCGGCCACTAAAAACCTATCCAGCTGGCAATGCGCTGCAAATGAGCAAATGGACGCACACGCAATGCCAAAATTCACACACACATCCATATACGCATCCACAGCCATAATAGAGTTTGGCCTTTGTGCTTTAACGGCACAAAAGATCTGAGCCCTCGATGAGTTCCACGACTTGGCTAATTTCTCAATCAACAAACGAACGTTGCGGCCACCAAAAACCTTCTAATTGCGTCCATGCACGTGCGTGTGGATATGTGTGTGTGTACGAAAGAGCTAGATGATTAGCTGTTGGCAGGTTTCGTAATAGAGCATTACCAAATATCCAACTTTGCCAAGTTTGCACGGCAAGTTGGCTTTTAACAAAACTTCCTGGAATATTTTCACTTCAATAACTTCGTCAAAACTAACCCGATTTGAATGCTTTACGACATTTTACTCACGACTGGAACATCTGCATTTTATACGTTTATAAAATGAATATTCTTTGATATTTGTGTAGAAATATTATTATTTTTCTTTTAATCTTTCTGTTTGATTGACCTAAAGAGAAATATTTATTTGTTCTAAGGAATTGTTTTGAATAATTTTTGCCATTTTGCCGAAGTTCTCAACAGCTTATTTTACATTTGTTTGGAATGTGCATAAACTATATAAATGTTAAAAATGATATGTATTTAAAATATTTGCTATATTTAAAGTCAACTTATGAAAAAAATGTCGCATATGAAAAAAAATCTATAAAATGTAACTCAGCTAGCATGCAAATAAGAGGGTACGATAGAAGCGAAGCCTTACCTCATTTGGCACACAAACACATACACACAGGACCCCCTTTGAGGTAAGGAAAGCTGAAAGTTGGCTGGTGCTCTGCAAATGCCACAAAAGATGCGCAGCGCGCCGCAGTTTGGTGGTGCAAGTGTTGGGCACTTAACTCCCAAGGCGTCACCTAAGCTCTGCCCTTCATACACATCCACACATGCACATTACAATGTATATGTATATGTAAGCTCCATAGTACCACTGACAGTTCAAAAGGGCAACAAAGTACTAAAAATAGTGGAAATTACCGCAGGATATTCAAATTTCCACATAAAGAAGGTGCTTGCTGAGTGGTTGTGGCAACCCCTGCTGTGGCATATGTAGTCGTATATTTGTTACTGGGGGTCGACTAGGGGTGCGGGCAGTGAATGGTTCGTTGGTATCCTTGCACATGGCATGCAAGTGTGGAAAGTTGCGCCATAATAAACCTCAACTGAAATGCGAAATGCAAGTAGGAATGGCAAAAGAAAAGAATGAAAGAAAGAAAATAGCGAGCAAAGCGCTTGGAAAACACTTTGTATCGGAGCTGCCTCGTAGTTGGCAGTTATTTGGCTAGGATCAACCAAGGAGTAAGGACCAGTTGCCAGTTGGCAGTTGGCCTTTGGCATTGCGAGTGAGTTAGCGAGTGGGCGAGCGATAAGAATCGAATCCTTTTTGCATTGCATGTTAACACATGCAAATTGAAATGTCTAAATCATGCACATACCAACATACACCCAGTTGCACTTGCTCGCATAACTCAAATGGCAATTTAATTGCTCGCCTGCAGGCCTCTCAACTATGCCAAGGTGGAGAAAAACATAGAAAAAGAGAAAGAGAGTAATAGAGAGAGAGAGAGAGAGAGAGAGAGAGAGAGAGAGAGAGAGAGAGAGAGGGGAGAGAGTATATTGATTTGACTCTAATATGCTTTGACATAAAATGCACACAGTAAAGTGGCAGCCACAAACTCAAACACACTCACTTGCTGGCAACACAACCCACACACACGCACACACACTGCACTTTAAATATAAACTGAAATCTTTGAGGCATCATTTTGTGGCTGCTGCGGCCGATGGTCTATTCAGTTTTCCTCCGACCACCGTCGCTGCAACCCTGTGAAATACCGCGAAAATTAAATTGACATACTTGCGGTGTAAACTACACCCGCCTACAGCTGACCCATCTGCGGCTGACGCTCGCTGTACACCCACACCCGGCACCGCTGCTACCGTCACACTCGGCGTATAATTAATTATTGTCGCAACATCATTTATCAGGCTATGCAAGGACATACAGTTTCACTCCGTCCCAGTCGCATGTTTATTTATATGACTATCTCCCTCTCTCCCTCTCTCTCCCTCTTTCTGTCTCTGTCTACCATTGTCTTGTTGTTGTTGTTAATACTGTTAAAGTGTCGCTGAGCAAGTGCCTGTGGCAGATTATGGTCACAGTGCGCGAGTAAAGCTCGAGCAAACACTTAAGCGAGCAGCAGGAGCAGCTACGAGTTAACCAACTGACTGATGACTGTCATGTGCGTGTCCTGGCAGTGTCATGCATTCGTTCCACCTCCGCCTGCTCACTCCTAGGCCCCCTGAGTGTGTGTTTATGGCAATGAAAAATGATTTTTTTAATAAACAACTCTTGCTGTACGACTGTTCGACTGTATGTGTGTGTGTGTGTAGATGTGTGGGGGTGATTGAGTGGGCGTGCAGCTTTAACCACTTTCGTTAAACTGCCAAAATGGGACTTTCTTTTTGTTTCCAATTGATTTAAGCCAAATGTAAGGCTTAACTAATTTCTTTAACTGCATTTGACAAAATGATAAATGGCATTTACCTCCTATTTACAAATCGTTATCATTTGGCAGACTGTATCTGAGATTATACTCTGTCAATGCCAGCTATTAATAAGAATAATATGTTTGCTCGTTGCGCTAATACTTTAAGTCAAGTGGCTAATACTGAGCTTTCAATACAAATTAATTAATACGATAAATATTTATGCAATTTTGCTACGTACATACAAAAATACCTGACAAATGCCATTAAGCTGTGTTTGTGCATTTTTTAATATTTGTATTAAGTTTTAAGCATCTCTTTGACGTATTGCCTTTAAGCATAATTATGCTGTTAATTAAAACTATTGAAATTGCAACGATTCGCAACTTTATATGAATTTTAATTGTTATTTACATTCGGAGCAAAGACAATATATTTTGTATTTAAAGAATGCGCTTGAAAATGGCAGCAGCGGCAGTGCCAACAATAACAACAACAATAACAACAACAACCGCAGCTGCAATCATATTACAAATTAATAAAATTTAAATACAAGTACTTTCATCATTTTTGCGGAGAACTTTATTGAAATAATGATGTTGTTTGCCTACCGACTGTCCCTTTGATAAAATGCTGGTAATATTGATAATATTAACGATAATAGCCTGGTCTGGTTGGTCCTTGGATAAATGCACACAGGGGAATGACCACAATGCAGCATGATGAACATTTAACAGCAATTAATTGATCAGAAATTATTGGAAAATGAAAAACGAGCAGGCAAGGTGAGTAGGTGCACATTGAACATAATGAAATTTCGAGCTCATGTATTCATGCGTTTCATGAATGCAGAATCGTGTGTGTCGGCGGTCATAACTTTAATTGTTTGGGCATGTTAACGAGTTCGACCAGTGGTGGACCATGGGGTGATAATTGTCAGACATTGGGCGTTTCTATTACACATTCATACACTCTGCTGTGAATCGGTGTGTGGGTGAGTGGCTAATGGCTATTGAACGGCAGAAATCAATTTCACTGTTGACCAAAGCCTGCCATAAATATTTCATAAAAAAGAGCCAAGAACTTACCGACTGTACACACACACACAAAGACACATACACAGAGAAATGAAAGACAAACATTGTGCAAGTCCTTGCCCGGATACTCATGGCTAGCTAACCACACAGTCAGCAAACACGCAGCGATGCAGAGGCATGGGCAGGGGCAAAGGCAGACGCTGAGTATGCTTTGCCAAGTCTGGCTTGTCTCTGCATTTATTATTAAAAAAAAGAAGAATGATAAAGAGAAGTGGATGGGCAAAGCAATTGAAAATCAGCGCAAAGTCAAACGAAATGAAAATCCATAAAATCAGATTTCAAAACCGACAAACAGATCACGGACCAATGCAGCAATGCCAGGACACTTGACGCTACAGGGCGTGGAGGATAAATGTCTGTCAAGTATGCGCACTTCACTCTCACCGTTTGTGTGCTCTTGTTGCCGTTTCCTTTCTGCAATTCATTTATATTTTTGCATTGCATTTCAAGTTGTTTATCGATAAAAACGCAAAGGAAAATCCCTTGAAAGAAGAACCACAGCCCTCGCAAAATACGTAAATCACTGAAAAGTGGTTTGGAACGCTGCCCGCTCCCATAAATTGTACAATTTATGTATAAGCGTGTGGGTGGTTGATTATGGTTGTCCTGTTGTGCCCTCGTGCCAGTTGTATTGGAAGGCGTATAAGTGAAGTAATAATAACAACAATAATGGATTAATGATTGTGATTGTGCTGGCCAAAAGCATATATATAGCAACACAGAGACAGCAGCGGATAATGTTTTATGAACTGCCTTCGGCTAGCTCTAGGCGATTCCCGGCATTTGTCAACAGTTCTTTGCCACAAAATTACATACCATAATAAAAATGCGTACGCATATATAAAGTACATGTCTGACACACTATATAGATATAATCTTGAGTAAATTGTGCAGAGCTAAACAATAAATAATCAACCATAATTGAACAGGTTAAAGCATGATAGGGAGAGCTTTAAGCTCTCTGTTCGCTCAATATAATATTATCTGCAATTATATCCAACAAACGAGCTTTAATAATAGAATAATTTATAATGCCACTATTCAAGCATTTTTACTATAAACCAATTCTAGAGCAGAGCAAATCAGTTTCGCCAACTGAAAGAGTTCAGATTGCATCTCTGCCAATTGCAAGGTACTATAAAGTAAGCTTTTAGCCTTGAACATGCTTAATTGCACTTGATTAATAAAACAGGTATCATAAGCAATTCTGATCTGCTGAAATGGCTCCGCATCTCAAATCTCCAATTATTTACTCGATGTGCCAAAACGAATCTTGTTACTTTTATTATGTGTATGTGCATATGTGTATATTATATATGTGTATATGTGTGTGTTTACATAGATGTCTATGTGTGTGTTGTATACCATGATACTTTGGTTATTTCAGGCATTGTGGATTGCTTTGCTGGTGTGGTTGTGTTTATTTGCGTGCGGAAATGAACACATGAAGGCCTACAAATGCCGAGCATAAAAATACAATTACTCCCACTTCCGTGTCCCGGGTACAGAACTCAAGAGGCTGAAGGCCACAAACACAAATCTTTCATAGTGAAGTTGGCACATAAGTTGGGCTTTTATAGCCGCACTGATTTCTATTTTAATACTAATATATGTGCATGTATATGGGCGTGCGTGTGTGTGTATGTTGTCGATAAAGCAATGAGAAAAAAATATACACAAGTATATGTACTTATGTATATACTTGGAAAGGAAATGTCATAATACACATAACTGATACATATATAATAAACCGCTTGAGGGCATACAGCGGGAGCTGTAAACAATGCGATATCAAATGTTGACTTGCCCACATGCTCAGCCAAGATGAAGAAGACTAAGAAGACGAGGAAGAAGAAGAAGAAGACTTAGGAGGAGTAGCCGTTGTTGCTCTAGGCGGTTCCTTAGCTTTGCCTGACAATCAAAACAGAGACAGCCACATAGAGGCAGAAAGATAGAGAGAGAGAGAGAACGGTGAGAGTGGGAGTGAGAGAGGAAGCAAATGTGATATGCTATAACGCTGGCTGTTAGCTCGTATAAGCATGTTAAGAGCAGCGATGGCGGCGGTAATGTTCGTGATGAGCTGCTCAATGACACGTGCAGCCCATGCGGCGTATGTGTGATATAATTTGTTATCGCCTGCTGATGACGTTTTCCTCGCTGTGCCATGCTGCGACCAACGTAATAATTTCTGGCTGTCGGCTCTTTAATATTTTCGCGCCTAATGAAAAGTAGATCTCCGTCTATAGCGCCATGTTGAGGCAGAGCATTTACATCATTTGTCACGACAGAGTGTGTATGTGCCATGCACACACACACATACACCACACACACATAAAGACCACATACACATACACACATGGGATTATCTTCAAATTTTTCTCTTACCCTCTTTGAGATTTTTTTTATGCTTGCGCCTCTAGCTGTTGGCAATTTGTTGTGCGCTGATAGCAGATAAGCATTTGATGAGGTTTATTATTAAATTAGAGATTGCTCCTTATGCGCATAGCAACCAGAGAAGAAGCAAAATACTGAATCCGAAGTTAGCTTTAAGCTGCTTACGCAACAAAATTCTATTTCCACGCCTGAAGTAGTATTTCGCAATCTGTAACAAAATCGGTTTATTTGACTTACAGTTGAAATAAAACTTTTAAATTAAAAAATACTCGCATTGCACAACTTTTAATTTAATGGAAGCATAAAGTAGTATATCAAATATAATCATTGTAAAAAAGATATTCACAATGTGAATGAATAAATATTTGTTATGGCTTACAAATATGTATTTATAAATCGTTTACATGCAAATATTGCTTTAATAAAAATCAGCATGAAAAATATCAAATGCTATCAATTTCAAATGAGCAATTGCTTTCAATGCAATCAAAATATGGAAAACGCAATCAAAAGGAATATTAAATAGAAATCAAAAACTAATAATATATATAAATATTGGATATTTACATTTAAGTAATTCATATTTTATAACGATTTTTGGTTGTTCTTGCAAAAAAGTCAAATTTCATTTCATTCTGCCAGTTTGAATTTGGTTAACAATGCAAAAGTGAAATGCGAAATTCAATTAGGTCTAAAATAAGTCCACAAAGGATATACAAATCGCCCGACTTAATGTTGTATTCGTTATGTGTGTGGCAAGTCAAGCTTGAGAGGCCACACACACACACACACACATATATACACACAGTCAGAGAAATTCACATAACCAGAAGAAGGCAACCTTACACATACATACATCGTGTGCACTGTAATAAGTCTGTTTTAATAATTTAAAATATAAATTGCCACAGGCACACACACATTTGAGATATTTTAACCGCAAGCAATTTAAATATTAAATGAGTAAGGGCAAGGCATATACGCAGAGAGAGAGAGAGAGAGGGAGAGGGAGAGGGAGAGGGAGAGATATATAATCGCACAGAAGAACAGTTGCCAAATGCATGCGTACAGTTATACATTTATGTGTCGAGTTACTCATGGCCAAAATCCATGGAGGCTCGCTTCAAAATCCCAACTCACAATCTCATCCACTCCCTAGTCACTTTCTCTTGTTATTCTGTTTCTCTAGCAACCACAGTGCCTGTTCTCACTTCCTCCCCGCTCTCTCTCTCTCTTTCTCTCTTGGTTTCTCTCCCTTTTTCTCGTTCTGCGTGTCTGCCTGCCCCTCCATTGCCTTCTGTGTGTGCGCACGTCAAGTCAAATAAATTTAATAACGCATACACATACGGCATAAAAGCAACACACGCACGCACACACACGTGCTGACTGAATGGCTGCCTGGCATATGAAGTTACGCATACGCCAAGTGGGACCAAAACAGTTGCCAAGTCGAGCGCTGCTGTTTGCCTCGCTGCCTGCCTCATTGTTTGGCAGCAGCAGAGTGTGGTGCATGGTGGGGCCATGCCCCAAGACGCGTCAGCGACCGCAGCCTCGTTGCCAGCGTCTGATAACAATGCAAATTTGAACGCGACGTATGCGCAGTATTTGTAGGTTGTGTGTGTCTGTGTGTTGTGTTTGTTGTGTTTCCTTTGCAATTGCGTTTGCTTTAACTTTGCATACTTTTGTGCGCTCGCAGCCAATGCGCTGTTTACAGTTTTAAGCACTCTACCAAATTGGTCATAAATATACAAGCACACACACAAACACACACACACACACACTCACACACACATATATATTCATATACATATGTATACACATTTACCGTTTGCATTGTATGTATTTTGTAAGCTGGCTGCCCTGCATCGATTTTATAGCCGGCCTTTTGCCAATTTTACGTTTACCGTTTTAACGAACAGCTCACATGCTGCGGCCATAAAGTGCCTCGCTGATAGCCGCACAGCCATAAACTGAACTCACACACACGCACATATCCGTACACCAATTGTACACACACCCACACACACACACACACACACATGCAGCCCATTTACACATCATCTGACTTGCGAGCTGCTTTAAAATTATCAATTGCACCATTAACCGCTGATAAGTGCACAGCTCTGTCAGCTGGCAGCCCTTACAATCATCGATTTTGTATCTCCCTAGGTACTAAATACACTTTACCGAGCAAAATACATCGCAAGCTTATAATCCGCTTATTTTCCGTCTAATATTGACTCATTAAATGAGTTTTGGAGATTCTGTGAATCTGGACTTTAGATCTAATGACAGATTTCTGCACTTGTTGTCTTGATGTCATTTGTTAACATTTGTTTACATTACGAAAAATTGTTTAACTGAATTTTCATATTTTTATATTTAATATATCTAATTTTTAATTATATAATATTATGATAGATAAATAGATAATATAAAGAAAATAAATAAATAATAAGATCAGCTCAGAAAAAACAACTACAAACCGTGTCGTTGCGGCTCAATCAACTATTGCTGATAGCCAAAAAACCCAAAAACCCAAATTTCGGAGCTGCCAATCTGAACAAGTTCGAATCATGATTTTATGTAAAATATCTGAAAAATGCCTGCATTGTGTTATATAGAGACCAGGCTGCGTTACTGCCGCTTAAATTTGGCATTGATATCTCTTATCAATCGATCAATCATCTGCCGCAGTGCATTTAACAACTGACAGCAACAAGCAACGTGGCAAGGCAATATGGGCCGTTTTAATAATGCAGCTCAATTTCACAGGCTTGTTGGTGTCGAAGACCAGTTAGGTGCCCATGCTGCTTGCAGCTCGCCTTTGTTATGCATGCGCATATGCGCCTATGTCAACATGAATATGCGAATGCGAAAACGTAGCAAGAGCCCCAAATCAAATTGCTGCAACATTGGTAAGCAGTGCTTGACTCGGATTGCCTTGGCTTAGCTGGCGTTGGCTTGGCTGGTTGTTTGCGATTGCCTCGTCGCGTTGCATCGATTGTTTGTGCCCAATTGTCTAAGCAATTTGGTGCACAACAACAATAACAATTGTGGGAAAGGTTACACAAAAGTCATGAGAAAATTTAACCAAATGTAGCAAAAACCTACGGCTGTTGTTGCTATATTTGTTGTTGATGTTGTTATTGTTATAAAGCTTTCACAGCACACGGCAGCAGCAACATCAAGAGCAACAGAAACAAATTTAATTGAAAATGAGTTCAGGTCCTTTCACTTTGTGCTGGCAGCAATGCCTTATCATCTGTTTGTCATCGCACACGACATACGGCGTTGTAATCAATAATTAAAACTCACCTGGTTGCATCAAGATAGACGCTCCTGCCACCAATGTGCCGAGGAGCAGAGTCTAGCGCAATGTGCATGCGATAACATTTTCTATTAGCCATGCTCGAAAAGTGCCATAAATATCATGTCAAATGAGTTTTATGCTTACCAAGCAAGCAAACGATAAAGGATACCTTTACATGTGTGTGTGTGTGTGTGTGTGTGTGTGTGTGTGTGTGTGGGTGTGGGTGTGCTTCTAAGGACTCAACTGGCAGCTATACGTGGCAAAACTGTTGCCTCTTGTGTGCAGCATATGATGCAAATATTTCATTCATGACGCTGGTAAATCTTCTTTTGATTGCACTTAATACTTGTCACAGCAACAAAAAAAAAATTGCAGCATATATACCACACACACACAAACACAAACACACATCTCCGACAGTTAACAAACTAAAAAAATAAAGAATAAAAAAAAAACAGCTAGCGGTAGAAGGAAATCATAATAATCCAACATGTTTGCATTCAAATTGAGAATTTCTACAACCAGACAGCGAGTGCTTCATGTGTGTGAGATATGAGTATAGCTGCGTGTATGTGTGTATGTGTGTGTGTGTGTGTGTGCGCTATCTATAGGGAAATCTCATTTCATTTCCAGCATATGCAGCCATACGAGCAAAGCCTTTTGTAGTCAAGTCTGCGCTATTCAGTTTGCCAGTTAAAAATCAGGTTTCTCGGCACTTTTTTCAGGCTATCAGACAAACAAATCTACACTAACAAACCAGCACAGACACACACTTCTCTAATATGTATATGTATATATATATATATATATATATATATATATATATATCTGAGGAAATGAAAGACACCTTTTGCCGCAAT
The DNA here is from genome assembly GCA_035045365.1 of Drosophila leonis. Taxonomy (NCBI): domain Eukaryota; kingdom Metazoa; phylum Arthropoda; class Insecta; order Diptera; family Drosophilidae; genus Drosophila; species Drosophila leonis. The sequence continues at coordinate 735,941 of JAWNPC010000307.1, read as the reverse complement.
TTATCGTTTTGGTTAAATCTTAAATCTTCCATTCAAGGACTTTGCTGCTGTGCATTCAGTTCGTGAGCCTTTTGTATGCAGGACTTGCTCCATATATACATATATACTTTTTATTTTGTATGACTGTATGTGCGTTTGCGTGTGCTTGTTACCTTGGTAATTCAATTGAATTGCCGCTGTATGCTGGTATTTGCATCCTGGTATTGTAAAACATGAATTATGATCTTTATTGAAAGCGCAAATGCCGCCAACTCTGCAAAAGGTGGCCAAAAATATTTAAGCTGTTTGCACATAGGATTTAATGTGTGTTATGGGATACGTGATGTGTGTGTCTGTGTGCATAGGATTAGAATTGCATATCCAATTGTCAACTGTGCCAACAGGTGTGTCAAGAGCTTCACATTTCCGCTTATTATCAGCTACTTTGCCAGCTACTCACAACTCCAAATTCTCAACTTTTTGCATCTTCACAGTCGCGAAATATTCAAAGTGTCTGCTTGTTAACAGTCTGTTTGAAATGTGATGGCAAAGCGAGAAGGTTGGCGGAGAGAGTGAGACAGAGAGGTATTCTAAAACTTTTCACATCTACAAATTGGTCTTGCCTTCAACCGCAAAAGTGCACGAGCGCCTTTTGACTTCCTCAGCTTATTTTTTTCTTACACTTTTCCCATTCTATATCTTTTGCTTCTGCTTAAATGCTCTGTCTCTGTTACACTCACGCTTGTGGCAAAATGAAGCATAGCAGGGCCAAAAAAATGCGGCTAACAATGCTAATACCCGAAGAAAATCCCAGCGAACAAAGGGAAAAGCAACTTTCACAGTCAGTTTGCAAGTTCGACCTTCTGAACTCAGCCCGAAACTCTTCACTTGCTACTGCTTATATACTAATATGTGCACATATAAATATATATAAATATATATATATATATATATATATATATATATATATATATATATATATATATGTGTGTTATATATTTACTGCACACCGTTTCACTCTCGCATTGCCCATCCTTTGGCGACAAACAAATCCAACAAGCAACTTTTGTGTAAAACTTTATGCATTTCACTGGCGATGAAAACGCAAAAAAAGGAATGCAAAAAAAGCAAATGAAAAGGGGAAAAAAGTAACGGCAACTTTTCCTTGATTTTAAAGTTAAAAAAAAATAAATAAAATAAACAAAAAAATGGCTTGTCAGTCGGTGTTGGTGAACATGTGTCCTGGCTGCTGGAGCTGTTTTCTTGTTTGCTTCTTTTTTTTTTTTGCCTTTTATTGTTCGCGCTTTTGTTTTTCTTGCAGCGCCTTAGGCTACGGTACGGCAAAGGATACGCCGCGGCGTTTGCGATAACTTTTTGATGTTTCACTGTTTACGGCTGTCAAGCTGTCCTTTCGCCATGTCAAAATTATATTATGAATTTCTGGGCCGCTTGACACGCCGCATCGCCACAAACCACCGCCCGCCCTTCTTTAGCCCTATGCTTCCCTATTTGCTCGCAGTTGTGTCTTTGTGGTGAATTTTGTCGCGTTCGTTTGGGCGCGTGCCCTGCCCATTGATTTGCATAAAAATGTTCACAAATATTTTTCATTTTATATCAATTTATATCAACGAAAAGTAAATAAAAAATTTTTATAAAAAATAACATAAATAATGAAATCGTTACAGCAAAAAAGATGACAAGTAACAAGCGAACAGCCATATGTTTTCTAGTTCACTTCCAAAGGCAAACAGCTAAAAGATTGACAGGAATATCTAGCCCTTATTTTAAGCACTTACGTTACTTTATTTACCTGAACAAAATTTTCCGTAGTTTTCAGTCAGGTTTATTTCTATATCTTCTATAGACATTAGTAGATAATTTTCAATAGGGAACAAGCAAGTTAATGGATAGTAATAAATCAAGGAAATAAGAAAATATCTAGTTATTTGTTGAGTGCTAACAAATTTCAAATTTCAAATTACACCTTACTTTACTCATGTGTAGAAAGCGACTATGAAGAGTGGCAGGAATGAAATAAATGTATTAATTTAATTCTGAATTGAAAATAATATATAAAATTTGGAATAATAAGGGTGTCTTGAAAACTTGCACAAATTTCATTTCAAATTTTAAAAAAATGATCCTGGACGCTACGTGTGCTTTGAAATAGTAGTAGCATATGTAAGCTTTCCAAAGTGACATGACGATACATCAGCTTCTTGAATCAAAAACCTATCCCTCACTCACTCACTCACAATTTTATTGGGGCGCTCTTGAGTGCGGGGCAAAACACATACTGTGGCAGCATTTGTGGGGCGCTAGGCAAACAAGTCCCTTTATGTTTTTGTTTGACATACGGGTATATAAAAAATATATACAAAATTCAATTTGTTTGTGTGAATTTCTTGACTCGCGACTGCTGCAAATAAAATCTACATAAAATACTCTCTGTCCTCTTTAGCCGCCATGCCTTCTCTGTGCCCCCAAATGTTGTCGCTTGATTTGTTTGCTCTGGAGGGATATCCCTCCCACTCAAGCATAACATTTTTGCTCCCTTTCCGTCAACATCTCCAATATCTACTGTTGCCCGCCCAGCTGTTTGCCTCTTTTGACACTTTGACTCCAGAGGGCCCGCCAGGCTTAATATAAATAAATAAAATATTTTGCGGTTGCTTGACGGTACTCGTGCTGTTGCCAAATTAATTGAAAATGCTTTTTTTCTTTTCAATTTTCTTTTGCCTAAAATACGTTTGCCAAACGCAAATCAATTCCAATTATAAGAAGTCACTAAATGCGTAAGAGAAAATAATAATGGACGATAAGAAGAGGCAATGGATCTGCGTTTGATTGAATTAAATGTGTAGACATTATGATTGTGTGTGTGTGTGTGTGTTAGAGTGTGTGTGCAATTAAGGCTATATATATGGCTAAATAAGCCAAAGGCTGGCTTCAACAATTTCGATGCGCCTGCAAGTGAAACTGAGCCAAAGTCTTGCTCTCAGGCATTCCTGTCACGATTTTCGATTTGCTTTGCTTTTAAAACACACAAGTGTGTGCCTACATGTGTGTATGTGTGTTTGTGTGTGTCTTATTTACAATCAATTGTGCTTTAGACGTATTGGTCTAGAAACTTTTCTAAAATGCCGCAGTACATCTACGTACATCTTCGGGTTTGGGAATAAAGCGAGGCACGGAACAAATCTTGAGAAACAAGCGCTTAATTTAATTTATTTTTTCCCCCATTTCGTTGGTGTTGTTGTTGTTGTTGTTTTTGTATTGGTCTTTGTTGTTGTCAGGCACGAAATGTAGCTCATTAATTTTGTTTTATTTCATTTTAGAGCCGCTTCAATTGGCATTAAATGTTCGAGGATTTCTAATGAGGGCAACCCGGAGAAAAGTCAGCAATTTTTGGGCTATTTGGCTTTACATTTTATGCAATTCACGTTTCGCTCGCTGTCTGGGTTGCCTGGGCTTTCTAACTGTCATCAATTGTTGGCCAGCTGGGAAAAACATTTTTGTTCATCAAGCTTTCTTATTGCCTGCACTAATGATAATTGATATTATAATTGAGTTTTATCAAATCGATATTTCCTAGCTGCGTCAATTTTCAATTAGTTTGCGTGCAGCATTATTATTGGCCTTATCCGCATGTTAAGCTGAATGAGAATTTCAAAGACTTTGCTTTGTCAGCTTAAGAATAAACTTTTCTAATTTCAGTTTCCCACTTACTGCTTGCTCGCTAAGGTGGGAAAGTTTTGATTCCCATAAATTCAGAGAAGCTGAACCAAATTTCAAGTGCTTGTCCAGGTATCTCTTGACAATAAATCTTGACAATCGAAAGCAAAAATAATTTGGATAATGAGACATGCCTGTCATTTGAAATGGCATTAAATTTCAAGCAGGAAGCTCCTTTCAAGTATATCATAAAAGCTCAAACACTAAGTACGGGCATTACTCACTCGCCCTATTGTTGTGCAGCTCATCAGATGCTTACCTGCAAATAAGAATTAAAGAGTGGGTTAGCAAACAGACTGATTGATATGTATTGTGAGTGTTGTGGGGCAAACGCTAATTGCTTAGCCTCGGCACTACTGTGGGATACAAGTTACAGGAAACAGAGCATAGAGTACAGAGGTCCTGTCCCTGCGGGCATAATTGATCAATATTTGGCATGCCAGCAGACAGACGTTGAGTGTCGACAGGCAAAATGGCAGACATGCAAACAAGTCATCAAGGTGGCAAAAATAAAACTAGCAAACTGCGTTATAGCTTTGGCTCGCAATTTAAGACTTCTCTGTCTTAAAGTAGAACTCTAACGGTTTAGCTTACAAAAATGTTGAATAAACTGTGTCATTAGCAATCAAAGCAAATATTTTCAGATTGTTACCAACAACTAAGAAGAAATTTAGATCTGAATTGGTTTCGAGCTTTCAGTTGGCAAGTTTTATCTTAGATAAAATACTTATTAATAATGAGACACCAGTTTTTTGGATGTATATTTCATAAATGAAGAGCTAAGCTTAAGTAGTGAGTTAAGTGAAAAGTTTGCTAAATTGCAATTGCACATTTGAAATCATTCTGCTTCAGCTTTTACTCTGTTCCACACTGCCTCAGCTAGAGCTGAAATAGTTTCAGTTGAGTCCTCTGTCATCATCTCTGAATCCTTATAAGAAATATAATTTTCAATTTATACTTTTCATTCGTTTGTTGTGTGCATTGCCAACCAAACACAAGCAGCAAAATTGTCATTATCTTTTAATTAACTTTCTCGAGCATTGCAAATGATGAAAGTTTTTTAAATTTCTTTTATTATTAATTCTGTTGCTCTAACCGGATTGGAGGAGTCTGTTTTGTGTTTATCTTATGATTGCTTTTAGTTTTGCCCGACAGTTTTCCATGCCAAACAGAATTTTCCTTTTCATTATGCTAATGTTTGCCAGGCTAAATAATTGTCAAGCGCAACAAAGTGGGAGGACGACAAATGTTGGAAAGTAATTGCAAAACGAGACATCTGGATTTTAAATAGACAAATGATAAAAAACCAACGAGAACAGCGAATTGTTGTTTCCAACTTTAAGCCAATGTTTGTTTATTCCCTTCCTCACTCGTCTCCTCCTCCTTCTATAAGCCGCTTAGTGTAACTACCAGAATAGGCAGCTTGTTGGCTTTCCCACGTTGATTGAATGATTAACATAATCGAAATATAAATACAAAAGAAATCCCAATGGAACAAATAATTTTGGTCAGCCACAAAATCGTATTAAATCAAACATAGGAAGAGAATTTCTTTCCTTTCAAAGTTCTTTCCAGCTCTTAATTGAATTATTACAAAGGTTTTCTCTGTTTACGCAGGCGCAATCCACTCTTGCCACAAAGCAACCTTTTGGCTGCCACGATCACGAAACATGAGACCCCGTTAGGCATGAGTAAGCCACAAAGTTATTTCCGAGTGCATCGTGTGGTAACAATTCTTGCTTTCTTGACGACGTACTGTGAGTAGGCAGCCCCCAGATGGAATAGAATAGAATTTGTCAGACTTAATAAGTTAGGGTCTCTTCAAAGAACTTTAAGCTGCAGGTTCATTCAACTTGCTTCTCCCATTTTCTACGACTGAGCCATAAATTCGTTGGTCGAGCATAAAAATGTCGGAACAGTACGATATGGTGCTCTCTGTTCTCGGATTGTTGTCATTAAAAAACATGAAAAGCGCTTTCGTCTGATAATATCAACGTGCGGCTTGTTCAATAATTTATGCGCATTGTGCCAACAATAATCGTAATTAATGTGATAAGGAATTGAATAACTACTGCGATGTGAACAACAGCCAAATCAATACGCAAAACCCGTCCCAACGGGCCTGCCCACGCGCCTCAATTCAAAAATTATACCAAAAACGACAGAAGAAAACAGTCATTAGCCAAAGTATATGGCTTCGACAGAGAGATTCATACAGTATGTTTTGGGTGAGAGTGGGTAAAACCCATAGACGAAGCAGAGCTAGAAAGAAGTAAGAGAGAAGTATACCTGCTGCGGAATACCCTATTCTCTGCATGGACGTAGCTCAAGGCCATAAAATGGGGTGGGACAGTTAATCAAGATACTATCATTAATCCAAGAAACTAACTTGGTGACTACAACTAAAAATAGAAACACTACATTGTGACTTGAAAATAATATATTGATATATGTGGTACATCTAGGAGGTAATCGGACTTTAAAAATATAACTGACATGGGTTTGATTGATTGATGGGTAAAAGATTATGAGTATGCTGATCAGATTCGATAACTTTTTTTCACTTTTTCTTGAGGCTTAGTTGACCTCAGCACAAAACCTATATACCCGATCTCACTTTAAGCAATAGTTTATTTAAATTTACGAACAACTTAAAATCAATTTTATGTTTATGACACTTTTTTATTGTCTTCGTCTTCGTCTTCTTTTTCTTTGGTACTTCGATGAGTTCTTGGCGAGTCGCACCGCACAGCGGGTCAGTTTTCAAATGTTCATCAGTAAACTTTATTACATAGATAGAGATTTTTATATATGAATACGTATGTGGGTTTGTGTCTCTGTTCGATAATCGCTGACCACACGTAGATAGTGGCTGTTGGGTGAGTTCGTAATAGGGTCATAAGGTCGTAAGGCAACGCAACGCCGATTTTAATAGCATTCTAAGCAGCTAAACCATTCGACCCATGGTTCCATTTACACATGCATGTGGGTGAGTTTGAATTTGTGTATGTATATATACATATATATATATATATATATATATATATATATATATATATATATATATATATATATATATATATATATATATATATATATGTGTGTGTGTGTGTGTGTGTGTGCATATATAATTTGTTTTCCGATGTTTAGGCAAATGCCAAATCACACTTAAACATGAGTCACACGAGCCATTAAAATTGCACGATTTGGCCATTTCGCTGGCCACAAAACTGATTACAATATAATTTCAACTGTCCCCAGCAATTTGTCCATCAGAAATATATAATTCAAAGAGTGCCAATTTGTTTTCACCTTAACATATACATATGTGAGTATATAGGGCAACTGATTTTCTAGCAGACTATTTGGTTGAATGGGCAACTGCCTTTTCCCAGAATGTGTAATTATTAAGGCGCTGCTCGCTCCCAGAGGAACGCAAGGCATTAGCCAGCCGAGCGTTGAGAGTGCGAGTCGAAATGTCTCTCAGGGGACTTCTTTTATCAGAGCGCGGTCATCGTCTGTCCAGTTTTTACCTATCTCAACGCCGCTAATCAGCGGCTTCCATCTACTGCCAGTTCCTCAAGTATGCCTCAAGTGTTCAAGGGACATCGCTCAGCCAGCCATGACGTTTGTCTTTTTATTCGTGCTTGCGCCCACATCTTATATGAGCGCTTGAGTGCTTCGTGGAGAACTCGTTAATTACTGAATGCATCGTGGAAAATGTTTGAGTTTCATTGAGCTCCGTTTTCATTTTCTTTTACTACTCGTCTTTAACTGCTTAATACACGACAACCTTAGGTATTATTATTGGTACAAAGTTTATATTATTTTTGTGTAGATGTAAATTTAAGTCAAAGCTATACTACGACGGTATTTTCAAAAAGATCTCATCTAAATATATTTCTATACTTGTCAAGTATTATTGTGAATAAATATATGTATAGGTGAGTGCAGGTATTTATTAGTCGGATACTTTTATTTATTTTCCCCTATCTATAGCTGGGCTTAAGCGCGTCTTCAAATTTCCCATTTCTTATGTTCACATTGTTGTCGCCCTACTTCCTATATACATTTTTCCATTAATTTTTAATATGAAGAGCGCATTTCGGCCGCCTGATGTTCGGCATACATTAAAATTGGCTTTAATTTAAATTATGAACAAATTTTCATTAGGGGATAGAGCAGAGGTCAAGTAGTCGCCAGGCTCTGACGCCTGTCGGCTGTCGGCTGTCGCCTGGACTGCTAATGAAGTTCAAATATTTAGGGAATTAGGCAGCGGAAAGACACCAAATTCGAAGTTGGAAAACCTTTGGCGCTTCATGCTAATGACAAATGCTTTTATCTTTGCAAACACAAAACGGCAAAAAGATAAAAATAATATGAGAAAAATTAAATGAAAAATTGTTGGCAACCTGCTGCTGCGGATGCTGCTGCCACTCGTGTAATTATACCCTTCGCACGGGGCGCTCTAAATAGTTAATGAAGTTTGCAAACTTTGGCTGGAGTTTTACGTGAAAGTGAGCAAGCCAACTGACCTGGAAAATGTAAAATGCTGAGCAGAAAGAAAGAGAGAGAGAGAGAGAGAGCAATATTCGCCAATAACTGATTACCCAAACAAAGGTGGTAAGTTTTCAGAATTAATAATAAATAATAAGCACTTTAATAAATTAATGTTATAATCAGTAAGAAGAGGATGAGGTAGTCGATACACCCGCTTACTTCTCTACATTTACCTACATATCATTATTTGATCTCTTTCATTCTCTTTCATTGTTTGTTAGAGTATCAAAGCTTCGACTTAAGGCCAACTGTTTGGCTAGTTTTTATTTTTGGTCGCCTCATGCTGACCCTAATCATTATGCTGGGCCTGGCTCGGCCTAGCTAGTGAAAAGCGGCAGCAGGAGCAGCGAGAGGGAGAGAGAAATAGAATGAGCTGGGAGTTAGGGAAAGCAGCAGCTTGGGACCGTGAAAATTACACGTTTTTTGCTTTGAGGTTACAATATTACATGCCAGGTGGGCGGGTGGGTGTTCGCTCGCCAGGTGGACGGTGCCTTAAATTTATGCATTCTTTTTTACGTTTATGTTGCTTTAATTAAATTTCTCTTTTTTTGGCCGCTAATTTCGACGTTTAGGCGCGTCTAATGTTTCTTGTGGTTCTGTTACTTTCATTGAAATGGGAAAATATGCTGGAAATGTGGAAGTGCGGCTGGCACGTAGGCGTGGCAGCTAATTGGCCCGCCAGAGGTTTATTATTTATACATTCTTGTTTTTTTATTTCATTTTCTCTCGGCGGGGGGTATATGGCCATAATTTATGTCTTATTTACACAAAGCGCATGTGACAACAGCTGCTTGGGCTGGGTTTAATTACGAAATCGATTTATAAAGCAAGCGCTAATCAAGTCGCTCGATACGGTAGGGTACACAAAGGAGTCGGCTAGACATGGTTTCGCAGCGATCAGGTGCACGAATTTTTATAAACATAGCGCTACCATCGACAGGGTAGAATTCAAAAGAATGAAAATATAAGGCAATCGAGCTCAGGTAGGGACCACAAACAATGCAGCCAAAGTCAACAGATAGCGTTGGAAAAATAAATGAGTTTTTCCACTCCGCGTGCAGCTGAAGGCAGCTGATGAAGGCATTAGGCAAGTGGAAAATTGTGCATTGTGCACGTTCATAATGGAACAATAACCCTTGGGACGTCGTAAAAGCCATAAGAATGTCGCGGTAGGGAATGGGGTTTTTACCTAAATTCATGATTAAATAGGAAAATGAATAAATTAATTCAATTTCGACTCGTTCGGTTAGCTTGAAGATCTTAATTAAAGAGAGGCCCACAAGTCGTGCAATCTTGTGACGTCAGTGAGCTGATCTTTGCGCTCTTTAGCCACGGAAGCGACTACGATTGATAAAGCTACTTAAGACAATGTGTTGAAGTGAGTGCGAGAGAGATAGAGACGATGAGAGCGCAAGATTGAGCGACTTGCAATCAGCTGAGCGTGTCAACAAATATGGCGGCCAAGTGAGTTGCTTTTGTGCGTTAGAGCAACAGGCGTTTGCTCAGCTGCTGAGTCATTGGCAAAAGCCACAATTGATGCACTGAGAAAAAAGATAGGGTTCAATGCACTTGAAGAATCGAAATTGTATAACAAAATTGTATAAAATGCATTTGAGTTGAAAGGCAATGCCTTTTTTGACTTTTTGTTAACAAACTCATAATTTCGCTGAGTGTAAAGACAATTGCTAAGTTTCAAAAACAGCTGTCAAAGAGTATAAAATAAATATTTGAGGCAGAGTTATTTTTGTTAAATTTGAAAGTTTTGCTTAAATGTACAACAATGCAGAACAGATGTACTTATTGTATATACATATGTACACACATACATACATACATATGTACATACATACACATAGTATAGTCGTAGACAAGTACATTTGTATCTAATTTAAAAAAAATAAAATAAACACTGTCATAAACAACACAAAGACAACAAAACAAACAATATTGAGTGTCATTGTTGCAAAAATAAAAAACAAACAAACAAAAAAACGACACATAGACACACACACACACACACACACACAGTGAAACACAGATGTCATGTCGTTTCACAAATGGTTTTTAAATTTTTGCTGACAAACTTTTACTGTCTGGGCCCGTTGGCCATAGCAGTAACCGTAACTGCCATTACAATTATGGCAACTTTCTACTAACGTGGCCCTAACTAGATCGAAAAAGGCCATGTCGTAGCATCTTGAGCATTTCGACTTCGACTGCTGTTGTTGTGCTTAGCAGACGGTTAAATGACTTCCGTAGCAAACTGAAACTTGATTTATCTTCTTTTGGCCCATTGTTGTTGGCGTTGTTGTTGTCTTTCATCTGAGATGAGTTTAGAAAAACAAGCTGACCCAAATCTAATCTAAGCTGCCGAGCTTAGACTTCGGCTAAAGTCTTACCAAAAAAAAAAAAAAAAATAAAAATAAAAAAAAAAAAAAAAAAAAAAAAAAAAAAAAAAAAAAAAAAAAAAAAAAAAAAAAAAAAAAAAACCAAAAAAAACCCTGAAAGGATTAAATAGATTATAATATTTTAAACTTTTACCAAAGCATAAAAAATAAATAAAAAGTTTTGTTAGAAATATAAGAAATTGTGGTTAAAATACAGCAGTTTATGCTTTTGACTTTAAATAGAAAAAGCAAAAAAAAAAAATAATTATAGTCAACTATAACAAAATACAAATATAGTAAGTTTCTATTTTTAACATTACTACATATATGTACATATATATTTGTTAATTTACATGTACATATATGTATATAAGTTAATCTTAAGCCCTCTCTGCCAGCCAGAGATTGATAAAGTCTGAGCTCCCTGAACTCGCAGAGCTTATCAACTGAAATGTATTTATTTAACTACATTAAAAAGCCATTCTGGAAATTTATTGTTTCACATATGTATTTGCATTTTTGTTTTTGATTTATATACTTGGGTAGTAAAATATATTGATAACGTATTTTTTAATATTTTTTTTAAATTATTAGAACCGATAAATAAAATGAAAAAAATTATATAACAGAATGCACTGAGCCACAAACAAGCATTTTTATATAAACAGTTTTTTATTTCATATTCAAATTGAATTTGAGTATAAATATTTACATACAGAAGGCAAACATTCACTTATCACCGCGGGTCAAAAGTTTAATATCAGATGATTATTTATTTAGCATTGTCCCGTTGCTTTCTCTCTCTCTCTCGTCACGCGTAACACGTTAAGTTGGCTGCACAGCATGTTCCCCGTAAATTCCCAATTAGAATTTCATATCATATGCATTTAATTTGCTTTAAGGCCGGCTCAGTTGCGCACGATAATCAACCATAGAAATTCCCACCTTTTCTGGCCACAAAACACAACAACGACAACAAGAGTGCAAGTAGAAAAAAACCTGTTGAGTGAAGCGCAAAAAACTTTTAATGTAGCCACACTGTTGTTGTTGTTGTTGTTGTTGTTGTTGTTGTTATTGTTTACTCTTAAACAGGTTCTGCAAAAACAAATAAACACACACACACGCACGCACGTATACTATATGCTGACATACGCACATACGTCGACTGAGTGCTGATATGCTGAGCTTTTAGCTAAGCTTACAAAAGCGTGCGACAGATCCAACTTTGGCTTAAGAAGAAAGAGACGAGACAGAAAAAGAAGGCAATAGAGGCGAACGAAGCACGCGTCAAGGCCAAATGCAGTTAGATTTGCGAAACAACAGTTAAAGAGAGTCGCGGAAATAATGCATACAAAAATAATAGATAACAAGTGCTTTGACTGATTGTGCAACTGTAACAACAGTTATTTCCAGCTTACACTGTGCAATGGGAGAGCGCAAATTAACCGCTAAAACACCAGCTACAAACACTGATCTACATACAGGTCAAAGCGAGATAGCGAACGTGTGTCAGAGCGAAACAGACAGAGGAGTGCGCGCCAAGCGTAGCTTAGACACAGAAAGTAAAGCGCAAAATGAGACATTAAATATGGAAAAAAAGTAGTTACAAGTAACGGGTTCAAAGTGTAATGCAAAATGAAAACACTCGTTTGTGTGAGTGTTTATAATATGGCTGTAAATACATACCGTTTTAAAAGCTCCGCGTGGTGTGAATTATTTAATCCACAATTTGTTGTTGTTTTCAACTGTTTTTTTTTTTTAACGCACACTCAAAATTGTTAAGCAAGCAGCACAACAGAAACTTTAGTTGTTGGTATTTTTGTTTTTGTTTGTAATTTGCTTTTGACAAATATTCATTCCACACTTTCACACATTTGCATTAAATTGCGTTACTTGCTTTCATTTGCTGTTCAACGCATCACTTGCCAAATGCCAAAACCTTTTGCTGGCCACTGAAAAGCCAACTGCCAATTGCTCGAAAACACACGAACTACACGAGCGACGGGGATTGAATAAATTCACAGACTATAATTTTACTGCTACTGGCAAGCGCTATGCGTGCGAACACGACGGCCACTGTTAGTACACTGAAGCGAGACACCCGTTTGACTCGCAGGGGACGCGCTTAGCACTGCTGAGAGCGTTTACATTTCAAAGAGAGTTTTTAACAGTGCGTCGTGGGTGGAAGAGAAAGCCACAAGCAATATATGTTATACTTTACATTTTGTTTTTGTTATCTTGGGGATTTGCTTAATGCAAATGAAGCTGAATTTAAAGAATTTTATATTGTTAATAAATTTAGTAATATATATATATATAATGTAATAAATTGCATAAATATATATAGAATTCTGGTTGACAGTTAGTTGGAAATATAATCAAAATAAAACTTCTGAAATAGAATTCTCTCTTAAGTTGAGCTTCTCTTTCGTTGACGAGAAATACAGGGTTTTCTTAAACAGTATAAGAGCTGCTGTAGCATGCCGAATAACAGCGTCTGCTTGTGTGTGTGTGTGTGTGCATGTGTGTGTGTGTGTTTTAGAGACAACTTGTTTTGTTTTGGGCAAATGCCGGCGCTTGTTGTTGTTGCTGTTATTGCTGTTTAGTTAGTTCTTGTTATGTTTATGGCCCAAACTCTAACTAGTTGGCGGCCCAGAGGCAGCGGCTGATTACAGTTATTACGGCATAATTGTGAACGAGCATCCCTCCGAGAGAATTTCAGCCCGAATACAATTTACACTCTCATGCATTTTGGGCCCAAACTAACTGAATGCAATTTGAATGCGATTTGTATAGACTCTGTGTTTGTTGTTGTTGTTGTTGTTGTTCCAATTTGTGCCAGTGAAATACATTTGTATGTCTTTGAAAGCAATCTGCAATGAGTTACTTGTTTGTATTTGGTTCGATATGCTCATGGGCAAATACATGTATGTTGCAAATACCTGAATTTATTAGATGACATTAGGAAGAAGAATTTATGAATTATTATTGTGATATGTACTAACTGCTTGATCATAAGAGCCATCGATTAACTATAGGGGATTTTCAGTTACAGTTACTTAGAAATGTTGAAATGAATGCAAAAACTGGTTAGGGATTTCTGAATATATTTAGATATATTCTAAAAAAAATACATTTGCATACAGATACATTCACAGAGTATAGAAATAGAGAGATACATAAGAAGCAGAAGAGTAAGCTACAAATATCTAAGATGTTTATAAAGATACTCAGAGATGACAAATAAAATACAGCTACAAATATAGTAAATGCATTGAAAATTATAAAAATATTATAAATATTATTTATAAATATAAAAATATTACTTATAGATATAAAAATATTATTTTAAATATTATTTATAGATATAAAAACTATTATTTTAAATATAATTTTAAGTATTTATTTATGTTCCCATGCAGAAGCCTAGTTAAACACAGATTTACATATGAATATCTATATGTAAGTATAAATAATACAATATATATATACAAATACAGAAGATATATGCCTAGATCTACCTTTAATATAACTGATATACATACAACACACACACATACACATACATACACATACTCACATACATATATGGAGATATGATATACTATATACAGATACAAAAGAATCTACAGATAGAGATTTAAATTCAATTTAAGATACAGAGTCAAATACATTTATATACATATATGTATATATTTATTTTTTTTTTATATATTTATATATTCACATTCGGATGGATATATGTTTAAAGATACATATAAAAATATTCACATAGACAAAGGTTCCTTTGGCAGTTACAAATACAGATACAGCGAGAGCAAAGATACATTACAAAAGAGGCGCTGCTAATTGTTCGATGGCCATTCGGAATTCACCAGATGTTAAGCTTAAGGCATTTTTTTAGCCGTAAACATGAATTGGACAAAGCCACATCCAGAGCCAGAGCCAGAGCCAGAGCCTGGAGGCACTGGAAAAATCCTTGTCATGTCTGCACATTATTCCACTTAACAAGGCCCACAGGGAAATGTCTGCACACACACACACACACACACACACACACACACACACACACACACACACACACACACACACACACACACACACACACACACACACACACACACACACACACACACACACACACACACACACAGCACAGAGATATTTATTAGCGTACGAAAAAAATTTCACTTTGAATTTGTGCCGAAAATTTAATTTGATTTCATTTTCATCAAATAGTGCAACAAATGAATTCTGTACGTGCCACAAATGCCAGAAATGTGAGAGAATTGAAATGGGGAGCAGAGAAAGCAGTGGCAGGGGCAGGGGCAGGGGAATAGGTGGTGCGGGCAGTGGTAAATTTAGGAGTCCAGGACCCACATGTGTGTGTGGCTGAGGCAGAGATTTGTGAGCATTTGTGTGCGGCGCTTTGTTGCGTGGTTCGCCACGACACACGCAGCACGCAGTACGCAGCGTGTGGCAAGCGGCATGCGGCGAGTGGCGAGTGGCGAGCGGCACGAAGAACCATAAATTCCAGCCGCTCAATAAACTAATGGCAATTTGTATCTGAAAGATACATGCAAGCCAAGTCCAATTCCAGCTGCCTGCCTGCCTCTCACGTATCAAATTATATATATCTCTCTCTCGCTGTGTGTGTGTGCATTCGTTATTAGTTTTCCTTTTTTTTCCCATTTCGTTTCGTTTCGCTTCGTTTTCAATCCTTGTGACACTTTTATCACACACGTTCGACTCATCAAAAAGTTAACGACGATAATGACAAACATTTCAAAAGCAAACACTCGCCGTTTGGTGGCATGCACCGAGCCTCCAGCAGCCAGCCAACATCAGAACCAGAAATAACACAGGGTTCGGCTACCCCGCCCTCTCGCAATGCCCTTCGTCCCCTTGAACGCAATGCCTGTGTGTCCACTGATAGATAAATATCTCATTTATAAGGTCTGTCTTTGTTGTTGTGGGCAAACACCTTAATTAACTTTTTTTTCTTCTTGTATACCCTGTATGCCAGAAGGTGGGCTAAGAGTATATGTGAGACCAGGCAGATGTTACGCCTTTCATAATGAATTATTATTGTTGGAATATATGAATGTGCAGAGATCATATCTACCTTTATCAAAGACATATGTATGTATGTGAGATAAAAAGGCGATACTTCATGTCAATTATTTCAAATTGCTTTTCTTTTTTGTATAACCATCTCAAGTCGAGCAGTCCCTCATCATCATCATCGCTTCATCAACATCTCTCCAACTATATTCAAATAAAGAATATACTACAATTTTTAGGTAACTCCAACGTAATATGCAGGGTATTTGCAAGTCGAGCAGTCGCTAATGAACTACCAATTCACTTGTATCATGAACATCTTCAGCATTTATGTAGCTGTTCCTGTTGTTCGTGTATTAACTTGTAGCTCCCCAAGACTTGACTTATTTATTAGGGTTATTTGGCTAGTTATGCTCGTGTATGTGCGCGCGTGTGTGTGTGTGTGTGTGTACATGTATGGTTGTCCTTTAACACGCATACGCTCAACTACCTGCTCATTTTCACCTGAGTACGTGTTAATTTTGTCTATTTATCTTTCTTTCATTTCGGTTTCTTTTATTTCAGCTAGTTCTCGTTGTTGTTGCAGTTAAATAGAAAAAATTATATAAATAAAGCTGATATGGGGGTCAGTCCGATTTGAAATTCCAATTAACAGTTGTCAGCCAGTTTCTCGAGCTACAGATTGCTCGAACTGTGGCAGTATCTGTATCTGCGCTTTGGGCACGTTCAACTCTGACGTTGACTTTTTGGTATGGCTCGGAAGTTGAGCTATATATGTACGTGGGAAATGCAAATGCCTCGTCAATTTACAGTTTAAACAACACTAACAGGGAGTGAGAGGGAGAGAGAGTGAGATTAAGAGAGAGGTATAGGGACTGCTGCTGGGTAAGGCAGGAACAAACAAAGGCGTCGATTTGTATCTCAAGTGTACACAATTCAACTTGCAGCTAAGACCTTTGTTTAGACGATTCCCTTTCCTTTTCATGTCTGCATTGTTTTTGTAGTTATCATAATTTTAAGTCTTTCTATACGTATATTTTCTGGGTGTTGTTGTTTCTAAGTATTTGGTCTGGTGTTTGTTTTTGTTTCGCTTCGACATTTGATACGATTTCGCTGCCAGTTGCTAAAGTTACGCGCTTTGTTTTCATTGAGAGGCGTCGAAATGTGCCACGCCCATTGTCTCAGCTGTCAAGTGGGCGCTGGCATATGCAAAGCATGTGTAGCAGTACCACCAGCAGCACCACCATCAGCAGCAGCAGCAGCTACTAGTTGGCTGTCGGCAATTGCCAATTGCCTGGCCGGAAGTGTGGCATCTCTCCCTCTCCCTCTTCCACTCCCCCAGTATCTCTCTCTCTCTGTTTCTCTTTGTGTGCCGCATCAGTTGCAAGCGCACGTAACTTGCATCATGTTGTAGCGAGCAGGCATGCCACAAAGGTCTTGAGTTACTGGTTTGCAGTAATTTTTCAGCCATCTCTGCCACAGCCACACAATGAGTGAGAAATATGCAGTGGGAGCATATGCAACATTTTGTTGCACGCTGCAGTTAATTCAGCGGCACATGCAAATTGCCCAAAGCATTTGAGATTTTCAAATTGTTGCCAGGTCATGTATCGTGTCCGTGTGTGTGTGTGTGTGTGTGTGTGTGTGTGTGTGGCAGATGCTAGAAGAAGCTGCCTCTGCTTGTTAAAATGCAACTTGATGATGCATCAAAACTGGTTTAAGTCTCTTAAAACTAAATTCTTCTACACAAGCAACTGAAAGCAAATCTTCTCTCGACTTCAGTGTCTATGTTTCTAGTGGGAAATGCCAAACTAATCATCGGACTTGCAAGATTTGAAAACAGTTGTTAGTTTTTGATTGTCTTTTTGATAGACAGACTGTTAAATGTCAAACCGAACTTCTCCGAACTTTTCTAAAATTTGTTTCAAGGCATTTTAAAGCTGGATAATAAGTTTTTTTAAACACAAATTACTAAGCTAGAATTGAAGGCAAAATCTATATGAACTTTAGCAGCAACTTTATGTTTCTCTTAGACTTGACAACAACTCTGAACTCTTATAGTAAGAAGCTGAATCTTTCTTTTATTTTTTGAAGTAATCCTCTTATAAATTTGGAGCGAGTTTCGGTTGTTTATAGCATCTTCTCAATCAAAATAACAAGAAACAAAGTAAAGCAGAAAACTATATTTTTGTTTTGTGTTTTGGTTCAGCATTCGAGCCAATAACCCGCTTTCATAACTAGTTGAGTCATAGCAGAAAATGTCATTATATTTTCAGATCGTATTAAGTTTCATTTCAGACTGAGCTAAGCAAATGGATTATTTTTCGAGTGCAGATTGTAGTCTTGCTTGAAATATATAATATATTTGATTATATTTCACATATCTTATGTACACGATCAGTTTACAACTCAGTGTTGTAGCTGGAAAGAGTACAAATTGTTTACCAAGTTCTTAGCCATAACTCATACTTGTATTAACAACATATTCTTAGTTTAACCGAATATCCCTCTGTTTGCCATCATAAATAAATTTAAATAAATTGATCAGTTTTGTAGTATTTGATGAATGATGATCAAATTGTTTTAGATTCTTCTTAATGATTGTAAACACATAAAGTTCAAGCACAATGCGCACGTTTCGGCTCCACTTTAGTTGCATTGAGTAGAGTAATTTAAATGCGAGTCGTAAACATCCTGTCGCATGGCAAACGCATAATTTACAGCAATTAGGATCTGCAGACACATATAAACAGAGAAATAAAGGCAATTTACGCGTTTCAATGCCATTTCATAAATTTATATTTTTTATTTTGGAATATCTAATTGATGTATCCGCCGCACTGAGAGCAGAGATCAAGGCGCATATTATAAACATGAAGGCAAGGCAAGGGGAAGACAGGCAGGCAGGAGTAAAAATTGTAATTTATATGAAAATTTATGAAATCACGCCCCATTTGCAAGGCGTTGCCTGGTAGAGTGTGGCAGCGTGGCAAACTAAATAAACAGAGTGGAAAACTGAAGGGCAGGCACAAAGTGTGGCACAGTGAGGCGCAAATCCGCGTTGACATCATTTGTGCCACATGTGTGTAGCAACGGCAGCAGCAAGCGAGGCAGATTCTGTGGGAGCTGCAACTAAGGAAATTAAAAATAAAAATGCGTTTTAAACACGTGCGATCTGCAGCAGCAGCCAAGTTGCATGCCCCTGCACCAGCAGCTTCTCTCTCTCTCTCTCTGTCTTCCTCCTTCACTCTCATACTCCCTCTGTGTCTCTCTCCTGCTGGCGTTGGCGTTGTGGCTGCCACTTTGACTGACAATTAATTTCAATTGCGCATTCGCGTTAATCGCTCTAAAAAAGAAAAAAGAAAAGGGAGGACAGCAGCGGCAGCAACAACATCATTTTTTGTTGCTGCACGCAAAATGTTTTTCTCTGTCTTGCTGCTATTTTTAATCATCTTTTCCTTTTCGTTATTTTTTCCAGAAAATTTTCAGTGTGTCGTCTTCGGCTGCACGAGAGATTAAAAATATAAGTGACAGACAGCGAACAGCCTCTAGCGGGGCTGCCGCGTCCAAAAGGAAAATGTCAAGTTCAAGAGTCGTTACAGCTGCTCCAGTTGACTGGGGCTGGCAACTGAAGTGCGACGTATGCGTGGAGCCTAGCTGAAGTAGACAAAAGACGCCAGACTGAAGATTAGGAAAAGCTGAGCAAAAGTGGAAGCATCAAATGAGTGGGAAAGGGGCAACGAGGGTGTGGGCCGGGACGGAGAGCAGGCGCAGCAGCAACTGCCAGCTGGAAGTGGATTAATTTTGACATTTATGAGATGGAGGCTTAAAGTGTTCTAATTGCTTTACCTACTTATGTTGCCTGCTGAAAATCAAAAGCAGCAGCAACAGCAGCAACAACAACAACTTCCTACTGCTGATGATAATGCAGAATGGGGCACGTGTCTATACAATGGGCAACAAAATGAAATTAAGTGCATTGGCCACATCAAAATCACGCACAATCTGCTTGCAATACACTGAGAGAAAATAAAAAAATAAATGACTTCATGTGTAACACATGTGTGCATACCCTCTATACGATTAAGTGATCTTAAAGGGTGTGTTTAAAGTTCTTTTTGGATTTCGTACACCCAAAGCAAGGCGAGCTCCATTTGCCATAGTAGGACTCTAAATTGTTCAATTGAGATAAAAGAAAATGTTGACACCAAGGGATATATTAAATATATTAAAATATATATACATATATAAATATATAAAAGTCCTCGATTTGTGCTGCTCATGCACTACCTTTTGCTCATGAAGAAGGCATTTAGTAATCATGCTCACAAAATCGAAATCAAATAAAGCTTCTTTAAAAGAAAATTATAAAAAAGCAATGCTCTTGCTGTTAAATTCTAGCTTAGAATTTTTCTTAGACATTTAACTATTTCAGCAAGGAAACATTTTTTAAATTTGTAATTTAATTTCTTAATTGAAATTTTTGTTTCTTTTGAAATATATTATGTATATATATTTTTTTAAATTTATTATAGTCAAAGTAAAATATAATTTGTAAATTATTGTAAATTATTATAGGTGGTAGAAGAGCCGTTTAAGTAATCCTGTTAACAAGGCGGCTAATTCAAAGGCCTCTGTTGTTTTTTTGATATATACAAAAATGTTTCTTTAACAGGGCATCTTCTATTCGAGCATTCCACTTAATTTTAATAACTTACATATGCATCAATTCATATTGAGCACCATTTTTTTTGGTCTATGGCACCGCATTTTAAATACTTTATGCATATTTTTATATGCCGCGCAAAACAAACAAACGACGCTTGTTGGCGGCATTGGCGTTCAGGTGTATTCAGGTGCGATGCGTACGTGTTTTTGTGCATGCGTGTATTTTGAGGCGTTTTGGTTGCCTGCGAGTAGCAGAAGAAACGTGGCCGCTGTCGCCTGCAGTTGTTTGCCTGGTGTCCTGTGCAGCGTTGGCATTGGCATGTCCTTTCGCCGGCCGCTCGTACACATCGAGTGCGCGTAGTGGTCGACCTCGTTGCTCGCCTCGCACGTTCCGCGTTAAAGTCACGTATTTTCCAGGTAATTTACGTTGGCGAAACTGTTGCCACCAATATTTCTGGCCGCGTTTGTCCGTTGATTTTAGTTGCCATTTTCTTCTTCTTCGGTTGTTATTGTTGTTGTTGTCTGTTGCTGATGGTGTGTGTTTGGGTTGTTGTTTTTCCTCAGCGCAGTGCATGAAATGCGTTTTTTGGCCTTTGTACGTGCACGTTGTCCTTTTTCGGGCGCTGAGCTGGGCCTGGGAGTGCACACAGTGCGCTTATTGTTTTCCATGCTCCTCGCAGTTCGAATGTCCTGGCGCAAGTGCAGCGCAATGTGCATAACGTGACCGGGTTTCTTAGTTGGCTTTTTACCAGCCCGCCAGCGAAAGTGCTGGCCAAGTTCGATGTTGGCCCCATTGCCCTTGCCGTTGCAAAGTGCAAAGTGCACGCGGCATGATGCACTCTTTCGCCCACGCACTCCTTCGCCCATTTACTCTTTCTCTCTCTGTCTCGCACTGATATTTCACTTGGAAAAGTTTTCAACAACTTTCGGACAGCTGCAATGGATACGGTTACGGATACAGATACAGATACTGCTGCATTTGTTGTTGTTGCTGTTGCTGTCGGTTGTTTGCGGTAAATTAAGTTGCGACCATTGAAACTCCACTTGAGTTAATCGTTTAATTAGTCCTTGCAAGTATTGCGGCTTGCATTCAAACGCTTTAAACATCTTTCGCCATTTGGCCACACACTAACGACTTGACTTGAGAATACTTGTTGAAGATGTTTGGCACATAGTTCAGGCTTTTTATAGTGCACTGTGCGTAGTTATGAATAACACTGAAGAGTATTTTAAATATTTGGCAAAACTCATTTCAAGAACAGCACAAACATCCCAATTGAAATTTAATGAATAGACCGAAACAGATTAATTAATATTTTAGAATCTATAAATATTGCTCTGACATTTCAAAATTTTTTTATTTTTTTTATTTCAATAACTTTTCAATTCCTTGCCAAGACATAATTGAATATATGTATGTTGACTTCGATAGCTACTGCAATAAGTCGACTATTAGTCTGCCAAATAAACACACAACACACACACACATTTTTCTTATGTGTCAAAAGCAACGCAAAGCCAAAAATGTCATTTTTGTTGCTGTTTTTGCCAAGTTGAAATTAAAATTTATGGCCTCAATATGCGTCGCTGCTACCAAAAACTGAAATTCATTTTACGAGCATTGCAAATAAAAAAAATTAATATTTCATTTGTTTTTATCCAAACTCCGTTGCGTCTGCTGGCCACCCACAAGCAAAAAATCCTTTGCTGGTTCAACTAACTTTGTTTTACGACCGACTCTGATGGTCATGCCTGACAGTCTGTAGCCTGTTGGAAACCAACTCTTGTTGTTGTTGTTGTGGCTGTGTTGGTTATTTCTGTTTTTATGATGACTACGATATTTTTAAATACATTTTATATGAAGGTTTTAATGTGCCAGAGCTGCGCTTTGAGATGTCGCTTAAGTGTTTCAAATGCCCAACACACAAAAGCAGAGTCACATCAGTTTTAGGTGTAACTTGTATATGGAGCAAGCGGTATGCCTTAGGAAGATTCTCAGATATGTCAAGATGATTGCAACAATTTTTATTAAAGTATTAATAATCATAAAATAAAACAGAATTAAAGTTAAAATATTAGAAATCATGTAGTGTTCAAAAATAATTTCCAACTTTCAATTCTTCTAAATTTGTATATTTAAGTGAAATCAAATAAATTGATTTCTTTTCTTTTTGTTTTAATTTATTTTATTTCATACTTATTTAATGCAAGTCTTGAATTGTTTCAAACAAATTTAAAATAACAAGTGTGATTCTATGTAAATATTTATCAAGTAAATTATACAAAATTATACAATCCATCAAAAATTTGAAAATTTGAGTAATAGACGCAACCCCAGCGCAGTCGCTGCGTTAACTGTGCAGTAAGCAGAGCGACATTCTCTTGTTGCTATTGTGCTCTGTTTCAACTAACGAATTTGGCTCGCTGATCGATAAGGCATTCCTGGGAGCAATTACAATTTAATAATGCATACATTTAATAACCCTTTATCAGCACAAATAATTTTTGCTGAAATACTTATATGTGAACTTCAATTGCAAGCACTTCGAGATTATTTGTATACCCTGAACCCATTGAAAATGGTAAATCAGGGTATAATGGTTTTGTTAAAATGTATGTAACAGGCAGAAGGCGGCGCGACAGACCCCATTTATATATTCTTGATCAGGATGATGCTTGCAATGTATATATACATATATACATAAAAGAATCGTAGGATGATGGAATATCAGCTCTTGGCAGGGTTCAGGGTATCCCCTGGTCGAGCACTTACTTGTTTCATTTATTTTGTAAAAAAAAATATACAAAAATATTTTAAAAAATATAAATATTTAAAAAAATATAAGGGACTCTTCGTTTTTATCGTCCATCAACTCAATAAATATGAAATATAATAAATATTTACATAAAAATTTTGCACGGGCCAATACTTAACAATCTTAACTTCACCACAATTTTAAATAACATTTTTTTTTTGCATTTTATTTACAGAACACGCACACAGAGAGAGTGCCACAAATGTCTTTTCAATATGGTATATCGATATGAATTATAGAGGTGGCAAGGAGTTGAAGCGAGTGCCAGCTCTGCCATCACAGCGCATTAAATATTTAAACAATCAAACTGCAAGTGTGTGTTCTGGGTGGATAGTTGATACATAAGTGGGCGGGGCTGCTACTGCGGGGTAGACGGAATGGGAGTGATGCCGGTTTAATCATTGTTTGCACTTTTGCACCTGCCAACAGGAAGGCCTGCGCTCTTTTTCCCCCTATCTTTGGGCTATCTCTTTCTCGTCTTCTATTTTTTCTGTTTGTGAGTGGCAACGTTATTTAGCAGTTTCCGTTTCCTTTATCAATGAGCACAGCTGGCGCATCCTGGGCGTGTTGCCTGCGGGCTTGGGATCTGACTCTGAGTGTGCTCAAGCTCTGGCTCTGGCTCTGGCTCTGGCTCTGGCTCCTGCTCTGACTGTCTTCTGCAAGTTTAATGCATTTAACTCTTACATTGTGCCACGAAATTGGCTAAAAATAAGTTTTTGCCGTGTCTGTCGATTGCATTGCACTTCCGCTAGGTGAATTCGAAATGCACTCCAACTGCAAATGGCAAAACGAATCGAAATCACATCACAAACAACTTAAAGAGAACGAGTTCTTAAAGTAACAGCTGCTCAGTGAATTGAGATGCTTGCTGTTCACTGAGTCGAGGCCATATTGTGGTTGCATTTAGGTTGGTGGCATTGTCAACTAGTAGATGGTGGCGCCGCTGTTGTTGTGCCATTACCAAAATTGTCACAGCATGCGGCCACATGCTGAGTGACCCCCAGAGTGGTTCATTTGCGGCAGACAAGTCAACTGCGTGGCAATGGAGGTCAATGCACGTCTTTCGGACTGGATCCCACAAGGTTGTCACGATGTCCCTTTTAATTCCAATGGCTTCCATTATTCCAGTTCTAATCTGCTAATGGCAAGTTGCTCGCATTTCCAATCGTTTTGAGGCATCTACTTTCCAATTATGTCCATTATGTTGGCTGCCCAAGGACATTTGTCATTCTCCTTCCCATTTCTCATTCGCATTGGCATCCATTCCACATGGAACCGTCTCATCCTCACAGTTGTTTGTGCAATTTCATGCTCAATGCTTCAAGCAGCAACACCAACAGCAATTTCATCAAAATTGTCCAAGGCAAATGTCGGAAACGCAGCGCCGACAAATATGTTATGAAAAGTTTTCCGTTCAGTTTCCAGCCACAACACGCAAATGCCCTACGGACAGTCGAAGGGAGCAGGCAGAAACTTAAATAATATTTTCAGCTCAAGCTGAGGAAATGATTTATTAAAAAAAAATTGTTACATAAATAAAATAAGAAAAACCCGACTGGTTTGCCTGTCAAGTGCGGAATGAGGCATTATAATGCTGAATGTCAGAGATAAAATGGGCGATTGTCACACAATAAATCGCATGAAAACCAAAGCCTCCACAAAGCAATAGCAAGAATGAAGGAACACAACAAACCTCAGTCATAAGCAAAATGCGAAATGTGTACAATTGCTCGACAATTACAGTCAAACTCTGACATAGACTTCAACAGCTGACCCAAAAAAACGAGGACTGCTCTTAACATAGAGCAACTGATAACAAATAATAGACAAGCAGAAAGTAAACAAGGCTCCACTGGGAATAGCGTTTTACGAGGCAATAAAAAAAAAATGAATATAAAAATTCTAAAATTATTTTATTTTTTTCAAATAAGCTTATATATATATGTTGTATATATAGTTAACAAAACGTATACAGATGGCAAGTAATTATCTCTTAGATTATCTTAAAGTACGTCACACAAACTCATGCAGTTGAAACTCAACAAAGTTGAGCAGAAAACTTTGAACCAGGTACTGTGGCAGCAGCAAAGAGAAGCAAAAGCCAGTTGAAAGCCTGCGACCCATTGTCATTTATAATGAATGTGCCGCACGAGGAATTCCCAGCCCGAGCTTAGCCAAATGCAAGCAACATATGGAAGCCAGAAACTTGATGGGGGAAAACAAATTGCATCCGCATCTTTAAAGTGCACTTGAGGCAATCTGAGCTAATGATTACACAAGTTTCGTATTGCCGCCACTTGATTGGCCCAACTTTGACTTCCGTGGGGTGCATTTGCGAGCTAATTTCAGTTTATCAATTAGCTCGGACTGCCAGCTCGTGTAGGTATTAATTTGCTATTAACGTAGCTTCGGCTAATGCTGATGCCGATGTTGATGCTGAGAGCCACTTCCTACCACATGCTACACGGCGCACACCCACATAGATGTTTTCTTTTTTTGGGGGGAGTAGCGCAACAAATGTTGCTGCCACTTTAACATGTTGTTTGCCCATCAATTAGTCAGAACTGTATTTATCATTAATTACTACATAAGCACTGAACCTTTGGATCAAGATTTCTCTTTGTAGTTCTTTATTGGCTTACAGAATAAATAGCCAGGAAAGTGGTTCGAAGATTATGAAGATTATATTGTTTATAAATAAATATTAACAAATGTACGGTATATTTCTTGACTGAGATCATAAAACATAAGTATGATTTAACTTAGCTAAGCTGCAATAAGAAACATTCCAATACCTTAGACTGCATAACTTCTTATTTACATAGATTCAGCCAAAGGGCATCTATAACTAAGGTTACACTTTACAAAACTCTGATATATATGTATATATCAAAAGCCATAGTTAAACAACGTTGCACCTAGTTTGAGATATTGATAGTTTTATAGCTTTTGTGTACAAGAAATCTATCAGAATTCAATCAATGTGGTTGTTTCTAAGCTTGTTAGTAGCCAACTCCGTGAAGACTCTATTGCGACTTAAACAGGCGTACACTCAAGTAAACCAAACCAAACCACCATCTGTAGGGGTGTCTATTGCAAATGCAGAGCGTGAATGTGTCACTGTGTGTGTGTGTGTGTGTATGAGTATGTATGTGTGTGTGTGTGTGTTGTGTGGTCTACATTTGCCAGCTGCAGTCATAAGACATTAAAATGCCACAAGCCGCACCGACGAGCTAATAAATTTGACTATAATCTGGCATTGTTGCACTAAGTACTTTGCATATTCATGCAAAATATATGGTAGGTAAATGTGCCCCAGACTGGGGCACCCTCTCGAGCTCTCCTGCAGTTGCAGTCGGCAGTCAGTTGGTTCATATGCATAAATGCAAAGGCAAATGTTCTGAAAGCCTGGCCAAGTCTGGATAGTCAGGCCGACAGTCGACAGCCGACAGCCGCGTGCCGACTGCCTGCCACTTGACAAATAGGTCAGAGAGAAGACGTTGCAGAGCTGTCTGAGTCTATCTGACTGTCTGTCTCTCCGTCTGCGTGGCTGCTTGGCTGCCTGCCTGGCTGATTGTCTGGTGAGCTGCTCGACGTTAACCACATGTGAAAACAAAACTTCCGGTAACATAAACACTGACAAGAAGCTTGCTTAAAGAACCACCCACCTCACCCAAAAAGTAAATGCAGCAGCACAAGCAGCTAAAATATTCAAATGAACAACCTACACAAAGCTGTAAGCAAGTCCTTGCCCCAAGCTGGGGGTGGTGCATTGAGAGACTGTGGGCAAAAGTTAACTGCTGCGTGTGCCACTTGCTGCTGCAACAAAATAGTTGACAACAAAAGCAAACGTTTGTTCAACTCGCATCTTGCAACTTGCCATTTCTTTGGTCCGACGACCTGATTGTTGCCACTGTGCTGAACTTTTGAACTATTTCCGTTCAGATTCAGGACACAGCCACGCATCACATCGTGCACAACAACAGCAACAGCAACAGCAACTAAATTAATAGCACACATGTTTGTGATGCCTTGTGGCAGCCACTAAGTAAGTGCAACTGTTGCCACTGGCAACCTTTTTGACAATCAAAATTCAAGATTTTGGGTAAAACTTTTGCCCAAAAGGCAGTCGAGTTACGCATACGCCATGTTATCATTAGCTGTTGATTACCCAACAAATGAAAAGTCAGAACATTGCAGAGCGGAGAGACAGAGGAAATTTAATTTACTGAATATGCATTCCCAGAATGATCTTTAAGAGAGATCTGCTCTACCTTTCGAGTTGGTCAACTCTAAGTTTGTGGCTATTTATTACATAAGAAGTGAGAATCGGAGTTGACAAACCAATATACCCTTTACCGCTTCGTAAGCGACCATGGAAACTTCAACAGACTGCAGCATGGCGCCACTTCCAGTTTTAGTCATTGACAAACTTTTGGCTTGCATCGAAGAAGTTGTTCAAGTTTGCGCTTGCATTTTGATTAGCAGCCATGAAATTGAATAGGGTTAAGAGCCCAATTGAGCCGATTTGACTTTATCTGGCAATAGCCAAACGCCATGTGCCACGTCTGCCATGTGAGATCTGGGCTTATGGGTTGCAGCTACTTATAAAGTCATTTACGACGTTTCTGAATGAACTCACAAAACAGTTACAGCGCCACTATGGCTTGGCCTACTTTAAGGCGCCGTGACGCTTGCGAGATTCATTGGCTGCGATAAGAAACACAGTGAAAGCAAAAGAGAAAAAGAGATAGCGAGACAGAGACAGAGAGAGAAAGAGAGAGAAAAGCCCGTGTCATTTGTTGGCTAACGGAATGTCGTTGAGCCTTTGGGGCCAAAAGCCGCTTAGCTGCGCGCTTCGTTGCCTGCCACGCCTGCTTGCGCCTCAATTTGAAGCGTTGCGCAGACCAAGAAATTGTTATGCCGAGACGTTGTCGTATTTATGCCGCTTTACCGCAATCAAAATTGTTACTTTCTAAGCCAATATGTTTTATGATGTATGAAATTTGATGTTGCGATAACATTTTACACACTTGGCTGCCTTTTTATTTTGTGGGCCCCCGCTCCTGCCTCCTGCCTCCTGCCTCCTGCCTTCCTCCCTCGCTTCCTTCCTTCAACGTCAGCAACGAGTGGACCTTTTGTGTGTCTCTCACTATGTTTGTGTGTGTGTATGTGTTTGTGTTCCTGGGTTGTTCAAACGGCTCGGTTGAAGTGTGCCACGCGCTTTAAGCAGTTTCAAGTTTTTTACGCCCAAAAGCTGGCCATGTTTTTTTTTCGTTCTCTTTTTTATTTCCCGCCCGCCGCAATCAACAACAAAGTTCAAAGGACAAATGCAAATAAATTTGCCTTTTGCACAGTGAAATATTGTCAATTTCAAATCTGCCAGCTGTGTGTGTGTGCGTGAGTGTGTTTTAGATGGCTAAAAGCGTGCCAAAGTGTAGCTCTTGTTGTTGTTGTTGTCACCACTCATGCACATGCAATTGGCTTAGGCACGTCGAATAAATCATTCAGCTTGCAACGCCGCACACAGCTGACAACATGCAAGTATCACAAAAGCAATTGGAGAAACGAACCAAATGTGTCATCTGCTAGCTGGTTTTGACTCAATGACAACATTCACATGTCACTGACAAATTGCCAGCTCATTGCAGCTGCGAAAGGCTTAAATATGATTTAAATCTTGATCTATATTCGTTGAAATCTGGAATCTGATTTGGGCAGATATTAGCAATTATTGAATTTTTTAAATATTGAATTTCTCTGCTGCTTAATAGAACAATTTTCTTAGGCAGTGAAATCAAATCCCGACTACAGCATAAATTACACTTTACAAATGGGCTGAAAGGAGTATTATCACTTGTATGCTCATATATAAGAGAGTCTATATATTCTGATATTCAATTGCTTTTAAAATATTCTTTTATATAATTCATTCAAAATTGTTGATCAAAGATAATCAAAATAATTATTGAATTATTTTTTAATTATACAATATATTCACACCATATTTTTTTTGTGTTGTTTGATATTTAAGTTCGCTTTTTTTTAAATATTATTGTATCTCGTTTTTTCACTGATTACAGAGTATGCTCTTAGGTCCTACTCCGGACTATACCACTCTCACATGTGTTTTTTTCCTATTGTGTGATGCCAATTGAAATGTGACGCCATTTTGTAGCTCTCAGTGTGGGCCTGCCCATGGGCCTGCCCAACACATACTGCTATAAACCAGGGCCTTATCGACATCGACATATTTTTGTTCTTGTCGTTGGTTATTTTCGAGCAGCGCTTAAGCTTAAGCGACAGCTCCCTCGTGCTGGCCACTTTTTGAGTTGGCTTAAGCATTTTCTTCCTCGTTTTTATGCGCTTTTGGGCTTAAATGCGCTTTGGCCATTTTGATTATGCGCTCGCCGGCATTTCGTGCCATTTTGTTTGAAATTCATGATGCGGAGCGCGCGGTTTTGTAAGCGGCTCTCGGTGAGAGAGCGACATGGCCGAGATGGTCAACCGAGGCTGCGGAGTGCTTTCGGCCATGTTATTTAAACGTATTAAGTGCAGCAGTTTTATACAATTAGCCGGAAGGCGTCTTAAAACAGTTTATTTAAACTTTTTAAATTTTAAAGATGACTTGTTTAACGCTTCGGTGCGGCTGACTGCAAATGGCATATCCTTGATTCGATAAGGATAAAGACGTGACAGTTTCGCTGTCTGTGCGCCGTCGCTGCTGTCACAGCTGCTGCCTCTACCTGTCTGTTAGCCATTGTTTATTTATGTAAGGCAAACGCCAGACTGCCAGCGGGGGAGTATGTATGACTGTGTGTGTGTGTGTGTGTGCGCTTGTGTGTTAGTGCGCGTTTCGTGTGAAATTGTCACGTCAGCGACAGGCAAAGTCAAAAGTGTGACAAAGCGGGTAGCAGGTGACAAGTCTTTGCCGTTTGATGTCTGCGCCCGACGCTGGCTTTGACAAGAAATCAAATTAACAAGCCGCAGAATGCGGTCGAAACGTTTTGCTTACGCTTCTTGACAACTGCAAGTAGTGGCATGGCAGACAGTCGAAACGCCTGCCCCAACGTAATTTGCATCTCTGATATTACTCATACGCCGTGTGTTGTGCCGCCAGACAGAGAGCAAAGCGTCTGCCTTGTGCTGCACACACAGAGCTGATTTCAATGTGTGTATGCATGTGTGAGTCTATGTATCTGTCTGTGTGCAGCAATTGACTTGTGGCCGCACGCAAAGTGCCACTTGGCAAAAATGCTGAGCACTCAGCTCAGCCACTCAACAGCTCAAACAAAAACCGGAATGAACACAGATCAAGAAGAAGCATACCAAATGCAGCAACTGGGCCCAGTTTGGTAAACAAATGCGTTTTTATGCTTTGAACAATTGAGGCCAAATGCGCGCTTAACAAACACAGAAGAGGCGAGTGCAAAATCAGTGGCAAAGTGCTTGCCACATAAGCCAATTAGTTGGGGCAGACAGAGAGCCGTAAACGCTCTTCAACATATAAAGCGAATGCCAGCTAAATGAATTAATTATGATAATCGCAAATGGATTGCATTTTGCAAGTGCATAAGTTACAGATTATGAAAAAATGACAGCAAAAAAATCACATAAATTTGCATTCATTCGTTCTGTTGATATGTTAAAAACATAATTATTTTAATGCATTCAAAATAGATATATGCTGGTGTGAAACGACTTCTTGACAAATGCAAATAACATATTTATGGTTAATATAAATTATATTACGTATACGATATTTTAAATTGTTAAATATATAACAAATTCTATAAGTTCATTTATCTTCTAGCCTTTTGCTAGTAACTAAATCAGTTAGTGGTTAAAAAAGTACATTAACCAAAATTCGTATTCCCTGTAGACACTTAACATGTATGACACTGAAGAACATAAGTTTTTATTATTCAAACAATTATTTCATCATTAGACTAATCAACAAAGCTAACAAAGTTAAGCACATCAAAATAGTGAATAAGTTGTCAGAATATCTATCTCAAGAACCTACCGATTATCTCATTAGCAGACTTTGCTAAGTGTTGTTTATCAGCCTTTTGATGCAATATCAATTATATATTTAAATATGTCAGCCAGCGAACTCAAATACCAAATTGATTTATTCACTCTATTTACAAGTAGAAAGTTCAATTGAATAGTTTTAGTCCGTTTCAATTGTTTGTCATTAAAAGTTTGACGAACCGCACTCAATCATTCTGTTGGCTTTGGGCACTGGGCTGAGCCAAATCTTAATGGACAATTTTGTGACTTTTGGAAACGTGTTCTGTTGTTGCCACTAGAATTCGAAATGTGTGTGTGTGTGTTTTTTGGCCAGTTGCCAGTCACATTGCACATTGTTAACTTTACATTTTAAGCAGATTACAAACAACGGACGAGCAGGAAAATACGCTTGGATGTCCGGTGATCTATGTAGGTGCCCAAATGCAGTGACAATTTTTTTGTTGTCCTTCTTTTCTGGGGCTGGCACATGTCAACCGTATGTCCATCAGCTGTGTCGGCATGAAAAAGGCTGTAATTGTTTTGGCAGCCACTGTCAGTGACATGGCGCCTTCAATTTATTTGAGGTATATTTTTTTTTTTTTGCTTTTGATTGCCCTTGTTGGTAGCAAACAGCAAAAAGTGAAGATTATAGGGACTTAATGGATGTTGGAATTTAACATTCAATGACTATGTGAACAGCAATCAGTCAGCTCCGTGCCCCCAAACCCGCTCTAGCCTTGGTAATTGTTTAATTAGAGCCAACACCGGATTATTTTGGAATAGTTCAGGTCTAATTTTGGTTAGCTAAGCCGCAGCAGCAGCAGCAACAACGAAAATTATTTATCATTTGATATTGAGTTGGCATATTTGATTGACATTTGCGGTTGGCTTGCAAAAATGTATATAAAATAATGGCAATACAAACAAATAAAATGAAGTTTAAATATCCGTTCAAAACTGTTCAAGCCACAGGACACAAAGCGACAAAGAAGACCGCAAAAACCCGATTCGGATTTCAGGCTTATTCAAATGCTTTAATCTGAAATTGGCTTTTAACATTTATTATAATTGCAGTTTGTGATTTGATTTAATTACGATTGCCAGCCTAATTGATAAGAGCTGCAAGTATCAAATATCAATTGAACTACTTTGTATACCCTATAAATAAATTGCGTTCATCGGGACTGACAAATCGAAGCATTTTGTAAAATAGTATTAAACAAAAAAAATTGATTTTTATTTTCAATTTAAATAAATTGTCAAGACAAAATACTATTCTTCCTTTCTTCCATTCAACTGCAATACAGGAAATCTATGCGTTCAGCTTGTTTTTCTTAATTCATTCTGATTTTTTTAAATTTATTATATTATTAAATATTGCTCGATGCTCATCGCCTGTCACTTGGATTTTTGCCACACACGATTTCACCGTCTGTCAAATCGAATATTCAATTGAATATTTTATGGTGCAATACCATTTGTGGCCAACTGTGGATAGGAAAGCGGGGTGGACGGAGCGACCCCTTCAATATCGATTGAAGCCACGTTTTGAACACAGAGATAAATATAATTTATATTTTAATTTGATTGCATTCAAATGTCATATATAATTTAATTATTATTGTAGTGGCAGGCAGTTGATGTGCTTCACGTTGCAAATCACTTCAGTTTTCATAGGCTTTCATGGTTTTCCCAATCCCAGCCGCAACACATTCCGACATTTTCCACATTGTTTCGGTGTTCGGTTTTTGACGTTGCCGGTGCCGCTGGGCGTGCGCATCATTTGATAATTAGTGACAGTAGGCAAATTGCAAAATTGAGCAAAAAAGATTAAAAAAAAAAAACAAAAAATGGATCAGTAAACAAAGAGCGACTGCCAAATACCCTGTAAAGAACTACTGTAAAAACGTTGGTTGTATGTAAAAAAACTTTAGATAAATATAAAACCTAAAAGATTATTAAGACTTAAAAAGAAAATCAGTTTCATGCAAATGACTTTAATGTCTCTTTAAAGAAAATGTATTCTAGCTTTGATTCATGTTTGATATATGCAACTTGATTTGACCTAAACTAAATCCAAAAAACAAAAGCATTTTAACGGTCGAAAGCCCCCCTCATATGCACAACAGCGTATCTACAAAAAGGCATTTGAATGGTTATGCATATTGAACGATTCAATTGTTATTGCTGCACTGTGTATTTTCTGTTGCATGCAAATATGGCAAAAGGTGAACAGATTTGATTAACAATACAATTTTTCTCGCTCACAATTACAATTTGAATGTGTGTGTATGTATGTATGTGTGTGTTACAGTTTAAGAATTGAAGCACGTGTGTATAGTTTCGGTAATTTGAAATACGTACTCAGTAACCCAATTAAGTTTGGTAAATTAAATATTTCAATTGCTGCATGCTTTAAGCCAATTTAAGTCAGAGCGGAAGAACTTGTTGCGCTTAAGCCAGCAATTTCTGGTTTCAATTTAACAGCAACAAATGGAAATGTGAATGAAAATGGAAATTGAAATGTAGCTGACAATGGCAGCAGGCAACTGTATTTCTACCGTTATATTGCACATTTGAAAAACAAAATGGCGCCAGTGAACGACCGAGCTGGACGTGTCGATGTGCGTGTGTGTGTGTGTGTGTGTGTGCATCGCAATAACTGCCCGCATAAATTGTGCGTGGTTCGAGCAGAGGCAGCGATTATTGTGAGGCAGCAGAAAAGCAAGTGAAACTCTATAAAACAACAGCAGCTTCACTGGCAGCCACTGCGGCTGTGGCAACAAGCACTTTGCCCCAACGCTCCCTGTTGCCACAGCGAAGTGCAACAAATGCCAAGAGCAGCTTTTATATTTGTGTCGGCTACAAGTGGCGCTTGTGTTTGTGTGGTCGAAATGCATACAAATATTGGGGCTACGATATGACTAACACCATGAGCTGCCAGATGGACAAAAGCTGAGCTAAAGTTTATAAATATTTGGATAGAAAATGTTATGAAGCAATACAAAAATTTAAAAATCTTTTATTGAAGTCTGCTCAAGTGCTCTCAGCTCCAAATTAAATTTAAAAAAAATTGAATTAGATACTAAAACCTTTTTTTATGTATATCTAAAATAAAATATAGAAAAAATTGTTGAGCAAAATAAAGAAAAACCAAAAAGTTGATTAAGAACAACTTAAATCTTAGTTGGCATATCAAAACTTTGAGTGAAAAGTTTCATGTGGAAACAGGCCCGCAATCTAATCGAGCCAAGTTTCAGCTAAATCGCAAACTTCAAGCCAGATTTCAGCAGGTCTTAATCATTGTGTTTAATTGCTTTTGAAGTGCTTAAAGAAAAAGTCAATGAACTGAGTGAATTGCTCAGTATGAAAACATGGCTCAAGGTGGAAGTCGGCTACGTGTGGCACATGCAACATTTTGTTGCAAGCAATTTACTTCAGCATAATCATATTAAATATGCTCCACCCACTCGGTTAGCTACCAGCTGCAACATCCTGAGGGCGTGCGCTCATCTTTTTTGTTGTTGTTGTTACTGTGTAGCGTTTTGTACCTGGCATCGGTACACCAGTCGACCCGCCCACCACAAATACCGTCCCCTTTGGCATGGCTCAGTACCTGGCTGCGCAAAATTATACTTAAAAGCTGGGCGCGTCCTGCCGGCACACACACACACACACACTAAATGCTGAGGCGGTGGGAAAGCCAGAGACAGTCGGCAGTCGGCAGCATGCGTGTAAATGTCTACACACCCAACTTTTTAAGCTGCAGGCAAACACTTATGCACACACAGAGACACACACACATTTATGTAGTTTTTTACTGCTGCGGTGAGCGTCCTGTGCTGGCTCCTTTATTTTCTTGGCATTTTTTTCTGCAGGTCGTTGGCTTTTTGCCTCACATGGGCGTTTTTATTTTCTTGCCCCGGCAGTTAGCCAACTGCAAAGGCGTTCAAATTACATACAATTCCTTTCATAATACACGATACACCCAGGACCCAGGACCCAGGACCTAGGACCCACATGGCTGACCATATTCGGGCTCTATTGCGGCGTTTAGCTGCAGTTTGCCCAAGTCTCATGCGGGCATACATGAAGTGTATGTGTGTGTTTCTGTCCTTATCTCGTCCTCTCTCTCTCTCTCTCTCTCTCACTGTATGTGCTTCTGTGTTTGCTTACACCATCCAAGTGCAATTATAATTTCTTAGCCTGACAGCGCCGGGGCAGGGCTAATTAAATTTCTAATCAGGTAAAAGACCAGACGATGTCTTTGACTTTGCCTTTCATGTGGGCTAACGGCTAAGTTCTTTGCTCTTTTGCCTGCCAAAATAATAATAATAATAGGCTGACACGCTTGTGTCAGCTAAAAATGTATCACAAAGAAAGATTTAAGAAAAAATAAATTAGCTTGAATTTGTAAAATGTTCAGCTGAGTTCTACTAGCTCAGGGTTATATTCAATCAAAATAAGACATCATTTAGCTATTATTTGTAGTAGTTTCTCTTGATGGGCAGATATATGTTTGGAAAATTATGAGATTTTGTCATTTGTAAAAATTTCTAATGTCAATTCATGAATATTAATCGAAGGCGAGTTAATGAGTTAACTGAGTTAACTGAGTTTAGGTTAAATATGAACATGACTAACTGATTCCAGTTGCAGCATACATACTTAAAGTCATCATCAGCATGAAATAGATTTCTTATACATTACACATGCATAAAAGCAATTCACCTGCGAGTAATTAAGGTGAGGTCACAATCAGACTGATTGATCATACAAAGGAGCCTTAAATTGCAAAATGGTTTGGCAAAAGCAATCAATAAACTGTCATTACATTTGTTGTCAAGTCTGCATTTATCAGTAAATTTAATTACCAAAAGGCTTTCGTTGTTTACAACTGATTAATGCATTCACACACGCACGCATTCACGCATACGGACTGCGTGATTGCTTTCTTTAGTTGCACACACACGTAGGCGTTGCAGCAGTGAGTGTGCGGTTCACCAACTGCGTACACAGCTACCATTAATAAAAGCAGCTAAGTAAGGTAAGCAAAGGCTGGACTATACAGTTACTCTGTTATAAAGAGAACAAAAAAAACATAAACAAAAACATTGTCGAGCTGAAAACTAGTCTGAGGGAAGTGCAGGAAACTAATAAATATAATTAAATAAAGTCATAGGTATTGATAGTCGTGATAGCTTATGCTCCTGACAGACTTGCCAGGTACAGGGTATGAATATTAAGAAAGAAAAAATACAAGATTCTTTGGTACGGCATGTGGAACCGCATTAAGCTCATAAATGGATAAACATTTATTGCAGTTTATTGAAAAATTGGCGGTTTTCATTCACAGGCGCTGCGACAGCAGCCGAGCAGAAACTTTATGCACATTAATTTCACACAAGAGACGCTCAATTTAATGCACTACACTGCATTGAGTAAGGTATATATATTCTGTTAAGTAACTAGAGTAACTTATGCAATGTTTTAATCAAAAAAAGATGAAAACAATCAAATTGAATATATTTGACATTACGAGAATTTAGCTCAAATAAAACTATTCATCAAGTTGTGATTACGTATACTTAATTATGTTTCCATGTATTGTGTATACACTCTAAGCTGCAAATAGTATTCCACAAATAGTCAAATACATAACAGTTCATAAAGCAATCTATTGAAGTTCAATAGAGTCAAACTCAAGTTATGGATCGTGTTTAAGTACTTATGAAATCCAATAGAAATATGAGCGAGGCAAAATGTGAACTCATTTATTACTGCCCCAATCTGAGAGATCTGTTAAGTACATACTTAAAGAGGTCACAGAGTCAAGCATGAACTGCTGATTATTACTGATTGGGCAACTGAAATAGCTTAAGCATTAAAATAAATGTATGTCAAATGTCGAAACAATATCGATACATTGATTGATAAACGCAATAAAGCTGAGCTGTGTAATTTATGCGACTATAAATCTAGGCAATGCTCAATAAATTGCTAGAGCATTATCCATATCGGGCAAGCCAACTGACTATGTGTGCACATAATTCCCGCGAACCAACCGTTACTCTCTTTTTTTACGTGCTTTGTTTTTGTTGATTGCCTGGTTTATTTATTTAACATTTTATATTTGTATTGCCTGCCTGCAGTTTATGACCATGCACACACACACACACACACACACACACACACACACACACACACAACGGCACAGAAGGAGCTTGGGCTGCAGTAAATTAAGTCGTTAATATCTTGTTTATCATGGCCACCGCGGCGGCACACTGCACGCTCATATGTTGCAAGTTGCGGGCTGGCAGTCCCACACGTACGCTATGTGCATGTTAATTACATGATTTATATGCATAAATACATATATGCATGTGTGCATTGGTCTTGATTTATGAAATTAATTAAAATGGATTTACGGCGCTGCAGTAGTTCGCGGCGTAAAAAATCTGTTGCATACCTCAAAGGCGCTGCCATCGAGCATACCAACTTACAAGTATTACCAACCCACACACATAGCTCACCCACACGTAAAGCTAGTCACAAGTAACTACATTAACAAACACACACAGACACACACACACACACACAAGTGTCAGCCCACTCTTAGCAAGATAATTCTATTTTCTATTTGATTGAGGCATAGTTTGTCTACACGTTGCCACACGTTCGCTCTCGTCGTGCGTCCTTTTAACCGGGCCAATTGCCGCTCGTTACTGCCAACTCATTATAACTGTTTTATTAGCAGCCACTGTAGACAGCAACCACTTGCCACTCGCTGCTCTGAATTACTTTATTAGCCTAATTAAATGCGCCACTTATACGTAAAAAGGCGGCGCGCAGAAGCACATAAAAAAAATAGAAAACAATTAATGAAATTAGCAAAAGTGTTTGGCACAAGTAGCTGCAGCTTCCATCTGAAGCACTATTTGCCTACTAATTAATGTTGCTAAAGTCTGTGCGTGGAATGTACGATAAAATAGCATACAAAACTCACTCATACTGCGAATATCCATTTTTGCAACGCTTGTTGATTTAAATCCATACGTTCCCCGTATATTTGCTTCTAGGAGCAGCTGTCATGAGGTCATAACTATTTGAAGCCACAGCTTCTAGCTGGGCGGAAAAAAAAAGCATTGCTAAACGCTTATGGCATACACCTGATAGCGAATGCCTTAGTGCATATATATATATAGTCGTATATTCATATATATATGTTATATATATAACTCGCGGATTATCTGTGCACTGTGAAATTCCCAACTGTCAGGCTGCTTTTACTTCACGGCCACTAGCAAAACGAAAGCCACAAAAGCCCTGGCAAAATATAAATTTTATGTTGTTCTTTTTATTGTGCCACTCGACTGCCACGTGTG
Source organism: Drosophila leonis (assembly GCA_035045365.1). Lineage (NCBI taxonomy): Eukaryota > Metazoa > Arthropoda > Insecta > Diptera > Drosophilidae > Drosophila > Drosophila leonis. The sequence continues at coordinate 697,331 of JAWNPC010000307.1, read as the reverse complement.
CTCAGGTGCGGATTGCAGTTGAATAGGGTTTGACATGCATGGCAAAGTTGAATAAAGCTTGCTTAAATTATTCAAATAAAAGTTCAAGTGAGCTATTTAAAGATATAAGACCAGCCAATAGATATAATTTAAATATATGTGTTGAACAATTTAAACTCTGCGCGATGATGGTTCGACATAATAAATAGAAAAAAATATATAACAATTTTACTACTGTCAGAAATTCATCCAACAGTTTGCTTTATACAACAGCTGCTGAGCCTTGCGGCCAAAAGCTTGTTGTTGGCCTTGGCATTTCCACATGACTTAAACAGCTTCCGTATAATTGTTTCTTAATATATATAAACTAATTTTCAATTACGCTGCTGAATCGCACCTTAATTTAATTTGTACACCTTGGCCATATTTAGTTTGCGTTAATTTGCTTTTTACTGTATCAGAAGCAGCCCAAAGCTAGCTAAGAAATTTATGAACTTTAGCGGCACGCTGTAGTATAACATAAACTTTGGCTTATCTGCGAGAGTGTAAAAGGTTTAGAGATAAGCCAAAAGCTATGTATAGTTAAGCCACACACTCTAAGATACAAACACACACACACACACACACATACCTGCGGCACGAAATATTTTTGTTAAAAAAACAATTTTTGCAGCGTGCTGCAGTAGAGACGGAGATAGAGAGAGAGATAGGGAGAGCAGCTGAAAGAGGCAACAAAAATAGCAGCAAGAATGCAGTTCACACAACTACAACTACTATGTAAGTTGGTTAATCCTATTGATTTTGATTTGCATACAAATTAGACTGTGCAGGTAGAAGTCCCTGGCGAGTCTCTTCTGGAATATGGCAAAAGGATTTTTAGCTAAAAACTCTCCAACTGAAACTGGAGCTGACGCTGGAGCTAGACCTGCAACTGTTGAATAGGAAGCGAACAAGAAAATTGAGGCAAAAATGTGTTTAACATGTGTATAGTCCAATCCCATGGATTATGCCATGGTATTAAATTTCAATTTAAGCTGCACGAGAGCCAGCAACAGAGGCGTTGCTCTTTGTGGAGCGAGAGGGAAGTGGGGGAATACTCTAGTACTTGAGAAGCGACGAAGTGCGAATGCCTCCTAAAACAATTAGCATGCCGTCTAATTGTTTGTAGATGGCAAGAGAAAGAAATAAAGTGCATATGTGAGTGTGTGTGTGAGTGTGTGGAGCAGTGTATGTAGGTGCGATGCTGTTGTTATGTGAATTTTAATACGTTTTAATGAAAAATAAACTGAGCTGATAACGGTGGCTGTGGGGCATGAAAAGAAAATGTGAAAAATACATTTTGATGTGGCGCAAATATCTTAAAATATGACGAGACGGCGGGCACAACCGACCGACGAGCGACCATATTTGGCAGCGACTCACTGTGCGTTCGTGTGAGTGCGCATTTTAATTTCGCTTAATATTGTATTGCATATGTGTGCGTGTGTGTGTGTGTGTGTGCCAACAGAAGGCATATGGCAAGCCAAAGAGTCGTTGCGGCATGGAATTTCAATTAAGATTAATTCGCGCATGTTTTGCCAGCAGTGGGGCGTGCCCCTACGCCTCCATGCGCCTCGTACTCGGCAGCTGCGGTTTTTTCACTCAGTTGCACTCGGGTAGCCGCTTGAGCAGCGATGCGTTATGAAGATGACGACGCGACAACGCAGCGCGCAGGTGAAACACTTGAGCGCCACAAAATTGTGCCACTTAAGAGAAGGGAGCAGGGGGGGGGGCGGTGGCATTCCACGGAAGAAGTAACAACAACAATATCAGCGGGAAACTTGCCAGACCAAAAGGCACCAGCAAATTACAACAAACTCAACTTTAATCATGGCTTGCCTAGCAAACTGCAGCAACAGCAGCAGCAGCAGCAAGAGAAGTATAAAAAGTGTAGCCTGCTTTTGTGCGCCAAAGTAAATGGCAGTGCATTAAGAGAAGCTTTTCATCAGCATTATAGTTACTATATTTCGTCCTTGTCACTTCGTCATCGCAGCAGTGGATAACTGAGCCCTTGACGAACAGTAAATATTTTCATTCAAGTTAATAATGCTGCACTGCTTTTGGCCGGGCTTGCCAGTTTGCTATCAGTTGGCTCTCGTTTGAAGTTTGTTTTTGCTTATGCAATGCGCCCGTTTACGTGCTAAGTCCTTTTCGTTCTTACGCCCAGCTATTTGCTATTTGCCAGCGCTGCGCTGTGCTCAGCTCCGCTGTTGTGCTCTTGTTTACTGTGGTTTTCATCATCCGTTCTGTTTGTTCATTAGCCGGGCCAAGGCAACACCAGCAGCTAAAGCAAAAGCAGCGGCTACATTTTTACTCGCCGCTTGTTTTATGTGGTTTCAAATAAATTGCCAGCCCTCAGTCCCAACATTAAACATAAATATTATGCTGCACTCTTCAGTTTCGCTTAAAAGTAAACTAGGTGCCAGCTACAGCCGAAGCGACAGACTCGCCAAGTACATTGTATTGATCCAATGACAGCAGCTGAAAATAGGACTTACGTATGCAATTTATTTTAGGCATATTACATATATTTATTAAGCTGTGTATCCTTACAATGCAAATGTAGTATCTTAACAGCACAAGTATAATGATATTGTGAGACGAACTTTATAGTTGGCCAATCGTTTTGGCAAAGTCCGTTCTTTTCAATCGCTTCAGAGGCTTACGGGGAGTAAGCGTCACGTGAGCGTTTCGCATTGCGTCTCTCACTGTATCTACTAGTTTGCCTTCCAATCTGCTCTTCCACTGTGTTACGTATGCATGAGAAAAATATCCAAACTGACAAATCGAACAAATATTTTAAATTTTTAGAAAATAAATCACAAATAATAAATATTTTCAAAAATGTAAGTTTGGCATTTTTTAATGTTTTAATATTATATTTGAAGAATAAAAGTTTCAGTGATACAAAAATTATTATTATATTATTATATTCTTAATCTAATTTAATTTAACTCCAATTTCAGTCAGTCTGATTTGATCATAAAACTTGCATTACTTATGTGAACTCGAGTGTTTTCGTAGTCTTGCAAAGCTGTTGCTATTTATGAGCCATGCTCTGCTAGCTAGTTTTGGGCTATCATTGGGTGGGAATAGAGCTGGAAGTTGCGCAGCAATTAAATGATTATTTGCGCTCCTTGTGCCGCCACCCAAGTCAGCTTAATGACGTTGCAGGAATCTGTTTGCTGTCTGGAGCAAGATGCCTGATACTAAATAAACCAAAAATAATGACCAAAAACAATTAGACAGCATTTTGCCGTCAATGAGTTGTGGACGCGTACCGCAATTAATATCAATTTATATGTGTTGCTTTTATATAACTTTTCCTTGAATACCTCACCTACATATATCATAATTAGCGTCTGGTCGACTAACCGCGAGCCAGGGTCAGCCTTGCTCCCGCCTTTCCCACGAGAAATTGTATTCAAGTTGCTTTTTTCTTGTATTTTGTGTTTTTGTTGTATTTGGTTTTCTTGTGAAAGGTGCATTCATAAAATTTACATAGTAGTCAGAGTTGAGCACTTTAATGTCTTTGTTTTGGCTTTTGTTTTTTGGGGCAATTCTTTTGCGGTACGCTCAGTGATATTGGGACTCGTTGTCCCTTTTCGCAGAGTGAGAGTGGCCTCGTTTGCATAATTTTCTACTTTGAGCTTGGGCTTTCTTTTTTATTTATTTTGTTCAGCTTTTCGTTATTTCTAGCTTTGTCAGCGGCTCAAGTGTGCTAATATTTGGCTCAGTCAGAGATACAAAAGGCTGTATTTTGCAATTCCCTTTTTAGGGATTTGCCATTGTATGGGATGATTAATGCCTTTGATTTATAATGCCAATCAATAAATAGCAAGCATGTCCTTGGCCCAATCGTCGATTCGAAATGTCTGCTCAAACAGATTCGTATCTATAATAGCACACATTTAATTGAAACTACACGGCAGGATATGCAAAGGATATGCACTCAAATGAGTTGGGCAAACATTGACTGACTGTCCGTCTGTCAGTCTGTCTATCTGTCTGGATGTCTAACTTTCAGTTAAATAGATAGTGAGTTGAAGAGCTGAGTGCAATCTTGATTACAAAATGAAATGCTCAGCAATCTCATTTGCAATTTAAACATACCCGGTAATAACTTTCACACAGATGCACAGCTACTTGCACACACACACACACACACACACACACACATAGTTGAAGTGCGCCATAGATGTGACTTGCAAGACATTGATGTGGTTATTGTCGCATACGTGAGTCGGTTGCATATTTTGGGGCGCATAGGTAAATACAAACACACACACACACACTCACATACCCACACGTATATTCATGCAAACAATGAAAAGCAATTGCCAGTACCTCCGCACGAATGCAGTACCGTCCTTCAAATGCTTTCATCCTCCTCCTCATCCTCCCTCTCTCTCACTCTCTCTGTGTGTAACATCTCTCATCGCTCCTTGAGCATAATTGTTATAATGTTTGTATAAGTCTTGTCAATTTGGTAGGATGCACGTGCACTCACACCTAAGCATAATATTCGAGATATATTTTCTCTTACTAATAGACAACATATTCAGTTTCTACGAGGCATTTTCCTTGTCAAATAATTATATAAGTAAATGTCAAAATCTTAAGCTTCACATGGCAAATATGTATATGAATACGCCACTCATCCACAATTAATGAAATACACATATTGACTGAAGTCTGATAGTAATTGATATTTTTCGAACTAATTGCGTTAATTTCTGCATCAGTTAGCTCCAAATTTCATTTTAACATGTATTTACAGACAAATATTGTATTTGACCGAAGGCAATGTGAACATTAAACAAACCATTATTATATTTCAACAGATCACATAGTTAATGTTGAATTGCACCTGATGCCTTCAGCCATTGTTGGCACTGGGTAATCCTTAAGATTTATATTGCGTTTTAATTTTATGTCCTTTAAGCATTACTTGAAGTCTTCCCTTCAGTTTTATGCATTTCGGCTTTTGGTTTATCTTTGCTACCTCTACGAAAAGGCCTTTGGAAATACGGGCGCATTGGAAAGTTTGCAAAAACCGCTCAATAAAACTCTCAAGTGTTTGGCCAAATAGCCCGTTGGCCGTTCTGCCAAAAACCTTTAGACCGACACAGCTGTGCACCATCTGCAGTTGCGGCTCCCCTAATGACCGCAATGTGCACGGCCATTAGTGAAACATATGGCCAGGCGCGGGCATTCTTTAGCCAACTTTTTTTGTCCTACCGAAATGTAACTTAATTTTTGGTCTATGGTACAGCGAGGTGGGTCAGAACCCCACTTGCTACCTTTACCTGTCCCGATGCCCGGTGCCCGATGGGGTAATTGCTCCCTGGAGTGCTGTAGCTACTTAGAGACATTGTGGGATCCAAGTCGGCTGGGCGGGTCTTCAGCTGAAGCGCGTTTTATTTTTTGTCAGCCATCTAGGTTTATTTATGGCACAGGCGACGGCGATAAAAAAGGCTAAGCATTTGGCTTATGTAGCGTTAAACTGGCTAACACGAAACTTCTGCCCAGCGAGCCAAACGGCGAAATTAGCGACAGTACTAAATTTTATTTCCGAAATGATAGGCAAAAGTTTCGTGTAATCCGCGCTTTACAAATTTACTCAGTCAAATGGGTTTAAATTTCTGGACTTAAAGTTCAAAGAGCTCAGACTGATGATCAACTTACCATCGCCAAGGTAGCCCAGCAGAGCAGATGCGGTCACGCGTGTGTCCCACGTGTGTGCGAATATCTGTAAGTGTGGGTGTGTGCATGTGTGTGGGCTTAAGCCAAGTCAATTTAACGCCCTGAAGGCAGCAAAGTAGCAGCACAAATAAAGACGCACTGCGTTCCAGGGATTGCTAGCTCATAAATAGTTAAGCAAGCGAAATGAAAGGCAAAGCTCCCTTTCTGCTGAAAAGGACAGAGACGTTAGACCCAAAATGAAACCAAAGGTGTGCGACGTCTTAACAAAAGGTTCAAGCGCATTTTATGTATTTGTCAATAAAAGCAAAGCACACAAGCACAAAAGCGTAAGAAAATCAAGCTAAGAGCAACCATATTGACCTTCATCAGCAACCGAGTCAACTCCCAACGGACTACCAGCAGCAACAGCAACAGCAGCAGCAGCAGCAGCAGCATCAGAAGTAGCAGAAGCCATCTGCTGAGCTAAGCACCTCCCAAGTGGCATGTGTGTCCTTATAAATGCGTAAGTATGTGTGCCATTTGCAGTCTGTAACCGACGCGCTATCCCACCTCATGCCCACTTTTCTCTTTAGTTTAGCTGTGATTTAATGCGCGTTTCATGTGCTTCGATTGCCGTGCAATTAGCGCTACTTCAGCAATTTTCGAACTGTCGTCCTGTGCGTCCTAACAACGTTCCTGAGCGCCGCTAATGACTCGTTACTGCTGCATGTGAAGGCTGTCTATGTGCTCATTGATTTGTAACAATCGACGACAGTTTTGTAATTGTGTGCGGATGGCTAGAAAGAGTCCTAGAAAGTGTGTGTGTGTGTGTGAGTGTGCGTGTCTGTGTGTGGCAACAATGACGTTCATAAATTTGTATTGCCTGCTGCACTACGTGGCGCATACGTAATGCGCCAGCTACGGGAGCATACATATGTATGTGCAAATGTGTACACATAAGAACGTCAGCTCCAATTAGTCGTATTTTCAAGTAGCTTTCGCACTCACAGTGCTGCCTTTGTATTTGCCACTTGTACGTGCCACAGTCCTCTTGCATGATGTCCGACTAACGAGCTAAACGCCAACAGCTAAAGCAGCAATAGCAACAACAGTTTCAACAGCTGCTACAACAAAGAATCACACTGAATGTGGCACAATGGGTGCTGCAAGTCCGCGGGCGCTGCGCTCAGCAACACTTGCCATGTGTCAACACTGAACATTTAAACATTTCTGCTTTCTCACTTTTTTATTGTATTATTTTAATTGTGTCATCGCTAGTCGAGCGCGAGGCTCTTTGGCTATGTATAAAATGCAAATGAGCCACAAACAGCACAGCGAGCGCTCATAAACATTAAATAAACACACAAAAAAAGAACAACAACAACAGCAACAACAAACACAAACAGAAGTAGAAACAGAAAATGCTTTACGGGTTTACTGACAATAAATAAACAAATATGAAACGCCGCAGGACCCTTTTATTTTGATGGCTGCTCATTTCGTGGCCTGCGTGACAGACAAAAGCCCAGCGGGCACAAATTTGAAGCTGTCAACAAATTTGCGCATTTATTTTAGCTTTTTTTCACAAACATTAACAAATTACCAAAGCAAATGTCCAGCTGTGTGCCAGAGGCATATAGAGAATAATAAAAATTTATGTAGAAAAAAATACAATTCAAAACGTATTTCGGCTCTGTTCTGAAGTAAATTTAGCCACATTTAAATATAAAAAATCTATATTTAAAAACTGACTAAGTGACACATTGAATGACAGACTGGCACTGCTGACCTGGAAATGTATAGGATATATACAATAAATGTATGGGATATAAAGAGCTGAGAGCTGAGAACTGAGTTACAATCAAATGTGTAACAATAAATATATAAAATATTTATGCACTTAACCACATTCATGTTTTTACTGGTATCTCTTGGCAGGAGAGAGAACGACTTTTATAATGCTCTTTACATAAATAAGAGAATAATTCTATGATCATAATTATATAATCATATTACAGCTCTACACACAAACGTACTTAAATGGATATGCACACACACTTTACACTCATTTCTAAAATTAAGTTAAGCATATTAGCAATATAGCAACTTTTTGATAGCATGCTAGCCTCGGAGGCTAATTTGTGTTCATGAAAATCGTTGACTTGAGGGCTTTAGCCCAGCAACATTTTGTTTCTTTTGTCCAGTAGAGTATCTTTCATATTCCAACACACATCTGTATGTAAACGTACCTTTAAAAATGTTTATAAATTAAACAAGAGTGAAATCAACCTCAGGAAAGTATTTCGTAGCAAGCTCTCATCATCAAACTAACAAAATTTGGTTTTGATTTTCATCAAGTTAACTTCAGACTATGTTTAAAATATAATTTGAGACTTGCACATACAAAAGGGAAATGGATAAAAGTTGAGGGCTAAATTTGGGTTGAGTGTAAGCTGTAAATGTAGACATACTAGTACAGAAAAAAAAATACTTTTTGCCTTTTGGAAAGCTATTATATAATTGAATATAGCCACAGTGTCTAATGAAAAGGTCCAAGGCATAATTACAGCTATAAGTAAGGCTTGGGCATATAATTAACAGCATTTCAACTTGTGCTATTTATATATGACTAGTTAGTTAGTCGTGCATTAATTGCCGAGCTGTTTGTAAGTTATTTTTAATGTTTTAAATATTTAATTTATGTGCAACGTTCTACAAGTAGTAATTAACATTATCAAAAGTCGTTCATGCAACAGGCAAGTGCACTTTCAACTGCTGATAAGCGCCTCAAAAGCCGAGCCACTTAATGACTTCATTTTTGTTATGTTATTTAAGCCACTTTTCGCGGTGCTACGGAAAATTTCCGCAGGTATTGGAGCATTCAACACAAGTGTGAATTATAAACACGCAAAGCCTGTCACGGGGCGACGTTTAATAAGTGCAGCGCGTGTTGTGGCAACAGGAAAAAAAGTTTAAGACCCCCCAGGCGATAATAATCTAGAAAATGGCAAAAGAAAAAAAACAGCTAAAAAAATTGTTCAATTAATGCGAGCGCGCTTGTTTTTGCATGGTGCTAGCTACAGCGATGTGTGCAGTTTTTCTAACACACACACACACCGCACACACTTGCACACACACATACACGCAAAAACATGTACGTGCTTTAACTATCATGTAATTAAGCGCATGCCAAAAAGTATGCAGCAATAATGTTGCCATGCACCAGCAATCAATAAGGGGGCGCGTTGGGGCGTGGCTCACTTCCCTCAATTGTGGCCATGTCAAAAACAGGAACATTAATTGCATTTTAAAAAACTGTTTTTTATTTGCGTGCGCTTCAATCAATGGCTACCAAATTACGCATACGCATCAGTGAACAGTAGCAGCCACGCAGCGAGAGACAAATAAAAAAATTACCATGAAAAATTGTTAAAATAAAAATATGTAATATAAATATAATTGAAATTTGATTTTTTTAAAATAAGACTTCAATATGAAATTAATTTGTATTAATTATTGTGACCATATCAATTATTTTTTTAATATTTGTTTAAAATATGAACGAAAAATATTGCTACGAATACTTTAATTGGATTTTGATATTCAATTTTTGGTTAAATTAACCAAAAATTGGAATGCAAATGTCTGTGAAAATATCTTAACATATAGCATTAACTTTTTAGACTGTTTTATTATTATATTTCAATATTTTTATTATAGTTTAGTTATGCTTCTTCACCTTGAACTCAGAACAAATATTGAAACGAACTCAAGATCTGTTCAACAAGCGTTTACCTTGTGACTTCTTAAAGCTTATTTACCCGCAATAAGGAAGCGTTATTTTTAGATAAATCCTTAGCATAATAGCTGCCAGTCAGAACTGTTTTATAACAGCAGCAAGAGCCAATCTTTATTTTGCGTTTACTCTACTTAGATGCTAAACTGAAATAAATTTAATAAAAAATACACAACATTTTAAGCACACACCCGCACATATGGCGCATAAAGTGAAAAAGCGGCGAAAACGTACAAAAATATTACCCGACAATAATAAAAGTTAAATAGGGTGCAGCATGCGATGAGCAGCTGAGGGGACAAAAGGAGCTGCCGCAACAGCAGCATCAGCAGTATAAAAATTTTCCATTCAACTTAAAATTGTTTACAAAATAATGTGAAAAACGCTGCCAAGCATGTGTGGCCTGTCGACGTGTGAGTGTGTGTGCGTTTGTGTCAAACTAGCGATAAATGTTACTAAACGAGAATAATAGCAGCAAGAACAACAATAACGAATGCCTGCCCCCTAAGCTGTGTGCGTGGCAATTTATCCAAAAAAAACCTTGTTTAGCCTTAAGTACACACACCAACAGCAATCATTGGCCCAAACGGGTTATTGCATAACACGAAAATTACACATACGCAATGTTGAACGCTGCACAAAATGCTGTTTGGCGCTGCTCGAGTTTATTTTGGAGTTTTCCTCAACTCATTTTTGTTGGTGTTATTGTTATTGAGTTTTATGGGCTGTTAAAGGCAGCATTTTTATACATTTCACGCGCGCACATAAATAACGATTATGCTGCAAGCAGCCAAGCAGAAGCTTTATGACTTTTAGCCAAGTAAATTGGCTAGAAAAGGCATTGGCAATGGCTGCATAAAAGATTATGTGCCCCAGTCAAGCATGGTCAAGCGCAGTGAATAACTTAAATGGCTTCATTTTCCAGTTTAAATGCCAATTGGCAATTGCCAATTGCCTGGCAACGCGCAAACCAAGTTGAGAAAGCTACAATAAATGAAAACTCTTACAACAAATTACAATTTTCGCAAGTGTGGGTGAGTCTGTGTGCGTGTGCTTGTGTGTGAGTGCTTCATTCGCTAAATTAATCCAAAGTGTCGCGAATGTAACCTCAACAGAAGTCACTAGCAAAGTTCACTATTTAAAGTCAACAGCAGCCGCAACAAGAGCAACAACAGCAACAACTATTGCTGCAGCTGCCACAGCAAATGGCGCCAACAGACAACAACGTTACCAAAATTGTCGCTGCCAGCTGCAACGGAAATGCAGACAGCCAACTCCAAGCAAGTGAATGCCAATATGTGCGTGTATATGCGTATCTGTGTATGTGCTGTAGTTGCTATGTAATCAACACATACAAGCAGTTGCCATGACAAAAACCTCAAAGTTGCAATATAGCGAAAAGTCAATTGTGTTTTGATGTTGCCTGTGCCGCAACAACAGCAGCAGCAACAGCAACAATTAAATCACCAGCACAAACAGCAACAGCAACAGCAACAACAACAACAACAGTAAAAGCAAGAGCAGCCACAACACATTTGCAGCACAAGTTTTCGCCACACGTTGCAACAATATTCAATTATTTACTACAATAATGGCTTGAGGTTAGATGTAGTTGATGCTGCATTTGCTTTTGCCTTACAAAATATTGCCAAAGCCCTTCACTAGTAAGTCTACGTCCACAAATTCCCATCTTTTATACTAAATAATTACTTCTAATATGATTTACTTAAGTGAACATATACTTTGAATAAATACTCTAATGTTAAGTACGTAATAGAAATTTAAATAGACCAATTTCTCCTAAATGAAGTTAGTTAGAGTTTAATATAGAAGATGTGGAAGAAGTACAGACGCATAAGCTTCAGTGGTTTTTGAAATATTTTCTATGCGAAGCTATTATGCGCTGCTAACAAAAATCTCTATGAAAAGCCGACAAATCTGCTTTTTGCTGATTTAATTATTTGTTTAAATGTTTCATTGAATAGTAGAATATTATTTTTATTGTTATGCACTATCTATAAAAACTTAAAACCATAAACTATTGTATTTTCTTTACAGACCAAATATGGGTAAGTGTATTTCACTTTAAATTTGATCAAAATTCAAATTATTTCTGCTTTATCGCAGAATAAATATTCTATTATAGAATTTCCAGTGTAGCATGTCTCACAGATAATTGCATGCAATATTAACAAATTGCACCTAATTTAGTGCATAAATTAAATTGACTAATTTCAAATGGGAAAATTCAAATAAAATAGCTGAAAATTACTAAATAATAGTTACAAAATATTATTAAAAAAATCGCATTATCTATAATATGCAAATACTATCAACGTTCAATTTGGCAGCTAATTAAAAGAAAATTGCATAAATTAGTCCAAAAAGAGACCAACAAATAAATTTGTCAACAAATTTTGCTGCATTTACTGAGAATAATCGAACAACAGCTGGAATGGAGTGCCAATTAGTTAAGTCGCACTTTTTAGCTAGAGCTTGTGCACAATTATTGCCATTCGTTCGTTTCTCCCTGGCTCTCGTGTCAACACCTCGATAAACATTGCTTTCAATTGGCAACTGCCAAGGACCTGGGACAACTATCCATAACGAACTGCTGCTCCATTGATGCATGTCAACTAAAAATGTTGTTTTGCCCACTTTGGCCAGAGCGCGCTTTAATGAAAAACGTGCTTCAGTGCTAAAAACAGCTGTTGGCCAACTTGGCTGCTAGAGTTACAAGTTGAATACTGCTTGCTGCCTGTTGCTATTTGGCTTTGATGGAGTCTTCCACTCGTTGATTTTGCAATCTTGATTGACATGCAAAGTGCACACAACCTCAGTTCCAATTGCCTCTGTTTGCGCTTGCAAATAACTGGAAACACGCACTCAGGTGCAAAGCCCAATGCTAGATAGATTGATGTCTGGCTATATTAAAAATTAATCAAACAGAAATTCAAGGCTTATGAATAAGCAGCAAAGTTTATTCAGACTTAACTAAATGAGAAATAAATATCATGAGAATAAATTGATGTTACGTCTGCAATATTAAATGGAATCAAATATTTTCTGGCAAATATAATAAAACCTTGTAACAATTTATTTATAATGTAATAAACTGCCCAACAGGCGTAACGACTTGCGGTTGACTCTATTCACAAAGTGTATAAATTGGAATTATAAATAAATTATTTAAAATGCAATTTACATACAATTGTATAATGAAAACTTGTCCAGCGTTGGGAATTTATTAAAATTTCACACTGACACATTTTAAGTTGGCTTTTCATAGGGAAATATTCAGTGTTTTCCATAGAATTCAATTAAAAACTTTTACGTCTGCCGCAGACAAGCAGCTCGAGCCCCACAACCACGAAGCCTCAAACTCTTCAAATACTTCAAATCGACCCCATGTAAATGCCAAGTGAACTTTTAGGCTTGGCCGACATTTTGTTGCCTTTCAACTTTGAGTGGAGGGAGACTTACACATTGTATATGCGTATTTCGTTAAAGACCCAAATAAAGCTAGACTACCGGCTGAAGCTATTTATATACTCTGTGTATGAAGCTGCTTGAAAGCGGTCAACAAATTGTTGGCAAATTTATAGCAGAAATTAACAATGACACATTAATCATACGCCCGGTGCGCCAGTTGTCCAACCGTTTTTGACATGTCTGGGAATTTTAAATTCACTCAGTTTCTCTTTCCTGTCATATCTACTGTGCACTTTTCCCGACTTGACTTGATTCCACTTGAGTTCTCCGCATTGTTAGCTTCACAGTCCCACCTGTCCCACCAGTCCCACCAACACCACTTCTGGTCCTCATCTCGTTGCTTCTTCTCTCGGCACGATTTCAGTTTCTGCTTTAACTGTGACTGCAACTCGACTCGATTCGACTCCAGTTGACTTGTCATTTTTGCATACGCCGTACAGAGTTTGAATTATTGGCAACATAAAAGCGTTGACAGTGGAGTGCGTGACTTTGTACAGAAAATTTTATTTTTCATGCGCTGTTTCTATGGCAGTTGGGGCTTTCCAAACGAATTGCTGTCCATTCAATCAGCATTTCAAGCGTTTGAAGTGACAATCATAATGCAGATATTGCCAATGCAACTGCAATGGGGAAGTTTTTGCTCTCGTTCCCACTGACAAATGACAGAGACATGCAGCCATTCAGAGTTAGAGATGGCAACGAAATAGAGTCTAGTTGGCTTGCGGCGTTGTCCTGTCTTAGAGCTACAAAGCAAAATGCATTTGGATAACTGGCAACAAAATTGGCATTATATAGCATCTAATTGACTCACAGCACTTGGCGCTGTTTAACTAACGTACTTACTGACCAAGGCCAAGGGATAATGGACTTCAACCTCACATAAAGATACAAGAGTTGACAGCAACAGCAGGGTGACACAAGCTAAGCTATAATCCATGGGTGTAATCGAAAAGAGAAATTTCATGAATGAATATTATTAATAAAACTAAGGTATAAATCAGAAATTATTATTATTATTATTTTTATTTCGTAAGAATAATATTATCTAAAATATTTATTGACATTTTAATTACAAGAAAATTAATAATTTTTAAATTGTAGAGAATCTCAATTCGTCTAATTTTATAATTCTTTAGTTCAATGAACAGCAAACCGCTTTAGTATCCTTGCTGATAAATTCCAAGCTCAGCACTAGTTCGATTCCCTTTTTCACTTACTTTGCAGTAATCGCGTGAATACCCTTACTGTTGTGCAGCGCCTTGCTTCAACAGGCAAAAAGTTTATGGCTGAAAGCCGCAACCCACACAAAAGGAGAGCATGAGAAACCTGACAGCTCAAATTGCACGTAGCCAAAGTTGTTCATAGTTGCTCTCAGTGCTTCTTCCACTCGTATTTCTATTTCTATTACAGTGGTTTTTCTTTTCTTGCTTGCCTCTTTTTACTTTTATTATGTTTTCTTTCGTATTCACCTAAAGAAGCCACAGTCTTTGTACATTTTTGTGCTCGGTACTGTTTATTATATGCTCGGACCACATTTTTCTAGTTTTTGCACGTTTCTACTTTATTACCGTACATTCTGGCGTCTTCTTTTATGTGCTGACCGATAGAAAGCCAGAAGATGATGGGAAAGATGTAGTAGAGAGTCGAACTATATCAAGACGCGGCGCAGCCACAGACACTGAAACCGAAACAGAAACAGACAAACTGTGGTCGAGGTGGTCAAGGGCCTATATCAATGTCTGTATTTGTATCAGTGTCCTGTGGTCTGGGCCAAGCAATTTCTAATTTCGGGGGCACTTACAGTGGAATACAATAAAAATAACGTAATATTTACTCCCAAGCAACCGCACCAAATGCCGATACTACACAGATAGCTTAACAACTTAATGGCAGGCCGCAACCAGAACAACTTTCTAAGAGTCTGTGGGTCAGGCGAATAAACAGGCTATAAAAAGCTTGCGGATCCTGTATGGCCGCAAAAACTCACACACACACTCAGACAACAACAATTTGCTGCACATAAATCAATTTGTTAGAGGGAGAGAGAGAGAGAGAGTGACCTAGCGAGAGGGCTGAAACGAGCAAGGGTACGAATAGGTAGATTACCTATGTCAGCACAAAACAGCAGAGCCACTGCACAATGGGCACGTCCATTAGCTGCATGTGCACAAAAGATTGACAATGGAAATGCCCAACGCCTTGCCATTGGCGCGGGGGCCGTTCGGTTGCAACATGCAGACAGTTGCAAGTCAAGTGCTACAAGTGTTGCAAATCTCTTGGCCTTGCTGCTGCAGCCCAACTTGGTCAAATGTAAGCTGTTGGCTTAAGCCGACTGCTAAAAGTTAGTCAACTCGATTGGCCAACAGCAGTTAGTCAGTGGATTAGAAACAGTTTGGCCTTCAGTAGTGACTCATCAGCCGCTCGGTGGAAGCGAGCAAATCAATGTCCTTGCTGTTGTCCTTGTGTGGTTGTGGGCGATGGATTATGCCGAGGATTGTCTGAATATTTTTAGTGAAAACAACTTTATGGTGTCGTGATTTATGAACGTTTCAACTTTGCCGCGTTATCAGCAAAAACTTTTGTTACCTCCATACATATCGAGGACCCAGCTAAAGCTTCCCATCTGCATTAGTAAAGGGGCTTTACACACACACACGCACACACAGGCCAAACCAAGGACAAGTTGTGGGTTCAGGGCATTCAAACTTTACATACAACAAAATTTCAAAAACATTTTATCGTGTTACGCTTTCAACTGGCTATAAAAGTGCATGCATATCCCGCTCCTAAATGTCTTCCGCCTGCCTAGCCTAGCATGCAGCGCCCTCAGCCAAACCAAAACGATTGTGTGCGAGGGCATGTGGAGGTGGCGCACCGAGGGGTCTATAAAAATAATGCCCCATTTCAGCGTTAAAATCGGCTAACAAAGCAAAACATTCAACGTGGATGTTGATGTAGCACCACGCATCCGGCCAGACTAAAAGCTGAAATGAGTTATATAGTGTGTTTACCCTTTTCAAACGCTGACAGGACCAAGCGCTGATGAAGGCTCATTGGTTTTTAATTTAAAATCGAAATAAAATTGTAGCAATATCTGGCCCTGGAAGTCGAAGTAACGCAAGGCAAAAAAGCTTTGCCAGCGCATTAAAGATTTAAAAGCTAAGCATATATAATTCAATTTGCCTAGAATAAGAGCTATATGATCTACCTCAAAATAATAAACAAGCTTTGCGAGTACATTAAAGCATCTCTCCATTTGGGTAATAACTAAAAATTAAAACAGTTTACCATCTCTCTCTTTTACATTATTATAACTTTTTTAGGCTGTTAGTGAACTGTGAACAAACGTTAAGCTGAGATTTGAATTACATATAAAAATATTATAGTTTGATTTAATTACATTTAACTAAATCTAGTAAGTAGTTAATATAAATAAAAAAAAAAAGATTTGCGTAAGCTGACTTAACTTTTTCTATTAATTTCAAAGTTTCAAATGCAATCCAATTTATAATTTTACATGTACTTAACATATCCGATTATCGCGTGACCTCAAAAGGCAAACATTCGAAATTAAATTGATTTTTAAATATTCAAAATGAATGCGAATTGTTTTTTTTTTTTTGTTTTTGTACAAACTTTATGGTAAAAGTGCAAACACAATTACCAAGCTAAATATTGCATGCAGTATAATAAATAAAATATCAAATTAACACCAACAACAATGGACGCACACACACAGTCAGCCAAATGGTTGTGCTTGCTGGAGCCGCAAACATTTGTTCAACAAATGCTTGAGGGCAAAAACAAATGTGGACACATGGCGATACAAGAGCCAAATAATTGCAATATTCATGACAGTTGCAAACACATAAACACACACATGAACAGAGGAAGAGAGAGAGAGAGAGAGGAGAGAGAGGAATAAAGTCTGAATTTCCTTTGCATGAGCCAAAAATATTATTTTGCCAATTCACGCGTTCATAAAAAGACAAACTTTATGCATACGTTATGTAATTGTATGCATTATCAAATTTCACAATGTTTACTCGCACATACATTCGATTATACAATTATTAAATATGTATGCATTGCGACTGATTGTGGCAAAATTACATTAAGTATTTACAACTTGTTTTCTCTTGCATTTTTCAATCGCACGACGGAGCTAAATGTGTCATAAAATTCAAATTTAATTACTTTAGCTGAAAGCGAAGTAAAATAAATATAGTGACGCTCAAAGGTAGCAAAATTTATGCCATTAAATATTCAATCTTTTTTAAATATTTTATAGTGTATTGGTATTTGGTTTATTTTTATATATCTATTATAAATGTATTGTATGTATATTAAGTTTTAATTTATGAAAATTTTGTTAGCTTTTAAATTCTACTTCATCTAAAGATTTAGATGTTGTTTAATAAGCAAATCAGTTTCTATTCAAGAACTATTAACACAATTAAGCTAATGTGCTCAATGTGCCAAACAATAAATAGCAGTTGACAAAGAGACGTGGGTGAGTTCCTGTTGTTGCTCAAAGTAAACAACTTTTGCCGTCGGCGGGCCAAAGCCTCGAATGTGCTTTGCCATCGAAGATAGAATTTCGCTGGTGACATAAATTGCTTTCAGTCAGGTGCAAATTGCGAACAATAAATTGTAATTAATGATTTATGTATTGCCTTCTAGACACCAAACAAAATACCCTTAGCTAAGGGTATGTACGTTTTATGTCTATATTTGGAAGAGCTTAAATATCCAATATGAACAAATCAAGTTGCTTTAAGCTATCTTCAGTTAGTATTCTCTGAATATATATATGTTTATAGTTTGCTGATACTTTAATACTCAATATACATTAAGATATATGTAACAGAGTGAAGAAGACATGATCTATACATAACCCATTAAATATTCTATATCAGTTGTAACAGCCAGTCCGAGTATGGCCTATAGATACAAAAAGCTATACACACAGGTCTTCGTATAGCCCGCTCACATTTCGTTTGTTTCAAAACATCAATTAACATGTCCATATCGATGCAATTGATCAGAGTTAATAATTGAAATAAAATTAGTCTTAAAATTCAATAAAAATCTAATATTTAAAGAAAGCTAATTTTCTATTCCTTCATTTAATGTCATAGAGTGTGACTCGAGTCGACTTCTCACTCTTTTCGCTGAAAGCAAACTCTCCCAGTCTAGGGTCTAGGGCAAAGAAAAATGTTCGTTCTACTAAACATAAATAACATGAATATTTCAATTAAAGGGCGTGATTTCCATGCATAAGTCAGTTTCAATGCTGAATTCATGTTGGCTGCGAGTGTTGCGCCACTGTTTGATGAGATTTATGTGGCCCAGCTGACAGCGAGCTGTTAGTGCTCGACAGTTAAGCAGAGGTACGAGTATATACTAAGTGTACTACTATATTATCAACCAATTTCCTAAATGTAGCTGTAATTGAGGCACAAAGAGGCTTTTATAGCCCACCAGCGCTTTGGCACTATTTCTTAGCAGGTATTTGAGCAAGAGTTTGCCAAATCAGGCAGGCAACGAGAGCAGCTGGAAGCCAAGTGCAAATATGTTGAGCTTGCAAGCCTTTTGCCCATTTTAATTAAGGCGCATTCGCTCGCTGTTTGCTTATTTAATTGCACAATCGGTAAACGCAAGCGAGCTGATTTTTTGTGCCTTGGTGTTTGCCTTAACACGACGAGCTGAAAATATTAACTGAGGCTCATAAGAGACGGTGAGTGGCAGTGGGCTGTAAGTGGTGGTCGGTGGACCGTGGATGGTGAATGGTGGGCGTTGGGCCAACATGAAATTCAATTTCGTGAAAGCAAACAAATGAAAGAGGAACAGGCAACGTGCACATTTTTCAGTTGCTTCTTCAGCTCGTTGTCAACGAGGATGAAGGCAGCAAATTGCAGCCTGCATTTTATATGGCTTGAAATTACAGGATTCTATATGAAAATATATATACAAAATATATATATATATATATATATATATATATATATATATATATATATATATATATATATATATATATATATATATATATATATATATATATATATATATATATATATATATATATATATATATAAATGTATGTTTGTATTTTTATCAGAGACATGCAGCCCGAGCGAACCAAAGGAACAGCCAACATCAGGCTGTGCCAGTCTGAATGACATGCGACAACGTCGTTGTTGTCATTCTTATTTGTTGTTGTTGCTGATGTTGTTGTCGTTGTTGCATAGTTGTCGCTGGCATCATTTTACGTCATTTATCACAATCATGGCATGGCTGACTGGACGCTGCTGGACAGGCATGTGTTATCCTCGCCGGCCAACAAGCAGCTCGGTCAGATATTGAAATTTTTATAGCCGATATGGCGTATACTTCATACCAGACCAAATATCCAGCTCGACCAGCAATCAGAGACGATAATAATACTGTTTGCCCATGCCTGATGGGCAAATGCAATTACAAGAAATGCCTTAAATGTCCAGAAAATTGATTTCACTTGACGTGACTCAATAACCTTCCGGATAAGTGTAGTCTGTGCTGCATTTGAGTTTCCGTTTATTTACTCTCAATGGTTTGCCAAATTAAATTTAAATTTCGCAAATCGCTGAAATATTTGTTAATTGCTTGTTAGTCAGATAATCTGTGTTCATATGCGTTTATTCAATTGTCAATTTATCCAATTCATTTTGTCAATTCAACTCTCGATCAAGCTCCCTTTGGCTCCGGCTTCATCTATAATTGGTTGACATATTTGTTAATATGGAAATTGAACCATTGAACTTAAAGATATGTATGTGCTGTGTATTTAAATTGGTTTGTAAATGCTGGAGACAAATTGCAACGCCTGTTAGCCAAAGCACTTGACATCTTCTTTTGCGTAGATTAACTTGAATTTCAATTGATTTCTATTAAAATCTTATTTGAATTTCATACTTTTTTATGCAGAATATAACTATGTGATACACACATAATGACAGCATCCATAGTACGCTCTTGAAAGCTATAAACACACATGGCTAATGGCTCTGCGAACAACTGGATAAAGCAAACAGACAAAAACTAACTATGAGCCATGCAATTTATGTGTATCTAAATAAACAAAAACTTGCATGCAAAAACAAACAATTTATGGCTATGAAGCGGCTGGGTTGTACAGTGTTTCTCTTTGCTGGGAGATTCACAATTGAAACAAATTTGTATTTCAGCAGCAGCTGCACCACATATTCCTAACAAAAAAGGGCATGTGTAAATATATATAAATATATTAATTCTATATATATAGAATAAGCATCATAATTGCTGGTAAAATAACCTAAAAAATGCCACTCGACAACTTTTGCAAGTAAATTGTTTGTCTGCAACAGAGTAATGCATTTATTCTGGCAATATTCCAGATTGTAACCACGCCCTGAAACCAGCCTGAGCCAAACTTACATAAAAGCACAAAAATGTGAATGAGAGCCTTTGCTTTTAAATATTTGTGTCACAAGTCTGAGATACAATCAAGCCAAAATTTGAATTTATTAGTCAGTTGAAAATTAGACATTAGTTTGTGAGTAAAATAATTTAATCATCTGTCTCTGCGACCTTATGAACGGACAACACAAATCATCTGCAAGTTATTTATAGTGAACATAAATCGCTTAAGAAGATACCTCCAATAAAAAAATAATATTTAGAAATATTATTTAGGCAATTCATTATGATTTTCTTCTTTTGTTTTAGGACTCCTCCTCTCTCTCTCTCTCTCTCTCTCTCTCTCTCTCTACTCACTCATCTCTCTCTCTCTCTCTCTCTCTCTCTCTCACTCTCTCTCTCTCTCTCTCTCTCTCTCTCTCTCTCTCTCTCTCTCTCTCTCTCTCTCTCTCTCTCTCTCTCTCTCTCTCTCTCTCTCTCTCTCTCTCTCTCTCTCTCTCTCTCTTTCTCTCTTCTATTGAATTATATAACATATCTTTCTGTACTTCAACGTCAACTGATTTAATGCAAATGTTATGCAATTTAGGACACTTCAAGGATTTCGTTAACAGTTGGTCGAGCTTTATCGCAAAAACTTTTGCCATTACTTGAATGCAAATTTGCAAATTATGACAGTTTGCATACTAATTAGAATTTGCGCTGACCTCAAGCACTGCATCTAATTTGATTATGCAACAGAAATTTACTAAAATTTAAGCTAAATGGCTTTTAGCATTTCACTTGCAGCTAGATATGAAGAAGACAAATGAAAACAGGTGGCTATTCCCTTGATATATCTGATTGACTGGCCCTAAGAGCTGTCGAGTGCATAGGTATTTGGTCCTTAATTAATAACTAACATGTCAATGGTTGCAACTTGCAACTCATCTATGTACATATATAGATGTATATATGTATGTGTAGTTTAGTTTTTGCTGAATGTGCTGGTCCTTGGTTCGATTGGCAAAGACCAAGCAATATTTCTGTACCGAAAGTCTCTATTATGCATATTTTCACGTGCATTCAACAAAACACAGAGCGTATTTGAGACACTAAAAGTTGCACAGGCAGCAAATTGTTGGCCATGTCAAATCAATGGTTGTGGCCATGGTGTTTACAAAGTCATAGGCCCCATCTGTGGTCCCCTTTATGTCCTGAACGCCATGTGTGCCCGATATTTGGTACGCATTTGTGTTTAATTAAAGCTCGGCCAGAATACAAAATGAGTGAGCTCTATGGGTGTCCTGTTCCTGCTGTTTCCTGTTGGTGACAATTTCTGTTGTGTTTTGGCCATGTGACTTTTGGCCCTGTGAAGTTTTCAATCATTAAACTGTGCCCGTCGGCCAACAGTAACCTCAAGTGTGGCTTTAATTTAGACGCCTCTTTCTAACAGCTTTGGCCAAGGCTGTTTGCCCCGAATCTCTCGTCAAGGACTCAGCTGCACTCACTGCTCCTTGGGCGACTGTTGCTGAGCTTTTTAATTTTAATGAGATCTCGGTGACAGGCTTCGTGCCAGTCCTCGGCACGGCCAGAAGCGTTGTTAGCCACGCCTCGCCCACTAATTGAGGCAGCTGCAAATGTTTTTGCGCTGACTTAGCGCTAGACAATTTTAATTACAAAAATATGCATATTTAAAGATTTAATGCCAGCGAACAATGTCTGCCAACTTAAATTACAAAGCGAAAGCAACTGCCAACTGATATGCATAAAAGTGGAAGACTTTGATAAAGCAAATGAATACAGTACAGTTTACTGAGTGAAATGGAAACAAGCATGAATCGGGTGTAGCCGACTGGAAGATGTCCTTAAATGAAAATTGTATTAATTCCAATATGCGTTTACTTAACATGCCAAGCACTTGCTCAATGAGAATAAATACTTAAAATTTTAAGTAGATGTTTTTGGGATAAAGAGATAAATATGAGCTAGAACCTGTCTACTTAATGGAATCGGAGCTGTTTGTCTTTGTCTGCAACAGGCAATTGCACCTTCAAAACATTATAGCCAGCTTACACACTTTCAAGGAATGCTGGGTACAAAAAATGCTAATTTAATGGCATACATCCTTCAACTAATGCAAAAAACCACTCGACTCTAACCAGGTTGGCACAGTCTGGCCAACCGATAAGCCACAAAACAGATTGATACATTACGTGTGCAATGTATTTCAATGGATGCAGCCAGACTAACTAGACTGAGCTGAGCTGAACTGAACTGGACTGGACTGGACTGGACAGGGCCGGCCTGGATAGAAGTGGGCGGGTAGCTTGTGTGAGCTACAACTGATTGATATGCTGGATTCTCTGGCCAATTGGAATTTCAGCAAATTGGGTTTTTGCATTTTAATCAGATAAAAAGCTTTACATATTTATACGAAGTGAAAGAGAGAGTAGTTATACACTTATAAAGGTGTTCGATTCAGTATGTGTGCAGAGAGTATGTTTGCACAGAAATCTGAATAAAGTTGCTGCAGCTTCTTTAAATGAACTGTCCATGAGATGTGAGTTAAATAGAGAGTCGAATTAAAGAACTTATGTTTAGGCAAGCATTTTCTAAAAATGTGGGTTAAGATTCTCTCAAATAGTCGATTTCAATATTGTGCTTTGCTCAAGAATTTAACAATGATTTTCAAATTTTAGTTTAAGATTAAATCGTATAATCTTTAAAAACATTATATCATATGCACTTGATGGTTTCTATCTCTGCTTAAGGACAATAAACAAAAACGCAGGAAACTCTTGGTCCAAATGCAGTTCAGCGGATATATTTGCCTTCCAATGACAATGACAGTTGCCAACAGAAGTGGGATGGTCAACAATTGGAGCGCAGGACAATGGCGTTGCATTTCCGTTTCCGTTTTCGCTGCCGGACGCAAATGGCGTAAATGAAAACTATTTTTCCGCGCATTTTTTTACAACTTTTCTGTTCTGTTTGCCTCGAGCTACACTGTTTTTGTTTCTGCGTGCCACAACCAAATTGTAAGCTGGTAAAAAAGTGTCTGCTTGCATTTAGCGAACCAAAAGAACACCTGACATTTTTCAAACTCCACGAAAACACAAGTAGAAGAGTTTTTTGTTGTCATCAAATAAAATTATTTCACTTGCTTAAGCTGTTCAGATAGTTGTTGTGTAATTCAAAAGTTAACAAAATAAAGCTCGAACCATTTTTATTAATTTGTACAGAGAGGAGAGACAAGTTCTATTGTACTGAGCTTTAAGATATATAATTTATCTAAATATTGTTCTCTTAAGATGTCGAAGCTAATTCAGAGCCATAATTCAATCTAAAATATCTTGTATAACTGTCGTAATATGCCTACTATATATTAAATGATTTGTGATACCAATTTCCGCTGGCTTATCCTGCAGAGGCACAAAATGGGCAACTTTTTTATATTCGTCCTTGTGCTGGCACGCAGAACGTGCCTGAGTCCTCGCAAATGCGTTTGCATAAATTGGCTGAGGCATAAAAACCCAAGTGGGTGGAACGAAAACAAAATTCAATTTGGATTTGGTGCAAGCGCAACTTTTTTATGCAGCTCGCTTTTGTCATGAGTGGCGAGCCCCAGCGGCTGGTGTGGTATTTGCAGCAGCAGCAGCAGCAGCAGCGGCAGAGGCAGAGGCTCAAAATGAATTCACAACTAAGCTCGCTGCCTGCGCAAACATAAACAGAGCCAAAGCTCAGCTTTAGAGGCGGTTGCAGCCGTTACGCCCACGACTTACGACCAATTTTATGAGAGCCGGCCAAGGCTAAGGCATTTTTGCCAATTTCTGTTAGGCCAGTTGGCATAAAAGGCAAAAAAAATTAAGTGAAACAAAAATGTTTGAATGCAGGGTATTAAATACTAACATATGGAGGCTGCATGTGGGTATTGCTGCCTCCCTAATGGAAAGCACAGGAAGGTTAGAGAGCAACGTCGAAGGCAGGTCACGATAATGTTTACAGGAAGCAAAAGGCAACACCAAAAGGCAATGCAGCCATGGACTGTGCCTTATGAAATACAAAAATTCCACTTTTATTTGCTGGCTTTTGCTCTGATGCAAAAAGTCGGCTTCTGCAGTTTCGAAGCAATTAAAACGCAAATAAAACCATCAAGAAATACGAGTAGGCAATTATGAAACAACCTCAGATGAAGAGAGATAACTCTCGTATATCCCAAATGTATTAAATCCAAATATGTTAGTGCGATGAACCGAGAATTAATTACCCTAATACTAAAGACAACTTCGTAGAACCAGATCGTTGTGCTGCTTTAATATTCCTTTCTAGTGAAAATTGTATGTTTTTCGTTCTCTTCCAAAAAAATATTGAAATATTTCCATTGAGTAATTTTCTTTTGAAATGCCAATTCAGATGATTATGCCTGTCAGTCAATCTATCAAGTTGTCTATTGCAGAGTTATCTTTGGCCAATCAGATTAGAACTTAGGTAATTTGGGGTAATTTGAGCATAAAGTAATTCGAGAATATTACAATACATTTAAAGCAAGTTAAATTTCTGGCATTCAGTTTTGGATCTTAAATTAGTTCGTGAAAGCTGTTAAAAAGCCGCTGAAAACTTTTGTTGTGAAAGAAAACAAAATAATATCGATTATTATCACGCCTACACACCCGCCTGCCGCTACATAAAGAACATCAGCTATTAACAACAACAACAACAACAACACCAGCAAGACAAGCAAAGGCAACAGCCAAGCAACAGTCAAGCACCAGTCAAGCGGACAAGCAAACAAACAAAAGGCCACGGCAACAGGGACAGCGCATAGGAGTCGCAGCCAAGGCAAACGGGCAGGAACAGGAGCAGAGTAAACTGGCTGGCAATTTTCGTTAGTCCAATTAAAGCAATTTCGAAAGCTCCATCGAGGCCAGCAGCTGTGAATGATTCCGCGAAACAACAATAGAAGCCCACTCCAGATACAACTCTGGAAACTTTTAATTTAGCATAAAATTAATAATATTTTTGTATTTTTGAAAGCATCATCATTTGGTGTGTTAAGTGAATCTATAATTCCTCACCAAAATACTGATGATTGCACC
Organism: Drosophila leonis; assembly: GCA_035045365.1. NCBI lineage: Eukaryota > Metazoa > Arthropoda > Insecta > Diptera > Drosophilidae > Drosophila > Drosophila leonis. The sequence goes on along the minus strand of JAWNPC010000307.1, from coordinate 671,825 downwards.
GCTAGTTCACATCATTAGCAACCCTATGCGGATTAGAGTTACAAACAATATCATCCTCAGCTGCACACAAGCAAAAAAGCAATGGCACAGCTTTGTGAATACTTTGTCTGCCACTGCCACAAAGGGTCTATTGTTGGCACTTCGAAATAAAGTGGGTTACAGCAGCTCTGTCTTGTTGAGTAGAGGATTTTTCTAATATCAAAATCACAGCTTGGCGCCATCAGCATTATGTACCCAGTTGCCAAGCAACCCATAAGTAAGCAGGCTTATAGAAAAACAATCACATAGCATCACTTATTGACATTCCCACATATTTGGATGAGTTGTCTCTACTACTATTTAGTAGTATTAAATAGCTAGACTATTTATATGGAAATGATGCTTGATTTGCTAATTAAATTTGCAGTTAATTTATCTAAATTAAACATTTTCACAAGACAATATTTACTATGAAGGCGCTTGCCTAATTGTATATAAATGTAATTTATTTATTATTCTAATTAGTTTTTGACACGAATCAATGTTAAATGACTTTAATTAAATGTTAAACAATCAATTTATCAGTCCAAAATGTGAAACAATTGCGACGTTATTAGTGCCTGCTCTGAAGCAACTTTAATATCAATTTACAAAAAAAGTATTTAAACAAAAAATCAATATAAAACTGTGTGAAATTCTAATTTCGATTTGAATAAAAAAAGTATTTTTTCAGTTCAGCTGTGATTTAGCGTATGTGTCAGATGATCAATAAAGTTGCAATTTGTTTTAGTATCAAGATTGATTACATTCAGCATATCATTAGTGTCTTTGAGTATTTGAAAAATATATCAGCCACAGCATAAAGTAGACTAAATCATCTTTCGTTAACGTTTTGAAATTTGCCATGCAAAATATAATCTTTACAAATATGTACTACAGAACATGCAAATTTCGCAGTTGCTACTATCTGTTTGTGCTGTTATTTTTGATGTTGTCTGCTCGTTAGCTGGTGGTAGCTGATGCACGTTCAATTGCTTAAATTATTGTATACACGCAATCAGCTGTATAATGAAAGCCAGCTCGCGCAATCAACGGTAAAGGCACAGGCAAAGGCAAAGGTAAGAGCCATAAATCTGTTGGCGCGCTCAGTTGCTCACCGGTCTGGTCGCTAATGATTTATGCGACTGCCACAGACAAGACAAATGCCCAAGTAATTGAATTACAAAGCCAAAAATGTAGATAACTTGCTGAGTAAGCTGGCACTTATGCAAATTGAGCATGGCCAACGAGCTGGCCCAAGTGCTGTGCTGATAAGGCTACTTGGCTAACAAAAACAACAACAGCAACTATTGCAACAACGTGCTGATTGCAAAATCAATGGCTCAAAACTCAGCAAAAGGCAACTAAGCGGCATCGATAAATGCTCAAAAGGCAGCCACCAAGCCAAGCCAGTTGGTCAATTTGCAGCGCAGACTTAAAGTACCCAGAACATAAAAGTATGCTATGGTTTTTTCTCGAGCAAATATTATATAAGTAGGAGTGGAAACGCATAAAGCTGAAGATGAGGCCAAGAGCTGACTAGAATAGAGTCGTGGACATTATTTGTGCAAAATTACCTTTAACGAGGTGACTAGCGGAGTGTCCTGTTGCATTACCATTACCGCAATAAACTGTAGCCAGAGCCGCCTCCGCGACTGTCGAGTGCTGCAGCAGCAGTGGAGGCCGCAGCAGTTAGTTGCTTGCAAAATTGCACTTGACTCGAATGCCAATTACATGGTCCTGCAGATGTCAGTTGGGCCCCAACGCAGTCCAAAGCAGCCCAGCATGTCGACAAGGACCCTGCCATTTGGGGGTGTGTGTGAGCGGGCGGGCGGTTGTGCGAGGTGGGCTATGACGCAGCAGCTAGACTGCCTAGGTCTGAGGCCAAGGCATGAACAGAATTGGCATAAAGTGGATTAAATATGAATAAAAGATATTTGCGCAAATTGCATTAGTGTGGTGCAGCGCACAAGGGCCCAAAGATTGATACGAAGATACGAAGCGATCAAGAAAAAAGGCCAAGCTCCCAGAGGTTAAACTGCATTAACTCGCAAAAGAGTTGACTTTCTGTTCACGATTCGTGGCAGCTGCTAATGCAGCTAAGACCAACAGCAAATTGCCTTTTACATTAAACAAATAAAAAGCTTAGACCATAAAATTTAATAAATCATTTGAGCGTTTACAAAAGAACGTTAAATAATGGATGCAGCTTTTTTAACTACACCGAATTTTTTGTTCAAGTATTTATTTCATTAAATTTCCAGAGAATAAAAACAATTTTCGTGCAAATGGGCGATGGGAAAATAAAAAAAAATACAATGCTGACCAAAACGCAACCACAATGGCGTCCATGCATGCACTGTGGCTGGGTGGGTGAGTCTGCGAGTGTGTGTGCGCGTGTAATTAAATTCCGTGCCTGCAAGTGTAATAGCAATATTTGGTTTTGTGGCTAACGCCGCACTGCCCCTCAAGTTCAGCCCACGCAATTTCCTTCGGCGGTTGTCCCAGTGCAACAGGATATAGAATCTAATTTGATTACGACGTGTGCCACCCACATATGGTTAGTGTTTGTTAGTGAGTTCATGTGAGTGTGTGTTCATGCCATTCGTGAAAAACGTTAAAATCCCATTAGCGCATTTTTGAGCGTCAGCCAAACACGTCATGCGCTACCTAAAGGTTTCAATTGTTTTGGTCAATGGAGAAGGATAATTAAACTTCAATTCGCAAGGATTTCAATTACAAAACATTTGCACAACTTTCGACCGCAATGCCCGCTCCTTATTGAGGACGATGAGTGCTATTATGTGTTTTCAATGTTTGTTTAATAAATCAAAGCAAATCAAATTAATTAGTCATGTCAAAATTCATTTAGTTCAGCCATTTAGTAGCTCGAATTATTTTTGCTAATGGACACATCAATAATTAATTTGAATCCCCTTTAATCCCTTTATAACTGGCTACAATTATGTAATAGCATTGCGTGATTAATAATGGTCGGGTTTATTTAATTATGCAAATGGAAACGAAGGTTGTACATAGAATCTAATGTATAAATAGATATATAGATATAGATTATGATAAGCCCACTCAAGCATTCAAATTGTAATCTCATTTGCAAAAAAAAATATTTCAAAAATATGTGTGTATATAAATCTAAATAGCGTTCATCAAATATCTCTTTGAAACCATGATTTTGACCTGAGCTTGGGCCACACATATGAATGAATTTTTTTTTTAAATGAAATATTTTATTTAGAGTAGTGTTACATTCTGTAGAGCTTAAAACGCTGGTGTGATTACTGTGACGGTGAGCCGACATATATTTCTTTTAATAAATAGTTTTAAGATAGCTCACATAGAGCACACTGAGTGGGCTTTGCATCGACAATCAGAGTCTCTATTAAATCTATGCGAAACTTTTTTCAGAACAGCTCGACAGAAGTTGGCAAACAGTTAAAGCCCGATGCTGGCTGCCTCCGTATATATATATATATATATATATATATATATATATATATATATATATATATATATATATATATATATATATATATATATAACATTTTTGCGGCCACTATCGAGTGCCACAGACATGAAATTTTCACAAAGTAGTAAACTTTATGCCGACACCGTCCACGAGACTCTCCCACACACACACACACAAATACATGAAACTAAATTGAGTTTAGTTGGATAGCCGAAAAAAAAATATATATATATATGTATAAAAAAATACAAAAAAAAACCCCAACGAGCTCACAACTTTTTCATCCACTTTTTTCTGTATGTATCTCTATATTTATGGAACTTTTTCAATTTGGAAATAAAGTTTTAGATATTTCGCGCACATTTTTATTCATAACAAAACAAAACGTGAGCAGACGAAAAGGCCCACAAAAACCGCATTTGAATGCCAAATTTCTGTGCTTGATAACCATTAAATAAAAATGTGATATATTACCGTGCAATTATTTCAATTTATATATAAAAGCTTACTAAATAAAAACATAATTGATCTGGCGTGCGAGTAAAACGTTCATTAACTGCATCAGAAGCTAATGAGATTTGCCAAAGGTATTTAGTTAGTAAACTACTATTCAACTACTTGTGAAGTATTTGCAATGTTTATTTTAAATGAATATGTATTATTCAAGAATATTTATATTGCTATCGACTAGATAAACATTAACGAACAGATGAGATCAGATTTGATTTACAATTAAAAATAAATGGCATCTGAGTTTCCACTGAATTTGTTTCCACACTCCCGTGTGTTGACCTTAGTCATCAACGTCAGTGAACTTTCAATTCATTTTGTAAGAGTGAGAAAACAGGCTCTTAAATAAAATATATAATTTTCTGCTTATACAATTGACAACTCATAACTGAGTTCAGTTTCTATTATGTATCAAGCGAGGGCTGAATAAATACTTGAGCTAGGCTTTTTTATACGAAAGAGATCCTGTATCTTTTAAGAATGTCATATAAATATGTTGCTTTATTCATGAACTAGTCGAGACTAATGGGATGCTCGTATGACTTGTCAAGAACAGATCACATTTAAAAGTACTTCTGTATGTTGGCATGACAATATGTGCGCTTACATTAAAATGTTGCAGATCCACTGGCTGCCAATGGCTGTCATAAAAAGCATTAAAATGCAGTTGCATTTTAAAGCAAGAACTCTTTGCTAAATGGCTTGTGCATATAAATGCACTTACGGCAAGTAGACGAACGCATTCAATCGGCAGCAGTCAGCAATTAACCAACTGACAGGTTGAACGTCGTCCTTTACTTAATGGATAATGTGTCTCGATCCATGTGCATGACTGTAATATGTATCCAGTATAACGTTTACAATGAAATTAAGCATTATGAAATGTGATTTATGTTCAGAGACAATGAATAATTCGTAACTGTTGAATATGAGCTGGAAAATACACGGATTTAATATAAAGATTAATTTAATAAAACCATGCTCGCATGTATATATATATTTATAGATGGAAATTTTATTGCCTGAGATTTTTTAAATTGTTCTTAATGCAAAGAAAAATGTATATAATACATGTATATATACAGTCGAGTCTCGATAATTCGAAATGGCAAGGGGATCAGGTTTTTTACGAATTAGACGGAAATTCAAATTATCGAGACTCGACTGTAACGAATTTTTTTCAAGGGGATAGATTTTGTTTCGATTTATCGTGATTATCGATTTAGCGGGGTACAAATTATCGAGACTCGACTGTATATACATATATATATGTATCTCTGAAGTTCTAAAGCCAGCATAGCCTAGTCTTCGTAGCCTTAAGTTTAATATTTTGCGAATAATAATAATAGATGAACAATAATCTACCTAGGCTAGCAATTGTATGCAAAATGTTATTAATCATTTTTCTGTGCATAACAAATAAATTTCAAAAATACTCAAGCATTTCCATTTCCATTATTACGATCAAAATGTCAGATTGGTGCTATTATTTTTTTCGACTCTGATTAAATATTTTGTTGGAACCTTACCAGGCCATCGTGTCCTAAATGGTTGATAATATTTGATTGCAAACATTTTAACCAACATTATTTATGGCCTTTATTCTATTATTTTCGATTTGACTATAAGCAAAATACTTAATCTCATGCAATTGACAATCGATTAATCGTTGATTAATTTCATTGCTGCCCACAACTTTAGAGATTATGTTCATTAAGTCGCAAAACACTTGTCATCATTTAGCATGAGCGTATGAAACAGATACACATGTATGTTTGAGTGTGTGCATTTGATGAGTAATTCAATTCCATGTTGAGAGTGTGAAAATACTTATAGGCAGCGATTGTCTGCCTGCTGCCTGTCTGCCTGTGTATGTGTCTATCGATTGTTTAATCCCACAAATACCATCGAACTTAATATATATGTATGTTGATGTGTGTTCATGTCTAGCATAAGTACTCATTAGTGTAACTCGCCTCTCCTCGCCCTTTCGGTGACCAAGAGCCAGCTGAGTGGGCCCAAATTGATGTCTAGTTTAGCCAACATTGAAATTATTTGGATGCCACTTAATTGAACGGTTTGAGTATGTTCAGAATATCGACATTGATGTTGAATAAGGCAACAACGAGCATTTTCAACTGAAAGCCACAAAATCAATCATGCAAACAATGCGCACAATACAGATTACAAATTCTAAATCATAGAGCACCTAAATGAATATGGGCAAATATCTAACCCGAGCTCGGCTCTCATTGTATGACGCTTATCTGGACTGTGCCATTGAAGCTCACTTAAAAACAGAAACCCCTGTTGGCGCATCCAGTTGAAATTCAGTTTGTCTGAAGTTAAGTCAGACGCACAAGCAGGCGCAGCTAATGAAAATTCAGTCAAGCAAAAACTTAACATTAAACGTAATTTTCCGTTGCTGTAATCCTTATTAAATGCTATATCTAAAGTGTCTTAAATGTCTTAACGTGTTTGTGTGCCTTAGTCGGTGTATGCGTGGGTGTGGGTGTATGTGTGCTATACACATTTGCATGTTAATGTGCTTGCCAATTTGAATGCGAGCGCTTTTGTATGCGTAATCAAATTGAATCCCTTTTTAAAGTGTTAAAATTACAGATTTCAGCCATTTCGAGATCTTAGCGCTGTCGCATCACGCTCTGCTGCTCCCTTTATTTGATGCTACCCACCTTTGAAATAGACACTAAGTGTTTGCGACTACGTGTGCGTGTGTGTCTGTGTGTGTGTGCATGTGTCCTATTTCAGTGAATCCTTTGCGCCTCATTAGGCGCACAACAGAGCTCGGCATATGCAAAATGACAGCACGTGTTTGCCAAAATTTTACATTATTTATACTCAATTCTGGGCTACATTGCCCCTGCTCTGCCTTGCAATACGCTGCCACACGTTGCGTATACGTAATGCGCATTGCGTTCATTTGAAATGCAAAATAGTTTAGTTTGCCACAAAAATGTCTGCCGCATAATTGACAAGCAACATAGCTAGCGGCGAAAAATGCCTACTGACTACTCCCATTCATTTACATGTAACATGTTTTCACCTTCATACTCAATCGAGGTGTGCGGTAATTCAATTTCAATTATAATTAGAAAGCTTGTTCGAAAAGACTAATTAGAAATATACATATTTTAACATATATTAAAGCAACTATTCACATTAGGCAAGTTAAGCCAGTTCGAGACGTGACTCAGGCGCCTTTGAAGAACTTATAAAGTTACAGTTGAGTGTGCTCGGGAGTGTCCAACCAGAAGATACCTCACAAACAAACTTAGTTTGATGAAACTGTTATAAATTTCGAGAAAAATTAAAACTGATAATAATTTAAATACACAATATTAAATTTGTAGCTTCTGGGCTGACAAACAAATAGGTTAAGTTGCTTGTAGTCAGCCTCTAGTTCAGATATCTTTTGAATAATATATATTTTAACAAATAACATATATAATCAGTATAGCCCTAGCTCATCATTTCCAATGTGATTATGGCATTTACGGCATTTCAACTCTCCTCAAAGAGTTGCCATCCTTATGCCAGCTTCAGCTATTCTCATTAGCTTAATATCAAATTATATCCTCTTTCCCACTTCTGTGCGCATTAAATGAATTGTTTAAAGTGGCACTTAAGCTAAAAGTTAACAGCATTAACAAGAACAAGGGGTAAACAACTCAAATACAGCAAGCAACAAAAAACAAAAAACAACAACAACAACAACTAATAACAAACAACAAAGCAGCAGCAAGTTTTGTGCCTCAAAACTTTGTTAAGCCTGAGCCTTGTTTCCGAGTAAAAATGAAACAAACAATAATTACAATTGTATATATACTATATATATGGGTCTGCTTTTTTGTTTATGCGTAGTCAAATATTGTATGAACTTAAAGCAAAAAGTTTTTAAAGAGCTTGGTCTGAGTGGCAGCCCTCCGGTCCATGGCCCCATGCAGTGCCATATTGGCCCTGACAAACGGCTGCGTTTGTCATGTGTTAGCCTGCGAGCAATATTTTCCGGCAGACGGCAAATAAAAATCCCCAAACTTATGTTGCCAAGTGCCGAGTGCCAGACGCCGGCGTCGACGTCACATTCTGCTATCAAAGGGGAAAGCAGGAGGAGTAGCTGTCGCACTTCCTGCATAGAGCTGGGAATTAACAGCACATTGAAGTTTTTCGTTTTTATATTTTTTTTTCTTCGTTTTGGTGCCCAGGCTACATGCATGCAAACGATGCTTTAGAGACATTGCGACGTTGATAAGTTTGCATATAAATTGTGACACATGCTATAAGAGAATGGAGAGAGGCGGGCGAGACATATTTTTAAACAGCTTCAAGGCGGGTGCCCTGGCAACGCAAACTTTATTTATGTGCTGTGCAAAACTATTAGCTGAGATTTTCATTAAATTTATAAGTAACCCTCGAGTATATTGGAAAACTTTGTAAAGCTTTGCAGCTATTTGCCATAAAGTTACTTCATATTCTGCCCTCTTGTCTTGGCCTGCCGCCGTTGCGTATGAGTAATGCATGCTGGCACACAGAATGTCAAAGGTTTGAACTTTGCCACACATTCCCAGAAAATGACAGAGACAAACAGCAGCATAGCGACTAGCGACCCTGCCCCCTGCCCCCTATCCCCTACCACTAACATCCCTACAACAGCCACGCCCCCCGTTCAGACACACTCAAAGCAACTGTTAGCTGCTGTTGCTATTGCTGCTGTGACATGCCCTAAAGTTCTCCCAAGTGTCTGTTGTGTCGCATTGAATTTATTGGAATTTTTGTTATGCTCTCGAGCCGAGGACAACGCTTGCTATTTGGATCCGGGCATGGCCAGTTATTGTTCTTGTTCTCGTTCTCGTTCTCGTTCTTCTTGCTTTAGCAAAATATTTCCGTTATCCTTTTCAGCTGAAGGCAGACCATTTTGTTAATGTCTCGTTGGCCAGCGGTTGACATCGCTCTGCCGCGGGCAAATCTTCAGTTGACACAAAAATAAATATAAATATAATATGAGCTTTTCTTTTTCTATTAAATACTACATGACAGCCACACATTGACAGTCTTGACTGTAGAGTCATTTGCGGCAAATAAACAAATTTAGTTATTTATTTTTATTTCTAGCATAACTTCAGGCAGCATTTAGAAATAGATCGAAAGTTTTAAATAAATAAACGAGTGAATTGAGGTTTATTGAGCATATTGTTAAGATTGATTACTGGGCAATCCACAGCACATACAGTGCAGTGAGTTTCGATTGTCGCTGCCAGGTGGACAACTGAGAACCGTATTTAAGCGCCTACAGCAGTAACTTGTCAGTCATGTACAGCATTTTGTACAGCACGTGCTCGTGACCCCAGATTCCCCAGGCGAGCGACTGTTGCAGCACATGTTGGGGTATTTGGAAAAATATTTAATATCAACATCATTCCATTCCACTGAATGATAATAATTTTGAGGAAGGCAGGAAAAGCTCAAGATAAGCCGAGCTAAAGCAGTCTGGGTCTGTGCATACCCAATGGGAATGCAGTCTTACAAATTGCTCACTTAATTTATTAAAGCTGGCTTAAGTAACCCTAAATTGAACTGAGGAATTTGTCGATAAAAAATTCTTAAGCTTTCTATTGAGTTAATAGTAATTAGGATCTAGTGGCATTGTCATACAAATAGAAATCATTAAGCAATTTCTTTGAAATATCAAATCTATTTTTTTCGGTTTCAATATAACGGACTTGAAGCAGCCCTCATTAAAGTTATTTTTCGTCGACGATGGCTCTTATTTTATTTTTATTTCTCTTTAATTCATGTAAAGAAGCTTTATTTACTGTATTATCCTTTGGGTAAAAAGCTTACAAATTGTTATTACTGCTTCATGGCAGAGCTGGACAACAATGCGATTGTGGTCAAGTTCTGTGGGCTAACTGCTGTTGTCCAGACATTTGCATAATAAGCCTGGCGAATGGACACGGCTACAGTGTTAAGCAGTGCATGAAATTGCTGTGCTACCTTTAGGTTAGACACTGTCCACGGCTCACTACCCGCTGCCAACCCACCACCCACTGGCTGGGACCAGCTCCAGCTCCAGCTTCAGCTTCAGCTTCAGTTCCCGTTCTAGTTTCAGTTGCAGTAAAGTAGCTTAAGCCAAAACGGAAAGCATAAATTCTCGTACGATATGAGAACAGCCAGAAAACATCCGCACATAAATAAATCATAAATATTAAATGAAAATGAGAAATGAAAAATGTGCAGCGCCAGTTATGGAAGGAAGCGCACAGGACCTGTCAGCGATTGCCCAGAGTCCTGTGCACTGCGTCCAGGGTATAATAATGCAGTGGCGTTCCCCAACAATGCAGCAGGCGATCGCATGATTAGGAGCAATCCACTGCAGACCGCAAGCCAGGCAAAACAAGTAAAACTGTTGTAATCGGGTGCACTTGACTGCTTGATACTCGTTAACACATAATGAATAAACGATAAACTCTCGCAGAAATAATCGTTGTCTATAAACATAGAAAATAATTGTAGAGTGTATTGAAATATACCAAAAATGAATATTAAGAAAACATATTAGCTCATTTAACTGTATGCACGAATATAAAAAAAATCGATTTTTGAATAAATATAAACAAATTCAAACAACTCTTCTTCCCCTTTAAAAACATCTATAGCTCAATCTAATATACTCTTTTCAGATTTCAAACAAGTCCATGAATCAGAATTAGATCCTGGCAACGGCATCCTCGGACTAACCTGGTTTTATGCTGACCACCAGCCATGAACAGCCTAGGGCAACGCACGATATTCACACAATATGCAAAATTACTAAATTCAATATGCAATTTATTTATGTAAGTCTATCTCTTTCGCTATCTGCATCAACCACCTAACCACCTCTCGCTCTTCGCTTGAGTTATCTCTGCCTTGACTATTGTGTGCTTTGGCCACTGTGTCTCGCCGTTCGTGGTTGTAGGAGAATATTGTAACTACTGTTTTGCTTGATATCTAGCCAAGGCTTAAGTGCAGGCAGCCACAACTGCTTATGCTTTAATGCGATTTGGCCCAAATGCAGTGAGCCAAGTGTTTTACTGTCTGTGAGATTCAACTGAGCAAAGTATCAAAATACATTTCCAACTGCATTCAACTCGAATATTCCATTGTCTTTGCTAGATTTCATTATTAACGATTGTTTGGCAAAAGCTGCCTAATTCCCCAAAGCATAAATGCTAAATATTCTTTTGTTTTCAAACTCTTTTATAAAGTGAAAAGATTTTAATGGTTGGCTGTTCTATACTGATGTATACCCTCGATATATTAAAATTTAGAATTATATAGGCATGAAGAATGTATTTATTTTAGTTTTATTTCATATTTGTCTATTTCTCTGCGATGGCCTCCCTAGCGAATAGTCCATAATTTATTATGGCTAACCATCAAAACGAAACTTTCTCTTTATCCTCCTCTCTCTCTGTGACCAAGTCACAAATCCCGCTTTGGCCATTTTCTGTTTGCATTTTAATTTAAAGCCCAGGCACATAAAACTTTCGTACAATACAAGCCAAGGCCAAACAGACGGAAAATAAACGCGCAAGATGATTTAAAAAGCGTTAACATATTTTCGAGCGCATATTTCTCCAAAGCCAGGATTCCCCGTCGACCAGGACGACGAGGCCAGGTCACAACCGCACCGACGCACGCAGTTTGTGCGAAAAATAATCATTAATCATTTTTTTAAACATGCCCGACGACGCGATGGCCGACAATGGCTGCCTACCGTGTCAGGGCCAAAAAGTTTCAGTGGCACGATGTGGTGCGCTGTGGTGCGTTGTGATGTGGTGTGGTGTGGTGTGGTGTGGTGCGGTGCGGTGCGGCAGACGGTCGGGTCATAACGCATTAACTTGACGGCGCACTTGTTAAATCCGCATGTGGTTCGTACTAACTGTGATATTATCAAGTTGAAATGCGACCACATTCAGTTCACGCCACGCCCACTTCTGTGGATGTTACGACCGCGACAAATTTGAAAAATGGCCCGAAAGTTTTATGACCCAACCCACACCAACCACCCTGCCAGTACACCGCCCGCACCTGGCCGTGACATACGAGCTGAAATAAATATTTTCGCCTGGCACATTACAAATGCTTCGCGTCTGTTGTCCAAAAAAACTTTCTGTGGGCAATTTAAGAGCTGTAAAATGTTGGAATAAACTTTTTAAGCATCTCAACGTCATACGCTTTGAATAATGCAGCGTTTTCACAAATTTAAATACAGCAGTTACCTCGCCAACTAGCCCCTACTCCACTCATACTGACGGCCTGTTTATGACTGCAAAATTGCTTGACAATTTTCTGAAAACCATTCATAAAATTTCATATGTCATTATATATGCCGCCTGCCCACACCCAGCCACACGTCTAACCAACTAGCACAGTTTGCCAGACTACAGCCATCAGCTGTTAGCCGGCTCATTGTACCGAGGGGAAACTAAGCTACAAATCCGAGAGCCCGCCAGTTGTAAATCGGCTTTAATTGACACTATTCGTATGCAATGTAAACACAGCTTGCGAAATGCTGATAAACTTAGCATACTGTTGAGAGGCTCTCTTATTTTATCCCAGTTTTCATCTTATACTTTCTCTTTGATTCTCTAATATTAAAGAGAATTACACGCATGCGCATTATCCATGAACTTCAAGAGTTTCCGTTGTTTTCATTTGTTATTGTTTCTACTTTTCATTTTTAAGTGAATTTATTTTCGAATGTGTTTGCGGTTTGCATCGAGAGCAAGTGTAGAAATACACTAGTCAACATGGCATTCAGCAGGCGGTAAATACAAAAATGTAAGATAATCAAGTGTGAATTTCTCATCGAGAAAGGTCATGAAGTGGATTTTATTTGATTTTTGTATAATATAGAAGTTCTTTATCCAAATTATGTGATCTTCAGTGAATTTTCTGTATGTGATACACAAATTTTTATTTGAATAAATCTTTTAAATAACAAAATATTGATATAGATATATAAAAAAAGTTCATATTTTAAGTATTTTTTTATATTGTAAAAAATAAGTGAAACTGCTTTAGGAAGAATCTAGCTGACTATAAACTCTAATACATTACTTTCTCTGTCCAAATAAAACCTTTACTTTTAAACTATTAAAATGAAATGAATAGTATAGAAATGTTACTTACAAATCTTTTGATCTCAAATATATAGCAGAGTAGTTCATGTATACTAGAATATTCAGGTACACTTTACTCCATTGACAGCTTGGCTTCCATAGACAAAGTTATATATTGATTTTTCAGTATCTTTTGAGTGTGATAATAAGAAAACTCTGCTCACAATTTTCTGTCGCTAAATTGAGCAGAATGAAAAGTTCTTGGACAAACATCAAATTCACACTGATTTTTGTCATTAAGGGAATGCAGAAACTTGAAGAACAACTCGACAGCAACAAACAAATGACAAACCCTTACTCCATACTCTCGCCGTTGCCATGAAGCCGTGCGAAGTGGGAGCAATGAGCACTTAGCCATTGCGCGTTTTTAATGGTCAAAACTTTTATGTTTATTGTTTATGCGTTGAAGCAAAAATTTTCATGAACTTTTCATTGTTCCGGTTTGCCGGCACAAGAAACTTTTAGCATACAATGCACTTTAATTTCGCCAACTGCCACACCCACAACCAGCCCCTTGGTCCCCTTTGACTGCACAAAGAAAGATGCGACAAAACAATGCGAAGGCAAATGTTGCAGCTAAACTTTATGCCCCAAAAAACTTTGCCAAATGACAGTGACATGGTCAAAGGGCAACAGAATCGGTCGAGGAGGCGACAGTAAAAGCAGCACGATTCGAACCTCGACTCCGGTTGTTGCATTTGCGCGTTATACATATTATGCACATTTCAACTTTGCTTTATGGGCTGCCAAATGAAAATTTAATAATTTTCCTTAGACTATCCTTGAGCTTTATATCTTCAATAGGTAGAGTAGAGTAAAGTGCAGAGAGCAGTCAAATCAAGTCCAAGCCAGTTGACTTTAGTTCATTCTTTCTTTAGCGCGGCCTTTGTCAAAGCGACACAATAAAGTTAGTTTCCTGATCCCGCGAGTGCAAACTCCTCCAACATCCTGGCGCTTCACTTAACTTGCAGTCCTTCTTGTTAACATTTTGTTTTTTTTTTTTTTGTTTCTTTATTCTGTTGCCTTTTTTTTGCACTGCAACGGGCAACGTTTTTATTACCGACTTCCATTCGAAAAGTTACCTAAACTTTTTGCGCATTTTCATTGTCCAGCAGAAACTTTTGCCTCTCTCAAACAGTTTGTTAGCCAATATTTGAACAACTTATGCCAAAGATTTTCACGAATAAATCTACAGATTTTGGCTACAATAATCTTATCAAAATTGCGTTCCACAAAATATAAATATTAAAGCTAGCTATTTTGTTGCACTTTTATTGTTTATTGATAGCATTGAAACCATACTCTTGCCTCTGCACACACTTTCTGATCGCGCACATTGATTATAAGAGTGCGAGAGAAAAAACAGTGACCGCAAAGCATTTCATGGCAAATTACACTAATACACGCACACTTAATAATATATACACAGACACACAGCCTAGCATAGCGGCATGCAACACATTGACACTTGATGCGGCACAGCTGCTGCTGCTGCTGCTGTTGCTGCTGTCAACAAATCGGAGTCAGCTATTTGCAACGCCCGGCGCTGCTATACGTATGTTGTATACCTTAGCATATTCCCGGCAAATACTGAAATGACATAATAAATTGCTGCAAATGTCGACACGAAAATAATGTTTAAGCCAACACACAGAAACATGAGATTTTGAGCTTTTAGAAATTGCTGCCTTTTTTGTTTTTGTTAACATCTCTCTTACTCCCTCGCCCTCTCTCTCGTTAAATTTGTAAAATATTTTGCAGTAGCTGTGAAATGTAAATATGCCCTAAAGTGTTGTGCAGCATCTGTTGTGGAACGTTAATGTTGCTGTTGCTGTCGCTGTCGCTGTCAGTCACATTTGTTGCTGCTGTGTGCAGTTGGCATTAAACAAAAAAAATTTTGTGAAATTCTTGCTAAATTTGTAGCATAAAATATATTTTATTCATACATTATTTATGGCCTTAAGCTGGCTGTCAATAATTGAAAAGTTGCCGAAAGCCATCGATATGGCATGATATTTTATATAACTACGCGCTGCGGTATTGCAGCCAATACACGACTGCCACATGATAAAAATTGCCTCAATTCTGACCCAAAAAAATTGCATAATAATACCTTATGGTCTGTATCATGTGCACACAAGCAGCGGCAAGAGAAATTGTGACACAAAGTTATGACAATGACGAAATGGAAACGACATAGACCAGGGAAATGGGGGGTCCTACTGCCGCTGCCGCTGTCGCTGCCGCAGCTACTGCCGCTGTTGATGATGATGAGCCACAGCAGCAGCAGGAGCAGGAGCAGTAGTAGCAAGTCCTCGTTCAGCTGCTAACGTTGAAAATAAGACATTTCTATCTCTCTTTCGGTGGCATGTTTTTCATTTTTTTTTACTTTTCCAGCCATGCCACAAAGTACAATTTCATTTTATATCCCCTCGATGAGTGTGTGACGAAATTTTCGCACATTTACATAAAAAAGATGTTGAATATGTGGGCAAGAGTAAGAAGGAAGAGAAGCAAAGAGACGACCAAGCCATGGCAGCAATGCAGTCAAGTTACATGGCTCATGCAGAAGTCAACGCACAGAATTTCGCATATCACGTCTGATGTCCTTCATTTAGAAGTCAGGCATATCATGTTCTACAGGTACTAGGCTCATATGTATAAACAAAACTCCTTCATTCCTCAAATCGAGGAACTTTATTAAGAATTAACGTTAATTAAAGTATGCTCAAAGTTTATCCTTCTCTGCCCTAAAAAGGAAATCGGAGTTAAGATATTTTTTAGCCAGAAAGACTTTGTTATATTTGTTACCACTTTATAAGAAATAGCAGATCATAAAGAGTTCTAGCATACCTAGTCTTGCACCACACACATATTTCTAAGACATTGCAACTGCTCTGCTGACATTACATACTTTCACTAACTTGACTAAAGTCGAGTCGCGTCGCGTCGAGTCAAGTTGTCAGAGAATTTGCATGCCAATGCTGAAGGGCGCTCAGTTATTCACTCATTCAGTCATATGCGACATTGCATGACATATAAAATTGAGGGATAGAAGAGGAGAAATAGAAAAGGGGATGGCACGAAAACTTTACGAGTAGCAAATACACTTAAAAAGTAATAAAATATTTTATTACAGCGCAGAAAATGCGAAGCGAGCGCCACAAATGACACAGCAGCAATTGAAACTATGAAAATGCAGTCCAAAATATGCAAATAACATTTCTTTGCATAGAACTTGCCAAATTGAAAAATATAGAATCGCGTTGAGCAAGCTCTGAAAATCACCCGCAGTGACAAATAAAATATTCATTAGGACTTAACACCAACGCCTTATCATGTCTTTGATTAGCCACCCAGCCCAGCCGCCTTGAGCACATGATTCACTAATCAATAATGTGCCGGCTCACATGCCACAGCCGCTGGTGCTACTTAAGCGTCTCAAGAAGTTAATTTCGTTGGGGCAAAGGCAGTCGAGTTAAGTGGCCCGCAAGCCAAAGTCAGCAACCAGCAGCCAGCAGCCAGCAACTGGCAACTGGCAACTGGCACGGCTTGTAATGTGCGTGTCACAGCGGGCTATTGCTGGTTTGATGGCTTGGTGGTTTACTTGTGGCTCAGATGCGCCATTTGCCAGCTACCGCCCATAGACAGTGCTATCACAGCTATCCGGCAACGCAGTTCATCAATCAAATCACTGGCTGTTAGTCAAGCAGTCATGTGATTTGATTGATTCGCGCTAAAAATCTGCACTCAAACACATGCACAGTCAAGCATCTCTATGATAAACATATGTAAAAGATTCTACTTATTATTTATGTATTATGCCCGAATTGATTTCTTTTCTGTTAGAATATAAACAGATTTAAGTTTTATTTTTAGAATTCATATTGAAATTGCTTATTTCATCTAGTGT
This sequence comes from Drosophila leonis, assembly GCA_035045365.1. Classification (NCBI taxonomy): domain Eukaryota; kingdom Metazoa; phylum Arthropoda; class Insecta; order Diptera; family Drosophilidae; genus Drosophila; species Drosophila leonis. The sequence goes on along the minus strand of JAWNPC010000307.1, from coordinate 654,712 downwards.
GGTTGAACTTTATTAAATTCTTATGCCATACGTTATACGCTAGTTTGACTGTATCGTAAGTATCCAAGCTAGGCATCCTATCAGCCAGCCAGTCAGCCAGCCAGTCAGAGAGGCAGCCATGCAGCCAGTCAATTCATCCTTGTCGCTGGCATTTAGCGACGCTGCCTTTGCATTGTTTATCCTCAGTCGGCGCTAGAGACTGTGGCGCAGACTGAAAGTGCAGCGATGGTAAACAATGTTTCAACCGCAGCTGTCAGTTGCATTGATTTTAGAATGCGTCTGCCACAGAGACTGGCGACAAGAAATCGTTAGAGTTTTGCCTCAGCTTCAGCTGCAACATTTCGCTGGCGACAGCTACTTAAGAAGATCCTTGAACGGCACGAGATATTCATTTGTCACATGCCCCAGGCAGCATTATAAATTATTTACACAAGACACACACTACCCAAAGCTGAGCTGCTCCGGCTGTGTTGAGCTGGCCCAACTGTTCCCTGGTTGGCATTTGGCACACAAAGTTGTTACGTCAATGAAATTGCCCAAATTTTATGTCCAATCAATAAATACTCGCATATCGAGTGACGGCTACGTGTTGGCTGCCTCAATTTATTAGATATTCATGCAACATTAACATGGATTTTTATTAGTATCATTTTTTGAAAAGGGTTACTAGCAGCCAAGCGACCCAACACTTGGCCCCAAACACTTGCATTTAGACAATATTACAAAGGCCCGGCTAAGGCTACTAAAAGCTTAGCAGTGGCTAAGCGAATTTATTGTACAGCAACCTTTGGCAATAAAAATAAAGGAAATAAACAAATGAAATTTATGTCCAATGAAGGTGGCAAATGACAGATACCTCTTAACTGTAAACATAAGGTAAAAATATAAAAGTATTTTTATATACATACTACAATATATAAGTAAAGAAAGTTTAAGTTCTACTGGCACATTATTCAACTATTTTATAATATTTCGTATTTACTTAATATTTTTTAATATAAATTATTATACCATATATTTTATATTTTTTATAAATAAAATATTCCTTAGACTTATCAATAATATAAACTGAATGCATATGCCTTCTCTGGTTTCTATTTAGTAATAGGGTATAGCAAGGCAAACAGGTAAAAATAAAAAGGCAGCAAGTTTGCCCTCTGGAACTCGGGCTGTGTCAGGTGTACGTGACTGTTGCCTTCAGATTAGCCAACGATCCCAAAGGTAACCAGCTGTTGTAGTTGTGCAAGGCATAAAAAAAAACAACAAATCAATACGGCTCTTTGATTGGCACTTTGAAATTTAAAACATAAAAACCAATTGGGACGATGTCTAGTTAGCTTTAGTTCTACATACATAATAAATACACAGCTATCAAGTAGTATAAAAGTGTTATGTTTAAATTTTCAAATATTTTTTATTAATATTGCAGTTCATAGCAAGTTAAAGTCTAATAATCAAATCTATAATTGTATTAGGTCAGCCATGAACATAACTTTGTTATACTCAGCAGTTGCCTTAAGCCAGTTGTCATATTATTATTTTAATCCTTTCATTCAGATGCTTGAACTGTTAAACTAGCTTATTAATTCCATAAAATGCGTAATCTCCTTACAGCAGACAAGCTTAAAGTGTACTCGTAGGCCTTCAGCTCGCTTGAATTAATTAAGCTTGCCTTGTTAGACAACTGAAGGGCGGTTTGTGTGGCTGTTTAAACAGCCTCTGAACTTCGCCCAGATCCACCTTAAATGACGCCTCAAAGTGGGCAGTAATATATTTCGTTTGTAGGCAGCTCGGTAGCTTGGCCCAAATAATAACCAACAAGTGTCTCAACTTTTACTTTGAGTTTCAGGTCCCATCCTCTAAATTGAGCCATGGTAGAATGATTGCGAGTGCGAGTGCGAGTGCGAGTGCGAGTGCGAGTGCAAACATAAGCGACCCTTTGGCCGGCTCAAAATGTCTCACGTTTCAGCCACTTCTCTACCATAATTAGAGCCAAGAGCAATTTGGAAAACACTTGATGCTGGCAATTATAAAGTTGAACAACATTTTTCTTTAGCTGTTTCGCCTGGCGAGTCTGGCGTTTGCCCTGCCAGCGCTTCCGGCTGCAAGTGTAATTAATTAGTTTTCAATTTCGCTCAGCTAAATATGCATAATTTATGTGCCGGTGACTGGCCTGCAGGACCAGCTATGCAGCGTCCAGAATCCAAACGGCCGTAATAAAATTTACTAGCTATTACTGAAGTTCGCTCTTAACAATATTTTTTTACTACTTACATTTTTTTTTCATTCATAGGGTATAATGGGGTATTATGAGCAAAAAAAAATACACAAATTATAGATTTTTTAAGATATTTTTTTTACATAACGAATCTAAGATATATTTATAACATAGAGGAACTTAGCAAGCAGAGTTTTATCAGGCAATAAATAATAAATACACAAATATTTTCATTTACATTTAAAGTACTTCACATATGTTATTTATAGGGTAACCTTTTATAGATCAGTGCATTGCCGAATATTCTTTGTTCGCTGTGCGCCAATTGCTTTTTTCGTTTGAGTCGCGCCATGCGACAATCGCAAGGGCAACACCGGCAGATGCAGCTGCAGTCGTTGGTGTCGCTGGCTGCGCTCCCTCCATTTCCGTAACAAACATTTCCGTTTCACATTGTTGCAAATTTATTGTTTCCTTGCGGTTTTTAAAATCACCCAGTGGCTGGCTGTGCTCTCTCTTAAAAGCCAAATGGCTAACTTTAGCAACATCTCATACTTGAACTCAAAGGATGGCAATATCCTTTACGACAGCAGTGATTAACAATGCTAACGCTTCGGCCATCAAAAGCTTTTAGCACAAAAAAAAGAGAAGGAAACTAGACTAGATAAAATAGCAAGCCGAAATTCAAGCGGATGTGCTGGCGCTGTCTCACGCAATGGCTGCTAACGTCCGGCCGGAAATACGCATTTAGCTGCATGTAGAATTGTTACGTTTTTGTCAACAAGCAAATTATAGGAGCATTTCTTATTTTGGCCTCCGTCTTGGCTATGAAAAATGAAATTGTCGTTGCTAATAAATCATTTCGGCAAATTCCAAGTGACTTTTTTGTTTATTTGCTGTTGTTGCCGCTGCCGCTGCCACTGCCACTGCCGTCAACTGTTTGTACTTATTTCCGCTTCCGTTCGCCGGCTAGCTAGTCACCGCAAAACGCGGCCATTTTTCTATAGCTGCCCTTCGCCGTTATATTTGTATGTATGTATGTATGTATGTATGTATATGCAAAATACGAGCATTTTCTGCACCGTCATTTCAACTGGCATAATTAATTACCAGAGCGCGCACATTTCCCAGCGGCATCGACGACGTCGTTGCGTGTGCCAAGGCAAACGGCAAACGGTGCTAGGCCCTAACCTCAATGCTTCCACTTGACAATCAACACCCCGGAAACGGGCCCCGGCCTCAGGTGCGGCTGTTGCTGACAGCTGCCTGAGAGTTAAACGGAAGAGAATATGAAAAAAATAAACGCTGCGGTAATTGGACGCCTTTAATGATATGAATTAACGCTGGGCGCAGACAAGGCGTGACCAGAATCATTGTTAACTGATCGAAAACTTGATTAACTGCATTTCGCAGCCTAGAAACATGCACTACTCTCCACTAATTAATTGGCTTTTATTAAAATGATATCAAGTTTAGTGCATCTTTTTCACTTACTGGCACATTTCATACATATATTACACATAATTAATACATATTAAATTGAAAATGTATCATTCACAAGTCTGACTACGCCAGATTTAAAATGCACGCACATATGGATGTAACCAACATTGCTTCTTGCTCTTTAGTGGTAATCCGTTTATTTTCATTGATCCGAATCAATGACTGCTTTTGGCGCTTTAGCGAACAACACTTTTCAATTAGGGCTCCCTTCACTACACGGCAGGCCTATCCATCCTACTGTCAGTCATTATAGCAGTGCAACTCAATTAGACGCCGCTGGGCTCCCAAAAAGGATGCAATGCAGCAAATGCAATATGCTGGTGCCGGAAAAAGCACTTTAATAGACGTCTATATATACATATATACATATACATGTGTGTGTGTGTGTGTGTGTGTGTGTGTATGGGGGTGTGAGTGTGCAGCCGTGCACATTTGACACCATGAAATTGAGTGAGCTGCAGCTGTAGCCGCACGACTTGACAGTCTACACTTCGAAGAGGCAAAGGAGCGAGCTAGTTTCTCTGGCTTGGTCACGATTTGTGTGTGCTGAATAAATGGAGAAGAGCCTCAATCGTATATGAGTTATCACCTCGAGCACATTGATTTATGCAGTCGCCGAGAAAACGACCCGCATGGCTGGTGAGATAAGAATTAATTGGCAAGTGCAGTGCGCAAATAAATTGCATAGCCATGCAATAGGCGGGGGTGTGGGGTTGCAGCATGCATATAGCAACCGGTCGCCGGCAGCCGGCAGCAGGGATATGCACTACAGTGGCCACAATCCACCAGAGCAGTAACAACCTGCATTTGCTATGCTACTCCAGCCACTGTAGGGCAGCAGCAGACCTCTGCTGTGTTGCGTTGCGTTGCTCTTAATGTAAATGTGACAAATGTTTTACGACTGGCTGCGCCTGCATCGGCGATGACTCCTGTTGACTCTGGGCAAACACCTGTAAATGGGTTTATGCCACAGCACATACAAACATGTCCCTCCACACATATACCCACACACACACGTTCAACACACACACACACACACACACCACCGCCAACTAGCTCCGTCAGCTTGTTTGCATTTCACGCATATTTTAGCCAGCCCTGGCCCCAGTTTCCATTTGCATCCATTGCAGTTTGCATTGCATTTTTGTCCACATTTCGGGCGTATGTGCCACACGAAAATCTGTACAGAACCCACCTGCCCTATACGAGCTACCTGTGTGTAGCTTTCAGTTAATTAATTGCTCGGCTACCTTTCATTTCAGCTCACTATTTCAAGGTATTTACATTAAATGGGAAATATTCCGCAAATCAATATTGTGGAAAATTAAAAAAATAAATCTATTATTTGCATAAGCCAAGCTTTTGACATCTATAAATCTCTTAGGTTCAATTTAAATTTTGAGCTGCAAAATATTTAAAGAAAACGATAAATATAGTCTGAGTATACAACTGAAATTCGATTCTCAAAGGCTAGAATTACATATATTACAAGTACACAAAAAAGCGCCTTGAGTAACAGTGCTAAAAAAATTAAATAGAAAATGCATATTGAACATTGATTAAAACCTCATCAGAGCCTTGCACCTGTCGCCACCATTGATCGTAATTTCCGGACGTGGAGAGAGATCAAAGTAAAATGCAATTTCCGATTAAACGCGCTGCTCCACTTGCTCTTTTTTATGCCACAGGCAGCAGCTGCATGCACCCATGTTTTACGGTCATAACTATAAAAGGGAATAGCAGACAGGTGAAAGGCATACGGATTACACACACACACAAGCAAAAAGACATAAATACAAAAATGATGACTAAGCTCATCAATTCCAGCAGTTCGGCACAACTGAAGTCCTGGCTGTCTGACCACGAACCATGGAATAAAGAATATGCTTGCGAGGAGTACAGGTTTTCTTTATTAACTCCCTTGGCCGTCAGGTAAACAGTATACGATTTCGATATGGATCATACCCATTGTCTTTGTACTTTATTCTCTTCTGGCTATCTTCGCTTTTGCAATTTCCTTTGACACAGCTCGATGTGCCACAATGCACTGAGAGAAAGCTTAATTACCTACGAGTATTAAATGCGGCTTAAGAAATTAAAATATGCAACAAAATGTTTTCCTGTTTTTTCATCAATATAATAATCATATCATAAATAAATTCTTTCTATCATAATATTTCTATCAGTTTTTAGTTGGTAAATTGTTTTTTTTTTTTCATCTACAAAGTATTTGTATTTTGATATATATTCTTTTATCAAACAATAGTTATTATTTTCATAATTCTATTATTTTCTAGTATTTATGTATTGTAGTTAATTTTCTTTTATTGTAAATAAAAAAAATTATATTTTGAATTAATATCGGTATTTTATATTCGAAATTATTGTAAATAATTTCAATTAAATAATCCTTAAAAGTGCATGCTAATTATAGAACTTGAATAGTGTAAAAATTGTACACAAACATCAAAATACAAACAACAAAAACAAATGCTTTAAATTTATTTATAGTTAGCATCACTTTTCAATTTGGGCTTACAACACTCTTAATTTGGTTTAGCTTTTCGCATTTTAAAACAACAAAAATGGCATTTCAATAAAAATATCAATATATGTAAATACAAAATTCAAATTGCACCATTTGTATATAGAAACACATAAACACATTTTTGCTCATATTTTTGGGCTGGTTATTACTATGCATATGGACACATCATATTTTATGTGCAGCCCATGGTATTTACTTCATTTTTTTCAGAGAGATGTGAATGGGGGGCAGCTTTTGTTCAGTAATAAGCCTCGCACTGCATCTCTCGGCGCCAATGCGACCAGTCCGCACAGCCCTGTGTTTTTGCCGTTTGCACGAATCCTTTGCCGGATGTACAGTCGAGCAACAGAGGCGCGGCATTAACACCCGGACACATGTAGAATTGATTGGGATCCACCGTGGCCCATGGCTGGTCCTTTACATGCGCCTCGCTGCTGTTGCAGCTGGACGTTAGCTCCACTGTGGGCCGACAGGCTGGCCACTGGTCATAGGGCAGGCAGCCCAGATGGCCGTGGCCATTGAAAAAACCCCGGCCCTGTGGGCAATGCAGCTGCAGCGGCATTTGGTCCGCCACAGAGCATACGTAGAATATGTTGGGATTCGGATCGCCCCACATGTTCGTGGCATGTTTGCATGTTGCATTCGTGGCCTCAACGGATGCGTCTGCAACCCGCAACATCACCATCATAATCAACATCATCATCGTCAACACATTTCTGTGATACAGCTTCACTCGTTTCTCGGCATTCCACACATTTCTCATAAATAATTTCATCGGCAACTTTTTACGGGCACAGCACTGTCACGAACTCCCTTTATATGCGGCGCTGTTATTGTTATTTTGTTATTCTTTTACGTCTCTATAAGCAGTGGTATTTGGTTCATCAATGTAATATATGAATATGTGATCTGCTGCTGTTTTTTGAGGGCACGTTTTCACAGTACGACACAAAAACATTGACTGATTGATATGGAGCCATTGCCATTCATTTTTATACTCATTGCAATATTTTCATTGCTTTTGCTTTTATCTTCTGGTATTCCCATTGTCACATTGTGAAGACTTTCGGGCGAACTGAAGCTGTGACGTTCTTTGGAGTCGCTCCCAATATTTCATTTTGTTTGTGTTCCAAATTGACTGATTAGACAGTAAGGCAGAGTTCATAGTTTGCTATTTGTGGATTGAATGCTCTATCTATTTAAAGTAAAGTATTCATTGAGGAATTCGATCCGGATCATAATGTCGCAGTAGTCTGATATCTAATTATGTGTGTTTAATATAAATCCAAACATCAAAAATTTATTAAATAAGTATGAAGATAAATGAAACTCTATGATGCGGCTGTCATAAAGTAGGTTTCATATACTTTCATGCTGCGGAAAGGAAGAAAAGTTGGATGAGACATAGGAGGGAATGTACAAGGAAGAAGAAAATCGAAGGCATATGTTATTGTGAAAACGTATTAATGTATTTTTAGATAAAGCCCAACGATGGGACTCTAATGGTAGTCAATATGGGCATAATTTTCTAAATAAAGCGAATATTGAAAACAAAATAAACAATCAAAATAATAAACTTCAGATTTTCTTATACTCTCACTGAAATATCTCTTGGTCACGCTATCTCTCTCTTATCTTACTTATCTATTTTTCTCCATATGTTTACTTCTTTCTTCAAACGAGATTGATAGAAAGCAATCGCTTTCGCATATAAATAAAAATATATAAATAAAACTGAACTGCAAATGATTTCAAAGTACTCTTAAAGCACTTAATGTCTTCAATGATATTTTGCTCTGGGCCTTAAATTGATTTAGTAGTTCATAAGTGTCTTTTGGAGTCAGAATTCCAATCGATGTGCGTCAATATATGTTTAATTTACGGCGTGATTCACAGTCACTAAAATGAAATCAGCGTAAAATTCGACTACCGAAAGCAGAGTAAAACAGAACTAAGCATAAAAAATAAAAAATAAACGAGAAAAAAATAAGACAAAAGGTGACAAGGGCGTTATCAATGCGATAGCATAACATTAATTGCCTTTCAAATGAAGCTAAATTGGAAATTATTGCTGCAGGGCAATCAGACAAAATTTAATTACAAACTCCAGAGCTACATGACAAGCACAAGAAATGCCTCGCCGTGCAGGCAGCCCTCTGCAGGTGCAGCTGCTGTCAAAAGTTCTAATTGATTTCGCTTACAGCAAAATTCCACACAGCGCACCAGCAATCGAGCCCAGATGCGGACTTGGGCCTAGGCCATATTACCTGGAAGAAAAAGTTCTCCATTTGCTTTCGCTGAGTTTTCTTTGTTGTTGAGTCACGTTGTCAATTGAACTTCTTTCCGGGCGTTCCGGCGTCGTTCCTGAAGTGGCAGCCGGCTCACTTCAGCTCAGCGTCGGCTCGGCTCTGTGGCAGCCACTTTTCGCAGTCTATTTTACGCGCACCAAGTTTAAATAGGGAAACTTCTGGCAGCAAAAGTTGACAACATAATCGACATAAATTCCAATAGGCCATGTGGCCTGAAATTCTATTAAAACTTTACCCACAGCACATGCGCAGCAGCTGACGAACGAATTTCCTAATAAATACGCAGAAAATGGATTCTTATTTAGGAATTTAGCCAAACCACTTCAAATGATAAGTGACCAAAAAAATCTAAAATAATAAAGAAATTCAGCGTAACCAAAAATTGAAAAAACGACAGACAGCTATCTGTTTGGTAGTGCCTCCGATAACCGGCACCCGGTGCGTATTAGCAATGTGCGGCATCAATAGACCGTTGTCAACAAGTCATTGAAGACTTGATATCAATTGAGGTGCGAGATAAGTAGCATGATTATTTTACTTCTTTTTTTATTCAAAAAGCTATAAATTTCTTAGCAGCACCGTCAAATGAATTTAGTCTATTTTCCAGTGTACAAAACTCAACATGCTCAAAGGTGAAACTTAAGTTCGAAGCTAAAAAATAAAAAGTGCTAAAAACTAAATTAAAATAAAGGAATGAAAATTTATAAAATTTGAATTGTGGGAAATAAAATCAAGAACATATTCCTAATCAAAGATGAGTTTAAGTAACAACAAACAATTTGTATATTTTACTATATTTATTAAGACAAGTCATCAAGTTTTAATTCAAATAATCAACACCTGCAGTGCAATATTTAATTATAATTGACATACAAAAAATATCCTGAGCACCAGCATATACAAAGCACATCCACATGTCCTCACATATATACAGATATTAGTTCTTAATTATGACTTTAGTTAAAAGTGTTAACCTAAAATATGTTAATCAAAAAATCATCTCCACAAGACACGACTCAACCTCGACTTTACATACATTCAAATCTGACTATTTTAGGTTTAGTTCTTAGGATAGTTTATCTATCATCCACATGTACCTATTTCTTACTAAAATTTCGTGATTTTGATTTATTTACAGTTATTTTAATTTTCGTTGGCCTTTTGGCGCTGAGCAGCGCAGCCAGCCTTTATTCGGACGAGGACAGTACAACGATCTCCCCGGAAACCTGTTTAAGTGAGGACGAGTTGTGGGCCGCTGACGATATGCGTAAATATTATTTCTGTTGGGACAGCGTGCCGATACTATCGGAATGCAATGAGGGATATTACTTTGTGAACAATGCCACCGATTGCGGCTGCGTACCCGCGAAGCTAATGAATCCAGACTGTATCAACTTGGACGTAACTGTCGGACCCTGCACGGGCATTAATTTGGTTCAGCCGCAAGTCAGCCAGGTGTTAACTAATTTCTGGTTATGCCGCGAAGAGGGTGCCGCACCAGTGGAGCTGACATGTCTTAACAACCAGGCGTTCGTTAAACAGAATGGATACCTGGGCTGCTTCGATTGGGAGACATATCGTAAAGTGCGCAACTGCCAATAGCCGAAGGCCAATAAAAAGTTATCTAACGGCGACTGATACTGTCCGCCGAGCATTTTTAATTGTGTAGCCATTCTATTATTTCTTTAAAGCGACTTTATCATGATTAAATATTACTAAATTGAATGGAAATTATTAATTTTAAATTGATTACAAAATAATTAAACATTTTACTGATAAGATACAGTGGATCAATTAACGTAGCTCGATAAGGGTATCAACTAGCTATGCCAACAAAAAAAGCAATATAAAATGGAATTTCCGGGCAAGAGCAAAATTACATGGCGAACGGACCACAATGCTGGAGGTTAAAATGAAAGCTTTTTGCAAGAAAAATTGCAAACTGAAGCGCAAACACATTTGTGGGATGTGTATTTGTGTGCGTATGTGTGTGTGGGTGAATGCCATGTGAGCCATGTGAGCTAGCCAAAAAGAAAAAAAAAGAAAAAAACAATTGTCACCGCACATTTGAACCTCAACAAAACAACACGAAATGGCAAATTGCACAGCAGAGAACTAAGGGAAGCGGTCAACCTGTCTCGGTCAGCAAACATATGTATGTCTAAAATGAAATACAATTCTTGTTGTATTTGTATTTGTTTTTATGTGAGCATAAGTATGCGTGTGTGTATTGTGTCAACTTTTAGTGAGTTCAAAATGAGTTTTAGCTTGGACATTGAAGCGCATTAGTTTTGTTAGATTTATTTATATTGTTTATGCTTGAAATAGCAAATAATGTTTAGTGTAAATGCCAGCAAGGTGAGTAATATTTGTTGTTGATGCTAAAAACAAAACAAAACAAGTGTATGCTATCTTATCTAATGTGCATCTGCTGCTCTTTCACTTTCTTTTCATTTTTCCTTCTATCTGGGATTGCTTCAAATGACAGCTGACTATCTGGTCAATTAAATTTTGGTGCTCTTTCAGTAAGTGAAAAGAGGAAATAGGTTTTATACAATGTCCTTCTTGATACCTTTCATGAATTCTTCAGAGTTCTTGAGCAAGAATCTTGAACCTTAAAACTATTAACGCCCCTATGCAGATAAGCCTATGAATTAAATGATCTGCCCATAAGAAAATTTTGATTTTTGAATCAATTTAAACATATCGAGCATTATGTAAACGTTTAGGTTAAGTTTAGACCTGATTTAGTTTTAATTGAATAATAATTTAATTCAATACATAATAAATATATACAGTATCACTATAAACTCTTTTATCTAATGCTCGATATATATATATAAATATATATATATATATATGGCAGTAGCCGTTGGAAGCCGTAAAAAATAACTACATCATAACTCTAAACAGTTAACTCTTCAGAATCTCACGGATAAGTACACATTCAGTTACACAACGCCGGCGACAATATGAATCCAACCAAGGGCTAAACGTTCTCTTCAGGCGACTCTATTGCCTAGGTAATAAATGCCTGAGTGCGATACAGTTCACAGCACATACTTGGACACACGCACACACGCATGTGTATGTATGTGAAGTTGAAGTGTCAGTGACACGAAACTACTGCAAAAGCGCAACCGTAACAACAACTACAACAACCATGGCAACTGCGCCAGTGCCCCCAAATGAGTTAGTCAGGAAATTGCATTATTTGTCTTTGGCTGTTGTTGCGGGCAAAAACGTTGAGCTGCCCTTACCCCATCCTCTCGCGTTCTCTTTTTAGCCTGAAGTCAAGTGCTGCCCAGTTTTAAACGGGTCTGGCTATCTCCGTTGCGACACTGTGCTGTCACACATGCGAATTTCAAATACGCTCTCCAAGTCACAGCAATTTTTCTGCACCATTTCCGACTGCTGGTGCAGCTGCAGCTACAGCTGCTGTTGCTATTGCTGTTGCTGCATTTTAATTGCTTGGCTTGGTGTGCCGCCTGGGCCATTAATCCTGCACAAGTTGTGCACTGAAGCTACGAAAAGGGATTTTTAAAGTCACAATTGCCGTATGTTATCAACACACACACATACACAGACACACACACACACACAGAGTGAGTGTCCAGTCGACTGTCGCGTCAAGAACTTGGCCTGTAGTTAAGGGCCATGAAGCTGTCGCAACGGTGCTCAGATTTAATTGAGTTTGCAATGGTTTTGCGGCCTGGGCAACTCGAGAGTTTTGCAACTTATGCATTTGAATTGCCAGCCAACGAGCTGGCTGAACTTTGGCACAACAGCCAGCACCCAGCAGCCCGCAGTGCGCAGTCAACGGCACACAACTTCCGTTTCCGCACTTTGACGGACACGGGTCAGCGCTGTTGTTATTTTAATTACGCTTGTGTGTGTATCTGTAAGTATGTGCCTGTATGTGTGTGTGTGTCAACATAAACATAGCTGCCATAAACCTAACTGCCTCCAACCTGCGCCAGACAGACACGGCGTATACGCAATGCGCCTAGAAGTATGCAACAATATTTCAGCTTTTGCTGGTGCCTTGAGCTATTTGCACGGCACTTCCTATCGAATAGCCATAATTGGCATTTTTTCACCACCCCCTCTTCAGTTTTCTTTCCTTTTTTCCTGTTTTTGCCGGCACATTCCGTTCTTGAGCGCTGCGACAGCCACTACAGAAGTGAACTTAAGCGGCACCAGCCACAAAACCCCTTGCACCCGCTGCCCGCGCAGCTGAAGCAGGAAGCTCCCTTATTGGGTCTACTCTTTGGCTGATTTTCAGCGTGCGCATTCCTTCCAGAGGACATACCAGAGCAGGACTTGTTTGGGCTGGGTGCTCATGCTGCTCGCTGTTAAGTTGGCTTAAACTTTTCCACTTGAATGGCAACGGAAGGTTTTATGCTTCGCCCCACTACCCCCGCCCAGTCTGGTTGCCACATTGTGTTGCAGCGGCGCATGAAAGTATGCAGCATGAAATTTGCTGCGCTGCAACAAATAAATATTTGACCTAGCCTCCCATCCCCCCTCCGTGCCATCATCTCGGCGCCTTGCATTTGTATTTTATGGCGCCGTTGAATTTATATTTGCACTTAACAAGCGACAACAACAACAAAGTCAGCGAACATTAGTCTCCAGTGGCCAACTAGGCAATACCCTATACACATCGCTTCGCTGAGTTAGCAAACTTTCTAGGGCATATATGCAGCGACAATACAATGAAGCGCTCATTTGTTAAACAATTTTATGAAATATATTTGTGACAAAGATATTTCTAAATGTTACAGAAAGTGGCACGAATAAACCCTAAGTATTATCCTTGGCTACAGGGTATAACAACTTTGCAGCTTTGTGCAGAAAACTTTGTTTGGCTTATTTTTCGGTTACAAATCAAATCCGAAATCGCATTAAAATTGCATGCAACAAAAAAAGCGCCACAAAATCGCGTTGTCAGAAGCCAGAAATCAGCCAGGCGCTCAGTATGTTGCAAAAGGTGTTGCAGCTATGTTACCTACCTAGCTTACGGCCGCCAACCCCATCCAATGCGAGCCAACAGCTGGTGTTTATCCAACATGTTCCGGGGCGGGGGCGCTTTTGCCATTTCAATTGAATGTTCGTGAGACGAAATCACTTCAACGCCTTCGATTTCAATTTCCGCCGCATTTCCAATTTGAGTTTTGCTATTGCATTTGCATTCGTATTGTAGTGTTGTTGTTGTTGTTGCTTTTACTTTATTGCCATTCGATTGTTTTGCACCTCAACTTGTCATCCTCGATGGTCTGGCCTACTTTGGACAGGTAAATATCACTGCTACAATCTATTTCAGTTCATGTCTATTAATATACAAGCTACAATACACTGCTTAAATTACTATTTTGTGTCAATAACTATTTTACGGATGGTAAGCTAAGCATTTGGATATTATGTCATACTTCAGCATAATATATATTAATAAAACAATGACCAGCTTGACAGTTACCATGGCATTTCCGAAATGAAATTCGAATTCAAATTTAAATATTGAGGTAGATATTAAGCTGAAACTCATCTTATCTCTGAGCAGTAATGTCAAATGCTTCTCATCATGGAATAGCTTCGAATATTTTACAGTAATAATGAAAGCTGACAAATCGAAAGAGCTTGAAAACTGTTCGCCCCTAAAGTAAAGTTGCAAATAAATTTAAACATAAAATAATAGAAATAAATTTATTTAAAAAAGATGTATATTTGTAGCTGACAAGTAATCAGACTATCGTATAGCTTCTATTAGAACATGTGAAGTAAGAAATTACAAAGGAATGTATGTATATGTATATACTCATGCATGAGTGTAGGTATATGTTATGTATTTATGTTTGTTTATATGGAAGTATGTGTATACATATGTGTATAGACAGTTTGTATTCATCTTCTAATGTATGTGTGTTTGTATAGAAATCGTACCCTCAGTGCGACATTTCAACTTGATCCCACACAGCTAAGTTTTCCACATAAGCAATCTACTTAGCGTTTCTTAAGTCTGCCCTAAAGCTTATTATTCTGTTCGTTTTTTTCATCATCACACGAAGTAGTCAGATTTTCAATGCTAGAGAATCCAATCGAGTGCAGTTTTTTTACTTAGCTCTTAATTCGTACGTACGGAGAGTTTGTTGCTTCCTCTTTGTCAACTCTTTCATTGCTTTTTACGCCTTCAGGTTTTTCCTGCTCCACTTTATGCTCTGTCAGCCTCTTTTTTTTTTTTTTGCTGTCAAGCTAAGAATTGGACACGCACTTGGCATATCGTCCGGAGCAGCTTCACCGTGTGGTCAATTTTATCCTGGACGCTTTTGAACACAAGAAGTATGCAGTTGCTGTCTTTATGGACATAAGGCAAGCGTTTGACAGAGTCTGGCATGACGGATTACTATTCAAACTCAGAAGCGTTCTCACTCCACAATTGTACCAGATTGTCAGCAGCTTCCTGCGAGATAGAAGCTTTAGGGTTGACGTTGATGGTATAAAATCGTCAAAAAGGCCAATATGTGCAGGCGTGCCTCAAGGTAGCGTTCTCGGCCCTACCTTGTATACTCTGTTCACAGCCGATATGCCCTCACATAGCGACATCAGAGGAGTAAACCGGAACAATGGACTGATAGCCACGTATGCCGACGATACAGCCGTACTGACAAGTAGTACCTGCATCAATAAAGCTACAGAGTCATTGCAGCAGTACGTGAGCAGTTTTGAAGACTGGGCCCGCAAATGGAACATTGGCATCAACGGGAGCAAATGCGCAAACGTTACGTTTACCACAAGGCTTTTAAACTGTGGTCGCATCAGCATGCAGGGTTCAACACTACCGCACAAAAGAAGCCACAAATATCTGGGCGTAGTGTTAGACAGAAGGCTTACATTTAACATGCATACCACGATGGTCAAAAAGACTGTAATGACCAAAAGCGCAAAGATGTCATGGCTTCTTAAGCCGGCCAATAAATTGTCACTGTATAGTAAAGTGACAATTTATAAAGCAATACTCAGTCCCATATGGAAATATGCGCTTCAAGTCTATGGAATTGCGGCAAAATCAAACTTAAATAAAATAAGAGTTGCACAAGCAAAAATCCTCCGGCAAATTTGCAATGCTCCCTGGTACATGCGTACAACGGACATTGAAAAAGATCTCAAGGTCCCCAAAGTTGGAGACGTAATGCAAAAGGTAGCTGCTAGCTACCTTGCAAGACTCGAAGGCCACCCTAACCCTTTGGCGAGAAGACTTAACAAAGAAGCCAGAAAAAGAAGACTTAAGAAGTGCCATCCACAGGACCTCCCAGCGAGGTTCCTATAAAATAATGTATCATAAAAAATTGAATGTGATTTAATTAACCAAATTGTTATTGATGTTTATGTAAATTGTTATTGAAATTTCTGTAGTGTTCTACTGTAAATAATCGTGCCTTTATGTTCAACTTGTTAAGCTGCCAATTAGGTAGTAAAAAGCCTGTTTAAATAAAATAATAATATATACCCTTTTAAAAAAAAAAAAAAAAAAAAATAAAACTTGGCATATCTTAAGCGAGTTGCTCGCTTTGCATTTTTTGCTGCATACCTTGAGGCCGTGCGCATTTAATGAAGGCAGCCTGTCTCGGTTGGACAACATTATGCAGACAGAGTGTGTGGGAAATAGGAGCAGCAGCTACGCCCACTACGAAGGGGCGTGTGCATGTTGCTGATGTTGAGATCAAAGGAACTCTGCTGTGTAGTCCACTATGACGATGAGGCATCAATAACGCATTTGTATTACAAATCACAATCAATAGCAGACACGTGTCTAAGCATCTAGAATGCTGTCCTCCTATATATATGTGTGTGTGTGTGTGTGTATGCGTGTGTGTGTGTTGCGTGATAGTCGAGCCTAAGCTTCGTAACATGTCATTGTAATGGTATCATGCTATAGCAGATTGCTGTTTACCTTGATTTACATAGGAACAAACAGACACACCTGCTCAGGAGCGTGGGCATGGGACAGCCACAGCAGTGCAAACAAACTGCTCAGTCGCAGCGGTGGTGGTGGTGGTGCAGTGGTGCACAGCGGTGCCAGCAAGTACGTAAGTATACGTATACACTTAAGCATGCACTTAGACTTTGTGCCTTTTACTTCGGCTCGTGTCGATGTTGACATCGATGTCTATGCATGGGCGTGAATAAGCACATTGTTCATATGTGTGTGTGCTTGTGTGATATGTCTGTGGCGTGTGTCTGTGTGCGATAAATGCAAATTTGTTTGCCAGTTGCCGCCTTGGCTTATATACACAACAGCAGCAAAATGAGCCAACGCCCGCTGACGAGTGTTTTGTTAACAGTTTTTCCATTTTCTTTATTTTATTTTGCCTTTTTTTTGCCACCCACCAAGCAAATAGAGCTATTTGCATGCGCACCTAAATCGATTTGTATGTGTATCAAATTGTGGGCGCTCCAGAAACAATAAACTGCCTGAGCGCAGCTGTTACGACCCAAATCAGCCAAAAGGCTGACACTGGCTTCGCCTGAAGCAAAGTGCAGCCAACATTAAACTGTATTCAGCCACAAAGTTGCTCATGTTTGTTTTCGGCTCATTTCAAATTACAAACTTTATCTGCATAGAGCCATGTGAGTAACTACTTATGCAATTTTGTACACTCAACTTTTGTTTTAGTTCACTCAAATTAAGTTTTATATTAAATTCCATGCTAGAAATTAATGGGGGAAATTAAAACTTATTAAAATTTTTTAACATTTGGAAAAATTATATATAATATATCAATATATATATATTTATATAAATACCATTAAAGTTTATAATCAAAAATTATTAAATAATTAAAATAAATAATATAATTAAAAAGCTTTTAGATATTCCTGACCATTTTTATTTATATTTTTTTTTATTTTTTTATTTAAAATTAGTATTATAGTAATTAAATTATATATTTATCCAAAGAGCAGAAAATACACCCTATTTATTATTCTTATTTAATGTAATAATATAATTTCTTATTTTATAAAATACAAAATAAAATAAAACAAAATTCAAAATTAAACGAGAGTGAATCTAAGTTGATCAAACTTCGTACCAAGTTAACAAAAACATTAACTAACTTATTGACTTTAACCTTTATAGCACTACAAAGTCCAAAGGGTGCTTGGCTGACATATTAACACACCTGACACCTTAACACCCTAACACCCTCTCTTGTAATCGAAGATTAGCACACAAAACAAGCAAATGAACTGTTGTTTAACCGTTGACCTGATGTGGTTGAAGCGAGCGGTATTGGGTCTAACACCTAGGAGCTAACCACAAAGTCCCATAATTAAAGACTGCCAAAGCGTTCAAAAATTTGTCGCCAATTTAATAGAAACCAATTTTTTGGACTGGGTGCTGTTTATATTGTCAGCAGATTGAAGCAGAAGCGCGTGGCTGGAACAGAGGCTGGCTGCAGGCAAACGGAGCGTAAGCCGCTTTAGGGACCAATCGCAGTCACACACACAAACACACGCATGTAGCCTGTTGACCCTGACAAAGGATTTGCATTTGTTTGCTCTACTGTTTCCATGGGCCTCATGCGCGGAACAATTACGTAGAGTGCGTGGTCAAATGGACTGAAGCGTGGATTGTGGGCGTGACTGGCCAGCAATGGCTGTGGCTTCATGAAAATCCAACGTTATCCCCGCGATGCGTAGCGTTGGCCCCCTTTGCACTCTATTGTTTGCGTAATTCGATAAATTGACGTTACGAAGGCCTCCACGGGCTTAAGCCCCGTTGCCCATTTTAATAATTTTTAATTAGCAGCCGCTGGCTGACAGCGCTCAGACCGCTATTGCAAAATTGGTTTTTAATTAAGTTTATTTTGAATTGCACCCAAATTCGGCTAAGCCTAATGAATTCAATTGTTGTGGCACGCATTTCTCTAAACTATGTTCAATGTTCAGAATATGTGCAAAAAAAAAGCAGAAATATATGTATATATTGAATATAATCTAATTAATTATGAGGGTATTGAATTCCATTTAGCATGGATAATGCAGCGAAATAATATATTTAATTAAATATATCTGCTTATACGCTACGCTTAAAAACCAAGAGACAAACAGATAAATAAATACAGCTACTATTGTAGAATGCCTCGTAGACATACTTTAATCATCAAATATGCTTCAATTGCTTTATAGCATATACTTTTTTATTCATTATTCAAATAGCCACGAGGCTATCGATTCACATTTTTGCAGGCTATAAAAATAATTGGAATACCTACGAGGCGTATGCGTATAAAACAAATATATTTTATTTGAACTTTTTAATGAAAATTAAATTAAATAAATCGTATTTTGATGTATTTTCCTGATATTGCCAAAATCAATTGCAAATTGTTTGCCGTTTGTATCCGTTTAAGCAAGGGGCTGACTTGGTGGAGCCGCTGTTGCTGTCCAATACCATTCGGAATATGGCACACAGGCCTTGACATCATCCAGCCAGGCCTGGGCAATAGGACAGTAGGTTGGCGAGGCGGGCACACCTAGCACATGGCATACCCAGTACTGGTTCTTGATGTAGAAGTGTCGATAGGTGCCCACAGCGAGCTCCTCCTCCGTCTGGCATCCCGGCTGGCCAGTGGGCTTGCCCCAGGGGCTGGCAATGCAGCAACTAGCCAAAGCCAGGCACACAGCGAACAGATACAGAGAGTTCATGTTTGAAAGAGGTTGTTTCGAAGACTGACCTATGCTAATGCCAATGCGTTGCTTTTATAGCGCAAAACCCCGTTTGTTATCTTATCAAAACAACGGAACTAATCATGAAGTAAGTGTGGCGTGATGCTGTAAACAGATATGACAAAAGCCATCTAAAGAGGGCTCAACGCAGGGCCTGTTGCTATTTGGCAGCCAGTTTATGGCCCTGTTTGTGTGCGCAGCGTTTGTTATTGTTTTTGTAAGGAGCTCAAGGGGCGGGGCAGGGCAGGGCAACTAACGGTAGACCACCCACTTGAGGTGCTTGCATATTCATGACATAAACATTGCTGCTGTAAATTATTTCCAGAGATAGCCCTGGCAAGCCACAAACAAGCGGAGCAACAGCTAATTAATTCCAAGCGCTGCCTTTGAGGCATTTTTGGTCGCAGGCCAACGAAAAATGTTCACCTGGCAAATGGGCGAAGATGCTAAAGAGCGAGAGCGAGAGCGACAGCTGGATCGACACTTTTCGACTAGCTTTTTTGGGCCGCCTTAAGCCATATTAGGACCAACACACTTGAGTAATTGGCCTTGCCAATGCACTGTGGCTGCAGTCGAGCCTCGGCCTTGTGGCTGGCTGCAGAGTTGGGTGAGGCATTTCACTTGGCTTTGTTTGCTTTTGGCCATAAATTAAATCAGGTTATTAATGTCTGCCATTAAATGAAGCTACAGGCAGCACAGCGACAACAACAAGGACAACTTCAGCATGGGCATTGCAAACGCTTTGTGTTATCCTTGCCATGCCGCCGTGTTTGGCCTGCCTTCGGAGCGGCTTTCGTTGATTTATGCTAATTTGTGTGGTATTTCGAGCGTTTCGAAGTTATTTCTAGATTTTCAAACATAAGTGTGCAATTTGTATGCACTTTTGTCTTCAATGCGAAAGCACGCATCAAACCCAAGCTGGAACATAAATGTTTTGCCCCCTGAATTGGAAAGCATTGCAGACATTCAATTCATCAAGTGCAGCATCAATTATGAAATGCGCATTTGTGAAATTTTGCATGCTTTTTAATGTTTTCCTTTAATCTCTATATTCGAGTATCTGCTATGAATATTATTAATATAACTGTATCTCGATATCTCAGTTGTTTCTGTATCTTTATACTTTTACTTCCCTCTCTCTCTCTCTGTCTCTCCTATCTCTGTGTCTCTCTTTTTATATGTATCTCTAAATATTTCTCAATATCTATATATTTATATTCCCCATACCTTTCTCTCTCTCTCTTTATGTCTTTCTCTCTCTCTTTCTCTCTCTCTCTGCATTTATACCTCTTTATACCTATTTGTCACTCATTCTATCTATTTCTCTCTTTCTATCTCTCTTATTTCTCTCTCTCCCCCTCCCCTCCACCCACCGTCTCTCACTCTCTCTCTCTCTCTCTCTTTCTCTCTCTCTATCTATCTCTAAATATGTCTCTCTATTTCTCTCTCTCTCTCTCTTTCTGTCTCTCTCTCTCTGTCTCTCTCTCTCTCTCTCTCTCTCTCTCTCTCTCTCTCTTTCTCCCTGTCTCTCTCAATCTATCACTCTCTATCTCTCTCTATCTATCTCTCTATCTATCTCTCTGTCTTACTCTCTCTCTCTCCGCCTTTCGCTATGCCATTTTATCTGTCCTCAGTCTCTCGCTCTATCTAGCTCTGTTATCTATCTATCTCTCCTATTCTTTACCTGTATTATCTCTGCCTCTTTATCTCACTCCCTCTTTCTCTCTCCACTTTAGAGCATCAACTCCTTTAATTCAGTTGTAAATCAGATATCTCTATAGCAATTTTATTCAATCCTTTGACAGTTTCGCTATATTTGATGTCAAAGCCAATCATAATTGAATACAAATACAAAATAATTTGTTTATCATCGCATTCAAATGATGCAATTACAATTTGCAAATGACGATTACATGTGTGCTACGGATTGTTGCAGTCAGTCCTTTAACATGCAAATGATAGTTATATTTTTATACTTTTTTGCAGTTTTCCACATGCACACATAAAAAACTGAACACTCTTTTAAAATAAAAATTATAAAAGCGGAAAAAACAGTGTGAGGCTATAGGAAAAATGTGTTTGCAGCTCGTTTTATTGATGTGCTCGATTCGGAGCTGACAAAAGGCCTGACGGATAACTGTTCGAATATATAAAAAAAAAAAAACCATAAAAAATGCCAACAAAAATGTGCATTTGTTTTTTTAAGCCCAAAGCCAGTGCCAAGTGAAGTAGAAATGGAAATGGAAATGGAAATGTAACTGGACCCGTTTGCCAAATGCACCAATATTGATTTATGACAGATGTTTTTGGAGGCGTCCAACATGGAATTTAATTTCACTGTCTAAAACTATCAGCACTTGAAAAGGCGTCATTTAATTGCAATCACACGTCAAAAGTCAGTTGGCCAATGAAATTGTTTCATACACTGCGCGAAATGCGCAGCAACGGTTGCTGCCTGAGTCATCTGCCAGCAAACAAGACGCCCATTAACAGATAGCTTATCGCGCAATTGTATCTGGCACTTGACATTGCATCTTTACTCACGATCAGATAAACACCTGTTTAGAGGCAGTTGACTTGCCTCACTGATAAAACTTTAAGTAGTTCAATAAACGAATAACACACATTTTAAATCTCTTTAAGTACAACGGATATAACATCGGAAATGCCTATACCATATACTTTCCTGTCATATATCTAACTCAACTATGACTAGACTCATATTTATATTTATTTTTATTTTATATAAGGTATAATATTCGTATTCACTTTGGTTTGATATCATAATAAACACAGAATTTTCGAGATTCTAGATTCTACAATATTAAGAGCGTACTTACATACATATCACACTTAATCTAAAGAAATATCTTCTTTCTTTATATAAGTTTCCCGCGAAATGTAGATAAATAAATTTATAAAGCTAGATAATCCAAGCATATCATCATATCATATTAGAATATCTATCATAAAACACAAGATTAATTTTCAAATCCAGAATTTTAGATACCTAAATAAGTAGAATTTTGTTTATCAAGCTAATAAGATATAATTCTAAGAAATATTTTATTTAGTTATTTATTTATTAATATTTATTAATTGATATATCAAAATTGCTTGAATAAAACTGAGCTTTGTGAAGCTTTATCTACATTTGTCATATTTTATTCAAATTACCAACTCAATTTATAATTTATTTTTGTTTTTCAGCTCAAATTGTTTTGTTTATTAAAAATTGTCACAATCGTATTATTAATATTGATTACATGGCTGCCAGCCAGTTGGGCGACTTGGTGGCTCCACGCAGGGTTTCCAGACCCAGTCGATCCAGGACACACATGCATTTCTCTCCTGACTGAAGGCCGTATTCGTCTGGCACTTAAAAAGTTGGGCCTTGCCATTCAGAGTGGAGCACATCCAATACTTGGTGGGATCGATGCAATGACGTTGTGGATAGCCCACCTCAGCTGTCAGCTTACAGCCAGGCTCATAAGTATCAATGCATTGGCCAAGCACAGTCGAGGCCAAGCAAGAGCACACAGCCAACACCAATAGAAGACCTAATACAAGCAAATGGCAAACGCTTAGTTAGTGTGATGGCAATGGATGACTGGTCTTACCTGAAAGTCGCATTATGGATAATGTCACAATCTGATGGCAACTGTCGATGCTTGGGCTTTAGCACAACTGCTTTTATAGTCAGCTTAGGTGGTGTATGAAAAGTGCAGTTCATTGTACTACAGCTACAGCACTTCGATTGTACATACGCATATCTCTCAAGTGCCTGAGCCAAGGTGACGATTTCTTCGAGTGTTCTCTCTGATTGTTTTGTCCCACAACAAATGACTCGATAATGTCCCCTTGTGTGAGCTGCTGTCCAGCATATAGCATGCCACTCACGCAATCTGCAATGGTTGAAACAACAAAAAAAAAAGAAAGAAACAAATACAAATCCCTTTACAACGTTTGCCACGAGAAATCCAAGCTTTTGCCACAATAACAACAACAAGTGGCAGTGGGGCGACAGATTCCCAGAGAATCGTTGCCCTCACCAATTTGGTTGGACATGACAAATCCATTCCTTCGACCCCATCCATACAAGTCAATTGTGCTGCAGTCCAATTGCATCGAAATGATTTTCAAAGTCATTAAATTGCTTTAACTTTTTTTCAACTTTAAGTTTTCGTTTAAATAATGTTTAGTTATAATAAGCATGCAATTTCAAGCTTCAAACGAAGAGACTGACATTGCTCTGACTTGTTATTTCTATTTCTTTTTCGGAAACTATTACGGGTTTGTCTAGAAAATTGCCTGCCACTCACGCACTCAAATTGCCAAGCTCAAAGTGAATTTCTATGTTGCAGAGCGGTCAGCGTAAGACTCTGCCACATGCCCCAATCAGTTGCACAACGTTGAGAGAACGTATGTCCGAATACGTGGAAAACTTCATTTGGTGCAAACGTAGCACAAAAACGAGCGGACAAAGCATTGCCCGTGGCCAATTTTCCAAGACATTTGAAATGCATTTCCGTTCACCCACAAAAGCCAATCACATATGTATGAAGGCCAAAATGAAATAATGAAAGCTACTGATTGTACCAGTTGAAATTTAAACAAAACTTATACTCTGGTATTAGTGTTTTAAATTCATATATGATATATGTTTATATGTTATGGCGAATAAATACAAGCACAGGAAACTAAAGAAGTTAAGATCACAGTTGTTCACGCGCCATATTTTAAATTAACATCAGCGATGCCAGACTGCCGACGAAATTTGTAAACAAAGCAAACAGCGTTGCCATAAGTCCAGTTTAACAGGGCTGCTGATACAGTGGGGCTAACATATGTGCGCACATTTCGAGTCACTTGAAGTTAGCTGCGCTCTCAAAAGTATTGCTATCGCCTATCGATAAATAAATAGTGGCAGCGAGAGAAAAATAAAAATTCCGCAACAACAACACGCAAATTGAAGTGTAGTGAAGAATTAAATCTAATTATAACAAGCAACGGGCAAGCATTAAGAGCACACATACACGCTAACCCACATAAACAAGGCTAGTTAATTAGTGGAACAAAACTTGACGGTATTTGGACACAACAACACAATTGCAAACGGGCAGGGCAGTGCGGCAGTGGCAGTGACAGCGGCAGCGGCAGCGGCAGTCGCAGCGACAGCGGCAGGTAGTAGCCCAAACACTTGCGTCTAAGAGGGGCGCGCGCGCGGCATGGGTTGAGCTGTATATGCATATATATGTCCGTGTGTGTGTGTTGTGTGTCAGTGTGTGCGGGTGTGATGCAAAGAGCAGCAGTGACAGCAAGAGCGGCAGCAACAACAATAAGCGGCGCGTGTAACTAAACGAAACCGAACGCCTACGTAATGGCCAACCAACTGGATGCCAATGTCAAGGACGATCTGAAAACGCAATTTGTTACCCGAGAGGGCACCTACCGCCTGCTCACCCTATCCGAATACTCGCGACCGAATCGCGTCGGCTACAGCAACAATCAAAGTTCGCCCCAGGTGCGCGTCTCATTTGTTACGCTACCGAATCCCAGCAGTAAGAACAATAGCGAAGCGAATGTGTCTTTAGCGGCAGCAACAGCAGCAGCAACTCCAACGACATCAACATCGAGTGATAAGCGCACGCAATTGCATTCAAATGGCGCAACATCAATAACAACAACAACTACAACACCTGCAACACCAACAACAACAATAACAACCGCCAGTACATTGAATGGCGGTGGTGCCAGCGGCGACAGCAACTACAACGGTGGCAGCAGCAGCACCGTGGATGCCCGCCTAGGCGGCGGCATATCCATGCACTCGATGACCAATGGCGGCGTGCTGGACCAGAACGGGTTACCAACCAATCAAATCTATGGCGGAGATCGCATCTGTTTCAATTTTGGACGCGACCTCTATGTGTATGCGTTTCGTGGCGTTAAAAAGGTGAGCAAAAGTAGTTTCTGTTTTTATATGAATACACAGACGCACACACATTGTACACATGGACTCCCTTTCTCTCCTCTTCCCAAGCAGGTGACGTGGCCAGTCTCTCCTCATAGATCTTTCAAGCAGTCCGTTATCAAAAGTGCATGCTGATAAGCAGAGCAGTGCATACACCGGATTCGCCCTATAGCTGTGCTCATGTAATATTGCCCCGTCGCAACGTTGCCGCCCCCGCAGCAATTGGCAGTGCCCACTTAGTTAGAACTGCTGCCCCCCGTCGCCACGCCGTTTTGCGTTCCGGCAAAACGTATCCAGTTTCCCCATGGCACACAAAACGCTGCCCCAAACACAATCGCTTAATTTGTTCCAATTCTCGCAGCGTTTGTTATTTATTTAGCTATTGTTCTTGTTGTTGTTGTTGTTGTTGATCAATTCGCTTGCTTAGCTTTTATTTAAATGTGTTTATTACGCTCGAAGGCAGCTTTTTCCACTGCAAATCATCCAACTTGTCAGTTTTTGTGTATGCTCTTTAAATATACCCTAACGAGAGTAAGACACATCTTTTCTATATGTCATGAATTGAATTAAATTTATAATAATTTATTCAGATTTAATTTTGATTGGCTGCATTTAGAGCAAGTAAAATATGAACACTCTAGAATAGCCAAATCATTCAAATCTAATATTGTATACAAAAATCAGAATTGGCAACTCGCAAAGTGGAGTAGAGTAGGAGATAATCTGAACTGCTTTTTTAAGTGTATTAAATATTCGAATGCGTTAAATTGATTATATTTCTTATGTGCCAAGCAGCTGTTTCGTACTCTTGGCTATTTCAACTGCAACAGCTTGCATTTGTTTGAGTTTTCGCACACGGTTTTTGCTATAAACTTGTTTAGGTCTTCATTTGGTTAGTTGCGTACTTTGAATCATTCCCATCAGGTGCTCAACAGGAATTCTGAACAAGCCGCTAATTTCTACAAAGCTATCACAATCGATGCTAATTGGTATACCTTATGATCGCGTAAAAAGCTGAAAGAGTTTGTTTGGCTTGGCGATGTCTTCACTATTTATATTTCTTTAGAAACTACAACTTACATTATTATTCATAATCCTGTTGATTCACTGAACCAAATTGTTGTATGCCAATTAAATTATAATTTATTTTTGGAACAGAGAGATGACTAACTAGGTTTGTTTATTGTTATTGGATTTGCAGGGCACCGAGATGAGCAAACCCATCGATAAGAAGTTCTACAAGGGCACAAATCCCAGCTGTCATGATTTTAATGCCAATGCAGCCACACCCTCTGGTGCACCGCTGCTGGTTGGTTTCACAACGGGACAAATACAGCTGGTATCACCGCAACAAGGCCCACGCGAGTTACGCAAACTATTCAACGAGGAGGTAAGCGTCTGATTTGAACAGTTAGTTAATATGTATATGCCCACATACTAAGTAAATCAATTTCATTTCTGTAGCGCCTGATTGATAAGACCAAAGTGACCTGTCTGAAATGGCTGCCAAATTCGCCGCATCTATTTCTCGCCTCGCACGCCTCAGGACATTTGTATCTGTATAATGAGGAGCTGCCCTGTGCGGCCACAGCGCCCAGCTATCAGCCATTTAAAGTGGGCGACGGATATACGATACTCACCTGCAAGTCCAAATCGACACGCAATCCTCTATATAAGTGGGTCTTCAGCACCGACAACTGCTGCATCAATGAGCTGTGCTTCTCGCCCTGCGGCTCGAATCTAGCGCTCGTCTCACAGGATGGTTTCTTGCGTGTCTTTCACTATGACACCATGGAACTGCTGGGTATTGCGCGCTCTTATTTTGGTGGCTTTCTCTGTGTCTGCTGGTCACCTGATGGCAAATACATTGTTGTTGGTGGCGAGGATGATCTGGTGACGGTGTGGTCCCTGCACGAGCGACGAGTCGTGGCGCGTGGCCAGGGCCATCGTTCCTGGGTTTCTGTGGTGGCCTTTGATCCATATACCACATCCTATACGAACTGGGATGGAGCCGATTTCAGTGATGATGAAAATCAGCTGAATGAATACACTGCATCCAGGGAGGATCGATTCTCTGGCGATTCAACGGCCAATGGTGGCTTCGAGGGCTTCGATAAGAACTCAACGCCGTTGCACACGAATCGAACGCGTACACACTCTGCTTCGTTTCGTTCGGATGCCTCATCGGCGGCGCTGGCGCCGGACAAGCTGGCCATTAGTTATCGCCTCGGCTCGGTTAGTCAGGATACGCAAATCTGCCTATGGGATATCACGGAGGATGTGCTGCGGCATCCTTTGACGATGCGCCAGCGCGTAAATAGCACGCAGCTGAACGACAGCAGCTTCCTGAATGGCGGCCTCGATGCGGATGGCATCAAAGTGATACGACCCGTGGCCATGGGCCAGCCTAGCAATTTTGCCGACTCCAGCAGCTGTAGTCCCATTAGGGAAACAGCTGGCGGCGGAGCTGCCGGTGCGACAGAGCATAGCAATAGCAGTTCCAGCAAATTCTCGACGGCCAACTGCACGATATCCTCACAATCATCCAATGCCAACACGCCGCCAGACGAAAACTGTGACATAGAGACAGCAACCCCAGCAGCAGCAGCAGCAGCTGCTGCGGCCGCAAATACCACATCCTTACCCAAAGCGAACAGCAGATCACATGGCAATAGCAACTCGATCAAGTTTCCCAACTGCATCAGTGCAACGAAGTCGGACAGCATTGACAGCAGTGGACCACGCGTCAGCAACTCCAATTACTCCACATCCGGCTATAATAGCAAAAATTCCACTAGCTCTACCAAATCCAACTCTAATGCGGGCGCCAGCAGCAGCAGCAGCTTCAGCGCCTTCAATAGTCTCACCCAGCGTTTGTCAAATTTCAGTTTCTTGAGCAACTCGGACAAACGCTCGTCTACCATTGGCTATGAGGGCAGCGGATCGACGGGCACAAATCATCGTCAGCATCGCAAAGCAATTAGCATGCTAAAGAGCTATAATCAACATAATCATAGTAACCACAGCAACAACAACAGGAGCAGTAATAGCAATAGTAGTTCCACAAACATCGCCCACTCGACGGCGCTGGAATCGGGAAGTGGCGCTGCCATTGGTATCAGTGCGACGGCGCATAGCTTTGGGTCACTGAAGCTAAGCAAATCCTCGCACAACTCTTCGCTGGCCACGGCTGGACAGTCGTCGACCAGTGTGAGTAGCTATGATCCCATGAAGCTCATAGGTACGCCCGCCTGTCCTAGGTTCGAAGAGTGTCCGCTCCTAGAGCCGCTCATTTGCAAGAAGATTGCGCACGAGCGCTTAACGGCGCTTATATTTCGAGAGGATTGCTTTCTGACGGCATGCCAGGATGGTTTTATTTATACATGGGCGCGGCCAGGACACAGTACGGTAAGTGGCCACAGCTTCAACTTGTCTTTCTAAACTCCTCTACAACGAATCTCTTTTTGCTCCACAGCACGTTGCTCAACACATGTCGCCCAGTCAAACAACGCCTGCGGGCGGCACGGTAATATAGTTCGTTAAAATGAATGCGATCCACTATCAGCGTAATCTTGTCAAGCAGCAGGAGGCGGCACAGTCGGTGATTTAGGTTAGAGCTAGCGATTGATTTCAAATTATATTTCCCGTTAGGCAGAGTTTTAAATTGTTTATCAATATTCCTTTTTTTTTAAATTACGTTTGTTGCACCTTCTTTTTGTATTCCAATTTACAATGAACATACATGAAATATTTATAAAGAAAGAAGAATAAAAAGCAAGAATATATATATACGAGATATAGTTATGTGAAACATAACGACGATTTATATGCAACAGCAGCAGGCAACAGAACAAAGCAAAAACAAAAGCAAACATTTATATAAATACAAAAGAAACATGTATGAATATAAAATATATATATTTATATATATATATATATATATATGAATATTGATCTATATATTTAAATTTGGATTATGATTAGTTGTAAATGTATTATTTTTAATACGTGGAATTTGTTAAAAACAAAGCAAAGCATGTTTATAACTATTTACTAAGCGCTAGCATAATACACGATACACATTAATAAAAAAAAACAAACAAACAAACAAAAACACACAGAAAATCAACTAAACACACTTTGCATTAGTCAACTTTAAAGAGAATCATTAAAATGAAAATCCCCCGAAATGGAAGCTAAGCTAGCGAATTTGTACGCAAAAGTTTTTCACTTTTGCGCTATGGTACTGAGTTGCAATTGAGGCCCCAACTAACGAACTACTTATACTATATATTTAAAATAAAGCAGAATACTAATTAGTATGCATTATTACTAAATGAAAGCAAAACGAGTAAAAACGAATACTAATACCTAATGTAGGAACTGTTATCGTTATTATGATTATTATAATTATTTTTCACGCTATGCGAGTGCAAAAGTCAGCCACACACATAAAACCTAAAACAAATAAATAAAGAGCATAAACATTCAAAATGAAGTATAATAAAAACACACCCAACAAATTAGATCTAATGCAAAACAAACAAAAACAATATTTCATACTGGCCTATATTTTATAAAAAAAAAATAAAAATTAAAAAAAAAAACAAAAAACGAATCGTTACGCGTATGAAACTAGTAAAAAATTTCTAAGAACAGATCAAGAGAACATTACGTAGTCAATAAGTAAAACAGCTAGAAAAAAGTGAGAACAAAGCGATGATTGGAAGAGTAAAGAGTAAAAAAACAAAAAACAAAAAAAACAAGCAAACAACCAACCAACCAACACGTTACAGTAATAAAGACTAAAAATTTCAATAAAAACTATATACTATATATATATATATGAAAAAACAACAAAAAAGAAGAAAAAAACAATTAAAAATACACGAAAGCTTGTTTCAATGACAACAAAAACTGTTTATTTTCCAACTAGACAATCGGATTCAATCCTCATTTTAGGTATGGATATGGTCGAATGTCACATTTTAGATGGTTTTTTAGGCAAGATATTCGGGCTATAATTGGATGGTTTCAGCCTTGATGTAAAAAAAGTAAGGAAGCTTCTTATATACCAGGTTAGTCTGAAAATTTGTAGTTCATATTCATAAGATAAAAAGATAGAAAAACAAAATTAGTAGTTTTTTACTCTTCTATAATAATAATATTCTCATTTATCAAGCATTGTTTATTTAGGTATAAAATGTGTTAATTTTGTTAATAACAAAAATATGTATATGCATCACCTATTTCAAATCTCAATCGGATGGTTTTCGAATTTTAAGTAACGTATTTCTAACCACATAAGCTACTAAGATTTTAACATTTTGGAAATGATTTTTTCATTGGCATTTTGAAAACATTCTAACACACCATTAATTTTGAGAGCGTGTGTACTCCGCACACACACACCCAACACACACAAGTGTGTGTGCATGCGCCTCTTTTACATTGCGTTTTTCGTTGCCCCAAAATTATTAATGAAATGAGTTTCAAAAAATTATACTACAGATTTTTATAGCGCTTTAAGCGTTTCCAATGGATCCACACCGGGCAAATACAAATGCTTCGAGAGCAGAAAAGCAAACAGTATTTGGCCAGCAACTACAAGGAATAGGAAGTATAGCTTCCTCTTGCGACCGCCGCTATAATCGAATTGCTGTGGATTGCCATACGGATCATAGTTGATGGCACCGCTGGGCGCAGTTGGCGTGTTGTCCTGCAACAGTTTTGTTCGCAGCGTCCGCAACTGTCAAAGAGTTGCAATTATTAATTTCTAATATCTGTTTCATAGCTCATAATGCTCACCAGAAAGAAGCCAAAGGAGAAGCTGGTATATGCCAGTGCTATATAGTAACCGGAACGAAAGAAGAGCGTGCTCATCAGCAGACAGACGACAATATTTACATATTTATAGCCCGTAAATGCCAGCAAATCCAAAGTCTTGAGGCTCGTCTTCACATTCATCACGTACAGCGAGATGGAGTAGATGACCAGTTCGAAAATGCTATATGCCATCGCGCTAGATGCCTGTATGCCTAGTTGCTCGGGCGAAAATCGATTCTGCATGCCCAGCAGTAAGCCGGCAACAATTACATATGTTATGTAGCCCATCGTTGGCAGATAAAGATCTGGTGCATTTATATCATAACGTGGCTGCACAGGATGCTCCTGATCGTATTTCAGTGACCAATCCTGTAGAGAAAAGTTTTTATTTTTATTTTTAATTTTTTCCAAATCAATTTCGACCATCTAGTCCAATTCACAATAGACAGCTTACCTTGTGTATATAAGGAAAGAAAAGCAAGCGTAGCTTGCGTCCAACATAGGCATTATCTACTGCAAAATAGTACTTTAACTTGGCGACCGGCACCCATTTCTCAAATTGATTCTCCACAAGCTGTTTGCCTTGATCGGCCAGTCGCTGGCCGTACTGCATGGCCATGTCCTGCACGATGGGCTGTTGGAACATGGCAAACTGTGGATATTGGCCACCAGGTACAGCACCGGGAGCAGCTCCAAACGCTTGCGGCTGGGGTCCACCCATGCCATAAGTAGGCTGTCCAGGTGGTGCATTAGCCATCGGCTGTCCTGGTGGATATCCATAGTTTTGCTGTTGTGGTTGTTGTTGCTGTGCCGGAGCCGCTGGCGTTGGTGCCGCATTGTAGCCATAGCTATTGATCTGCTGTGGCGCCGGACCGCCGTACATGTTGGGATCGAACATGGTGGGTGCTGCCGTTGGTGTCATGAAAGCAGAACCACTGGGCATCGGCGCCGTTGGGCCCATGGCATTCAAGTCGCTCACCCGTTTAATGGGACGAGCACGTCCGCCACCTTGAGCTATTTTTGGATATACAAAACAGCCATTAAATGCTTTTGATTCAACATTCCAATTGGATTGTGATAGATTCGCAAGTGTTAGCGGGGAAAAAAGGTAAATCAAGCTACACACGCAGTAAACAAACTAAAAACGCAACATAATTATTAGTGCAGGCTGTGAAGATAGTTTTTGAACAATTCAACAATTAAGTACGATAGGCAACTAAAATAACCCGCCAGCTGCAGCTTTTTGTAATTGCGGCAGTCGCCGCCGCCGCCACCGCTGCAGCAACAACAACAGCAGCTGCCTTCGTGGTATATACTTGCGTAGCTATAGCTTGTTCCTTACAGTTTTCCCACTTACGATTCCGCATACCCGCATTTGGATTATAGTTCATGTTGTTTCTGTTGCTCCCTGTCCCTTGCTGTGTTGTATTGTGGCTTAATTTGCTCTGTTTTTATTTGAAATATCACCAAAACTTTGGTTATTACACATCACCACTCGGATGAAATTCGATAGGTACACGACGGGTTTGTTGTTAAAACATCGATAAGTTTCGTTGCATAAATATCGAATATAATATTTTGTTGTACCCGATCAGTTTATTGTGTGGTTTGTAAATATTTTAGCTCAATTAAATTCAATGAGATCAACTATTAATACAGTTTTTTAGTTTAACAACAAGCTCTAAAAATATTAGTTTGCTAAAATAATTAAATTAGTATTACCTTTCACTTTCTAAGCTTATTCTTATTTTTTCAATCCTTTCAAATTGAACATGTCATACCATCATGACTACACATCACCAAAAACGTTGGCAACTCTTAATCACGAGTCGCATGCAATTGTTATCGTCTATCGTCTATCGTCTATCGTCCATCTAATCGTGGCTTTGTCGGACTTGTGCCTAGTTTTTGTTTTTATTTAATAAATCTATAATTTTTAAGTTTGTGAATAATTTATGTGCAATTGGTTAGTGTAACTGAAATCAGTTGGCAAACTATGTTTGTAAACTAATATTATTCTTCTAATGGTGTCCTAAATACCCTATAAATAACTGGCTCTAAATTTAAGGTGTGGTTTGGGTCTGAGTTGTTGACTAAGCGTAGCTTTGGTCAAATTGGGCGGCGGCGATGACTACTTTGTGTGGAGTGAATTTATTCAATTCAATTAAGAATATAAAGAAAAGAAAGCAAAATATTCTGTTTTAGCTAAGAAATATTTTCAAAATATTTAGTTTCATTAATTGTTTTGTAATAAAGCGCAACAACAAGCTCAAGACCACGCCTAATGTAGAACACATACACGTACACACGCACACTGACACACGCCTATGATCACGTACAGTAGAAACTCAATTAACAGAAGAATAACTTTAATCCGTAAATGTTTTCAATTCCAAACTTTAATCCTATCATTGTGTACATCTTTTACACTTATATTTGTCTAAGCAGCGACACAAAAATTAAAACCTTACCTGTCCGTTCACAGGAGCTTTTACTGTACATGTAGGTATGTGTCGTGTGCGTGTGTGTGTGTGTGTGCGCTTACTAATACAACCGTTATTGGTCTGAGTAATAAGACTGATCTTTTGATTTGTTTACATACACAGTTCATAAATTGAATATTGCAAATAAACATTGTCCATTGTTGTTTATTTATAGACTACGAATTTCCAACTCGAAAATGTGCCTTTAGTCTTCTACGAAAAGCCAGCTGGATAAGTTCTCACATCGAGCTGTAACTAAAAGTAAACCAAGTCACTATGTCAACAAGGAGCAGGCTGTTAGTCTGCGGGCTGGTGCAATTGTTGCTGCTGGCAACGAGCAGGGGACAACTGCCTAGCGACTTGCAACCGCAACAACAGCAACAGCCGGGCCAGTCACAGCCGCAAATGCCAGGGCAACAACCACAATCATATCAGCCCACTTATAACAAGGATTACTCGCCACGCTATAATCCTTTGTACACGGGCCAGCAACAAAACCCGGACAGCACACAGTATGATAATCCATTGCTAGACTTTGGCAATCAGCCAAGCAATCCGAATTTTGGTGGCGCTGGTTTGAATCCCAATAGCTACAATGGGTACAACAACTACGACAGCAATCGACCGATGTTGGGCGTTGGTGGCGGCAACATTGTGGGGCCGGGCAGCATTGGAAATACGGGCCCACAATACGATCCCTTCAATCGGAACAGCGTGACGACTGCAACCAATTCGGGCTTGGGCTATAGGGACATGTTCACCGATGAGGATAACTTTTGTCCCGAGCATTGGGTATCGTTCCGCCAGACATGCTATCGCTTTATACGCTCACCCAAGCGCAACTGGGCAGAGGCTAAGAAGATATGCAAGGCTTACACAGCGGATCTACTGAATGTGGACAATGTGGAGAAGCATGCGTTTATTTTAAAGCAGCTAATTATACAAAATCAACGACAGAATCGTTTCTTTATCTCAGCCCGGCAAACAGGACCACAGAACTGGGTGAATGATGACAATACGCAGTTAGTACAGATTGAGGATTCCTTTGCTTTCGATGAACAGCAGGCGCTTGAAAACGAAGATCTGAATGACAATCGTTTCCTCGTGAAAAATGATCCTAACAATCGCAATTTCAACAATCCCAATCAGTACTACAATGCGCTGACGGGACAAACGAATGTCAATCAACGCAATCAAAACAATTTGCGTGGCTTCTTTGGTAAGAATAAATGTCAATAATACATTATCGAAAATATTGTAATATCAACTATTGTTTTTATTCACAGGTCCCAATCAGCCCTATGGCGACACTGGTTATGTGCGAGATCGTGTGGTCTATGCCTATTCGAAGAAGCGCGATCGATGGATGTTTATGCCTGCCTATGAAATTGAATTGAATCTTTTTATTTGCGAGTCCAAGGCATTGTACAGCCCGGACAATGTCAATATAAAACTGGATGATAAGCGGCCCTATACCTATGGCCTGGATATACGCGATCTGGAGCGCATACCACGAGGCCCGTACTTTGTGAAGCAACCGAATGACACAACCTTTGATGTGAATAAGAATCGTTTGATTAACGATGTTTCGTTGAGCTGCTTGGCCGGCGGTTATCCGACACCCTCCTACGAATGGTATCGTGAGGTCTACGTGAATGACACTCTAGAATACAAACGGATTGATCCATTAGTGGACGATCGCTACACCATATCAGGCGGCAATCTTATTATATATGAGCCGAAGCAAGCGCTAGATCAGGGCGCCTATCACTGCGTTGCGCAAAATAAATTTGGCAGCGTTCGCTCAGAGAGTGCGCATCTCAATTTTGGCTTCATCATGGAGTTCAATTTGAAACGTTCAGCTGAGACGAGCGAGATGAACTGGGGCAAGTCCATATTCTGTGATCCGCCGCAACATTATCCAGCCATTCGTTACTATTGGGCACGTGACTATTTCCCCAATTTTGTGGAGGAAGATCAGCGCGTTTTTGTCTCCCACGATGGTGCGCTGTATTTCTCGTTTATAGAGACCGTGGATCGGGCCAATTATTCATGTACTGTGCAAACGCTTGTCTCCGATACGGGCCGTAATGGGCCCTTCTTTCCGCTGCGCGTAACACCCAATAGCAACTATCAGACACTGATCTTTGCCAATACCTTTCCCAAGGTCTTCCCGGAGGCGCCCATTGCTGGCGAAGAGATTCGCTTGGAATGCATGGCATTTGGTTATCCAATACCTTCATACAACTGGACGCGCCAAGGACAGCCACTGCAACGCAATGCCTACACGACGAGCTATGGTCGCGTTCTAATTATTAGGAATGCGACTACCAATGATAATGGTCAGTACACCTGCAGTATTACCAATCCGCGCAAGACGCTGGAGAAGTCCATTTATATCAATATACAAATGCGCCCTGAGTTCACTATACCGCTTAAGGACATGATCAAGGACTACAATAGCGATGTTACCTTCATTTGTGAGGCATTTTCCATACCAGATGCGAACTACACATGGTACAAAAATGCCGAACGTCTCGATCCTTTGAACATCAATCGGGATCGGTATGTAATACAAGATAATGTGCTAACCATCAAATTCCTGGAGAAGGACAAGGATGAGGGCATGTACCAGTGCGGTGCACAGAATCAACTGAAGACATCCTTCAGTTCGGCGCAATTGCGTGTGCTGTCCATGAAGCCATCATTCAAGAAGCATCCACTCGAATCTGAGATCTATGCTGTATACAATGGCAATACAACTATTGTTTGTGATCCGGAGGCTGCACCACGTCCGAAATTCCAATGGAAAAAAGATGGGCAATTGCTTGGCTCTGGTGGACATCGTCGTATTCTGCCCAGCGGCACCCTCATCATATCGCCCACGTCTCGTGATGATGAGGGAATGTACACGTGCATAGCTTCCAATCAGGCGGGCACGGATGAGTCGCACGCTCGAGTTATTGTGCTGCGTAAGTTAGATTTGTATTAAAGTAATTATTACTTAACTCAATTAATTCATTTATTTTTGCAGAGGAAATTCGCTTTGTACAGACGCCCCCGCAACGAATTGTTTCTCGCGAACATGATCTTATCTACCTGCACTGTGAGGCTGCCTTCGATGAGCTGCTGGACATTGCCTACGTTTGGAAACGTAATGGAGAGATACTTCGGAATAACCACGATGGCACTCAGCGCATTGTATGCTTTAGATATTTTTTGAATTTACAAAATTTAATAAATACCCTTCCAGATCGTCGATTGGAACAGGTTGACGGTGCATAACACAACGATGCGTGATTCTGGCGATTACGAATGTGTCGTCCAATCAGCTGTCAATGAGATTAGCACCAAAACAAATGTCATCATTGAAGGTGCTCCTGGTGCTCCTGGCGGCGTTCAAGTAATTGAGATTGGAAAGACCAAGGCCATCATTGAGTGGGTGGATGGTGTCAACAATGGCCGGCCCATACGATACTACAACATACTTGGTCGCACCAATTGGAATCGCACATGGGTCAATGTTTCCATGCACGTGCAGGCGCGTGAGGTAGATCGTTATACATCTCGCCAGCAGGCTGAGGTGACAAATTTAACACCCTGGTCCGCATATGAATTTAGCGTGGCAGCTGTCAATGATTTGGGTATTGGCACACCGTCAGCACCATCGCCAATCTACAGCACTTACGATGATGTACCATATGTAGCGCCACGGAAGGTGGGCGGCGGCGGTGGCAAGATTGGGGATCTGACCATTACCTGGCAGCCACTGTTGCCACAGGAACAGCACAGTCATGGCATACATTACAAGGTGTTCTGGAAGCTAAAGGGTGCTTTGGAATGGGCTACGGATATTATAAAGAAACAGGAGAATGTGGGCGTGGCCGTGGTGAACATTCCACTCAACAACTACTACACTGAATATGAGGTGAAGGTGCAGGCAATAAACAGCATTGGCAAGGGACCCGAAAGCGAAACGGTCGTCATACACTCTGCCGAGGATATGCCACAAGTGGCGCCACAGAAACCATTTGCACTAGCCTACAATTCCACTTGCTTCAACGTATCCTGGAGCCCCATCGATATGTCTCGCGAGAATATACGAGGCAGGCTTATAGGACATAGGGTAAGTTTTATTTTATATACAATATAATATTACTGCAATTTGCTCACCCTCCACTTCCAAATCCAGCTGAAGTATTGGAAGACCGAACATCAGGAAGAGGATGCCGTCTACTACCTATCACGTACCACTCGGCCATGGGCTCTGATTGTGGGTCTGCAGCCGGATACATATTACTTCGTCAAGGTTATGGCATACAATGCAGCTGGCGAGGGCCCCGAAAGCGAACGTTTCGAAGGTGCCGTATAATAATATATGAAATGTGTTAAGCTTTAGCAATCTTTATCGTATATATTTTGATTTATACTAGAACGCACATATCGCAAGGCGCCACAGAAGCCGCCGTCTTCAGTGCATGTCTATGGCATAAATCCGTCCACGGTGCGCGTTGTTTGGCGTTATGTATCGCCGGCACAAGATGAAGAGCCATTGGCTGGCTATAAGGTAGGGTGTCCGCTACAAATGTGTTAACGGCAGACAATATAAAATATTATTTTAATTTCGGCAGGTTCGCATTTGGGAGACCGATCAGAATATGATCACTGCCAACAATACTATTGTGCCTATAGGACACAAACTCGAGTCCTTCATTAACACGCTGACGCCCGGTAAGAGCTACAATATGCGAGTGCTAGCCTTCAGCAATGGCGGCGATGGACGCATGTCCAGTCCTACGCTGCGCTTCCAAATGGGAAAGACGACACGCAATGCAGCGAATACTAGACATGGTCACAACATCAACACCGCTCTGATAATGAGTGTGTTATTGTTTATCACCACATTTTTCCATACCAACGTCAACAATTAGAAATTAGGCAATAAGAGCAATACCGTCCGATGTTTTTTGGCAAAGCGCACAGCTTTACAAAACTACACAGAAACTCAAGAGTCTCGTTTAGATTTAAATCAGCAAACAAACATTCCGTCTTTACTAGCGAAACCTCAGCGAATTGAACATATGCGAAACAAATAAGAAAGTGACCTTAAACATATACAAAATAAGTAGAGCATATACATTTAAAGCGAAGTAAGCACACAAATCTTTTATATATATATATTATTATACTTGTATATGTATGTGCATATATATTGTTTGGAAACAACCAACGAAACGGATAATTAGCATAAGCACAAAGCCGTCTATATCCATTTTGCGACCTTATCAGTTTATATTCGTCCTTGTTTATATGTATTTTTTAAACATTACAATTGTACAATGTATTAAATGTAATTGTATCCATTATACAAATCTTTTTCCAGCTATTGAAAAATAAAAATACAAATTTATTATAGTATAATTTTAACCGTTATAATTTTTAATAAAACACATTCAGTGCGGTGAAATTACTGTTATCGATTAGCTATCGATGAAGCAACACTGAAAGCTTAAACAGCTGTTGGCGTCGGCTATTCCGTATTTATATACATGCATATGTGTGTGTGCGCGGAGAAACCAATGATGATGGCTCATAGGAAAATTCAGTGAAAACGCAAGAGCTGCAAATGCAAGTAAATATAGAATGTTATAGCAGCATACGCGACAATCAAACAATACCCCCATCCATATCAAAAACGCACGGTGGCGATAAAGCTTAAGGATTCGAGCAAAGAGAAACAAAATGGAAATGGCAAAAACAAAAGCAAACGGCTGGGCGATTGTTTGTGCCAGCACAAGTTCCGTTCCCATATATTCAAAATATACGCGCTGCACGGAATTACGGCGGGTGGATGACAACGATATCTATAAATTAGCCACAATACTGGATGTGAACGGTTGCTGGCGCAAGCTAATGTCCATTATACCAAAGCGTCTGGATGCGCAGGCTTGCAGTGCACCAGGTGGACTCAAATATCAGGAAATCGCTGCCAAGGTGGGACTTAAATATACCGCGCAACAAATAAGTCTGATTGATGGCACCGCTGAGCGCTTAACGCCCGGCCAAAGCATATCACAGGTAATGATCGATGAGTGGAAAACTTCAGGAAAAATGAACGAACGCCCCACGGTGGGTGTGCTGCTGCAGTTGCTTGTGCAGGCCGAGATCTACAGTGCAGCCGATTTTGTGGCCTTGCATTTCTTGAATGGTTCGTAGAGAGATAGTGAGAGCAATATTATAAAATGTTAAAACTAATCGTTTTTACTGTGCTTCAGAGCCTAAACCTGACCGCCCCATCGATGGACCTGCAGCGCACATCAGCTTGGATCTGTGCAGCGAGGATCTGTGCGAGGAGATGGAGGTGGACGACGGTGCCAGCTACCAGCCCAATACATCCGCATTGAATGCTGCCGCAGCACAGGCGCGTGGCACTGGCATGAATTTGGATTATTTCGACAAACATATGGTTAGACGTGACAAGAGTGTGCCCCAGCAGATTGAGAATGGCACATCTATATCCAGCTCCAGCTCCTCCTCCAGCCCAGTGCCCGTCGCACCACCACGATCTGCACGCTTATCCCGTCATCTGAAAGCCACGGCCAGCAATGGCCAGCAAACCATAACAACAAATGTTGCCTCATCCTCGTCTCACCTAAACACAGTTAACATGCCCAATCTATCAATTCTCAACGCAAGTAGTGAAAAGCTGCTGTCAGCAAGTGATCAAACACAGCCACCACAAAATATACCTCACCTATCTATACTCAATGGCTGCTCCGAGCCAGTATCGACGACGCCACTGGATGCTGGCAATTCGGACACCGCCAGCAATGGCAGCTATAGTACAAACACTTCAACAGCAACCATACCCAATGTGCCTTTGATAACGCTTTTAATTGAAAATTCTAGCTGTGAGATAAGCGGGGCATCTGATGCGACGGCAACAGCAACATCAAAATCGACAACAACGAAAACAGCCCCAGATATGAGCTATAATAATTTGCCAGCGATAAGCGCATTAAATTTGAATACTGTGCAACCCGATGGAAATGGAGCCAAAGCTCGCAACGATAATGGGGATAACAATAGCAGCGGCACAAACAGCCTTAGTAATGACGAAGACGACGACGATGAGGAAAATGACGATGACGACGACGACGACAACGACGACGATGACGATGACGATGAAGTGGATGAGTCATTGCCAAATCTGAGCAATTCTGAGCATCAGAACTCCAATAATGACTCAAGTCTAACGACAGTTACAGGCACCAGCGGCGATAATAGCTTTGAGCTGACCAACGATTCAAGTTCGGCATCCAATGATGATTATACCAACAACATTCCGAATCTTAGTGAACTTCAGCAGTAAAGTAACCGTCCATTAATACGCACTAGTTTACTTTCTGCAGGCCACGCACACACACACGCACACATTCCATAAAGAACAAAAAATGTTTCACTGTTAATGTATGTGGTTTGCCATACCTATTTTTATTGTTTATATATCTAAAGTTATGTATATAATGTCCGCATAAGCCTAACGCATGTTAATTTAACATATCTCCCAAACTCAAACATAGCTTCCATGACACCCAATGAAAATGTACATATTTTCATTAGACTAAAGACATTTTATATTTGAATTTGTTTTCATCATCAAACAATAGCACAAATCAAAAGCAAGTTTTGTATTAAAAATCTTTTTACAAAAATATATATATATATTTAATACGTTAAGAAAGCTACATGATTTTGATGATATATCAAATGTTTGCCTATTTTTATAGCACTAATGATTTCAGAAAAGCAAAATAACCTCAGTTTAGAATTTTTTAAATAAATAGAAAAGCAAAATTCGACACCATTTAAATATACCAACGCGCTCAAGGAAGTCGAACTATCGAGCATTGCTCGAATGCAACTCTGCGTATGCGACACATCAACAATAATTGCGCATCTCTAATTTAGACCCTGGACTTGTATATTTTATTACTGGTTTTTGTTGAATTTTTCAAAATTTTTCGCAACATGGATGAGTCGGAACTGCTCTTTAATTTGTTCTACTTCCTGGTGTGCATGTGCGTCATTTATCCGCCCGAGGAGTTTCAACGTTTGGGCTTTACAATTGAGCAGGTGTTCTCTTCCTTCCTGGGCGAGGAATATCGTGATTTTGTTGGCTACCATCTGCGCCGCACATCTCTGAACCTCTTTGTGCACAGCTGCCTGCCAGTCACATATTTTCTAATACACAGACTGAAGTTTTCGGTTTTCGCCACACAACAACCGCTTGAAGATAATGAGCTTGACCCGGATTTTCCCATGCCTCAGGAGGCTGTGGCCTTCAAAACGCTCACCTGGAAAATGGCGCAACGCTTCAGTGTACTGGCGATGTTAGCTGTGCCGGCACTGATCCTAAAGTGGCATCAGCAAAACTGGCGCCGGCATCCGATAAACAAAACCCTGGCAAAATACTCAAATACCCCGGGCAGCTACAGCGCCGTTGCAAGTGATATTAGCACTGAGTTTCGCCGTCAGGACATTTACAAAAAGAAACTCAACTCCATTAGCATGGTGATTGCCACGGAAAACTGGATTATCAAAACAACCATGTACAATGTTAACTTTGCGCACCAAGCCAACACTTCGCTCAGCGTTGCCAAGGCAAGTAATCTCTGACCCGCTGATGTCGTCATGTTGTAGATAATCAAAAATATCAATCTATCTAATTTTTAGGCGGAGACTTACAACATATCGCACCATGATCAGAACGACACCTTGCAAATGATAAGCATCGTTGTTCAACCGATGCGTCAAGGTGTTTCAGATTTTAACATTCGCATAAATGCCCTAGAATTCCGTAGCCTGGAAGATCGTCTACGACGTCCAATTACCATACCATCCAACATACAATTTCATCGTAGCGTCATCGATCGATTTGTGGATGTGTTCAAAACGCAGGTGGCGCTCAATCCAATCTTTAGTTCGGAGCCCATTACAGACAAGTGCTTTGCCTGCATGCTGGCTGAGCCGAATATCAAGATTAACAAACAATGCTCCGATTTGAATCGGGCTGGCGCTCCTCTCACAGATGAGGCGCGCTGCTCCAATTGTTATTGTCGTCCCATGTGGTGTGTAGAGTGCTTGGCTCGCTGGTTTGCCGCTCGCCAAAGCGACATCGATCGCGAAGTATGGCTGGAACAGAAGTGTACCTGTCCCATGTGTCGGGCCAAGTTTTGTGTGCTAGACGTTAGCTATATTCGACCCACAGCATCAACCAATGCTGACGAAGAAGCCTCATGATTTCGTTTATAAAAGTAAACGTTTAAAAAAGAACCTTATGCTTTATCGAT
Organism: Drosophila leonis; assembly: GCA_035045365.1. Lineage (NCBI taxonomy): Eukaryota > Metazoa > Arthropoda > Insecta > Diptera > Drosophilidae > Drosophila > Drosophila leonis. Next base: position 611,770 of record JAWNPC010000307.1, on the reverse strand, counting down.
ACGTTTTAAGCATTGAATTTTTATTAAAGTTAAGACAAATATACATATGTATATATAAATATATATTTAATATTGTAATATGTATAGTTAAAGATATGCATATGCGATTTAGTGCAGTTATCACGATTTAATACTTGTATAATCTAAGCAAGAAAGAGATAATAATGTTCATACATTTACTTTATATATATATATATATATATATATATATATATAGTATGTATATATTTAAGTACAATGATCTATATATATTTACGTGTGCTTAATTATATATATTTAGAGAGTGCCTAAGCTAGCCCCTAATCTGTTCTATACTCTACTAAAACTAAATAGCTGAAAATTCTAAACACACAAGAAAGCATTGTCAAGCAGCCTTGTTAGTCTTCCTTTGTATTGTTTTTTCTTTTCTCTTTAAGTTTTCGTTTCTAATTATGAATTTTGCACATTTTATATAGTCCACATGTTGTGCAATAAACTCTTCGGTTGATCCAATAAAGCGTAATACAAATATATAGTGCATATAGCTGTATATACATATATGTATATGTATATGTATATAGTATATGCATATGTATGTCAAAGTGTATATAACCCTGCCATTATCTATAAATTGGTTTCGTAAAAACTTTTATAGCTCTCCGTTTTGTCACGTTGACTTCGCACCGACGGCGCCGCTGCACTATTGCCGCCCGTTGTTGAATTTGTTGTATTTGTATTTGTATTGTAGGAGGACGATTTTGACATGGCGCTGGTTGTATTGCGCGCTGAGATCTGCAATAAATAAAGCGAAATAAAAAATTAAATACAGTCAATAACTCTTGATATTCATTATCAGCAGCAAATTGAAAGACTATTTAGATTAAGTTTTCATTTGGGTTTCCAGCAATCAGAGACTCTGACTTTTTAAAAAGTAATCAAAAGACATGTTCAAAGTCATATTTCTGATTTAGCACCTGATTTTAATCAAGCACATGCTATCGACATGCACCAAGTATACATATACATACATACATACATATACTATATACATAAATATAATTCTCGGCTGGAGTTTTTTCTTTTTTGGCAACCGGCGGCAACAGAACAGTCAAGCGTGCACAACCACTTAACTATATGATATATGTATGTATATATGAATATAAATGTATGTATGTATGTATATGTGTATATGTATGTATATAGGTGTTTTTCCCTATAGAGAAACCTAAACAGAAAAAAGGTTTGGCTTTGTTTTTGCAATCGCTATTGTTGTTGTTAGTTGATAAGGTTTTTGCGCTGTTAAAGCGCAATGAAGAAAATTTTGCAATATCTGATATATGTATGTATGTGCTGAGGTACATACAATATTGTTTGAGTGCTTTAGTTGGTGAAACCTTGGCCATAATTCATGCTTTACTATCATTGTTGACACACATACATACATACATATACCTGTGCAAGATACATAGGTATATAAGCCAGGAGCTTATTAATTTTTGGCATGCTATAAACCAAGAGGGCATCACGAGATCTTTTTGTTAGGCTACAGAAACTGCTAAAAACTGATTTAAGTTTATATAAAATCATAGATAAACTGAAATACTAGAAGCAGGCTTAAAAGTTATTTAAAAATTAAATCATACGCCATGTTGCTGTATTTAATCAGAAACATCTACATCTGACATCGAGAAATTTTCTAGTAGAATATTTGAGAGAGAGAAGAAAGTATTAAAACTTATACAAATTTCAATTCTTTTTAAATATTAAGCATAAGCCATGAGAAATCAACAAGAGTTAGTTAAATAAAAACATAAATTAAATGTTGATTTGTGTTTGTTTTAAAAGTACAAAAACTATTTAAAACTAAGCTAGTTAGTATACAAAGTTGTTAGCTAATCAAATTTTAAGTAATCTTGGCTACTAAAATTCCTTTTTAAATACAGTCGAGTCTCGATAATTCGAAATGGCAAGGGGATCAGGTTTTTACGAATTAGACGGAAATTCAAATTATCGAGACTCGACTGTAACGAATTTTTTTCAAGGGGATAGATTTTGTTTCGATTTATCGCGATTATCGATTTAGCGGGGTACAAATTATCGAGACTCGACTGTATTATTCAAACTAAACAAAGGGAGACTATGAAGTAATGTCACAAATGGTATTGAAAACTTATCTGGTTAGTTTAATTTATTGCTAGCTTCTAAACTTTGAGCTAGAACATGAAAACTCAAATCCCTGTTTTTTTAAGCAAACAGCACTGATAGCTCGACACATTGTTAAGCACTTAAACACGTCCAATCTGGTGTAATAAAACACCTAGCGATATTTGTTATTGTTTTTTGTTTTTTTGTTTTTTGTTTGCCTTCCATAAAATGAACCAAGTTCAATGCACAGACGACAATGACGCAGCAAGCACGTTTGCCGCTGACAATCAATCGATTGACCGATCTGTCGCTCGTTGCATTTGTTGCGTAAGTTCGCCGTAACAAAAAACAAAAAAAAGCAGGTGGAACACCCTCAGGTTGAGGCCTTACCCCTCCTCAACCACTGACCGACCAGCTGGCCGCTTCACTTGCCAAATTTAACAAGAGACGCGTGCCGCTGACAGAAACAAATTTTGTTTTCATTTCTGTTGCCCTGTAATGTATCTGGTTTCGCATACATACATGTACATATGTACATATATAAATACAATATATCGAACTTTTTTGTAAAGTAATTTGAATATGTATCATATGACATTTTGCTGAATTTGCTGGCCTTACTCATCTTACAGCGGCGCCAAAAGAAATAACGTTTCCAGAAGGTGTGTTTGTCGGTCGCTATATATGCACATATAGGTATATACAACATATATATATAAATGTATATATATTTACATTGATCTTATTTTATTTTGGCTTGCACTCGACTGAGTTCTGTTGTTGTTTTTTTTTTTTTGTTTACTTTGTTTAATTTTTTATTATCGTTTTTATCACTTGCAAGAAAGTAATGTATTTTTAACTGCGTTTTATAACAATTCTTTTTATTAATTTATATTTTATACAGCCCTTTTATGGGGGCATAAGGAGCATTTACAAAAGAGAATTTCCTAGGCTCTCAGGCAGCACACAGAGATCACAAAGATCTGCGCCGTAGATATATTTTATTTAAAATGGAGAATTGCAGCCAAGGCCAAGGAATTGATAGCAGAAAAAGTACCGTCAATAATCTTATCTGTTCTCTATAGGAAACCAAACTTGAAGCAAGAGCATTTTGCACTAGTTGTGGCATATCTAAAAGTGATTTCATTTTCTGGTATATTAGTATAAAGACTAAAAGCGCCTTGTGTTTGTCTGTATTTGATTTATATTTTTAGCTTGGCAACCTTTTTTTGCTTGTGCTGCTCATAAACGAGTTTAAAGCTTTTTGCCACTTTTGAACTGAGCAGTGCGCCTGCTCCTCCTAATTGCTTTAATTCCAAATGAGTAATGTTAAGTAAATATATTCAAATAAGTATATATATGTGGATGTACATATCTCTACTTTTGGCATCAAGAATGCACTTATTTTTATACTGCTCGAGAAATGGTAAACATTTGTCATCCACAAAGATTTCATTTGGCTTTCATTGCAATGATATAATATACATATATATATATATATATATCTAAATTATATACATATGATACATATGTATATATTTATTTATAGGATAGTTTACAGAGTTGACAAATAACGCCATAGAGCTGATTGCATACAGAGTCTTATCATAATAAACCAACTTCCGTTTTTATTAATGAGCATTTCCGTTTTTCCGTTGCTATTTTTTTGCTGTTGTTTCTTCAATTCACATGAAAAACACAGCGAAAACTTGTAAACTGATATTTGGACTTATAAACCAAAAAAAAAACCCAAAAACCTGCTGCTAGTTAAACATATATACATACATATATTCATATATATTGTATTCACATATAAATCACGTTAACACTTATCATATCAATATAAAATATTGCTATATTCTATTTTTGGACTGTCTGCTGATAAGCAAAATAAATACAAATACAAAAACAAATGAAATTGAAAATGAGAATGGGAATGAAAATGAAAATTGGGTTATTGCGAGCTGCGACACACTCACCTTATCATTTTCCTTGCCATCGAACAGCTTGCCATCGACCACATCTCGTTTCTTGTTCTTCGATCTGAAGCGGCCCGAACGCGAGATTGTGAAATTGCGCCATTGATGTGAATATTGATCGCCGCAGCGTTTCTCCTCCTCATTCAAGATGCTGTCCAGATAGTGCATGGTCGGCTCGTGTGCAGCGGTCATTGTGTTGCTCATCTTTGAAAGTGATCTAGGACGATTGTCGGATCTGCGTAGCTAAGGATCTGATCTCTACTGGCAATGCTTCTTATCGTGTCTGGCCCGTTGCAGTTGTGACAACAACTCGATTTGGATTCAATTCATTTCGTTTATTTTATTTGATGTCGAGGAACCGCCGAACAACGCCGTATAACTCGTATATACTACGTGCTATATAGTATGTGTATTATCGTATATTCTACATATGTTTTTATTTTTGAAATATTTCTTGTATTCTTTGTTGGCCTTTTTCTTTTTGTGTTATCAAAGCGACGCGTCGCTGGTGATGCGTATTGGTAGCCGGTGCCCGTCTGACTGCGGAGTTGCCGACACAGCGCTGTTATTAACCGTAGTCGCTGTCGTCGCACACAAATGACAACGGCGACAGCAACAGCAACAACAATATAGAGTCGACAAGCAACACGACTCCCAAGCTTCAGCGATTCGTTACGTTATGTGTGTACGCCCGCCTCTGGCCCCCAACGGACGTTCGTTCGTTCGTTCAGTCACAAAGAACAAACGCAACCCGTTGGAGTTGTAGTTGTTGCCGCTGCCGCTGCTGTTGCTGTTGCCGTTGCTGTGCTTGTTGTTGTTGGTGTGACGGCAGCGAAAGAAAGCAGCAAGAAATCTTTCAACTGCTGTGAACGCAAGACCGTGTGATTGCTCCTGAAAAGCCAAACAGGTGGGCTACACACACAGACACACACACTTACAAACACCTCGGCAGTGGCATATATAAATCATCCGTGTCTGTGTGTGCGAATTTTACCTGTGTATTGGCTGTGCTTCACTTGATGCCAAACGCTTGCAGCTAGGCAGACTCACGCAATGCGCTACAGGTGAGACCATTGACAATCGAACATTCTAGCTGACCTTTGGCTAGTAACGTTAAGTATGTATCATTTCAATACAATCAATTGCTTATACGAGGTCTGTTTCAAAAGTAACACGACTCTTCTTCTTTTTCGAAAATTATTTATTTATTCATCAATTTCAGTTTTGTCCCTTTCAAAGTAATCCCCAATTCCAATCATCGAAGCACTTCACTTTGTGATCTCGTTCAGCTCCTCCTGTGATGCCGTCTTTATCGCATCAATCGTAGCGCAGCATTGCCAATCAAACATCCTAACTGACATTTGGCTAGTGTATGTAGCGTATGTATGTATATTTCAGTACTATCAATTGCTTATATATTTAGAACTTCTGCTATCTTAAGCCTTATCAAGATGCCCAACTCAATTGCCATAGATTGAAGCGCATTGCAACAGTCGGCATGGCCTGTTAGAAGTTCGGTGTGTTTGTTATACATATGTATTTTCTATATGTACACACAGATATCATCTAGCAGCAGCAGCAGCAGCAGCAACAGCAACAGCTCGTGTGTTGTCGATGATAAGCGCAAATAGACAAAACAAACACTCGAGTCGCTAACAATTATAAATGATTAGATCGCTTTTTGGAGCATTCACTTTGTCCGGGTCTTTAACTGTAACTTTTGTGTATATATATATATGTATATATGATAGATGCGATGATGTTGCGGCTTCTCTTGTGCAGCACCTTAAAGCCATGCTTAACAGTTCGTTACACACACATACATACATACATACATATATATATATATATAAACAATTGTTACAGAGCGGGTTCATTATCTTGATGACTCAGGGCGAGTGGCTTACAGGCGAAGTGCTTCAAAATAAAGAAATTATTCACACTTTCTTGCTGCGCCGCGACGACTGCAGTGCGAAGCTTATCTAATCTGGTCAAGTTGAAATGGCCTGTACATAGTATTTCTCACTTTTGTGGCTTAGATCTGAAGTACAGACATTGGCATCGTTATAAACCCACCCACAGCCAAGGGCTTCGGTTTTTATTTACATAGGCAATTTTGTAGTATTTGTTGCTTACAAAATGTTAACATTAATTCAATTGTGTGGAAGCATATATGCGTAATATAGGTGTTATACAAATATATATATATATATATATATATATATATATAATTATACATATTTATATTTGATATATATGTATATTTATATATATATAAATATAGTTAGCTATAGTTAGTTTTATATGTATTTAAAAGCTAAATGGACTGTCCAAATTTAATTTCTCTTGTGTTTTATTGTTAACATAAAATTTGATCAACCAATATTCGGTTGAGTTCCTGAAGTCAGTTAATCTCGCAAGATTTAACAATGAATTTGGCTTTCATATACGCATGTGCATATTTCGCTTATATTCTTTTTTATCATAGTTTTTCCTGTGCCTTGAGTGTCCAAGTTTTTAACAAAATGAGGTTAAATCAAAACTGAACTAGTTGAACAAGTATTTATCCAATATAGTATCAATTGGGGGTCCATTCGCATTTAAACAACGCTGTCCACGCTGTTCGGTTCATGTTCTCGCTCCCGACCAGCACGATCCCGACCAGATGCCAATCGGGGCATCGCCACCGGTGGCTGTTGCTGCGGCTGCTGTTGTTGTTGTTGTGGCTGCTGCAGGACATGACGAGCTCCACCGATTCCAGCGGCGCCAGCATTATTATTGTTGCGATGCATAAAGTTTCGTAAATTCTCCTCCGTATAGTCGACAATACGGCGTTTCTTGCGACGCGCATATTGCTTCTGTTTTAAATAGATTTTCAGCATGCCCTTCACCGTAATAAAGGTGAGACCACCAAGCAGCGTGCGATGCAAGGTGTTCTCAACTGAATCGAATAATATACGACCCACAATGCATGATATTGTAGGCAACAGCAACGCTCCGCAAAATATTCGCGTTGCTGAAACTGGATCAGAGAGTGCGGGCGTAGCCGGATTAGCAGAAGTGGGCAACTCCTCCTCCTGCTGATTGCTACAAGGTTAAAGAGCGTCTAATTAAGTTTAGTTAAGGAAAATATGGAATGCACTTACAGGTTCGGATATATAAAGTTCACAAATGGGAATTTGCGCATGACGGTGCCGCGATTCCGTATCAAACGTAATAGGGCATCTTCCCAGCGGATTAGCCGACCCAGTACCAGACCAACTGGTATTGCGGGCAGACCAATGAGTAGTATCAGCGGATCGCCGGCTTCCATTATAGACATGCCATGCTCGTGACCAACGATCTGCGTGCAACAATATTGTAGTGATAATAGTAGTTGGTTTATTGAGCGATTTACCTGGAGGAACGTTACAGCGCCATAAGTTACGGCCGTCCAATATAGCGAGCCGACAAAGAAACCAGCAGCCAGAAACGGACTCAGACGCTTGACCAGAGTGTCCATGGCTTCCAAGGCACCACCCAACTTACCCATTTGTGGGAACACAATAATGTACTCGGTTTGGCATTGCGGGCAGGATACAGAGCGAAGCGCACTGCCCTTTTGTGTCTTCTCATCGATCCAGCGATACAGGCAGCTTTGGTGTACCCATTTTGTTGTGCCGCGACACTGGCAGGGCTGCACCCAGGCCGCTAATCGATTGTCCTCATCGGTCGCAAAGCAAATCCAACAACAACGCTCCGAATCGACATTCAAGACATCTCGAGCGGCTGCAGCTGCTGCTGCGGCTGCTACTGAGACAGCCGACGCTGTATGACGCTCGGTATCATCCGTTTCGGTAATTGTCGACTTAGATGTGCTCGGCACTGGTTCCATTGTGACTGTTGTGTGATCGACTGTTGAAAGTTCATTGCCGGCCTCCGTTTCGGTAGCAGCGTCGGCAGTGGGCGCTGCTGCTTTATCATCCATATCGCTGCAAGTTTTTCGACATTTATAAAAATTTGTATATGTTTATTTTTGGCATTTACCAGGTAGATGTGATTCAACTCACTTAGAAATTTAAAAACTCAGAGTCTGCTTTCCTTAGAAGCCAAGTATAAACTTAATTTTCAACTTTTCCTATTAAACTCTTTCTGAAACTAAAATATATGTGAACTAGAGATGAAACCGTGCTAATATTTGTTTACTTTATTCACACTCACGTGTACTAAAAATCGCTATGTTTATTTTAATATCTGGGCAATGATGAAATTATATTTATTTTTATGACATTTTTTGAAAACACAATATATACACCAACTATATGTTTAAGCGTTGAAAACAATCGTAAAATTAAAGCAACAAGTATTTATATTTGGTATTGCAATTTACAACAATCAGGCATTAAATACTTCATGCGCTGCTGTCCTAAAAATACCAATAGAGATGGGTAACAATCGATAATTCTATTTCGTGAGATTTGCCCATCAAGGCCACCCATGAGTAACTCCTGTTTTACCGTTTGGTAATTCATATGCCTTCGATAATATCGAAAGTATAATAATAATAAATGCTTATACTGCAGTTGCCAGCAAAATTTTAATTAGCAAATATATAATAACATTACAAAGAAAGCCCCACTGTATACATCAATTTATCAATGAATTCCCGTTGACTTTGCCGGCCTACCACTCCGGCGACGGCAGCTGCTGCTAGTCCAGTTCATTGTTAGCGTTTAGTCGTCGCGTCGGTCTGCTTTGCACATCGTCATCATCATCAAAGCCCTGCATCAGCTGATTAAAGATATCGCCAAACATGCCACCAAGTCCAGAGGGTCCAGCATGCACCTGCTCCGGCTGCTCATCGAAGTATGTTATTCCAATTTTCGTTAGATATTTGTTGAAGGAAGTGTCGCGCTTTAGGGAAGGTTCATAGAGTTTACGCAAGGCGCGAAAACCAACGACGCTCTTCGTGTCGATGAGTCGGAACAAAAAGTACAGAAAATTGATCAATGGCTCATTGTAGGGAAACTCGTGCCTCGATAGCTTCGGATGGTATCGTGTATACTCAATGAATGTATCATCTGCCGTGTTGCGATCCTTCAATGTTAGCTGCTGCAACACGGCTTGCACCAAAAAGAGATCCACCTCTCTGTAGAAGCCCTTGCTCTGACTTATTTCAATCAGCACACGTCCACAGAGACTGCCATCCTGACAGAGCAAGTAATGATGACGCGCCGACTCGATGTTGCCCTCTGTCCAGAACACATGTGCTATTAGCTTATGCAATACCGGATGCCCGAACTGACCATGCACAGCAGTGCTCCATTTGATAACGCGATGCTACAAATATTATAAACGTATATGAGATCAATTGCAAATGGTTGAATTTTGTTGAACATTGACATACGATCAGTGTCTCGCGCTCCACTGTAGTTGCGCTTAAGCCGCGTATCAATCCACCGAGTCGGGGCACCCATTCAAAATTGTCTGCGTCCTCTGGATGGGGTCCACGCTTCTCCAGCGTGTCTACTAGCAGTAAACACAAGTCCGCAGCACTGCCTTCCTGTTCCTTCTCGATAAGTTTCTGTGCACCGTCAAATAGCAAATCTAAGCAGTCCTGGTAACGTTTCTGGGCCGTATAACGAAAATATAACGTTCGATACATCATATGGGCTTCATAGAACTCTCCCTCCGCCAACGAATGGGATAACTTTGCAAGTACGCGACTGACACCCCGCTGATTGGCATTCGAGCTGCTGCTGCTGCTAGCGCTGCCAACAGGTCTTTCGGCTTCGGCCGTTGTCATATTAACGTTCAATATTAGGAGTTCAGTACTATTTTAAAATATATGTGTATTTGTTGACGGAGGATGATTCTAAATTTTTCCTCAATAATATAAGATTATTTATGGATACTTTTATCGGGTACTTTTCAGGCAAACGATTACTATCGATTGCTGGGAAAAAGTGTGCTGCCACACCAACGAATTTTTTGCCGTTCACCCAAACGAAAAAATCGGATTTGCTGAAATTGCAGCAACAAAAACCACAACAAAACAATTGCAATAATACAAACCCAATGGAAAGCGATGGAGCGGAAAAAAATGCAAATAGTGTTGTTGCAGCATGCGGTGAGAAGCCCGACGACACCCACACTTTTCCATCGAATAAATGGGTGAAACTAAATGTGGGTGGAAAAATTTATACAACAACAATTGATACGCTCGTCGGTCGGGAACCTGACTCAATGCTCGCCAGAATGTTTCTACAGGATGGTGGAATGATGCCCAGCGAAAAGGACGAGCAGGGCGCATACTTGATCGATCGGAGTGCTCGGTATTTTGAGCCAATTATAAACTATTTGCGTCACGGCGAATTTGTATGCGATAAACACATCAGCTTAAAAGGCGTTCTAGAGGAGGCACGCTTCTTCGGCATCTACTCGCTGGTCACACACCTGGAGGATAAGCTGGAACACGAAGAACCACTCGACGATAGACCACTGACACGTATCGATGTGATAAAAGCCATTATACAGACATCAGCAATTACAGAGCTGCGCTTCCAGGGTGTCAACCTGGCGGGCGCTGATTTACGCAAACTAGATTTTCGCAATATTAATTTTAAGGTGAATAGCTCTGGGCATTTATATATGTAGCCATAATTTAGTATGTGTATAATCTCTTTGTTAATTAGTATGCCAACATGTCGCATTGCAATTTATCACACACAAATCTTAACTACTGCTGCCTAGAGCGTGCGGACCTCCAGTATGCGAATCTGGAATGCGCTCAGCTGGTTTCAGTGCGGGGTCTTTGTGCCAACATGGTAAGTGTTATCCAACTGGACTAGAGATGTCGCCAAGGGGAATACATCTTTAATATGTATTTAATTTCAGGAGGGCGCCAATTTACGTGGCTGCAACTTTGAGGACCCGACAGGTGTGCGGACCAACCTGGAGGGCGTTAATCTGAAGGGTGCTTGTCTGGAGAGCAGTAATATGGCTGGCGTTAATTTACGCGTCGCAAATCTTAAAAATGCTAATATGAAGAATTGTAATTTACGTGGCGCTTTACTCGCTGGCGCCGACCTGGAACGCTGCAATTTATCAGGCAGCGATTTACAGGAGGCGAATTTGCGTGGTGCTAACCTAAAGGATGCTGAACTGACGCTGATGGTAACGCCTTTACATATGTCGCAGGCCATACGTTGATCCGAACGTGCCTTTACAAACTTAAGGAACATCACCATGTGCAATTATTAATATAAATATTCGGCCTTAGTATATGATGCTTGGTCTTAATTTAGTTTTTTGTACATACCCTATTTTGACACTATATATATATATATATATATATATATATATATATATTATATACGGTTAAATAAAACAGTATTAAATACAAATTTAAAGTTTTATCATTGATTTATATTTGAATGAATGATTAATTTTGTGTATAACGAAAATGAAATGATTTCAGTTTGCCGCATTTCGTTTGAATGCCCTTTCCTTGTCGCACTCAAACATTAAATTTGAAACTATCGATAAGTAAATTGACAATAGCTGGCAGCACCATACAGCCAAAAGAGATACAAATTATAAGGGTTTCTACTTAGGCAACGTTTTAATAGTAAAACTATTCAATTGTGAAGAGTTTAACTGAAACCGATAAATGTATTAAATATATAAGCAATAACAACAGTAATTCAGTCATATCAGCCAGCTTGATACGTTTAATTAGAACACTGCGAAATAACTAGCTCATTTGTTCCGTTGAGTCAGTAACTCTTTTTTTTTTGTACTCCCAACTCAACACTAGAAGGCCGATTGGAAGATTTGATCTGATTTGCAGAAGAATTATGTTGAAAACGTGTCACTTAATTGTGGCCTTTGCCGCCATTAGCCTTTTAATTGCAACGCAAAGTGTCGACGCTGACAAAAAGCAGAGCAAAAAATACAGTAAGGAAGCAAACAACCCGCATTTCAAGCAGGTCATCGACGAAAAGTATGAGCCGGAAATTCGGAATCTGCAGCGACCTTTTCGCATAGCCAAATTAAATTTGATCTGGTCAAAGGCGCAAAATGTAAGTAATAAATAGGCATATTTTATAAAATATACTAATGTTCAATTCATGTTAGCGCTTGACTGAAAGCAAAATAAAGTCTTTGTACATGGAGTTAAAAATACACGATAAAGAAGAGATCGCGTGGAAACAGCTAAACTCACAGCACAAAGATAAAGATGGACTAAAAGAGAATGAGCTAAGGCAAAAGCTAATTGGAATAATGAGCAGCTACGATTTGCTGGAACATTTTGAGGACACACAGAATGTGGAAAAAACAAAGCCCTTCAAGGTATACATGATGTCTAGTGGCAACAGGTTGTAATAATACTTTAATTTTTATTTTTATTTTTTTTAAATAGAAATTCCACGATCCCGAGGAGAGGCATAAAAATAAAAGTCTTTTTAAGGACAAAAAATTAAATCGCTTGTGGGAAAAAGCAGAAATTTCTGGATTCACAGCTGACGAGATGAAGTCCCTAAAGCAAGAGTTTGACCATCACCAGGACAAAGTGGATATCTATTACAGTTTGCTAGAGAACATTGGCACCATGGCTATGGACAACCATGAAAGTAAGTTGAATCCCACTCTAGAAGCTGTCCAGTTGCTCAATTCTTTATATTCTCTATAGATGCTATAAACACCGAAGATCTGGATGCATACAATCTCATTTCGAATGATCCCAATGAAAATGAGATTAAGACGCATGAGCAGAATGTGAAAAAGTTTGAAACTGAGATGAATGCTCTGCGTGGACATCATGTTGGCATCAAGGATCACTATGATCGTCTCGAGCGCTTGGTATCTACCGGCCCCCATAGCCAGGAGTTTATCGAGCCCAAGGTACAGGGCTTATGGCGTGTGGCACAGGTCAACAACTTCACTGACAAGGAACTGATGTCCCTTAAAACCGAACTGCATCATTTCGAGAGTCGCCTGCTCAAGCTGCGTCATCTGCATGCCGAGCACGCTCTGCACAAGGAGAAGTACAAGGTATAATATAGAAATATATATATATATATATACAATTATCAGAGTTTTTTCTTTTATTAGGATGAGAAGCACAAGGACAAGAGCAATCGGTTTGAAGATATGGAGGAGCAGCTAAAGAAACAAACTCGCAAAGTTGAAAAGCTTCAGGAAAATATTGAAAATACCATTTTCAAGCATACTGAACTTTAAGTACTTCTTTGATACCAATCGTGCCAAATGAGCAAATTATTTGTAGACAAATATTTGTATTTTTGAAAGCAATTGCTTAGCTTAGAATTAGATTTACTAACCGTTTTGTACCAAAACTTATGCAGCTGTAAAACGCAACTAATGAATTAAAAATCTCATGAAGTAAAAATTTCGCTCTGTGTAGTACTGGCGTTGCCACACTTACGGCATTTGGTGTTGCCTGCGTGTGCATTTTTCGGGTGAATGGCAAATGGAAAAATCGTAAATAACATTGCAACTGCAGCAGCATTAGCGAAAACTATGTAAAATCTCAGTTGTAATTGTTTTAATTGTAAAAGTGCAATGCATTTGGTGACGTCCCATGGGGCAATAAAAGCGTGTTCTTATTATTTCTAAGCATACATAGTGCATATGTATATACATAGATGTAGGCATGGTTGAATCCAAAAAATTTGCCAATTTGGAGGCCTACACATATCTCCTTGTGACGCTGAATGTGACGCTAGCGCTAGTTGTAATGTTTTTCAATTGTCTCTGTTGCAAAAAAAGGATACCAAAGTGAGTAAATGAAGCCAGTAGCTATGACTGTAATCGAGGTGTCACTCGGTAGCCCACTCGGATAGTGGTGCACTGCACGAGTGAAAGTTGCGTCCCAGTTCCAGTTGGCTGCACGCCCGCCAAAAACATGAATATACTAATTATATCCAATGTCTATGCATTTACACAGAAATGATATGCTCGGCCTGGAGGGCATGGTGAAGCTAAAGAACCCCGATGAAATAATTGTGGTCAGCAGCAACAATGCAAATTCAATTGCTAATGCGGCAGCAACAAGCAACAGCCTGGTGAACAATAGTGAGTCACAAGCAGAGCTAAATGCCTCAACGGTCTCAAATGCTGACTCAGAAAAGAGGTGGGTTGCCAGCTGATGTGTTTGCTGCTGTTTCTATGCAAATGACATTCAATTGCATTAATTGCGCCTCTTCCCTTCCAACGACAGATCTAGCACAGCGGCGCATCGTAGCTTGCCCGACATACCCGTGGCGGAGAGCAACGACAATGGCTCGGAATTGTATGAAACGGTTGCCGACAAACAGCTGGCCAATGCGCATAATCAAAGTCGTGCGTATACATCTGCTCTCTACAAATACAATTTATACTAATCTGATATAATTTGGTTTTATTTTACTTCGAGCAGCACAGCCAAGTTTGAAGAAGCAAACAAGCGTGTCACAGCACAGCTCGATTAGCCAGGCGGATGACGTGAGCTCGCCGTATTCGCGTGTTAAGGGCTTGCCGCATGATTATGCCAAAGTGCGTGCCACCGAACATCCATATGCCCAGCTCAATGCACCGTCCACTTCCAGCTCAGCTGTAGCAGCAACAACAGCAAAAACTTCCAGCAGCAAAGCTGCCTGTTCACAACATGGCACAGACTCACTGCAGCGTGGCTCCCAGCTCAATGGCGACTCAACACAGCACCTGAACGATGAGGCGACGTCACAGGTGGAAATACCGGCAGCATCAGCTATTGCGGGCATGATTTCGGCCAGTCAGGATCTGCCTTATATGACGCCGCCCATTGCAAATCAACATTTTAGCGGCGACTCCCAAGACTCTTCCAGTGAGTGGATCCATATCAGCTTTCTGCTAAAAGTAGCTTATTATTTTGTATTCTTATTATTCGCAGAGGGCTACACGAGTATTAGTGTGCGTGAGCCGTTGGCCAATATTCTGGCACAGCAGCCGCCGACTAAGCAAACGGCTAGAAAAACAACGCTGACGCGTGATGTTAATGACTCGCACTATGCAACTGTCTCCGACGATTCAGGTTAGTCTTACACTGTATTATTGTCGTATATCTCTGATCTAATTTCCTTATATTTGTAGATGAAACCTATGCGGCTATTGAGGATCCCAATAATCGTCATTTACCAAATGCCACCGATATTTATACAAGCGGCTCAGAAACCTATGCACAAATACAGCCCATGCAGGCTAATCCCATCGTGGTGGCTGTCGAGATCAACAGCAGCAGTAGCTTGTCAGCAACGAGTGCTGCAATATCTAACAGCGCCCAGCTGCCACCGTTGAATCACAGCGCTGGCATCGGATCGGCACACCGAGTCAGCAGCAATAGCATGGATCATGCAGTGCCCGTTCCTCCGCACATGGACAGTCTGCGCGCACAAATGCACTCACGGCAAGCATCATCCTCGTCCTCTGTGTGCAATTTAGGCTCACCCAAGCCGGAGAAAAGGCAGGCGAATTCACCGTTGCCGCCAACGCCGAAGGCAAGTCTCAGTCAATCGCAGGGGCAACATCATCTCCATTCAGCAGCGAGCAGCAGCAATTTGACATCCGGACGCAGCTCTGTTATCTCTGTCATAGAAGCCGGCGGCGAGGGCAACAACGAGGCCAACGACGTGACCAATACATCTCCACAGCGCAAACACAGCAAGAGTCTAAGCCCATCCAAAGATGTTGAGGGCACCAGAAACATCGAGGGCATGTACGCTAAGGTAAGCATTAGGCTGGTAAAAGTTGTCAGCTTAAATATAAAGATTCCACTCTTGTCATGCAGGTCATGAAAAAGCACAAGTTCTCCTCACACCAGCCCGAGATGCTTGGGGTGAGTCCCTTGGATAGTGCGGCAGCGGCGCTTCTAATGGAGTCACAAACTTTAACGGCGCCTGGCGCGGACAAAAGTCGCTTGCGCAGCAACAGTTATACTGCTAAAGATCATGGCTACGAGACGATACCTGCTGATAGCCAGAAGCAGACGCAAAACCAGCTTCCACACGAGAATCGCAAGTCGGACTGCTATGCGGCTAGCATGCTGCAAAAGGAGCGCCAACAGCAGGAAGCGGGTAATTACTGTAAAAGCAGCCAATCTCACTCATATATGGTTCCCAAATACGATGTCTAACTACCTAATATGCCCAATTTATCTCCTCTTGTCTCTTTCCTTGTATCTGGTTGATTTTTTAATTCTTATTCCTTAACCCATGCCATGCCACAATTTAGTTGTTTTGCCAAAATGAGAAATTTGCGCGTTTCGACACTTTCGTCAGTTCTTGTTTGGAACTGGCTGTGGTTAGTATAAACAAACAGGATTACGCTTCTTAGGCATGCATCTTAAGCTCTTTTATCCTTTCGCCAAGACACGTAGCACGCGTCTTACTAACAATTGCTTTCATTGTATCGGTTGTAGCAGCTGGGAGTCAGACGCATCACAACAATAGCAGTAGCATTAGCAACAGCGTTCAGGTTAAGCCTAGTTCGCCCAGCACCAGCACAAAGCACTACGAGACTATAAACTGCCCACCGTCTCAGAAACCAAACAGCAACGATCCTGGCTACGAGCAGCTGCAGACGGCGCCTAACGACGATGATGCCAAGAAGTCCGACTACGATCCCAACTATGAGGTGCTGAAGAGTCGCGCCCATTCTGATGATGGCTATGCCAAAGTGCTGGAAAAGAAGCAGCCACCAGGCGATGTGGTGGACAGCAGCGGTGGCTACAGCACCATACCTGGCGCCGATGCGAATCACAATTATGCCAGCATATTGGAGACCAAGGCGCATCTGGTAGCTGTTCCAAACGAGACGGATCACTATGCACGCATTGCTGAGACCGTGACACTCGCGTCGCCCCTCACGCCCAGTTCATCATCCATGGCGACTAGCTTGTCCATGATCACAGTGACCACCAGCACCAGCATGAGCTCACAGCAGACGGTCAGCTCTTCGCAGTATGAATCGCTTACAGGCACGGGCAGTGAAACAGATCCCAACTACGAGTCAGTTTGTTATTTAAATACCACAACAGCAACGGCCTCAACAACAACTAACAACAGCAGCAGCAACAGCAACAGCAACAGCAGCAGCAGCAACATGGATCATGGCTATGAGCGCCTGGAGTCGGACAACAATACGCAGGCAAATAGCCCGCTAAGTACGCCCAGTGAGCAGCAGCTGGTAGTGGATGATTACTTTCAGGTGTAGCTGTAACCACAGTGGCTGCAAGCCGTAGTGAGCTGGATCTCGTTGAACTATATTCACAAAACACACACACACACACACACACACACACATATACAGACGCACACCCTAGCATTTTGTTTTGCTTAGCAATCGCTTTTATTTGTTCTTAACGCACATATCACATTGGATGCACAGCAGCAAAGATTTTGATTAGAGTACGTGGAAAACAAAGAAAGAAAGAAAGGAAAGGAAAGCTTCGATAAGCGTGCGTTGCATGTATTTTATGCAGCTTCGTATCGGCTCGCACTTTAGACCTAGTCTAGCCCTAAGTTATAAATAAATAGCAAGAACTTCATGTACAAAGTATTTGTATGTTAAGCTCGATAATACGTGCAAGCGGCTAATAAGCCTATATGCTTTCATATCTAACATATATGTACATACATATATACATAGATATATATGTACATATATACATAGATATATATGTACGGCTATATACTATATAAATATAAATACCAGTGCGTCCTATTTCATTTAAATTGAATGCAAGAACAAAGGCGAAGCGATTCCAATTGATTAGAACCGCCTAGATAAAGCAGAGAGAGATATTAAATAAAGCAAAGAAAGAAACAAAACAAAGTAAGCAAATCAAGGGAAGATAACTATATTATATAGATTGTATATTTTTTATATGTTGGCATTTTTTTTGCTGCTTTTTTACTTTATTGATATCGCCTGGACAGACAGACATATGTATGTGTTATCCATTAAATACGATTATATATACAAACATAATAAAATATAACTGGCAGACAAGCCACGGCAATGTTAAGAGTAAAATAAACCAATACAAAAACAATTTCAAGTATTCAAGCCACAAAAATAATTAAGCTAAAAGTTGAATAAATTATTGATTACTGTCAGCTGTAATGTTTTAATCTCCATTAAAGATGATAAAAACCACATGAATGCGAAATCTGAAATTGCTGAAAAATAGTTTTGAATAGGATAAAACTATGTCGCAGCCAATTGAAACCAATTCGTTTATAGTATATAGATATAATAGTATGTATTTATTATATAGTCGCAATTGCGTTTTACTGTAGCACAAGGAACACACTCAAAACTACACGTGCAAACGGACTGTGTGTACATAGATTCATATAACATTACGAGCATAAATTGCAATTGCAATTGCAATGGCAACCACATCGAGCACAATATATATATATATACGTCTGTCAGTATATGAGAGATTATTTGATTTAGCTAAATGCCGGATGCAGTCAGTTAGTGCCGGCAGCAGCTGAATCTACGGCCGTCACCATATCTGACCGCGCCGCGTCCGAATGCTTCATGGTGTTGGCCATGCGAGATCGCACCAGCCACACATAGTAGATGAACGCGCACAGTACAAACTGTAGGAATATGTATTGATAATCAATGATCAAGTTACACCTATGAAATCTTAACGATGAAACGCGCCCGACAAGCGCCGAAACAGCCGCTTCCACGTTTCATTCATTCATATCATCGGCTGGCTGTGCCATAGCCACTACGTCCAACTCCACGTCAATAGCCGCTGGCATCTGCTGCTGTGGTGGCATCACAAGCATTGCCTGTGGCGGCGCTGGCAACGGTTGCTGTTGCGCCTGAGCCAGGAATGATGATGGCGGCAGCGGTGGCGGCTGGCAGGTAATTGTCTGTTGCTGCTGCTGCTGGCTCTGATCACGATTCAGCAGCGCAATGTTACTAGCCTTCATGCGGGCTATAGAGGTGGCCATGCCGCCGCCGCCACCGCCCATAGCCGATAGACACGGTGACATACAAGGTGTTGAGCATGATGAATTGCTGATTTCACACTGGTCAAGTAGGCGGAGAAGCTCGTTTGTGTCGGGTCCGCCGGAAGTTTTCTGCTGCGGCTCATCCTTCGAGTGCAGCGCCAGTGCTGTAGTTAAGTCCCACATTTGTATTGCGCCATTGCAATGGCCGGTTAGTATAAAGCGTGAGCCCATTCGCGAGGACACCTCACATTCGTGCACACAGAATGCCGAAATGGTGGAGCTATCCACGGAGCGTATGACACACACACGATCTCCATTCGATGCTTGCCGCACATACAACTGATTCGTCTCGGGCACCACCTTTTGCACAAATATCATGTCATCGTAGTCCCCATAAGGTCCAAAATCATTGCCAGCCGCATAGCTATAGTTGCTGTCGGTGGCCTCCAATGAGACAATTTTGAACGAAGCCTCCGGCGTGGACCCCGGCTGTGTGGAGAGCATGCCACGGAAACGAGTCAGGCTCCAGGTGCGCACATGATGATATTCGCTGCAAACCGAAACTAAATAACGCTCGGACAGCATGACCTATAGTTAAGAAGATCTAAAGATTAATATTAAGATTTCCTTGAGTAGATTGATCAGGTCAATTGCCTTTGTTATGGGGCTCTGATGCACAAAGAATGTCTCGAAGAGATGTGGACCATGTCCGGCCGTTTCGGGATGTTGTACAATGATGCGCACTGCGCCCGATTTGGTACCATAGGCAATCTCTATCCAGTTGCCGCTAATGCTCGACGTCTTTGGCGTCAGATAAACGGATATGGCTGTAATGGGATCCATGTTGACATCCTTATACAGTTCGGTCACCAGCAAATCGTTGTCCTTCATGCGCAACGGAAACTTTTGCATGTCTTCAATACAGAAGGCTGTTAAAGGAATTGTCTCTTTGTTGTTTCAGCTACATACCTATATAGTATATGGAGCCATTGTTACAGCCGAGCAGCAGGAAGGAGCCTGCTGAGTCAAAGGACAAGACTGGCACCAGATCCTGTATTTGCCAGTGCTGTGTCATGGCATGCCAGACGCCAATTTTACCAGAGGACGACAAGGCCACCAGCTGGCTGCCAATGAAGAACAAATACTCTACACGCACATTGAGATTGAAGGTGCCAATGTCGGACTTGTTGCCGCCCTCCTGAATGCTCCACAAACGTATCTGACTGCCATACGAGATGGCAATCATTTTACTTGGCATCGGCTCGGCGGTAGATGTGTTCACCTTGGAATTAATGGCGATGCGCTCGATGGCGGCATCGATGTGCGGCGAGGTGAAAACCTGCTGCCAGCCATTGGAGTCCTTGACCCGATAGCAAGTGACGAAATGCGCATAGGCCACTGCAATCCAGTTCTGATGTGCCTTGATGATTTGCACGCGCAACGGTGGCGTCCAATTGGAGCTCTGTGTAGGACTAAAGACTAGACCCACTTCATTGCGTATCACCTTATTCAGGTCAGCCGAGGAGTTGCGTGAGTGACGCATAAAGTCTAGGGAAGCGTTGCGCGAGTGTCCACCAACTGGATTCCAGGCGGCTGGCGGCGCAACAGGTGCGGCATTGGAGCTGGAAGCGCTGTTCGCTGCGCGCCCACAGCGCAAATCCCACGACGAGTTGCGCGAATGCGTCGACGAGTGACGCGAAGAGGCTGACGAGGTCTCCGGCACACGCACCATGGAGCCAGGTCGTGCTGCGCCCGATGAACTGGGCAAGGGGTCCATGGGGCTGCTTGTTGTGGCACTTTCAGGCACAGCGGCCTGCAATGCATCATTGGGCGGCATGGCGGGTGCCGCGAGAA
Source organism: Drosophila leonis (assembly GCA_035045365.1). Lineage (NCBI taxonomy): Eukaryota > Metazoa > Arthropoda > Insecta > Diptera > Drosophilidae > Drosophila > Drosophila leonis. The sequence goes on along the minus strand of JAWNPC010000307.1, from coordinate 590,814 downwards.
ATCCATAGAACAGTACATCTCCACACGAGGAGTGATTCAAGTCCTCACACAGCGCCAGACGCTTAGTCAGTGGCGTAATACCATAATATTCCGCCTCATGGCGCAGAGCGCGTATTTCGCAGTTTTTAATATCAATATCTTTGGTCCGCAAGTAGTTCAATATGATGGAGAAGAGCGTCGGATCGCGATCAATAAAGATGGCATTGTGCTCATCCCTCAAGCTCGAGATCCGACCGCTCAGCAGGGCCGTAAAGAATGTGTCCGGTATCCACGTAAGCGTTTGCCGTGACGTCGAGAAGCTGCAAGTACATGAAAGGAGAAAGAGATAGAGACACAGAGGGGAGATTGTTCTACGGCTTTTCGTTTTCTTTTTTTTGTTGCATGCGTCATCAAAGCTAAAGTTTGATTTGTTTGGTCTTGCTCCACTCACCGTTGACCGCCCACATTGAGATTGACCAAATCACTGCTTGCACTGTGCATAAAGTAGGACATGCCAACAACTATTTAACAGCTGATGCCGCAGCCGCAGCAGCGTCCTCAACACAATTCAATAATCGTTTTTCTGTGGCTTCGATTTGTTGCCGCCGTTCGGGGCTCCCAAGTGCTGACCCGTTGACGACTGCAACTGCAGTGACAGTTGACGACTGTTGCTTGTTAGCCTCTGCTGGGCGTTGCGCAGCAGGCAGAATTTATAATTCGTTTTAAGCGAGACAACGACGACCACTTTATTTTTGGAACTACGTTTTCTTTTATTTGCTTCAGCTGCACTGCGCTATACATAAATTTGATACATATACTTCTTCACTCACATATGTATGTGCAAATGCTTGTAAATGCTTTGTAGTGAGCGTTTTTGTTGACGTTTTTGCTTATCGCTGTGAATGGCACACAACATTGTTGCGAACATCTGGCAACGCCGCGCAACGCTAACTGTATTTGAAACAACCCAGCAGGAAATTCGAGACTTAAACAGAATTTTGAATCTTAGCACATTTAAGTTATTGTAAAGATTTGACCAAAATATGGAAACATGTTTTTGTATCAACTTAAAGCAGAATATTAGTAGATAACATTTAGGGATTTTTCACCTTAATACCTCAACAGAAATGCCTTAATGTAAGGTAAACCCGCAACTGCTGTGTGACAAGTACAACTCTTCGAAATTTTAGTTGCACAAGTTCTAAGGGTTGTCACGAAAACTGCTAATTCAGCAGCTTTTTATGAGGTCTGTGTGTGCTTTGAGATCGTAGGGAGCAAGGGCAAACAGTGGAGCAGAGCGCATAAGCCGCAAGAGGCGTGGCGGACCCTCTATGTGGGTGGCCCGCACATATGGCGAGAATGAACCGACAAATGATAACGGCACTCGAGCAAACAACAATAAAGGAAAATCGAGTAAATGAAAGAAATAACGGTGGCAAAATGTGTAACAAGTAACAAAACGCACGCACACGCACACGCACCCTCACTGGCTGTTATACCCCTCCCTCGCACCGCCTTCCTCCTCCTCTACCCTTGCAGCTCATCGGTTTGTTGGAATAAGAAGCTCCAAGCGCTAACCAAGTGCGAACAAATGTTTAGCTGTGAGTGTCTGCGTGTGAGTGTGAGTGTGTGTGTGCACACAGCATATTAAAGTGAGCCAATTTTGGCGCGTTTTCTGCTAATACATTTTGTTTATGTGCGGTGTGTTCCGGAGTCGAACGAGTTTTTGCATTAATCATTAATAATATACATGGTGCACCAGATGAACGAAACACGTAGTGATGAAAGCACATTGCCATATTATACATTCGAAATTAATAATAAATATTCCAATATGAATTTCGTAAATACAGTTACTTCAAGCTTAAAGCGCTAGTCCACTCTATCTCTCACTCTCTCTCTCTCGCTCACTCATGGCGAGCAGTCGTGGACTTATGAGCTAGAAGAAGATGCGCTACTCACTTTTTTTGAACATCTTTCGCCACATATCAAAGCTTTTCACAACACTGTTTATCTGTCTATTCTGTAAGCTACAATAAAGGTAGTTATAAAACAAAAAAACCACCCACACCCCCAACCCCCCCCACCCAAACCCAATAATAAACACAAAAAAAAAAAAAAAAAAAAAAAAAATTTAAAAATTTTCCAAACAAAAAAAAAAAAAAAAAAAAAAATATATAAAAAAAAAAAAAAAAACAAAACAAAAATTGACCCAACAAAAAAAAAAAAAATAATAAATAATTATTAAAAAAAAACAAATAATTTTTAAACAACCCAAACCCAAACACCCCCCCCCCCCAATCCTTCTTACAAAACCATAAACCCTTTCCCATTTTCAATTTCATATATTACTTTTACCACTTCCTAATTTTTTTGTATTATAGAAAAATAGTTGTCAAACAAATAAATCTACAAATAATTCAAAACTTTCGATGACTAAAATTAATAGAGTATATAAAATTATATAGAGCATCTGCACGTCGATTTCACGTGGCCTTTGTAATTTGACTTGTCGCTTACCTTGATTGCCACGCAATTTTCAACAGAATCCAAAAAAGGAAATTTGCAATTTATTTTGATATATACACAGATGGCCATTCATAATTGTAATTTTACATATGTATGTTATGTATGTGTTGATATATCTGTGTAAGCCACATACGTCGCCTTTATGCTCTGGGTGTTAATTGTTAATCCTTGTTGACACCCTTTTTTTTTTTGCTGTGCTTTCCATTTTTTTTTTGTTTGCTGGCTGGCGCCAGGCTTAATTTCTTAAATGGCAAACGCTCTTATCTGGCCTCTTGTGCGTTGTGTAATTAATTGGATGTATATACATATACTCGTATATATATATATATATAATATATATATATATATATAAGAGTATTTTTACTGCTGTAGCCATTGTCAAAGGCCGCTCGGCACGTGCTGCCGTTGCTGTGGAGCAGCCTAATGATTAATTACAATTTAATTTGTTTGCCATTTCGTTGGGCTTCCAGCGTACAGTGGTTCGCAAATATATTGTCTAAACTGTAAAGCGAGTATTGAGTGTATTTTTATGGGTCCCGAAGCACAGTGTAGCTATGCTGCGGATATCTCCTTTGAATTCAGAGCAAATTAATTGTTTTTTATTTTTGTTTCCATTTAATCGCGCCTTGCGTGAACCAGTGTTCCCCTCACCAGTCAAAATATGCTAATTATTTGTTGTAGCCTTTTTGGCTTATAAAGCCGCGCAATGCATCGGCAGCAACAGCAGCAGCAGGTTATCTTCTTTTTATCTTCTCTTCAATAGGAATACTTAAAAATTTTCAAACGCAAAGAACGAAGCTGCAATTCAATTATGATCTTCAAATGGCTGTTCATTTATCGTCTTTTGAACAAAAAACCAGTTGAGAAATGAGCTGTACTTTGTGTTTGGTCTAACATGAAATTAACTCATTCGTTGCGGCCTACAATAACAAAAGGCGCAAACAGACACGCACACACACACACACACACACACACAGACAAGCAGGCATTGAAATACGGGCGCCCAAGACTGAGGTCAAGCGGCGCCATTTTTCAGACGGCCAAACAAAAACTTTGCTTCAAGTGCTTCTTGCAATGCTTATGTGAATGCCATTATTAAATGTGTGCGTGTGTGTGTGCGTGTGTGTGTGTGTGTATGTGTGTGCTTGAGTGAGACTGTGTTGGTGCAGCACATGCTATTCCCATAAAGAAAACATAAACAAACGCCCACACACAGCGTGGCGTAAAAGCTTCGAAACGTGCCAACAAAACTATGTCACGAAAGCTTTTACGCGTAACTTAATGAGCATTGTCTAAATGCGATGACGACCTCAGCAGGCGCAACAGTTTTGAGGGTGTGCGCAGCACGGCAACACTGGCCGCTCTCACAGCACAGCGCGCTCGCTCTCTTTCTCTTTCTCTCTCGCTCTCTCTATATATATATCTCTCTCTCTCTCGTTCTATGTGTTGGAGCAACAGTTAAAGGCGCTGTTGCTCTCACCCTTCGCGCGGCCCAGACAAAGCCTTGCCGCTATGCTGCTCTACCTGAAATTGTTGGGATCTTACTCATACATAAGCTTGTATGTGTGTGTTAGTCAGTCAGTGCCGCAGCAGCGCTGTCAGCGTCGTCTCTGCGTATGTATGCGTGTGTGTGTTTGTTTCGCTGCTTGGGCATCCAGGACCTACTGCGCTTTGTAGGCCGTTGGCGTTTCAGTGCCTGGATTCCTGTTGCCCAGTTCACATCGTGCCAGGCGGAGTGCGCGTGTGGAGCAGTGTTGTAAAAGTCGCGAAGTTAAGTACCGTTTAATTTTTTGTATATTTATTAAATGTCTGAGCGCGTATTTGTATGCGTAAGTTACTCCTTGTAGCCTAAGCCACGTGCGCTTATTACAGCAAAAAAATAAAAAATAAAAAAATAAAATGTTTCAAAATCCGAAGAGATGAGATTTTTGCGTTAAGTGCGTGTATCATAAAAATACAAAAAAAAAAACAAAACAAAAACTGGAGCACGTTTATGGGGCAATAAACTTTGTGTAATACATTCAGGAATTGGTATGTCCTAGAGAGCACACATTCAACCACCACGTATTCATAATTAAATGTAAACTAACATAATCACAAGAGAACAATGAAAGCGAGAAAAAAAAAACAATAAAAAAACTTGAACATCGATATTCAATTATGCGTGCCCTTGCACATTTTTCCCATTTTCCAAGCCATCGAACAATGTAGTAGGATGGCACCTCGGCTTGCCCGCCCCACCGTCCTCTTTTGGCTGCCATCGAGTTTTTGGGCCACTGTGCGTTGTCTGCTCAGCGTACATCCTTTTAGGTGTTTTAGGTTTGTGTGTCTGCTATGTGCTCTATCTGTTTTGCTTTCATCTTCAATTTCCGCTGCGCACTCGCGCTTTTGCCATTGCCATGACCGTTGTCGCCAGCGACGGCGTCTTTTGCACATAAAATGCCAAAGAAAATTACAACTTATTGAGTTGCAAAGCGCGCACACACACACACACGTAAACATACACAGAGACATAGTGGCCCCTGGGGTACGTGCCACAGTTTGCGAATTTGTCTTAAGCATCGCCAGCGCGTCCATTTGCATGCCTTAACGAAAACCGTCTGCATCTACCTATGTGTGTGCCTGTGTGTGTGCGTGTATGTGATACATATGCTTAACTTTATGAGACGACTGCCCACGCTCAGTTACAGTAGACAGACGACGCTGGTTAACCTGCAACCGCAGTCCTGACCGCCACCTTGGGCGGCTGTGTGACCGTTAGCTGAGGTCGTTGACTTGCTTTGTTTATGGCCAGCCAAGCAGTTTAAATATGAGAATTTAAATGCTTAAATATTGCAAGCTAAAAACTTGATTCCTCATATTTAATAATTGAAGCTAAGAAAGCTTAAGCTATATATATATGCCGATTAAATATGAGAACTTAAGTGATTAAATATTACAAGCTTAATATTTGACTGCTCATATTTAATAATTGAAGCTAAAGCATCTATTTATACCAATTATCTTCTCATAATATGGCTAGCTCAACGTCTACTTAGATATAGTGCTTAGCTTTTTAAGCTTTTCATTTAGTAGAAATTCAATATCAAAATCCCTTGTTTAGAAATCTAATGTCAATGTCAACGATCTGGCAACCCTGTTTGCTTAAGTCATTAGTGCAATAGCTACTACTATTTTGATGCCATCTACTACAGTTTGCAGATAAAAACTACCTTTTTATGCAGTTGGCACAGTTGATGCCGCTGCTGCCGTTACAGTGTTTGTGCCTTTTGCAACACGTTGCCATTAATACGTACTTCCCTTGACACTTGTGAGCCAATAAACTTGAAAAAAGAGCAACAGTTGCCGCACACTGACTTACAGCATATACACACACGCACAAGCACCTCACACACATACACTTACAGAGACACACACACACACACACACACACACACACACATACACACACATATGTACGTATTAGCCGAGGGCAGACTTCGTTATTTGTACGAGCTGCTGGCTCGCGATTCGCCTCGCATTGGCAACATCCAAACTTTGTTGAGCCGCACATAACGCAGATGTCCTTTGCCGTGGCCGCTTCGCTTAGTCGCTTAGTCACTTAGTCGCTCAGCTTGTTCGCAAGTCGCGCCGGCTTTTCACGTAGCTAACAAAACGTACGTAAATTGTTTGTTGGGTTGAGAAACGCTTGAAATGTTGATGGCACGCATGCTGTGATATGTTAATTTTCGTCTTTGGCAACACTTAGAAAACAATTAGTGCCGTTAGTTTGGGCGTGTTACGCCCCCGTGCGTTACATGAACGTGCTGTTGCTGCTGCTGCTGCTTCAGCCGAATAGCAAGTGAAAAGTTTTAATTGTCTGCGTATTTTCATTTAGAAACTTTGGCCTGTGTGTGCTCGGGTGTGTGTGTGTGTGTGTGTTTGTTGTTGTTGGTGTTGTTGTTGGTGTCGTTGTGTATATTACTTAATATTCATACTCATCTCAGCAGTTTTTATAGAAAGTTATGGCCCTCAACTGCCATTCAGCCGCGATATTGTTATAATAAGCAAAACGAAACTTGTTTGCCTTTTGTACTTTTGCATTTATGTTTTATTTTTTGCTATGTCTTGTTTTTTGTTGTTGTTCTGTTATTGTTTGCTTTTCTCATCATTTCTGCTTTTCTTTTTTTCTGATTAAAATTATTTGACGGCTGCATTAGTTCCTTTCTCTCGAATTGCTATCTTCGTGCAAACAACAGTCCGTTGGACGTTCCGTAGACAGAATTTTTATTTATTATTTATTTAAATTGTATTTTATTTCCGACACTGAACATTTTTCATTTACCTTTTGTTTTTTATTTTGCGAGAAATACACGTATTTTGCATATTTTATGAACTACTCCTGAAAGATTTTGGACTGTCTTATGTTCATAAATACACTCACTCAAGTACAAATACACACACACATACACCCACACAGATATTTTATTGTTATTTTAGCATTTTAATGTTTTCTCTCCAGCATGAATTGCCATCAACTCAGATTGTAAAATGCTTTAAGTACTGCTTTAAAAGGTCGTTGGCCATGTCACAGGGTAAAAGTTGACAGGAAGGGGAGAAAAAGTTGCCTACTTTTTGGGGCAACCTTGTATGCCAATTACTTGAATGGAGTATACAAAAGGTTTTGTGTGAAATTATGATGAATTTATTTAAAATTTATTTGCATGGTTACTTTGAACAAATTTCTATTTTCCTTCTTTCTGTTTATCAAATTTAATTTGTAAATTTGGTGAGCTAAAAACTTGTTTTGCTTTGCCAGAATGTTTGCACGTAAACAAAAGATGCTTCAATTAAAGGGAGGCTTTAAAGTTGTTCTTAGAAAAATGAAACCCAGATACAATAAGTGATTGCCATAACAAAAAAAAAAAATAAAATAAAAATTTAATTTTCTCTTATTTTGATTTACTGTGCAAATTAAATTATATGCATATATGATACACTAAAATTGAATTCATTCACTACACTGCTCTAAAGCACACAAATATCTTTGCAAAAAAACAAACTCATCATTTAATTGGAAGTTTTAAAACAAAACTTTTTTCACATTCTATAGAAATGTTGTTCAAAAATAAGTTTGACTAATTTCAACGGCTAACAGGTTTGTGTATGCTTGAAAACTACTGATTTTTATATGAAAATTCTAAAAATAAATTTAAAAAAAAAACTTATATTTAGATTGGCTTTGACATTATTATTTTAGTATATATATTTGAAATTTAAAATGTTGGCGTCAGCAAACATTGTAGTTAAGGAAAAGTTACGATATAAATCGGCAGCTCTCGCGAAGATAATAAAAGATGCAAGTACATAAACCACATTTTAAACGAAAACCGCACTCACTTCTCATTAAGAGCTGCGAACAATGTTCATTTTCATGCTCAATTTTCGGGTTCATTTCAATAGTTTATAGCTTCCTTGTACCCGCATTGTTTGAGTGTGTGTGTGTGGCACGTATAATTGTCACTTAAGTGAGTCGAGTCGTAAACTTAATTTGCAACTGAAGAGTGCTGCACGTTAGCTGGAAACCAAGCCGACAAGTTAAATGCGATAGCACATTTAGGCGAAAGCCAAAAAACTTTTGCAGTTCTTCAGAAATTTATATGGCTTTCGGCTTTAAATTTGAAATTCTGCTCATGTTTTGAGCAGTCGTTTGACTTAATTTAATGTTTTGCCTAAAGGAACAGGGCACAGCACAAGCATTCCAATTAATTATGTTATATGTATTTACACACATCTTAATCAACAGACATTTACCAACTTTTCAGCTGGCAAACAGTGCAGAAATTTATATATTTCATTTCATTGTGGCTAGTGTCTTGTTTCATAATGAAATTTAGGTTCAATGGGCTGCTGTGCGTGTAATTAGGACATAATTAATGTGAAAATCGATTATATGGCAGCTCGAACTTTGCACTTGTCCCTAATGACATACACACACACACACACACACACACACATACATACACACATACATACACACACATACATACATACATGTATGCGATTCATTAGATTTGGTCTGTTCGAATTTTGGAACAATAGAATTGGCAAACAATTTGGAGACGTGTCAACGCCTCGTTTCATGGGCGTGGCCATGTTGCTAATTAATCGTTAGTAAGCACAAAAACGAATTAAAACTAAAGATGAAGAGTTAAGATTTCAATTTGTCAAATATTCTGATCTCCGGTTTGGCTATTGATCGTCTACATTAAATATAAAAACGTTTTTATGAAAAGCTAAGAATATCATTTCAAACAATCGATACAATATTTAATTACTTTCAATCCTTCTTTACTTAATGAATGAGTTTTGTTCAGAATTTCAGAATTATTACTTATTGTTGAGCTCTTAAATGCAAAATGTTTTGCCCTTCTATGCAAAGTTGCATCGAAATTGTGATAGCTATTGCGTTTCTAAGAACTTTTTCATTTTTCTGTTCAGTTACTATAATGCAAAACAATCTGTTGTGTTGCTAATGAAAATTGCTAACAGAGTAAAAAGTTTCTTCATTGTAATACAAATTTATCAAACAAACTCTAACAAACTCACGTAAATGTGCAACGAACTCAGCCATAAAATGATTTTTAATGAGCACTACAATGCAATCCTTTTTGAATATACATCAAAGTTTGATTAACAGAGAAACAAGTTTCAACTTCCAACGAATTTCCCAGTTTTATTTAAGTAGATTCGGACGTTTTATTCGGTTCACAAAAGATACCAACATAAAAGCGGAATTGCTTTTCGGTTTTATAATAATCAAATATTTAGTCAGTCAACAATGGATTAATTTGTCAGTTTGTCAGTCAATCTGTCAGTTTGTCAATTAGTCCGTTTAACATGCTTCCAATCAGTTTTTTAAATCATAAATCAATTAGTCAGTTCAATCAATCAGACAGTCAATCCAGTCAGAACAGTTTCATTATTTTGTTTATATTTTTATTTATATTGATTGATAATTATTTGTTGATATATATACATATATATACATATATATATATATATATATATATATATTATATATATATATATATATATTTACATCTTGAACTCTTATTTACTAAGCCTAAGATTATTTATTGGTTGACATGGCGACTCTATACTTTGTAAAGCGTAAGAAACGCTGAACCCATGAAAATTTTACTTCAGGATAGTTTTGCTAACATATATTTAATAGTTAAATTAATGTGTGGCTGATCCCATATAGTAAGTAAGCAAGTATGAACGATTGGTTATGTATAAGATTTTTATAGTATTCGTAGATCAAGTCCGTTTCAGTCATCAAAAACCAGCTCCGCGCATATGAAATTGATTAAAGTTAAAAACAAACTTCAGTTATTTGTACACGTCTCTCAACATATTTTCGCGAACCGTCTTATAAATTACATCGTCAGTATCGCCACACAGATGTATTTCTTCGCAGATTACTTCGATATTACAGAGCTAGAGTTGAAGTCTTTGAAGGAACAGCTCGGCTTGGCAGAGGTAATAGGGTATCTTCTAGTAAAGTATTCCTACTTGAAGAGCTCTTACTATTTTTAATTACTTCTGACCCAGTTTCATGTGCATTATAAAATGTTGGCTGTCAGAGTCACAACTAGTTGCGTGACAGCTTTGATCTGATGCAGCAACATCCACTTACTAAAGTTGCGCATACGCCGCATGAGCCGTAAAATATATGCGACGGAGCACAAATGTCGCTCTTTCGACTTTCTGCCCGCAAAGAAAATATTTTAGTCATTTGCAAAAAAGTTCCATTGTTCGCGCTGCCGTTATGATGCCGCGAGGCGGCAAATTCCGCCTCTTCCCCGCGTCGACTGCTTTGTTGATTTGATATAAAAAGCATAAAGGAAACAAAAAAACGAAGAAATGCTTGCCATTTTGACATGAAATAATCAAATTGTCACAATGCTCGCGGTTTGCCGTAAATTTTATTTTATACCCATATTTTTTTTTTTTGGCTGCATACAGAAGCATCCACAACAAACGGCAAGGACGAGTGGAAATATGTGAAAAGGATTTTAAGCAGCGACCTTCAAAGTTTTTACAATTTCCATATTTTTGGCTGGGAACCAACCACGCAGCGTATGAGTAATGCATGAGGCGCTGCGTGTTTGGGGGTGGTTAAGTTATGCTGTTAGAGCCAATTGATTTGTGGTGCTTAATGCTTTGCATATTTCATGGCACAGCATAAATATGCACACTGTTTATTTGGCTGATTAAGCGTCCAAAAACAAATTTGTGTCGGCTGTAAAATTGACAAACAAATTTGAGAAGCCTAATAAATGGCAGCACATCTTCAAGATTGACAGGCACTGGCCGACGTCGACCTCGGCCACAGACAAATGGCCAGCTGGCAGGGCCACAGCTGCCAGCATCCAGCCGACAGGCAGACGAAACAATATGAGCTAGATGCTCAGATACATTCACACACAAGCAGAGCCACAGGCACTGGCACAGACACAAGCAGAGGCACAGATACTGATATCGATTTAATCATTAGTGCTACAGCTGACAGGCATTGGCTTTGCGCTCCCCCCCCCACCAACAGAGTTGAAGTGTTCACGGAATGAATTTACATTTTTATTGCATGGCCCAAAGCACTCGTGGCTGCAAATGTTGCCTCGCTCCTCCTCCTTCTCCTCATCCCTATGGGGCAGAGTTTGCAACGCATTGCAAGCCCCACTGGCCAGTCCACAAAATGTGTTAATACTATTAGCAATGTTTTGCCATCAATAATTATTATTTTGGCTAAGTATTGTCAAATATGTAATTACAAATTAATTAAACCATATATACGAGTATACGAGCTTAAAACATGTAAATAATATGCAACATGAATTATTCATATTTCCATTATTGTTTTATGTTCTAATTATTTTTGTTTGCAATTTCCATGGATTAGGCTCAGTTCGTACGCTGCCTATGTTTAATGCCCATGCCTCGCCTCTCTCGTTATGCCTCGAGCATTCTTTTGTTGTTCAAATCTCTTCTTTGTTGGCTTCTTGTTTTGCTTCTCAAGCAGAATTATAATTTGCATTTTGCTTTGCTATGGCTTTTGGCATTTGATACGCTTCTGGCAACGCTTTTGGCTTTAATTTTTTTTCTTTTTGGATTTGTTTCTGATTTGGTTTTTAATTGACTTCCTTCTTTGTGGTTGTCTTGCAACACTTTTCATTGTCGCTTAGTATTTGATTCTTTTCGTATCTGTTTCTGTATTCGCTTCTTCATTTAACACAATTATAGCAAATCAATTGTTCTTCTTATTTGTCATTGTCTTGGAACTCTATAAGTTATCGATTGATGTCTACTTTTGTGGCTATCTTTATTTTTGCATTGGTTCCCTTCAGCAATTGTAGCTAATGCATTGTTCTTCTCATTTCATTTGTCTGGCAACTTTTGTGATTTTTTTTTAATCTTTCATTATTAAAATTTTAATTTTTCTGCATTTTGGTTTTTTTGTTCTCCTTTTAAACTTCATCTGTGGTGGTCACACCCGATAGTCTTTCTTTCCCTATTGCCTTAGCTTCAATGTTTTGTGTTCGTCTTCCATAGCCTTCAAACAAAATTATAATTTAATTGATTTCTCTTTAGATTATGTTGCCTTAAAGTTAGCAGTACACTAATCTGAAAATCTATCACACTAATATTTTACTGTGATCATATAATTCTCGTTTTACACCTTTTGCTTTTTTTTCATATTCTTCAATTTTTTTTTTTTTTTTTTGATTATGACTATGATTCGATCTTTCCCAATATTTTTATACTCTGAGCTCATTGAAAATAAGAGTTTTTACAGTTTTTGATTTCTGTTTATGTTTCCGTCGCTTTCAAAGTAATAACTGATTTTTTCATTCTCACTTTTCTATTAGTCGTTCTATATTTCAGCTTCTCCATACGATTTTCATTTCAGTCTTATTTCTTATTGAGTCTTAGTTTGTTTTCATATGTTATATTTTCGTGCTTTGAACTTAATATTAACCTTGAAACTCTGAGATTTTTCATTTGCTTTTCATACATTTTGTTGATTTGCTTCTGTTTACCTTATTTGCTTTACTTTGGTTTAAATCTTATTTCCTTTCAATTGCTGGATTCCATCGATACGCTGAAGAAGCTCTCTCCATTAAGTAATTTTTCAATAATTTTGTAACATGCGTCAATTTTGCAGTGCATTAAAGTCATTTGACGGCTAAACGACTTTTTAAAGAGCTGTCGCGTATTTCCTTTCAAAGCTGACGTGAATTTATGATACGAATTCCAATCATGGTCGGAACTAAGCTCAGCTCAACCCACACCGTATGCAACTCTCGCTCCCTCTCTATGTGAGTGTGCGTGTGTATGTGTGAGCGAGTGTATTGTCAGAGACATTTAAAGATTGATGCCTTTATATATCCGAAAGTAATCTGCCAAGTTGTGTGCGTACCCGTATTTGTTTGACAGCCATTCGGTCAAAGAGTCAACCAAACCATGCAACAGTCCCTCACTTTTTTCCTCTCTCGCTCTCTTTCACTTTCACTGTGAGTGTGTTTGCGTGTATGCACTTTGTGGAAGGCTTTTAACTTCCCTTTTATGTTTGTTTAATCACTCGAAATGGCATTGCATGCGTTAAACCCTCGATTCAATGTGCAAAAATTGCTTTTAAACCTATTGCTTTAATTGATAATACCCCGCCCTCATGCTGATGCAGATTGTTGGGATTGTACTTGCCCACATTTTTTTGTTCGCATTTATGTTTTGGGCTTTGTTTGCGCAGACATTTTGATTTATGAGTTTACGATGGGGCCCGGCACCAAAATTGAAATTTCACAAAAGTATATGAAAAAGAAAATAAAGAAAATGAAAAAAAGAAAACTGCTGGATAAAGAACAGCTCACAAACAACAGGCTCAGCCCTAATGACAAAGACAAGGCTGCCAGGCATAAAAACTTGTACATGCGTATACTTGATTGTAGGTGTACCTACATACATACATACATACATATGTATAAATACATATAAATCTATATGTGTACTCGACTGTATGGCCATCTAGCTTTGCGCTTTTAATATGAAAATATATGCGCTTCTATTATACCTTGGGGATAATTTTAGCATACGCTCAACGTACTGACAGTCAGGGGGAAAACACTAATGAGTCCAAAAGGGCGTGAGCTATATGAGGGGTGTGCGAGAATGTGTCTATATCGCACATAATTATGTAACGTTCATAGTTGTAAAGAATTTCTGAAAAACACCTCAAACAATTTGCCAAATTAAAAGCTTCAAATTGTCTTGATGAATCGCTACGCATGATTGATGCGCGTGGCGTCTGAGCTGTCAAGCGTTGAAATATGTTTTAGCTAGATGAGAATATGAAGATTTTATTTGATATTTTTTTTTTGATACGACTGATTTAAAAAAAAAGAAAATAAATTATGTTTATGCTAACCTTAACAGTTGAAGTTACGCAATTTAATCTAGATTTCAAAAAACTCTCTCACTGCTGTGCAATGGCAAAATTATAAAAGTTTTCCAAACTGTTTTTTATTCGTCTCTATTTATTTTTTATCAAATAAAGTTACAGAATGCATATTAAATTTACGCTGGCTGATAGATTGATATAAAAAAAAAGATTAAAAATGGTATTCAGAGCCAAGATCGGATTGTTTCCGGCTTCCAACTGTTCCGCTTAATTATATATACAGTCGAGTCTCGATAATTTGTACCCCGCTAAATCAAAAATCGCGATAAATCGAAAACAATTCTATTCCCTTGAAGGCGATATCTATATGATGGAAATCTCGACAATTTGAATTTCTGTTTAAATCGAAAAAAAACTGATCCCCTTGCCATTTCGAATTATCGGGACTCGACTGTATCTATATCCATAGTATAATTTACAATCAATCGAATCAGATTTATTCGCGTTTTAATTGGTAATTTAGAAAGCTTAAAACTGAAATATAAGTGATTAAACTATTTTACCTGAATAAGCAAAAATCATAGCATACTTTCGAGAGCAGCCACTAAACGCACTGTATGGCAAATGGGTAAACAATTTTGTAGCGATGGGCCAAAAGCAATAAACTGTTTATTGACTGCCATTTTTAGAAAATGTTTTACAAAAATGAACACAAAAGCCAATTGGCCAATGGACCAGCAACAACAACTACAGCCAGCTGCTGGGAGTATCTGTGTGGGTGTGTTGTGTTGGCTGCCGCCAATCGATGGCAACATAACCAAATCGCATTAATTACGCTTCGACAATTGTTGCGCCACAAAGCTTAAATGGCGTTTAGAGAAAACTCTAACGTTCCATCGTGTTGGTTGGGGTGGCTGTCTCTGGGTTGGCTGCTGGCTGGCGAGCCTGCTTGATTCACTCGCCATTGCAATTTCCGGCAGTGCAGCTAAATGTTTACTTTAACAGACTTTGCAATGTGCTTGCTGAGTCTGTTAGTTACTTAAGCTGCAGAACACACACACATATACCAACACGGTGTTAGTGTATTGCAGCTTAAGTAACCAAACACACACATACACACACACACCTATTCGTGACTATATTGAGCAATTCAGTTGCCCGGTTCGGCACTACATTAGCATCGTTATGAAAGCAGCCACAAGGAAAGTTACGAGTCCATTGAACAGCTGCCGCTGCCGCTGCTTTTGCTTGCGCTCATGCTTCTGCTTCTGCTGCTGGCTATAATCTGGTTGGTATTTAATTAACGAGTTCAATGTTATGCAAAATTTGGCACAGCTGCATGCTGGCTAGACCAGACGACATGCCCACCCTCGCACAGAGCTCACGGCCTGCTCTCTTTCTCCCAACACAGCAACCAGTTGCCTGTTTCTGGCTATTCCCTTGGCATCTGTGTGCGTGTGTGTGTGCTGTGCCTGTCAAGCGCGTCATTAACGTGCGCAAATATTTACCCGGACTATGTGTGTGTATTTTGTGTAGCCCACATCTGTGTGTGTTCTTTGCATTAGTGTGAAGCCTGCTGAAGCGTAGCCGGTTGCCATTTTTGGGCCCATTTTGCTCACAAAGGTCAAAGGTCTGCCCCAGATGCTGTCTGTTATTTTATTTCAAGCGTCTCATTTCTTTTGTCACAAAAAATGTGCTGAAAAAGCAGCACAGATTGTGAACTGTTATGAATGCAGAGCAAACACTGTATGAATTGATGGCTGTCACAGAAAATTCCTTAGACTTGGACATATTCTTCTTGCATCTCAAATAAAAGCATACTGGTCAAGTCGTTTCATTAATCAAACATATCCTTTGTGGAGCACTTAATTATCTGTTTGCTTCAGAAATGTAAATAAACAAGCCATTGATAGTAGTTTATGAAAACGTGAGGCTTTAATTACAAATTCCTGCATTTGTGCGCTTGTTATATTTAACCGCTTGTCAACCATTTGCTTCACTTGTCATCTAGGTGATTCAAAGAGTGTTTGTTACTTTCAGTAACAAACGATGAAAAATTAATATAAATATTTGTTTAAAAATGTACAACAAACTGAAACTGAATTGCTTGTCAATCTTAAACGCTTGTCAAAGTACAGGCCTTAAGGTCAGAGCTCGAGGCACAGAAATTTAGCCAATTTATGTAACATTTAATATTTACAAATTTTGTGTCAATACTAACTTCAAAGGAATACAGAATGCACACAACTGCTTGTCAAATTTGACCTTTTGCTTAACACAAATTTATAAATATCAGTTTTTATTTAATTGGCTAAGAATATCATATCTCATCAGAAACTTCCTAGAGAGCTAGGTAATCCATTTAAGACAATTGATATCATATTTAATATATACAGAATTTTGTCAATCAGATATAAGCTATTGCTAAGACTTTATTAAACTTAAAAAACTATTGAGTAAACATATTTACCTCTTTTACGTGTTATCCAAGCATACATAGCGTACTGAACTGTCTGTCCAATATAGCTTCTTGTTCGAGTAAAACCTTTAGTAATCTTTAAGACTTACTTCATTTTAAGCTTCGCAACGTCAGCAATTACAATGACATTCAATAATTCAACATCACGTCAATATCAACTTATTTTTAAATACATCAGAATACTTAACACAGTTGGGCATTTCCTTAAGTTCATTATTTATTGAGTAAGCACTTCAATTTGTATTGGCAATACATATTTCAATGCCTCTCAAACAACAATTTAATTGACGTTCGCTTTCAAGTGAACACTTTTGATTCACCATTAACCGCAAATTGATTTCAAAATTAATTAATCCGCTTTTGCTAGGAAATAAAAAAAAAAACCAGAAAAAATATGACCAACAGCTTAACACACGCTTGCCACTTGCCTCTTCTCTTGCGCCCCCCTTTTCATGCACTTTGACCTACATTTACCGCTGGGCTTGGAGCGAACGGGTAGATGCTCAGACGGGCCCAGCTTGCTTTGTTATCTGAATAAATCATACGACGTGTGTGCCACAAGACCGCTGAATAAACATGCTGACAAACACACACACACACACACACACACATACATATACACCTAAACCTAGCCACACGCAAACAAACGCGCACAGACAATGTCAACTAACCGTTCTTCATGTGAGTGTGTGTGTGTGTGTGTGTGTGTGTGTGTAAAGTAGCCAGCTGGCAGGAGATGGCTTCTTATCCTGCGCATCACTTTGTAGTGTGCAGTGGCCTGTTCTAACTTTAATGTGTAAAAATAAAACAAAATATGACCACATTTATAATATTGTACATGCTTTGTTGTCAAGTACATGTTTCTATATTTGTCATCTTAATGCCTAAATAATATTTTTGTTTCTTTGTTTTACATTCACGCTCTCAGCTAATAGAATAGTGTAATATTTGACTTACTATCTAAAATATGCACAATCATCTGATGATGATTCAAATATTTTTTAGAAATTCCTTATTCAAAACAATCTAGTCTGGCAATCTGCATATCAATTTTTAAAATCTGATCTGAAATTATATTAAACTTTAATTTACACTCAGCTGATTTATGGACAGCCTCTGAGACTGTTGCAGGCAAACAATATAGCTTAACTTGCATAAATAAAATTGTTGACACATTACTGCATTTTATTTGATTATATTTCGAAGCCTATTTTAAGAAATTTATATTGCTTTCGTACCACTGTGCGTGTTGCAGTTTTAATGTCATTTTACTCTCATTTTCCCTTCTCAACTCACAATTTGTTCTTTGTTTTTTATTTTTTTAATGCTGAACTCAACGTTGATGAATTTTATACAAGTTAAGTGGCTTGGGTGCACCTTTGCGGTGGCTGGCAACCACTGTCGGCTGCCGGCGCTGTTGATGCTGTTGCTGCCTCGCCCACATCCACTGCGGGTAAACATTTGTGATTCAGCACCGCTGCGGCTTCTGCTTCGCTTAACCTTTTGCTTGTGTGTGCAGCCGTCAAGCTGGTAGCTGGTAGCTAACCGTAGGCAGGAGGCAGGAGGCAGACGCCTGTTGGTAGTTGAGCCACTTCGTTTGGTTCATTACCGTGCCGGCCAGGCTAATAATATTGGCCAATATGTTGGTCGAGTCTAGCAACTATTTTCAAATATTAATGCTAGTCATTTGTATGCCTTCGATTTGTTGTCGCTTCCGCACTGCCTTTGAAGACCCATCGGACAAGCCCGACTGTTCTATTTTGGAAAGTGGTTCAATTATTCAACTGCTCATGCGAATGCATATTTAAGTATTCCTCAAAGCAACTCTTCGCCTCTCTCTCTATCTGTCGGGCTTGAAAGGCGAATCACGTGCAAGCACAGTTACAAATTCATTTGGGCAGCTCGATGCCCGATGCTCCAATATGCAATGCCCAATTGATTGTCGGGTTTTCAGCTACCGATTAGAATTACATTAGAATGAAATAAAATCGATATGAATCAAATTCAACTCAATTCAATGTGCCGCACTCAAAGGCCTAATGTGTCAGTACTTCAAACACAAATTAAATTTCGAATAAGTATGATCCAATTAAAGTGCAACTAACCTGAATAGATTCATATTAAAATTTAAAAAAAAATGTTTGTGTCATTAGTTCAAGTTCTTGTTCTTCACTTGAGCATTAAAAGGGACTCGTATACCAAGAGCATTTCCAAACAAAATCAATTGTATATTTAGGAAAGTTATGTTCAATCGCTCCTATTTTGTGTAAAACTTTGAAAACTCAGTTGCTTTCGTTGCTGTGCATCGATTTCTTGGTAAACAACGTAAACAAAACTGAAAACTTTTGATGTGCAAATTTATTGAGCCACTTAAAAACTGATTAGGCTACTTAGGATACTTTGCTGTTCACTTCAAAATATTTGAGGTAAAATTTACAATTTAAACCATAAACACGTTTTTTCAGCTATGTAATTGACGGCGCTTAAGAAGCTTTTCATTGATTATTAGTTTGTTGTTGAGTTGAACAATTCTAAAAACTATTAAAAGTGCTGTAATTCATTTAAGTTGATGCTCGTACTTTATGAGACTTTTATACGCAGACTATTAGAAAACTAATGCTTGAATATGATTTATGCAACGTCAAATGATTTGTAAAAATGAATATAAAATCGAGAATTTGAATTCTTATAAATTACATATGCAAATATTATATTCTAACCAAACATCAGTTATTTGAATATAACAATGAATTTTTCTAAATTTGAAAAGGTTTTGCAGGGGGAGTAATACTGTTAGAAATCCCAACTCTCATGTTGTTATCAAATATTTATATACATATAATATTTCTAGATCTTCAAGTCTCTGATGACTAATGTTGTTCAAATTGACAATGTCGAACCATTTATCCGCTCAGAAATTGATGTAGCTTATACAATTAGCTTATACAATTTCCACACAAATGCACATTTTTATTAGAATAAAACATTATTGTTTGCGTTTAATGGCAGCACGGCCTATGAGTATTTTAGATTTTATCTTTGTCTCGGGCCATAAATTCGAAGGCGCTACATGTCTTTATTTGATGAGGCTTCCGCTTCGCTAAAGTGTTGACACCCCCAAGCGTCCCGGTGGAGTCTTACAGCAGGAACTTAAAGTAGACCAGGCCGCGTCACCGACAAGCTTGTCGGCAAGCACTTGACACCAGCAACTTATCCATAGATACTTTATGAATGAAACCGGTAAAGAGCAGCCTGTGTGAGTGAGCTCATGTGTGAGAGAGTGTGCGTGCATTTGTAGTCATGCCTAACGCTTTTTTTATAGTATGTAATATATGCGCCATTTGAGCAGAGTTTAAGGCATTGTATGTGGGGCACACAAGGGCAGACAAGCGCAACAGAACTGCACACAGACATGTTGACAACTGTCACACAGGCACACACACGGACACACTCATACACACGGACACACTCACACACACACTCACACACACGGACAACCTATTACACACATAGTTGAGCAAAGTGTGTCTATATTTGTTTGACTTTGTACTAAAAGACTTGACATTGATTATAGCTTTGTAACGTTCCTGTACTTAATACTCCTCTAGATGTTGCGATTGAGATTTTTTTTAGATTTATTTGCCTGAAATTGTGAAATAATTATGGAATGTGCTTTTGCCATCAAGCTTTTAAACTTCAGATATTTAGCGTGTCTGAAATGTAGGTTTTAAAGTTCGACTTCTCAAGGGATTACATACTTGTATATTTATTTTCGTCAGTAAAATATTCTGGCATACATTGTCGGCAGAGTTTGACGTATATTGTTCAACCATTTAAAAGTGAAATTCTTGATTAAAAGATAAAAGCTTGTATGTTAAAAATATGTATTCATGAAACGTCATCCTAAAGTGGTTATGAGCTAATTAGCTAAAAGCTAACTATTTTTAAACGACACTGTCAACTATGACCTTCTTCCATACATTGGTTTGTTTTGGTAGGCCAGATTCTCGTAGTTTCGTTGACAGGTTTTGTTCGGTTCAGCTAGCGATGACTGCATAATTTATAGATATATTCAACAAACTAATTTAGTTTGACTTCTAAACTTTTATTCAATATTTCTCTTAGACTTTTTTGTGACTTTTTAAATATTTATATTACAGGTCATTTATTTTAACTCAAATAAATATATTTTGTATTCTCCTCTGTCACAATTCAATTGATATCAGCTTTGTATAATGTTTGTTTGCCTTCTGGGGAGCTTTCTTCTTTTATTTTTATTTTGTTGCTTAGCTTGTTGTGCACTTTGGCATTGCTGTCGACGATGTCAACATTACTTCCGAGGCTTTAGCATTGACCCTGTCGTATTTGCACAGATTCTACAATGTTGATACTCGTATGCATACATATTTGACAGTGACACTGAAATGTTGGCTCTATTTCCATACGTTTGTTTATTCATGATGTCCGCTGTCACTGCCGCTCCTGCTGCTATTGATGTTACTGCTGCGTTTCAGGCTTTTACATTTTTTCCCTGTACAACATGACGTATGTGCAATGTGCATTTAAATTTCAGAGTGGAAACTTTTAACCTGCCTGATGCTGTTGCTCTGTACCTGCTGCCTGCTGCCTGCTAACTGAAATTGATTTGTGTGTTCGAGTCCGATTCAATTACGAGCAACTAGCACATCTGCCACTGGATGGGCTAAAAATAGTCTAGGTGTCCTGAGAGCCTGGGAATTGTTATGCGACTCGCATAAAATGTTATATATGAATACGCATTCGTTAAAGTGAACTTGCAAATATATTTTTGTACAGATATACTTGTATATTTAATTGTTGTTGTTTGCCGGCTGGTTGCACCTTCCGTATGCGCAAGGTGTTCTTCATTGAAAATTCAGCAAGTGTGAATTAAAGTGAATGCTATTACCCCTGCCGTCGCACCCAACAATAGTGCCATTGTGCTCAGTTTATTGCATGCGTGTGCATTTTTCATATTTTCAATAAGACAAACGCTGTGCAAAGGATGAGCCTCGCACACGCTGTCTTCAGGCTGGCGGCGTGCAAATGCTTAATTACATTTACCCCACACGCAGAGCTGTTGCTCATGCGATGCTGTGCATCCATCATCGAGGCGTCAGGATAATAGGCAGTCGACTCTATCGTGTTCTGTCCTGTTCTAGCTCGTTTTCATGATGCCTGCCTAAGCATCCAGTGTCGAGCGCGGCGCGTTTTGCTGCCTTTCAATTGATATTGCATGTCTTTGCCGTCAGTCAGACGATACGGCCACACACCCACACACCCTCACATACAGAGCACACCCTGCGCGCAACTGTAAGGCATTTTCAATTTTCAACTTTGTTCATCCACGTTTCCAGTGGGCGCAATGCTAGGTAGGTAACGTTACGGCTACGACAGCAACAGCACTTCCGCTTTAATCACGTGTGTGTGCGTGTGTGAGAGTCGATAAAACAGTTGGACTTTGCATGCAAGCGCTCTGGTGTATTCCATTTCCGTTCCGCTCCCTTGTCCATGGCTCTTGATTATTGTTTGAGGTCCCTTTTTGTGCCTTTGCCACAGTTAAACTGTCATTGTCATTTAAATGTCTTTTGACTGTTGCTGCTGTCATTGTTCTTTCAGTTACTGTAACTTTGAATGGCACAAACACATACACACGCACAATCGTGTAGCTGTAACATGCACACACTCACATATGCCCACACATTCATCACATTAAATTGAAATTTTTTTCCAACTGAGTGGTCTTCGTTAAAGCTTAGGGCTGAACGTATGGGTGTCCATCGGAGTGCTTGTATGTGCTCGTGTGGGCAGTGCATTCCTAGCTAGTTTTCAGTTTATTTATAGCGTTTTAATTAATTTTACAAAGCTATGCAGGTAACTATGAACTGGTAGCATTTTCATTAAGCGCCACAGAGTTGTGTAAAAGTTACGAGTATAACATGATTTTCACCTTGGCAACTGAATGGAAAAAAAATTACCTCTGCAATTGAATTTTGTAATAAAACTTTGATGTATACCTAAAAACGAGATAATTTACTATAATTTTATTTACCAATTGTTATAAACATGCCGTACGAAATTTTCAAATGAAAGATTTTCTGAAATCTGAAATTTGATAGAATAAAAATGTTGAATTTATAGTAAATTATCATGTTATACTCGTAACTTTTACACAACTCTGTGGTGCTTAATGAAAATGCTCTATGTTTTCATATAAGATTTCGTAAAATTTCTTTTTTTTCCAACCATTTCTTTTGGCTATGCTGCTTTAAAAACGAGAAAAATCCTTTCCATCTAAAAATCGTTCTTGGTATTTGAGCAAAAATGAAAACTTTCAAAATTATTCTAGGAAATTCAGTATCACCTTTGGTAGCTATTCCTTGAATCCTTCCTTGAATCCGTCAAAATAAAATTTGTCTGCTTAAATTTCCGATTTCAGAAATCGAAAATGAAGTTGCTCTTTATCAATTGTTAAATTTGTTTCCAATTTGTTTTCACACATCTATTTGTAATATGTGAGATTATATTGTTCGCTTATTTTATTTTATATTTTAAATTTAAAATATGTACAATTTTAATTTTTACAAACAATTAACTAAATTTAAAATTAAATTAACGATTTGCGAAAAAAAAACCTAAGCTTAAGCGTTCAATAAATACATGTTAATTTGTTCGGATATTAAAAAACATTTTTATTCAATTTATTGAGTGCTGCAATAATTGCTAGCTTCGGCAAATTGAGGTAATATTTGCATTAATTTATTAACAATGCATTAAGAGGGCTTTCATTTGCATTTAAATATGCTTAACGCTAATTAAACAGTTGTTCCAGTTTCATTGCAATTTATCATTTGTTTTTTTCCTTCTTGTTTTTGTTTGACATTGTAATTCGCTTTTAATGGAAGCCCAAGCATATGCGTGTGCGTTATCAGATGTTAGATACAAACATATACACACTCACACACACCCACAACCATGAGAGCTTACTAACTTACGTTCATGCTTGCTGTGACTGCCACAACGAACCGTCAAGCCTTACCACATGAAAATTTGTTTGACTGTGGGCGGATTCTCTCTCTGTGTGTGTGTTGTGTTTTGAGCATTTACGTTGCCGTTTTGAACTGCTTTTGGCATTTTTTTTTGTAGCAAACTGATATGCTCAATATTATAACTGAATTTCCTTTCGACTGTCAAACGTTTTGCTGGCTTTCCCAGTTGCACTTTGGGCTCCACTGTGTTTCATATTTTAGCACTTAAGAGAGCACTTCAGAGAATTTAAAGCACATCTCAGAGTACTCAAAAGTGACTTTCAGAGAAATTCAGTAATCTAATGGAATTGAATACAGGTTTGTAAATGAAAATGGAATTGTACATAGCTAAGATTTTAGGTTCTAAGTTAAGGTGCACTACAAATGCCCCCAAGGGTATGCAACAGTTTTTTAAAGCAAAAGACTAATAGAAGAAGATAAATACTAGAAAATATAGAGTTTAAAAGTTAAGCTCTGGAAATATATAGAATCGTGAGCCAAATAAATGAAGTTTTATAAGTTTCTATTCATGGGTCATTCGATTCATTCACTTGCCTAAGACTTAAACTAAAATAAATGAAACTATGATAATAATATTTGATGATAAATAAATGATAATAAATGACGATAAATAAAATAAATGTTTGAATTTCAACTTATTTTACAGATCTTAAATTGAAAGCAAGCAAGGCAGCAACTGTTATGCGATGCTTTGTGCTTTGCGGCACTATTAATTAGAAAAAAGGAAGCCACAGCAACAACAACAACAGTAACAAAAACAATTACCACGTTACACAGACAAAGGCGGCGACCGAATCGGCTTATTGGAGTGTGTTTGGGAATCTTGCAGTTGACAGCAGAGCAGAATACTATAAAAGCAAGCCCACACACACTCCCAACCAAACGCTTACACACACTGACATCAGGGAGTAAGGCACATCAACACAAGCACACACACACACACACACACACACACACACACACACACACACACACACACACACACACACACACACACACACACATAGAAACTCAAAGAACAGCAAATAGGAAAACTCCGTTAACCTGTATAGTATGTCAAGTGGACGCAGTGCACGCCTACCGCCCACGCCCACGCCCACGCAAAACGCCAACAACAAGCACCGCGTGGCAGCAGCAACATCCGCCGTAGCAGCAGCAGCAGCAGTTGGTGAGCCCAATAGCAACAACATGCTGCAATACAGCAGCGGCAGTTCAACAGCCAACGGCAGTGCTGCCTCGGCGTCGGGCTTAGGCGTAAGCGGCCTCCAAATGGGCATGAACATGGGCATGGGCAGCATGTCGAGCGGCATGCTGCCAAGCGGCTATGGCCTTGGCCAAATGTCCGGCGGCGTCAGCACTGCAACCAGTGATGTTGGAACCGATAGCATACCCGGCGAGACCATCGACGTTCTGGGTCCCGAATTGGCAGTGGCCACTTCGCAGGTGCTCGAGAATTTGTCGGAAAATGAGCGAAAGATGATAATCGAGGTGCTTAATCGGGATGAGTCGGTGCGGCAGCGCGATGCAACCAGGATAATGTGAGTACCAACAACTAGCTCTAATTGAAAAAGTCCTACCCTAATGTTGCAGCCCTAGTGTAAAAAGACCTGCAAAGGATGCTTGAAAAGCACTTGTTTGATTTTAAGTTAAATTGCCACCTGCCGCTTGGATTAGCATTATTTTTGAAGAGGCTAGTTCTTAAAGTAGTTCAAGTACGAAGTTAGATCAAATATACATATATCAGATGAAATGATCTGTGGAAGTGTGTGTTCTATCATCAGTGACCTCGGACACCGTTAAACACCGACATAAACAGCTTTTCATTGCAGCACTGCTGTTCCAGCCAATTAACTTGACCAAATGTTACCCTTAACGGCTTAACTATCCCGCATGCCAGAGTTTTTCGGGGTTTATAGCTGGTTGAGTAAGTATTTCAGTGCAGTCATATTATTTTGGTTATTGCCACTTGTCGCAGCAAGGGAAGGCAGCTATATTGGCTATTAAAGTCAGGCAATACACATTGACTGACTTTAAGGTTTGCTCGCTTCACCTGTTTGTGTGTTCAGCATTTTGCCTTTGGCAAATACTTTTTGGTCACTGTGCAGCTGACTTGGCCATGTCCACGTCCAATCGGCTTTAATTGCTTTTCGTTGAAGCTTTAAATTGCCAATAGAGTGATGTTGGACCATACGGGTGAACTGAAAGCCCTGGCCAATATGAAGTGAACAGCTCTGAAAATCGCTGAAAAAACCACAGGTGAAATCCTATTCAATGTCCATATCTTTCCATATACTTATATTTGTCTCGACATCGGGTAAAGAGAATAAGAATTTATTAGTCCAATTTTGAATTTAAAAAATATGTTTAAAAATTATTTTTTAAATTTTTTCAGCATAAATAAATTAATTTCATGATTGCAATTTTCAAAGATACTTTTATAAATGTTATCTGTTCTGAGTACAATTTTAGCTTTTGTTCTGTGCATCTTTTGTGCGCTTCACCTTTAATGTTAACTTAATTAAAAACCGCGAAATGGCTGAACCATCAAGCCATAATTATATACGATACGAGGAGTTTATTTTTTTGCTTCGAGTGCGTGTGTGCGCGTGGTTGATTTTTTAATTAAATGTCGAAAAAGCTGTACGCCAGCTGCAACGCATATTGCCACACGTTGAAGCCAACGCAAAAAAAGCTGTTGTTAATGCATTTAGTGTTTCAGCTTCAGATGGCCAAGTGGCTGCGATGTGAGTTTCTTAAATTTCCCAAGCTGCATCCACCACACACGTATCGCACATTGAGTAAACCACAATTTACTGCCTGGATATTCGTGTGTAAGTCATGAAGCTGCGGCTTCTGTGCGACAAATAATGCGCATGCCTTTGGCGACCGTCAAACAAGCTCAGGTTGAAACCCAATGGCAGTTTTCCGCCTTCAGGCACAGCTTAGCTGCTTTTGCCGCTTGTGGCATTCAATTGATATGCGCGAAAAATTGTTTTCACTTCGTTTAAGCGGCTTTTGTTCAATAGGTTCCCTTATGCCATTTGCGACTTGACTCACATCTTCGGGAACCTCCCTATTCACAAGTAACCATTGTTCTCGAGTCAGACCCTAACTCAAGCGCATGTGACATTTTATGCTCCATTCGTGTAAGGTTTATTTTGTTTGTTAGCCATTTTCAAAACGTAAGCCAAGAATAAAGTCATTTTTGATATACGCTTTAGCCATTGAAAGTGTGTAAGAAAGGGTTGCGATTGTTGAAGTTTACACAAAAGGATTTAAGAAGAAGCATATCGTCATATCCTATATTTTCCTTTCTCTCTCTCTCTCTTTTACTGTGAGTCTTCCACTTGTCTCTATTCATACATAAATTATAGATATCAAAGTCTAGCTTTTCATGAAATCATTAAATTTAGATTATCAGATAGTTTATTAAAATTGAGCATTTCTAGCTACGTACAGACTATCATCTAGTCGAAGAAGTATTTTCATATCTCAAGCCCTCTTATTTGCTTTCATTTTATTTTGTACTGAAAATGAAAATGATTTTCTGCAAAATTGAGTTCAATTTTAGTATACTTCATGTATTCTAGTTGCGTGTCGACATGTTTTTGCTTTTAGCCAGCTCTCGATATACTATACTGTCTGTATATTGGGTTAGTCTGCGATTATGGTAACATGTAAGTTATCAATTGAAATATACAATATTAAATTGCCTTCTAGAACACCAGCTTTTTTCTATCAACAAATTTAGACGATTCCTAGAGCGTGTCACACTTTGTAGTAGTTTATTTTTTGATGGACTTTAGTATGTCATAAAAATTGTCCGTTTTAGACCATAAAGTTTAACCCCTTAGTTGATTGGGTTTTGCAGGTGGATCACATTGTTTATGCTTAGATTAAAATGATTAACTAAGAAATTCCCTGTAACTTGGGGCGAGAAGTAGCTTCAGTGCTATGAGAATAACCCTTGTTAGTTTGACCTTCAAAGGACAAACACATACAAAAATAGTTCAAACTGTTAACATATCTTTACGCTTGAATGTATATGCAACATAAATACAAAATTTTTGATCTTATATTTTACGATTTATTTCAATTTCTCATTTATCAAACCTAGCCCAGAGCCAAAATAAATTTGACAGCAAATAGAGGAAACACGACTTGTATATTTTACTTCAATTAAAGAGCCGTCAGCATGAGTTCTAGTCCAACATGGTATACAAGTAGCTTACAATCTAAACAGTTAATGCGACTTAATGCCTCGTGTGGCACAAATTTAGCTGTTTTTTTTATTTTATTTTATTTTAGTGCCAACTCATAAAGATTTCTATTACACAACCAGTTCAAATAATGTGCACATAAATCTGAGGCATTGCTTTCCGTTCTGGCGTTGATTTAGTTAAAATGTGGCCGCCTTTTAGGCGGCCCTGATTGCTTAATCATGTTGTGTGTGTGTGTGTGACGGAAATGGCTAAATTGAAAAACGCCACTGGAGCTGATGACCAGCAGTGAGCGGTACGAGCTCAAAATAGCTGGCAATAGGTCAGATGATGCCATGACAACAAAGCCTGCTGCTGCCACGTTTGTTGTCCCTGGCTCAGCTGTGCCAACAAATAATGCTTTCATAATACGACTGCTGGGTAGCCGTGGGTGGAACTTATATTGAGTAAGGCGCCAATAATGACGCCCGCCCACAAATGGAAGATGATGAATGAACAATATTGTTGCCTTCGGGTGCTGAAATCATGCCATTGTATTGCGGAGCACCGTCTGTCAGTTGGACCTGGAGTCGGAGTTGGAGTTGGAGCAGCATTTAAATGTTTGGCATTTCATTATCGTATTAATCAGTGGCCGTGTTGCCATTAACATAAAGTTGTCATTAACTAAAAGTAATTAATTTTCAGGCTACTCGCCTCTACATTTTGCGACAACTCTCGCAAATAACTTGGCACTTGAATTTATAACGTGCCCAGGCTTTTATTATAAGGGTCTATTAAGAGTTCAAGTTTTATGTGTTTAAGTTGCATCTGATATCGAATTTGAATAGGAAAACTTTGGGACAATGGAAGACAAATATGTCATAGCATAGAATGTTAAATTGAGATGAACAGAGATTTAGTTTATACATTAAATGCTATTATTCATATATATATGTATATCATTTGCAAGAAATGTTTTATTGAGAGAAATAAGGTTGGGCTCAAGGGTCGTAAAACGAAATATTGCTTTAAATTTAAGTCAATGAAATAAATCAAAATAATTTAATAAATGAAACAGCTCGAGGGTAACATGGCACACGCGTCACTTTAGCAAGTGGCCAAGTAACCAGGTAACGCAATTAACGCGCTAATCCTTAGCATGTGGCATATATATTATAACGGATGTATGTATGATGTGTCGCTCACCTGTCCACAGCAGACAGGTGGGCTGAGATAAGTTCGGTGTGGGCCACTCCCGCGAACTGTAATAGATACCAAACTCACACCGACAGCAATCTCTCTCTCTCTCTCTGTCTCTCTCTCTCCAGTTCATATTCGCTATTTCAGGCTGTCCATCAATCTTAGCTGGCCTTGAAGTTGCTTTCCTTTGAGTACTCCATGATTTGGTGCACGCGCCTTGGCTCAGATTGCTTTGATTCTTCAAGTAAATGCAACAAGCGAAATGTTGATGTTGCTGCAGGCCTTCTGCACCTGCATCTGTTGCCGCGTAATGAGCTCCTTGAAAACTTATCTTATTTCCGGGCCGAGGCACAGGCGTCCCTTTGAGTGTGTATCTAAAGATACCTGTGTTTGTCATTTCTTTTAACTAAATTAAATTTAGCTGTAGCTCTAGAACTTTATTAACTGAGCCGCATGTCAGCCCGTCTGCCCGTCTGCCAGTCTGCCAGTCTGCCCGTTTGCTAGTCTTCCCACCCACGCACTTCCACTTCATTCCTTCATTATCATCTGTTGGCATTTGATTATGTGCCACTTTGTGTGAGCCGAGACGAGTCGAGAGCGGAGCGTGACACGAACACTCACAGCTCAGCTAAACGTGACTAACACAACTGAAGTTCAGATTTCACCGTTAAGTTTGCTTTTCACTGAAGTCGAAATAGGAGCGCAGAGCACAAAATACCTGAGCACAAATAAGTGTGAAGTCGTTTTTAAGCAAAAATATAAGGTAAGCGTACACCTTGAGAAAATCTTTGGTATATTTTAAGTGACATTGATATTTGTAGTTTACTTAAGCAAACTATCATTCACTGTATGTTTACTTAAGCATAATTATGATAAGATATTAAAAAGCTAACAATTTCTTTTGATGAATAAGAGAAAAACGTAACATTTTTCCATAATTGGTCAAACCTTCCGGCAAGTTTTTCTTATGGAAATTCTCAGAATATTTATATGCCTG
The DNA here is from genome assembly GCA_035045365.1 of Drosophila leonis. NCBI lineage: Eukaryota > Metazoa > Arthropoda > Insecta > Diptera > Drosophilidae > Drosophila > Drosophila leonis. The sequence continues at coordinate 560,924 of JAWNPC010000307.1, read as the reverse complement.
GTTTTTGGATTAAAACTTAGAATATATTATATATATAGATACCTATAACTTAGCTAACATGTTATAGAATACAATTTCGTTATAATAATTTATTTGTATTATCATTCATGTGCCTCGTGACACGCTTCCATCGTAAGAAAGCCTGAAACTCAAACACATAGCCTCGAAGAGTCCGTTTAATTTTGCTTCTTGGTTAGTTTTTATCTCTGTTTTGCTGCTTTGGTCTGGGCGTTGGTGAATGCGGCTTTTGCAGCTCTGCTTTGCAAATTTTACTTGCTAATGCTTTTGATTACTTTTAATTACAATTTGGCTGCTAGGCGACGCTGACCAACGTTTGGACCCCTCCAAACTTTGGTTATGTTTATCAAACTTTTGTGCAGTCAGCTGTTACATGAGCTGTGTCTTCAAAACGCGTCGGAATATCTGCTTTCATTCCTTTTTTATTTATTTGGCTTTTTAACTTCTTGTTTTTTTTTCGGTGCTTTTCACAAGTTTGGCCATCAAGCGACTTAATTGGCGCTTAATGCATAAGTCTGCCATTTTCCCAATTCAATACTGTGGGTGGTGTGTGCGCATACCTTATTAACGCTGTGCATGTCCTTCACGCCAGCTTACAGCCAGTCAGAATTATCCGTGCCTGAAAGCATGCAACAGTATTTAACTGTATGCATTCAATATGCAAAATGGTTGCGACTGTGTGAAAGACAACGGCTGCCGCCAATTAATACAGAATATGCTATATATTCAACATACCATATGGCGCATGCTTTTTGGCTGTCACCTTAATAATTATAATATATTGAGCAGCACTAATGGCAATAGCTGCCGCTGGGCTCAGTAGCCCGCATTGCCGCATACTGTTGCCTTAAGCGTCCGCATGTGGCTAACCAATTAAATACACTATTTAAATATTATTAAACAATTATGATGCTTATAAGCGCTCTCGTGACATGTTTTCAGTTCAAACAGCCACATCTTCAACTATGTGAAAACTCACATGCCAACGAATATCTCTGAGTGTCAAGATAAGAACTATTCTTATAAGCTCTTTGTATACTCTACGGAAATGTGTGGCAACAGATGACATATGAAAATTGTCAAATAAATGACAACAATCAAGTGAATAAATATTATATTTTCCAGGTTTTTATTTTACTTATTTTTACGCATATTTTCAAAATTAAAGTAAAAGAAAAGAGCTTTCAAAACAATGCATAGCAGAAGCTTTTGTAAATATATAGCATAGATAATATAGATAACATATGTTGAATTTTTAGGAAAATGTTTGTTATATTTTTTAAAAAATTTCAAACTTCCACTAATTTAAATTATCATTTTCGTATTTTTATTGATTTAATATTACATTTCTACATTATTTCTTATTATTATTATTTCATATATCACAAATAATATTGATAATATATGTTGCATTTTTAGGAATAAATAATTCAACAAAAGTTTTTTTTTTATATTTATATAAAATTAAAAACTTGAACAAATTAAAATTATTCATTTTCGTATTTTAATTAATTAATTCAAATAAATTATGCACATAATCAATAATCGTTTCGTTTGCGCTCTTCAAACTTTATTTATTTAAATGCTAATCAAACACTTAATTAATTACATAATAATTATTAACACTATCGGCAAATAGAGTCAATATTGACAAACACTTTATGTGCGGCAGTGTATGAAAATATGCTGCAGAAATCACTTTGGGAATTTTTTGCGTTTCCCGTGAACAGAATTTTACACTGGCCAGCTAGACACGACAACAGCAACAATAAGAACAGCAGCAACATTAAGAATGCGACTCGTCTTTCTCATGAGTGCATAATTAAAATGATAGCAACTGGCGACGTCCCGTTTGGAGTTCGCGTTCTGTTTAATGATAATGCGAGAAGGGCGCCTCAGGTAGCAGGTAGGCACTGCAACGACAGAGAGAGACAGAGAGTGAATGTAGCCAGAGAGAGAGAGAGGTGAAAAACTGAGCCAGGCACCGATCGCATCGCTTCGCTCTCTCTTTTACTCTCTCTCTCTCTCTCAATGTTCAACCTGTTGCTTTCAATCGAGTGTTTCAATCGAGAGAGCGACGCTAAATCTCGGCATACGGTCGCAGCTCAGTCAACGAACGCGTCTCGAGCTAAGCGGACGTCGTCACGCAGTAGCGCTGTGTAACGGTACGTGGAAATGTATGTGTGTGTCTTAAGATAAAGATATAGAGAGAGAGAGAGAGGGAACGAGTGAATGCGTGTGCGCGTTGCCGGTTTAAGATTTATAAATTTCTACCTGTGCCCGCAGAAATTGTATATCTCATTGATATGATCCCCGATTCGACTGATATAAAAGGTATACAAGCACATAAGCTACAAAAGTATCTAACAGATACCACACGCCGCCTAAACGAATGCATGCCAAGCAGCAGCGAAAGACGCGACATTAACCTCTAAGCAACGAACACAAGCAAAACAAAAAAAAAAAACGAATTGAAGTTTTAAGATAAACGAAAGAATTTCTGTGTGCCAAGCAGAAGATAACAAAATTGGCAAAATAAATATTAAACTTTGCCAAAAATATTATTAACCCCACGAGGCGAGAGCTATAAAGCGCCCAACGAATACCACAGCGACCCCACGAGCTGCCGCAGCCACAAGATACAACAAAAGTATCTCAATAACAAAAGGTAAAATGGAACAGCTAGAGCAACGATTGCTCTACGTGCACAATTGCGCAATTATTATAGTTCTTTTTTTCGTAGTTGTTATTTTCCTATTCTTTTTTTTACCTTTACTTTACTTTTGTTTTATTTTCTCTACCTTATTTGCTGCACATACTTGGCAGCGAGCTGAGTGTTTGCTTAAAGAAATGCGCCATTCGGTTATGTTAACGGTTTGACTGTAAATTTAATTAAAGCTCCAATGCGAAGTTCGAGATACAAATATATCCAGTTGCAAACAAAGGCGCAACAGCGTCGCAGAAAGGCGTAGAAGCTAGCTGGCAGCCGCGTTTGCATTTGTAGCTTTCAACTGTGGAGCTGTGTAATCTGTGTATCTGTGTGTATTTTTGTCTTTGGCTGTTTGGCTTGTTGAAAGCGCATTACATACACAGCTCACGCATTTCACGAATGCACCCACTCCAGTGGAGCCTAGCGGAGCCCAATGGAGCCGAGGGAGCCGACGCGTTCGCATTTCTTTACGTTGTGTAGCTGAATGCGTATACCTTGTATATAATATGTATCTGCTTTAGGCGATTAATGTTGTTGTTGTTGTTGCAGTTGTTGTTGGTTGTTGCTTTTAACTTGACTGTGTTTGCTTTTTGCTTGTCGAACTTGGCATACCATAAATTCAGCTTAATTCTTATGCCGCACATCGACGCACGTTTCAAATGCTTTTTGTTTGTGTTTTTGCCGCCGACGCGGCTTGAAAACTTCTATACCCAATTCCAAATTGCAGTCGTTAGTCGCATATGCAAACCACATTTGATGGGTCCATCAACTTGAATGAATTTGCAATTTGGCGATTGAGATTCTTGTTGTTGTTGTTGTTGCTGTTGCTGTTGCTGTTGCTTTTATTCTTGGTACTGAGCTCACTGCGCTCAGCACAGTAGACAGAATAATAACAACATCAACAACAACAACATCAAACAAGACATGACTAATGGAGCGCTGCGTCAACAGCACCAGCAACAGCAACAGCAACAATCTGAACAACAACAAATGTTTCTGTTAAGTAAAGTATCTTGTAGGTGTGAGTGGCGTTTGAGCCAACAAAGCGTCCACATTTTTCATTTGTGAATGTCGTCGTTACTTTCTGTCTAAATAGCTCACAGATTGCCCTCACACATAGCTGCCATTTGTACGTATATGTACCTACTTTTGTATACATTTGTAGCTGTGGTGCGTCTCATATTGTGCGGCTCAAATTTAATTAGCATATCGCTGCACATTCGTAACTCTAGACCTTGGCTCGCAGCAAGGCGAAGAGACAGCAGTCGCTGAAGGTAGCTCTATTTACTTGAAGATCAATGACATGAGCTGAAAATCAGACCACATAATGTGATTTGGCGGGCGGTCTGAATACAATGTGAATTAACATTAAATATATATTTATTTGCATAAATTACAGATGATTTTGTATCTTTCTAATTTCGTTTAACTTCCCGCTAAGGTCGGAAATTTTTCGGAATTTCCTAAGTCTCTACAACTAATAGAAAATAAATCTCTTTCTCTATAATATTGGATTAATATAAGAATGAATTATTTGATGAAACATTTTACATTTTAAATAAAAATGATAAAAAAAGGAATATTTGATGAATAAAGAATAATTATTTTATAAGCAACTCATAAAATAATTTATTCTTTATTCATAAAATATTCCTCTTTTTATTGTAGAAGTTTTATTAATTGTATTTTATTTTTAAGCATGACTTAACCTATCGAGTTACAGAAGAGCTGGTACTGATCTGTGGATAATGAGCGCCTTGTTCTTATGGTACACACACTTTAAATCATTTCAATGGTCACTTTAGGCAAGTGTCATTATTCCGATGGTTCTTTGCAGTAAGGTAGTCAAATACGTTTAGTAGATAAGGCCAATACGTAGCTTATCAGATGAGCACAGTTTGTGGACTATATTTATGAGCACTACATTCAAATATTTGGGCATTATGTCATGACTGGCTCGCGTAAGCGTTTAGATAAGTGAGCGAGTAAGCATATATTTGAGTGCATTGACCATGGGCATCACGTACCATTTAAATGGGCCATAGGCCACAGGAGCGGCTCGTTTTAAAATGAACAAGTAGAAAGAAGAAAAAAACAAAAAAATTAACTGACAGTAGATGAGTTCATTAATCATTTATGCATATTCATGCAGCTGGACGCTTGCTGTTGTGGCTGGTGCTTCTGGCCACGCCCACGGGGATAGAGGAACGCCTTGTTGTTTTTGCTCGGTTAACACATTTATCATTATCATTTTCAGCAGCTTTCCTTTATTCTGAGTTATTTGCTTTTGCCCTGACGTTTTTCTATTTCCGTTAAATAAATAACTCGAGCTGGGTTCGCTTTTACTTTTCGCCAGCCAAATATGCGTATGCGTAATTTATTATAATTAAAGCATGAAGTACTGACAGTTATTAACTTTAATAACTGTTTTTCGCCCCTTTTTTTCGTTCAAGCTATATATATTTGCATTTTAATCAGATGATGAAAAAACAGCTGCCACAGCAACAGTTAGAAACCTAAGGTATTGCCAAAAAGACACTTCTAGCTGGTTGGGAGGGGCATCATGGCCAGTTAGTTAGAAATTGGACAGTTGGCAAAACCTCTAATCAAGCCAAATGCAAATTAGGTTAACTGTTATTTAACGACGGCACGAGAGAAGTCGAGAGCTACATCAAAAAGTCAACTGAGAACTCTGCGGAGAGATAAACGAGATGAGATACCACAATAAAACTCAAGCCGATGAAAGCTCAGCGAATGCGAAAGGCAATAAAGCAGAAATTCAAGCTACTAATGAAGTTGCTGCGAGCACTAAACGACATTTCTGTTGGACAGTGTAGGAAGTGTTAATGATAATGATGGGCACGTCTCAACATTGTCGCCTCTTGGTACATTAGCGCGTGTCATCGTGTGGGTGGCACTCAGTTGTTGTTGCTTTTTTTCCCCTCCAGCATTTGGCATTAGCATGCATTAGCATAATTTCCATAGTTGGATAGGGGTTATTTAATGCTCATTACTGGCAGAAATTATAGCCAATACATTTGATTAATTGAGAAATTATGAAATTGTACAAAAATGTTAATTACTTTTTGGTGTCGTTGTTTCTTTTGAACCAGAAGTGCAGATTTTCCTGACATGTGCAGAGCAGGGCGGAAAGTAAAATGATGGAATGATTACTTTGCAATTTTCACTCCAATTTCCCGAGTCGATTTTATACATTTTTGTTGTATAAAATTTTAATTATTGTAGACTACCAATAAATAATATTTAATATTTACAGAGTACACTAATTTTGAATTTTGTATAAATATGTTCAGGGTTTGTGTAAGCTAGTTAAATAAACAAAATAAATAATTCTGATTTAGGTAAAATTCATATTTCAAGCTCTCTGTATCTGCATTCATTCATGCTATTTACTCTGTATTCACTCAAGTAACCAACCAACCAACATAAATCAATTTAAAACAATTTCATTAACTGCTTTTGTATCAATTTATATAGAACTTTGACATATCAGCTGAACTTCTAACATGCCCACTTCGCTGGCAATTGTATTCGTATAATTGATTCTAAAGAACACAAACAGAAAATTATAGCTCTTTATAAATTATATCCGTTCTAGCCATAGATCGTGATTCCAAACATATGCAAACTGCAATTAAAGTCAAATTATCGCGCTGCCTTTTAAAAAACAAACCCGAATTGGTTAAATCGTATTAAAAATCGCAATTGAAATAATACAAAAACGTGGCTTAAAGCGGCGGCAGCTGTCAATAGCCGTCATTAGATGCCAACATTGTTTTTGTTGGCTGACAAACTCAAAAGCGCCAAAAGCGTTGGGAAACTCAACTCGAGAATGTGACGGAAAAATATCTGTAAATAAGCAGCGAAAAAACGAGGCTGATTTTAATCAGCCGATGCTTTTTGTTATTTTTCTCTCTTTTTGCTATCACAAGGGAAACCAAAAGGGGGGACAGGGTGCTTGGGAGCTGAGAGTTGACAGCGATGAATCAGAAGGCGGTCAGCGGAAACGCAGCTGTAGCCGCTTTTTCAATTGAGAACCGAGAATTGAGAATTCAGAATATTGTTTGAACTGTTTCTTGTTTTATTTTTATTTATTTTCGCACAGGCTGCGAAAAATTGTTACAGTTTTCAACTGAAACTCATATGTTTTATTGTTGCCATTGTTTATTGTTGTTGTTTTTGTTATTGTTCATGTTAAGCGTGGCATCAGCTGTGCTCAAGTGCTTGTTCGCCAAAGACATTGCTGCTGTCAGCTTTAGTGATTGCCCGCCTAACAAGCCATTCAATTTATTATTGTCCGCATAGCTTAATGGACCTTTAAAATGACACCAATCAATGTATTTCGTACCATAAATCAATATCACATATAGCAAAAACATCTATGCAATCTAAAATAGAGTGCTTACAACCATACGTATCTCTTATGGCAGTTTTATAATTAAAGAGCTAATAAGTCAGACGGTATACCTTTGTTTATAAGGGTAGCCATAACTGGTCTGCAGCGTTAGAACGTTTTCTCTTTAATAATTAAAATATCTCTCGTGTAACACGCCCTGTCTGTATTTCAGCTATTTATATACTTATATATGTGTGTAAGTATGAACTTAACATTCAGTGAATTTCTTGGCTTCGATCGATCTGTTAAGTTTGAGAGACAAGAATACATTTATATATTTATAGCCAACACTTAAAATTAATAAATGTTGTTGAAAATATTCAGTATACATATATTTTTATTACATTTAAAATGCTTATTTAATATCCATTGAAATTAGCTGCATGCAAAAAATGTCGAACTCTTAATGTTCTTAATCCCTTAAAAAGTTTTTCACTTAAAATTTTATCGAGATATTTATACACTGAATGACCCTGAAAGTGGATTAGCACGAGTTTATGCAAATGTAGTTCACAGGCAGAGGATAGCATCTCTGACCTCTTAATGTCTCGATACAATATGCAAATCATGCTGAGAATTATATAGTATATAGCTTACAAGTAGATAGGATAACTACTTTAACTAACAGCTACTTTATTCATCTCTTATTGATATCGACTTTCAGTTCATTATTATCTATACGAATTGATATTAGGATATGAGATTTTATAGATACGTGAATTTAATTAAATTGTTCTGCTCCGTCCCACCATATTGTCTTTGAGGTAAATAATAAAAAAATAATTATTTCTCAATAAAAATATCTTGCTTAATATACGAGATTCAACTGAAATTCAAGCTAGTCGCAAGAATTATTAAAATATTATTGTAATATTTCCATTTCATATATTGCAGTGTATTTGTGACTCATTATACTGTCTTGACTGTTCTCTTTACATTCTTAATTTTATTTATAACCATTGTCAAACTGGTTTTTGCCAACGACAGCCAACAAGCAACAACAATTCCATTGAACAATGAGCCGTTAGAGAGAGAGAGAGAGAGAGAGAGAGAGAGAGAGCGAGAGAGAGAGGGGTAATCTGTTGCGGCAGTAAAATTGGTGTTCAGTAGCTGCAGCCTGCATTTTGCCTGTTCGACTGTTGGCGGCTGATTTCATCTTTTGATAATTGCACGCAATTTTCACGCGGCGCCCACACTCACAACAAAAACTGGAAGCACTAAAATTACAATTGACTCGCGTTCAGGCATTGAGAGTTGGCTTTATATGGGGGTCTGCCTGCACTCGAGTGTGGGCTGGCCAAACAAAAAGCATAACAATCTGTTGGTCGCTTTTGGTTTTGGCTTTAGTGGCAGCCACTTTACAGTCAAGAAAGTAATTTTTATGTACATTGATTTCCTCTATGGCCACATTGAATTTTGTCTATGGCGTTGAATTTGTATGCATTGTGATGGCATTTTCCGTGTCAAGCATATGCGGACGGGGCATTTCCTTTTCCATTTCCCAGGCGTTTGCCCATTTTCCAGCGAGGCACTCGGGCAGACACACAGCACAGCAACAACAGCAACCCACTTCTCTAGCCTTTTATGGTTTTGTTCTCTCTCTCTCTCTTGTATTATTCTATGTCTTTGTCTGTCTCTTTCTCTGCTGACACATTGTTGCTGCATGTTGCCCTTTTTTGGTCTGACGTTGCTTTTGGCCCATAGTTGGGCTGGGCCAAGTCTCGGTTAGGGCCAGTTTGATGCTCTAATGATTGCTGAGACACGTTTCTCTAGTCCCGCACTGCAATTGTTTCAGTTTCCTTAGCTGACCAGCGAACTGCAGCCAAATTGACCCAATCACACAGCCTGGTAGCTTCATTTGCAATCGAGCACAGTTCATGCTCTGTGGAAAGGCAAAAATCTTATAAATGCTAAAAACTTTGCCAAAGGTGCAGCCACACACACACACACAAACAAGAGCCACTTGTAGCCCTGGTTCGCAATAAACTTGAAACAATAAAGTTAGCTAAGCCGTGGCAAGAAGTCGAACTCATCTCGGGGTGCTGAGTGCGAAAAGTTGCTCTGCTTTTATTTCATACTCTAAGTTATGCGCAGAGAAAGTTTATCAAGCCATCAAAAGCATAGTTGCCAAAATACAGCCAAAAAGTCGAGCAGAAGCTGGGCAAAAACCCATTTAGCTCTTTTCGCAGAGACAACATTCTGTGGCGAAATGCGTGCAAGGGCATGCGGGCTCGTTGCCTTTGCAAGCTGACCAAACTTAAAGTGAGATGAAGAGATAGAGAGGACTGAGCAAGATAGGGCACTCACTCGCTGAAAGTAAAAGTCCACTCGCACACACACACACATACCCATGCGCCAGGTACTTGGACTGCACTTAAATTTCAGCTGGGCTCCAACAAATAGTATTATTATAAATACGTTTTCCAGCTGCTGGAAACCGGTTCGCCTCGTCGTGGAACTTAACATGATGCTAAAAACAAAATACAACAGAAAGAAACAGAAATAAACCTGACCTGCTGCATTAACTGCAGTCAGGCAGAGTAAAAGTAAAGTAAACTTCATTTATGCATGCGGCCAGAGTAAGCCACAGCTGGGCAAACCAATCAAAATGCGTCAACATGCGGCTGCTGCTGCAATAATACCAGCAACTGCCACGCCCAGCTGCAACTACAACGGCAACTGTGTATCGCAGGACACTGAGATCACAGTAGATTAGCATATTTAAGCAGCTGATGGCCAGCTCTTGATGGACTGTGAACGATGTGACATCCTGTTTCCTCTTAATGCAAATGCAATCCTTCTGTTTCGCATGTATGTGTGTGCGTGTGTGTGTTTGTGTGTGTGTTAGTGTGTGGCTGCATAACGGCAAAACTCTGTATGGCTTCAAATAAGCTTCCACTGACTTTCATTTAACCTGCCTCATTCAGCATCTGAGCATGCCATTAGCTTTCCTAGAGCACAGAACTTCAGGAATTTCTATTGATCCAGCATTGGATGTCACTTATTGGTTTCCTCTGTCTCCCTGTGAGCCTGATACCTTTGAAAATGGTTGGAATAGCTGAACTGACCAATACACTCAATAGTAGCATACAAAAGAAAGCATTGAGCTTAAATTGACTTCAATTGAAGTTCCTTTCAAATGAAATTTTACAAATTACAATTGTTTTACGAAAAAGAAATTCATTTGTTTGCTTATCTACTATGATTTGATATCTTTGATTGATTAGCATTTAATTGAATTTTTAATCAGCTTTGAGGCCATTTTTATCTTGCCCTGAATTTACTTTTCATTTCAATATTTTTTATTTAAACAGAATTTTTATTAAATTTTACAAGAGTTTGTCTTTACGTCTTTGAATTAACTATTAAATAAGCTTTATCTTTTTTATATATATTTTTATTGTCTTTCAAAGAGAGTCATACTTGATTGCTTTTCATACTCAATTTATGGTAGATAAATTAATGTAAAATGTAGCTTCAGTTTCAACAACGCTTCCATAGTTATCGTTTATATTTAGTTCTATCTGATTGCTAACGGCTTGTTAAGTGCTGCCCTGTCATCAGCAACATTATCATCATTATTATCTTGGCCATCTTTTCCATGACTGTTGCAGGCTGCTGGTCAGACCATTAGTCAATGTCTCCGTGGACGTCCGGCCAAGGGGCACAGGAGCAAATGCCACTGACTGAGCGTGCTTCATGTTTGATGCTGGCTGTTGCTCCGGTGTTAAAGATAACCTTTCCATTTTATAACTGTCAGCGGCGCAATGAATGCGATTTGCTGTCATGGCTCTTTCTGTTTCTGCTTCAATTGCCGCGCGTAGTTTGTAGTTTTGTAATTACGCATTTTGTTTTGTTGCTGCAGTTTTCACAAAGTGTCAACGCATATCAAGCCACAAAAGTTTGAAATGAAAAAATGTTAATTTGTTGCCATTGCAGTTGCTGTTGCTGCATGTGGCATGTCGCTGTTGGCATTCACTTTTTGTTGACTATTTGCAGTTCCGCTGCCAATGCACAGCTGCAGCTGTGTCTCTGTGAATTGGATGCGTCTGGCATTACATGATACTCATTATCGTAGAGTTGGTTAAACATTTTACCTGCAAATAGAGAGAAGGAAAGTTGTTGTCTGTCCCTACCATGATACAGCATAAAAAACGCATTCGAACTACACGAAGCCCCTTGTTGATTTCATTAATTGTTATAATATCCAGCTACTTACTGCCACGGCAGCTTAGCATTAATCAATTAGCCAAGTCATGGTAACTAGGGTCCATTAATGGGCAAAACTGTAGAAAATGGTTTGCTCTGCTGTAACACGCGTTCACATTATGCTTTTCAGCTTAAGATAAGATAGATTAGTTACAGCTAAGAGCTGATTTTATGAAATTCATATCTTGCGACTAATATAAGTCTAAATATCTTATACAATAATGATTTACAACTTTTATATACATTGACTTGATTTTGAATACAGCCTCTCCAACTATGCTTAACTTCCGAATGCCTCTTAGATTTCCACTATGAAAATGTGAAAATTTATAATAAATATTCTGATTTTATCACAAATAAATTGTTAATTTCCCATTTCTCTCAGATTTTCATTTACTGCATTTCTCTTAAAGATTTCTACATTTTTCATTTTCCAACATTTGATAAAAACTTAAGAATTTCATTTCCTCAAAGGTCAAAGTCAAAGTTATTCATATTTCATGCCCCGAGCGAAAATTGAAGCAATATTCCATTATGCTAGATGGCAATTGTGGTCATAACACACAGCTTTTTAGTATAAATAAATAGTACTTTGTATTTATTCACATTTCAAAGTGCAATTTGCCAGCCTCTGCAGATTATATTTCCAGTAGGAACATGTTTGCCTTGTGCCGCCGGGTGGTTTCGGTATCACAGGAGACGAATCGATATTTGATAAATAAATATGAAGAAAAAAAAAGAAGCAAATACTTTGACAACATGGAAAAGTTTTAACTGCTTATGACATTCGAAACGAACGGCAAGTGCAAGGTCTTAGTGCAATTTTTATCTACATATAAACATTTCCACAAAACTCAAGGTCAAAGTTTAAGAACTACAAATATTTGTACAAATACTTGGAAATATGCAATAATATTTTAAATTAATCTTCGAATTTTTGGACAGCGCTGTTTTGGACACAGGCGCAGCTGACGCATGAATTTAATTAAATCGCGGTTATAAATAACGCGAGGGCAGAGCGAACTGTGCCAGCCAAATTGAATTATATAATTAGGTATTGACCTCAAGCATGGCAGGAGCATAAACAGCCAGGCCAGCTATTGGCCCAGCTCGATCGTTCAAAACCTCAGATAAATACAAGTTCGAGATGGCCTATATATGTATATATATATATATAATATACAATATATATATATTATATATATATATATATTTATATATACATATTCATATTTATTCTTGTGGTATCAGAGCGCTTACACGCTTAATCGAATTTGGCGAGAGTTTCCTTCGGTTTCCATTAGCCGCTGGTAATGGATGATTTTCCAATTACCGGCCTGCCAGTTTTTCGTCAAGCCAACAGGGCGTATGCGTGTTGTCGACCCAATCGCACGCACATTCGTCATACGCAGCGTAGTACGCGGCGTGCGTGCGCGTGGGTGTGTGTGTGCGTGGAGGGTGTATGTGTACGGCACACAAAATGCAAATTGACGATGATTGCCTGGGATTTTCTTGTGGTTGTGTGGTTTTGACAAATTGCCCGCTTTCTCCGTTTGTCATTGTTGAAGATGCTGCTAAACAGAGTTCGGGCATTCGCAATGGTTACACTTACGTTTTTATTGAAGTGTGTGTGCGCATGTGTGTGGGCGTACTTGTGTATTCGTTTACTCTGTCTGCCTGTGTCTGTGTGTGCATGTTGTTTTTGAGTTGCCGTCGTTAAACATTCTTGCCAGCAGCATCAATTCGAAATGGCCAAATGCCGCAAATATGAAAAGCTGCTGCTGCCACAAACTCTGCACATTGTATCTAGCTATAGGGCCACTTGTGGCCAACTGTGCTGAGTGTTGCCTGGGGCAGCCAACAGAGCGTTTCGTATACACTGAGCTATAACCGTTTGTCGACGAGAGCCTCCTTACCCCCCCAGGCTGCTGTGCCATGCCGTCCATAAGAAGTTGAGCTTCGTTTCGTATGAAACGGAGCACAGCCGTATTCAAGCCAATCAACTGTTGACCGATCGACTATTTTAAACATCTAAATTATTCTACCTTCTTCGGAATATGAGAATATTAACGTTTAGAAAAAAGTAATAACATATAAGTATAGTTCTACTTTGTGATTCTTATGAATTCAAGTGAGACTAAGAAGTTTTCGTTTAATTATATAGTATGTATGTATGTGTGTATGTCTACTTGTATAATATATATAGTTAAAATGTAGATTTATACATAGTAGGTATTTTATGCACAAATAGAGCAACACATGTATAGATATTGGGCTGATAATATTATAAAATTAATATATAATTATTAAGCTGAAGAATTATTATTTATTATTAAATTTATAGTTTTTATTTTGATGTTAATGAATTTTAATTAAATATCAAGAGTTTTTTTAGCTGCAAAATGAGTAAATTATTAATTGATAGTTTGCATGTATAATTTATAAAAAAAAGTAATTATTGTAAAAGCCACATAAAAATAAGTACATATGGATATGAATGTAATTAAGCTGTAATAAAATTGTTTAAAATATGTATATGCCAACATCGGCTGGCACTTAGCTAGATACTGACACGGCCAGCCCTGCGTTTCGCTGCACATAATTTTCTACTCAAATGCAGCTGTTGATTGACACATGGCTGAAATTGAATTAAGTTTTCGCTATAAACTTTATGGCCCAGCCGAACTGGAGACATAAAACAAAAATGGCAAACGCCTCGCTACAACTCAGCGAACTGGCACACACATCGGCCAGCCGGCAGTGCTAACGGTAGACCTCGATATATATGACTGTACATATATATGGTATGTATTTTGAGTAGCTGTGCCCACCCACGCATCTATCGATGCTGACGAAGTTGCCTTTCAGCTGAGATGGAATTTCGAATAGGCAAAGAGATTTTTTATCCGTCAAACAGCTCTGCGACTTGGATCTGCATTAGGTTAATGTTTTCGTCAGAAATTGATCGGTTTTCGCTGATTGGTGATTTAATTAGTGGCACCTTATTAGCAGCTTACTTTCTAGATTAATCTAATGAGCACTTTCACGACTGTCAATGGGGGTCTTCACTCGTATACAGCTCTGTAATATCAATTTGTGGAACATTTTCGGTTAGCGTGAAAAGCGTGAAAATGTTAACGCAATTGCTCAAAGTAGACTGGGTCATAAATTTTCGGGACATTACATAATTAAATGTCTTATTGTAGGTGGAGGTAGGTAGGTGCTGGACGGCAAAGGCTCGAGCTGAGTTAGCGTGTGCGCTGCGCTGCCTTCAATTACTTAAAATTCTGAAGTGCAGCTGTAATTGAACATTGTCACGCTTGCCACAGGAAGTGGCAACGGGAATGCTAACTGACCAGGCAACGGCACTCGTTGGCATGGCCTAGCATGGCCAAAAAATAAAATAATTATAAATAATAGTGTTGTTGTTGTTGTTGTTTGTTGTTGTAAGCATATGCTGAACAGTTATAGCCATGGCGCGCGCGACAGTGCCGGCAATAAGTCAACAACCTTTTTGGCCAACTCGCCAATTTACGCACGTACAATTTGTCGCTGGCGTCGTCTACCTCCCCTTCGGGGCACATTCGTCAGTGTTGCTTTGGTGGCTTGATTTGTGGGCCGTCTACACTTGGGTCAAGCAATACGAAATGAAAACTTTTAGGTGCGATTTTTTTTTTGCCGGCCACCTCCTAGACACCTCTTTCTCTCTCTCCTCTTTTTCCAGTTAGTCAAGCAGCCACGCCTTGGCGATTTGCTGCACACGCCACCCATTAATTTATATTGTAATAATTTTGCTCTTTCAGTGCAGTCAGCGAGTCAAATTTTCCGATGCTTTCGTCTGGAAAATGCGAGAGGGTCCAGTGGTTAGCTCAACAGAAAGTTACTGACTTCACTCCGAGTATAAATTGTAATTTTGTTACGATTTTGGCTTTTGACTTTTTCTCTAACTTTTATTATTTATATATATATATATATATATATATATATATATATATATATATATATATATATATATATATATATATACATTTTTTTATTTTTTTTTTTTTGTATCATGTTTCTTTATGCTCTTTGGCATCTATTTGGGCTAAGCCCTTCTAATGTAACCATAACTTTTGCCAAAAAAAGAGCACAAATTTACGTGACTTTCATCTCAATGACAATCGCTTAGCGTGGAGCAGCATCTACGTCCAAGTCCAAGTCCAAGTCCGAGTCGAAGTCCTTTTTTGTTGGTCCCGACAGCTATTTGATTTCCACGCCCTTTCAATTTGAATATTAACACACAGCGAGAGATATTGTTAAAGTGTTGCCTCCGAGGGTTTTGCTTAGATATTAGATAGAGACACTGAAGTGAACAAATTTTCAAAGTTTAGTTTATTTATTTCCCAGCTTTTTCGTTTGTGGCCCCAGGGACTTTTGACCAGCACGTGTGCGTGTATATATATCTTCGAAAATTCCAATATATCTACATGTATATGTATGTATTATGTGCATATATTTTTGGTTTTTATTTCTTTTGAAATATTCAGAGGCATACTCATACGCGTTTCTACCTGGTATTGATTTTATTTAGTTTGCATGCGGGATTTATGAAATATTCATATCAAAATTTGGCTAGAAACATGTGTTTTTCTAACACATGCGCACACCCCCACTCACCTACCCCATTATATGCTTACATACATGCTTGCGGGGGTGCATAAAATATTATAGCAGGCATTCCCACCGGGGTGACCAGGTCAGTGACTGTCGCTGTGGCTGGTGATTTAATGTAGTACAGTGCCCATTGAATGTAAATTACCCCAAAACGTCAAATTGATATTTCAATTCAATAGAAATATAGCAATTTGCATAGCTTGACATTCGATGTCTTTACATTAGGGCGGGCAATGCTGATTAATGGCCAATGGCCCAGAAAGGCTAAGCAATTTTCCTGATTGATGGCCTCTTTATATTTGACCTAATAAGCGGTCCAATAGCACTGCTTGTAAAACTTTGTAAAATATATGTATTACATTCATTTCAAGACCCAAAACTGTCAACTTTCATGTATCTAATGGCTCTAGGGTACAAATAAAGACGGCGCAAATTTAAGGCAATGCCAATTTAGAATTTAGAACAATGGAAATGTCTTTGGCACCTTGATCCAAGACCTATAAGAATTTCGCTATGACAACAAATGTCTGTCAATAGTTGTCAGTCTTGTCCATAACTTGAAGTCAGCCGTGTTTGTTGGCCAATTAAAACAGCAAAATGATAATAAAAACAAACTAAAAATGCTAAACACGGGAGACCGCACTCTAAATACTCTTGCATTAGCAAAGAATTTGTAGAAAAAATAAGTTGCTGAGTTGCTAAGCATATACAAATTTTTTAGATTTTAAAATTATAATTAATGAGAATTAGAAAAATTTAAAGTAAGTTAACCTGTTTAAAAATTATCCAATTTATTTATTTATTACTTTGATAGCTAAATAAATAAGTTTTCTGCAATCTATAAAGCTTCAATCTGATAGACTAGTCTACATCGTATTCGACAGATACATACTCGTATATCCTTATCCAGTCGACTGCTGATAGTGTCTGTAAAAGCGCAGGGACCTTTTATAAAACTCGTTGCAAGCACCAAGCATTTTGTTCACTCTACAAAAAGGGCGCGCGCAAAGCCAAGCAAATAAATAAACAAGCCAATGAGCGGACGGCTGGATAAATGGACGAATGGACAAACTGTTGAAACGGCCAAGCTAAACAATGCCTCAGCAATCAAAGCACAAGAACAACAACAACAACAACAGCGACAATTGTGGCAATCATGGCTTCAATGACAACCCTGACAAGCAGTGCAATGTCGATTAACTGTTATTTAGTCAGCGCTTAAAATGGCTGCCAAGCCATTTCCGCTGCGCGCTCGCCAACTGCCAATGAAGTTTGCCCGGCCCCTCACAGCTCTGTTGTTGATGTTGTTGCTGTTCATCGTTGAGCGCACAGCAAAGTACATGAAAGTACAAATTGACGATTTGTTTGATTTTGGCGCCAAAGGTAAAAATCTGTGCGGCAAGCGGGCGGCGTCTTGTTGGGCTATAATTTAACGCACGAATGGCTCAGCTAAGAGCTGTAAAAAAAAGACATAACAGAAACACTCTTGAGCCCCAAATAAATGCCAACCCTTAGAAGCCCTTAATACAAAGTTGTCTCCCCCTTTGTTGTTGCTGTTGCCGAAGCTGCGCTTTATTCAATTTGCTTTGCTAGCCGTTGTCCCTTTGGGGGTTTGCTATGGCTCGACTTAGCTGTGTGGGCCAACGTTTATTAAGTAATAAATGCTTTGCAATTCTTAAGGCTTAGCCCAGTGGATTTATTTTCGTGTCCCAGGCTAGCACAACAATTCGGCCCCAACTTTGAGAAGAGTAACAGGTGTTGCTGCCGAGACTGCTGCTGCGGCTGACCTGTTTGGTTAACAGCAACAAATGACACAATTTTCTAGCTGCCACTTTAGTTAGCAACGCTTTGGCAAGTGTCAGAATTGTGAGAAATATAACAACCTTGTGGCAAGCAGCAAACATAAGGCACCAGGCAGCAGGCAGCACACAACAGGCACCAGGCTCCTCATTGTGGCGTATTTCATGTGTTGTGTGGAGCATTGCGGCAGCTGTCTCTGTTACTTTATTATCTGTATATGGCGGTCATATTTCATTGCCATCTCTTTCAGCCGGAGGCACGTGAAACAATGTGCAAATGGCAATCTTTAGCGTTTTACGTAGTGCCCACAAAAATATTTATGCCCACCAGTTGAGAGTCAATTTGGATTTTATGGGTTCGAGTTGTTGTTTTTGAAAGTATGTCAAATTGTGGCTTAATTATGCATGTATCTGTGCAACAGTCAGCCAATTGCTATGCATCTGACTTTGTGTGCATGCAGCCCATGGCACACCTGGCGTATGCGTAATGGGGCTCATGCATATTACGCATACGCCGCCGGTGCCGCACTACAGTTGGAAATACAATGGAAAAACAAGAACTCTACTAAATTGAATTCCATCAGGCCATGCTTGCTGGCAAAATAAAAAAATAGAACTGAAATTAATTTCTGGTATCGATTGACAGGATGTGGTTCAATTATAGTTATAATAATAACTGCCACAGTTGAGATTCAAAAAGTTCCACACATTCATACGCTTTGCATTAATAATATACTATTATCTTTTGCTTTGGCTTTTTGTGTTACACAAGCCTGTTAGGCTACAAATGCCGCATGCCACATGCCACATGCCACATGCCACATGCTACATGACACATTGGCAACAATTAGGCACGGCAGTCATAAGCTAAGCTAATAGTTGCCAGACAGCATAAACTAAATGCCAACGATATTCATTTACGCAAAACGGGGAAGTTAATGGGAAGCTTTGCATATGCGTAACCCAAAGGACAACGCCAATCCCTTGTGGCAGGCAGACCCATCTAATGGTGACTCGAACAGTTGGTAATAATTATGCAAATGTCCGACGAGCAGCCGCAACGCAACCCTTGTCAAGTTGCTCGCAGCGTTTATCATTGTCGAATCGAAGTTTGATTGTGGCCAACAAGGCGCAACACACAAACATAAACACCCACACACACGCACGCAGGCGTAAATGTGTATTTAGGCTGTTTATTGTTGCTCTTGACATAAAGTTTATACTTAATTTAATTTAGCTCGCACTCTGTGAGCATGCACCGGAAACTCATTTTTGTTTTTGTCGCTTAACAACCATGCGAAAGTGCACAACAACTCGGCTGCTAAAAGGGCTCTTTGCCCGGCCACATGCAAATTTAAAATTAATTAAAACTAATAATGTATTTGATGTGTGCAAACTGTGTGCCACCGTCCTGTTGGCCGCTTCCGGTGTGCGAACCACCAACTTTGGCTAAATTTAAATTAAAGAGCCAAAGCAGCACAGTTCTCAGTGCTAACCATGGCAACGGGGCGCGTTCTTGACGAAGCCTTTGTAAAAGTTTGTGTCTGAAACGGAAAGAAATGGGAGACCCTTGAAACCAATGCGCTGGTCACAGCGGCTGTTAGAATGGTGACACGCCAGCGAAACAGATAAGAGTATTGTAACTAGATTCAAGTCGACTACCAGATGCTCTATTTATATCATTGATTGGAAGTAAAACGCTTCTGGAAGATATCTAATTATCCAGCTATCTTTTATAGACTCTATAAATAGAAAATATATAAATTATTTATAGAATATTTATCCAATTTTTATGTAAGATTCACGCACTTTGCCTTTTATCATCCCTTGCTCTTACAAACAAGTTTATTATTTATGCAGCGTGTTTAATTCAACTCATATTCCGTTTTAGTTGCAAAATATTCTCAAATATTCTAAGCTCTGTCCTTGCCACAGCTTTCGGACAGCGTGCCACGGACGGCCCTCGACAAATCATATTTAGCATGGTAATTATTTATCTGTATACGCCCTGCGCAGGACACATTTCAACACTACAGCAGCCCCGGCTAACAGCTCCGCTTGGCATCATTAAAATCATAAATCTAATGGACAAGCAGCTGGCAACTCCAGCTGTATATATATTGCTTGAATTATGGTCGTTCGTATTTTTATTTTTCTTTATTTATTTTTTTTGTGCTTCAAGATTTTCTTCTCTTAAATATTTGGTGACTGTTGACAGTTTGTCTGCTGGCAGGAAATGTTTTAAATATTAACGTAATTCTGTTGATCCGTTTGGTATGAAGAGAATGTTTAAGCATAGGTCAGCTCAGGCTAAAAAATTAAACAAAAGAAAAACTTGTATATATTTTATCGAGTTACCCAGGAACAAGTTTAATCTTAAGTGAATTTAAGTAGCTTAGTTCAATCAAGTTAAGTTTTAGGTTCTTCATTCCACTTCAAGAGTTAAAAAAAAAACCTTGTTGTTATATTAGCCAGCTAATAGGCATTTGTTTATTTGAGTAGTTCGATTCATGTGCAGTCAAAGTCAACTTATTAAAATGTGCCAACTACAAATGCGAAATGGAATCTACGGCATCTAAGCCGATTTATTGCACAAATCGGATTTAATACAGAAGATGAAGTTATCTATAAGTGAAGCTTACAGAGAAAATCCCCAATTAAGTAGCATACATTTGTCTTGATTCAATTTAATGAATGAATACGCATCAAATTAAACTCAGTTTTGCTTGCAACAGCCTTCAAATTCCACTTGGTACACAATTTTCAACTCTAATTAGCTTGAACTGGAAACGCACAACATCAAAGCGTGCAACAATTTGTTGCTTGTTGCTGCCGTTCCTGCCGTTGCTGCTCCTTGTGGTTGTGGTTGCCACACAGGTATTCGATTAAGCCTAACAGTTGCACAGTCAAGGCCAACTGATAAGCATCGGCTTAATTAGTTGGGTTATTTGCATAGCCCATGGCGTACAATCAAAAACATGCGTTCAGCTATTTATTTAGGCCGAGCTCAAGAGCCGAAAACACCCACACATTTAGTTATTAAAAAAAATAAAAATGTAATAAACGCGTGACCGAACTCCCAGGCCCGCCCATCAAGCTGGGTGAAAATTTATGAATATTAAGCTTAGCACTCTTTGGTCAGCTATTGTTTGATGTTTGTTGGCTAAAAGGAGCCGGCTTAATGGCTTATTATGATTATTAATTCATAGAGCGATGGCAATTACAACGTTACTCAACTATTGCAGGCGACAAGCCAGCCTAAAGTTCAACATTAGCAGCAGCAGCTGCGTGGCATACAACATGACGTCGTCTGTTGCCTCCACCAATAAAACATGCCAAAAGAGCCGCAGAATGTAGGCGCCATCTATGTGTTTGTGTGGGTGAGAGTGTGGGGGGGTGTGTGTGAGTGTGGGGGGTGTGTGTGAGTGTGGGGGTGTATGTGTGTGTCTCTGTGGTTTGAGCAGGTGTGCGCACTATGATTGCCCCTAGAAGCATGCAACATGCTTTAACTCAGCAAAAGCCGCTTGCCACTCGACTGGGACTTGCGGTGGCGCACGCTAGTATGTTTATATATATGTGTGTGTGTTTGGGTATATGTATACATTTTTGTGGTTCTGGTTGCTTGACGTTTGTTGATTTTGTAGTACTAATAAAATACACGCGCCCAGCGCCAGAGCCAGAGCCAGCGCCAACGCCTGAATGCAGATAAAAAATATAATTAAAAATTGTTGCTGCTGCTGTGTGTTGCTGTTGCTGCTATGTGTTGCTGCATAATTTGCACAAGGGCAGAAAATGCTGTTTGGCTTTTTATGCTCACTGCGTGACTGCTACGCTGATACATGTATTAACAATATACCACATATGCTGTGGTTATTCTCCCACTCACTCTCACTCCTTTCTTTCACTTTGTGTGTGTGTGTGTTTTATGACTTTGCTATAAAGCTAATACAAAATTTTGGTTTGGTTTTGCATGTTGAAAGCGTCCTTCGCATTGCGTTGCCTATAACTAACTTAAGATGGGGTTCACACTGAAAACTAGCTGCAGCTGACATTTGGGCATTGGATTTAATTAATTTTGTTTTCATATGTAATTTTTTTTCCTTTTTAATAGCCTTGCTATAATTACATAACCCTGTGAAACTTTATTGTTTTGCGTTGCTATGAAGCTCAACTTTTATTTTAAATAAAATTAAACACTACTATTTACTTTAGCAACGATTTAGCTGTACGGATTATACCGTGTGTTAGTAGAAAAATGGGTAGCTTGAAAGGTGGCTTGAACTGATGCTGCTGCTGTTTATGTTGTTAGGAATCCTATATTAGTTTTCTACCTAGATCTCTATGATAAACATTTTGTGCTCACGTCAATTACAATATCAAATATTTAAATGACAATAACATGAGCAGTTTCTAGACTCCAGTTTTGAAGGTTTCATTCCCAGAATGGTATGTTTATATAAAGCAAGGGTTGTCAGAAAAAGATAATAATAATCCATGATTCTGTTTCATGCGCTGTTCATTTCAAGACCACGACTCAATACTCAATACTCATTTAGCTTTGTTGCACTTAAATCAATGTAATGGACATTTAATCGGCATTTGCATTTCGCTCCAACGAATGGAATTTCTTACAATTTTAACACACATTTAATTGCCTGACTAAACCAGCACAGCACAACAATAAACCATTTACTAAATTGCGTAATTTGTTTTATCTAAATTATCAACTGTGCCTAACTACTTAATACTCGTATTCATCATTTTTTTGCATTGGAAAACCATATTTAAAATCCGTTACAAAATTTGATAAACTTTTACATTTTTATCGACTAATAACAAACTATTTGTGTGTTCTTTTTTCTTTGTCTCTTTTCATCAATAACCACTTTTGTGCTGTTGTTTTCATACTCACACACAACAATCACATGCCCACTCACGCACACACACCCACACCCACACACACACACACACATACATATAAACACCATATGTGCTGTCAACTTTTTGCTATTGCTCTGTCGCTCGTTCTATTCAACCACCACTAACAACACCACCACCACCACCACTACCACCGCAACCACTTGTGACATAATGTTATTTAACCCATTTTGTAATGTGTTTTTAATTCTTCAACTAACTTTTAACTAACAATTTAACTAAAATAACGTTTGTGCGTAATTTTGTTATGTCCCGTTCCGTGGCCCGCAACCAAACCACAATTACAACAACAAACATTACCAACAAACCCGAACATACCATTAACAACAACAACAACAACACCATCATTATGAACAACACCAACAACAATAACAGGCTTTTGCGCGCTGAATTGTATGCGCTGAGGTGCAAGGTCGTTGGTGGAGCAGAAGCGCAGTCACAGCCAATGCCACTCGATGCCACACAACAACAACAACAAGAACTAGACCCTAACCAACAACAGCAAACAATGCTAGAACAACAACAACAACAGCTTGAACACAACAACCACAAAAATCTACACAACGACTCGAGTCGCCACTGTGCCCGCTGCACCACCGAACTGGGCCGCATCACCAACCGCGGCGCTCCCTGTCGCGTCTGCAAGCTGCGCGTGTGCAAAGCCTGTCGAGTCCATCACGCATTGGACTGGGTGTGCGTTGTGTGCCACAAGCAACTGTAAGTCTCTCTCTCTCTCACTCACTCTCTTTCTTTCTCTTTCTGCCTTTCTCTCTCTCTCGCTCTCTCTCTCTCTCTCTCTGTTTGCCTCTCTCGATGTCTCTATATAAGTCTCACACTCATGTAAACTAAATACTCTAAACTCTATGTTCCACACACGCACACTAACTAACAATATTATATATACATATATGTGGTATCTGTGTGAGTATGTATTTGCATATGTCTGTGTGTGTCTGTCTGATACGCCTAGAGGCTTACCTCTTGACTTTGATAATTTGAGGTTTAAAAATATATACATATATCTGTCTAAATATCATGATTAACACTTATGTTGCATATGCCCAGAAAGCTATGCTATGTAAAATTATGTGAATATACTTGTATAATTGAATATTTGTATAAAATGTCCTGTTTGAAAATGTATGTTGCTTTCTGTTATATGAAATAAGTAATAAATAATTATTTATATAATCTATAAAAAATAATAATAATATATGGCATATATGTCAGAAAAAGTCAAAGATAATCCCCATTACAGGGTATACACCATCAAGTGTCTGTACCCAGGGGTATTCTGACTTGTTTGTTTTCGTTGCAAATACGTGAAGCTAACTGTGAAGTTTCATTGTTGCAATCGAATTGTGTGCGGTTCACTTTGAAACTGCCACACGATGCGTACAGAAATAAAATTCCATAAAATGGCTTTGCATGCGGACACCCAAGCTGCCAAAAGGTTCACCGATAACCCCACTCACTGACAGCTGCTGATGCGATGCATAATTTATGAGGCGACATTTTGTGACATTTCAGCTGTATTTTCGGCTGCTCTTGTTGCAACTCGAAAACTGCTGTGTGTGTGTGTAATTGTGTGAAGGTCTGCGTATTGCTTTCATTTGCTTTCATTTTATACGTTTCGATTGCCTTGCATTTTTGATCACTTTGTAATCAAATGCGACAGTTAGAATGCTTTTGTTCTACGTAGAGCTCACAACAAAATTTGATATTCAATTTTCATTTGGTTGTATGGCTGCAGTTGCACAAGGTACATCAATGTTGCAACTGTCGTCTGCTGCAACAAATGGACTTTACTTTGTTGCATCTATTTTTAATTTTCAATTTTAAATTCTTGCCTTGACAACCCAGCAAACAAACAAAAGATCTTAAGCTTGTCAATTAGCATTACAAAATAATTAGGAAAATATATTCAAACGAATTCAAGGTCAATGTTCATGAAAAACTAGTGCAGAGATGACACAACAAACTAAAAATTAAAGAATTGTAAGATTTTAGTAACAAATAATGTCAGTAAATATATAAAAAGCTAAATATACTTATGTCTATAAAATATCACTTATATCCGAAATTTTGTTTATAGAAAAATTCTATTATTTCATTCAGAAAAAAAAAATCTTCTTGTGGAGCAGAGCTAAACTACATTCTTTCATTTCCAACTTAAATGCCTAAGGTATTTGCAGTTTGAGTAATTTATTTCATTTGAAAACTGTAAAAGCTTAAACAACAAAAAAATGCGTATGTAAATTTCTAGGTAAAAGTAATTTTCAATTGAAATTTAATATAATTTAATATAGTAAGTAGTCTTAATTGAATCAAAACAAATAACATTGAGTATGCCAGCTAAATTGGTTGTAAATAAAATTATTCAATTAGGTGCTCCTCTTTTTGTTGACGCTAAAATATGAATTTTAATAAATAATGCAAACTGTTGTTGACATTGATAATTTCTGAAAAAGCAATATTTTTAAACTGAAATGCCTTGAGGGCGATATAATTAATTTGGTATATTCAAGACCAACAGTAATTTCAAATATTGAAAATATTAGATTTGTGGGCGACATTAAATGATGATTAGTTTCGCATCGCTTTAGTAAAGTTTTGCTACATAATATATAAACAATATTACACAAACGCCCTGGTGCGCAGAGTTCAACACTTGTTAACTAAGAAAAAAAAAACAATTGTAATGTAGAAGTAAGTGTTGAAGTCTTTGCGAGTTGGTGATGATGCTGGCAAACGACCCACACGCTCCCAGAGTTCAGTGTTAATTGCCAAGCCCCGAAAAAAGTCGTTAAAGCAACAGCAAAATAAACAAGGCCAGACGCAAGACTCTGAACTAATTAAATGTTGGCCAACGCAGTAAGAGCAGCAGCATCAGCATCAGCTGCAGGGCAACTAGTATGTAAATTTTTGGAGCTCTGCTCCGTGCTGAGAATTCGCCAAGATGCTGGCAACGCCCACAGGTGTCAGCCAGATTGACGCCTCCCAAATGGCAACCAGCTGTCAACGCAGCCAGCAATTGCAGCTGCTGTGTGCCGAGATGTGCACCACGCCCCCGTTTGCTAAGACGAAGGCGTTGCCCAGGCACACATATCGCATGCTTTAATATTGTATATACGTGCTTATACAATATAAAAATATATATATTGATAGCTCTGGCTCTGTCAGAGGTTGCGTCTTTGATTGGAATTTGTTCATAAAGTCTGAAAAGAAAAACGCCTGACAGTCTCCGAGTGGCTGCGCCCTCAGCGGAGACGCCTCCAGAGCAGTCACCCGCCTTGTATAGTCATTACGGTGTTGCGTCATGTTGGTGTCTTGTTCAATGTTATACCCTATACTCAACTACAATATAGGGTATAGCAGTAGCTCAGAGCAGCAGGAAATTTTATCCGATTCGTTAAAGGTATCAATTCAATCAAGCTTTGATCGTCTGTCCATCCTGAAATTTTGTATGTTTATTCTACTCCTCATTCATGCCCCACATTCTAGTAAATAAAAGCAAAACTGAACTAGGGTATTTAAAAGTCAGGCACTCCTTTTTGCTTCACAGTTGTTTTATTTTAGCAACTTTTGTTGTTGCTTTTGCCAGACACTCAGTCAGTTTGTTGACTGTGGCTGACACAGGCAGACGTACAAATATTGTGCGATGTTAACGGATGTATTTTGGTTTTTTAAATGGAATTGGTCTTGTTGTTGCTCTTGCAGGGAGCTACAAGCTGCCAGCGGTGAGTGGCTCAAGGAAGCCTACGCATCCTGCGAGGCTGTCGATCATCTTAGCACCAGTGACGTGCTACGGAAAAGCATACGTCGCTCTTGGACCATCTCAAGTAAGTTAAATACATTAAGCTCAATTGGCTCCTACTTTTTTTATGAACTATGCCCATTTACAGATCCCGAGGACGATCCGAATAATCCGAATGCCCAGCAACCTGTCACCGACAACTTATATCCACAGCAACAACATTTGATTGAGGCCCAATCGGCTGGCAGTTATCCCACATTGCATCAGCATACGCTGCATCAGCAGATGCAGATGCAGCAACAGCATCAGCAGCAACTGCCACTGCAGCAGCAGCAACATCAGCATCAGGCGCCCCCACAGCCGCGCCAGACGCACATCATCAATTATAATAGCGGCAGTGCCACGCCCATCACTGGCAGCAAGTGGCAGTTGGGGCGTCGCGTCCTACGTCAATCCACACTACCCAGCACATTAAATAACGATCCAAATCTAAGCGGCAGCGGTGCCAATTTGGCTAATTATAATTCTGCCAATTTGACCGCGCCCACCTCGCCCCATCAGATACAGAAGAGCCCGCTCTATCCGAGCGCCTACAACAGTGACGACATCATCCACATGAACATCGCAGCCGACTGCGATAACTATAGCCAGATCCAGATACAGCAGCAGCAGCCGCAACTGGAGGCAGCCGCGAGTCCACCCACGCATTGCCATCGACTGCAGGTGCGCCGTCAATCGACGCTGCCGGCAAATCCATGCCAACCGCCACCCAGCATATACATGTCCACCTCACCGAATCGCGTCTATAGCCGTTCGCCGGAACGGTCGCCAGGTGAACAGCGTTATCCACCCTTCACACGACAGACATCATTCCCGGAGCCACCAAGCAACAACTACCATCGCACCAAACTGCTGCCCAACACAGCCAACCTGACAGCTCCGACTAACCAGTCCTCGTCAATCATAGCAACGGGTGCTGCACCGCCCTTGAACTACGAGTCACAGGCATCTAGCATGGCCAGCGATGAGATGGATTACAGCCAGACATTTGGAAAGCCGCGTATGATGCGCCAGGCCACATTACCCAATCCTGATCAGCATGTCAAGCTGTTGCCCACATCGCCACCCAAGCGTCAGACATCGCCGCAGTTCCGACGTTCGCCGGAATTTACTCGGCAACAGACGCTGCCAAATCCGGAAGCATTCAACAGCGGCAACACGCTAACAGTGCACCAGACGCCACCGGCTAAATTTATGCCCATTTCACCAAGGGCTAAACAGAACTTTCTGTTTCCCAGCGTGCAGAATCCGCGCCAGTTTCTATCACAGCAGAACGTGCCCACTGTGGGCGGCGCAGACCTCGGCAGCGGTGGCAGCGTGGCTAGCGCCGCCGGCGAACAATACTCGAGCAGTCAGAGCGTTAATATACACCATTCACGTGATCCGCACTCGAAGATGATAAAGGTGCGCAGCCACAGCAACGAGGAATACTCGAATAGCACCAAGTCCCATGTGGAGAGTCGTCGTCTGCTGCCGGAAATTCCCACGACACAGCGCTCACAGAGCCGCTCGCCTAGCCGTCTGGTGCGACAAGACTGCCTTAAGGAGCAGGAGCATGGCTCACGCACCTTTGGCGAAGCAAAGCAACAGTTCTGTCAGTTTCCCGATGTCAGCGAGGAACTAGAAACCCGAGCGGAATACGTCGACTATTTCGGCAACAGCACCACCAGCTTCCTGGAGTCCGATGAGATGCAGTACGAGAAGAACTACAATGCAGGCTTCAGCAGCGAGCCGCGCATCATCTACAACGATGGCACTGACGATACCACCTACAAGCCAACGCCACCGCGGCCTATATATGGTTCCGAGAATGTGGTCACTGGCGGTGATAGCAGCTACGGCGCAGGGGCTCCCATGCCCGGTTTTTATTCAGACATACATACGACGCACAGCGGTGCAGTGCTGCCACGCACTCCACTCATGCACAATCGCATGCGACGGCGACAGTCGAGGGAGTTGCCACAGCCACAGGAGGAATACGCAGCGGGACTATCCGAAGGAACGGCAGCTGCAGCAGCTGTTCCTGCAGCAGCTGCCCCAACTGTTACGAGCGCCATAGCAGGTGCCATTGTATTCGGAACGGACAGCAACGGAGATCGTCGAAAGCCAGAGCAAATGCGTTCCGTGTCAGAGGATTCAGGCGCCAAAACAGCCCCGAAGCCCGTTACGCGACGCTCCTTTTCCCATCCCGAAAAGGACTCAACGGTAGGAGGATTAACGTTGCCTTTGTGAAATTAGCGTGCTAATTATTTTCAACTTTTTGCAGCCACCAAAGAAAACGGAAGCCTTAAAAATACCGAGTCCGCGACCCTTGGCCGATATACTAGACAAGACGCGCGGTGGCGCCACAAAGATACCGCAGGCCCGTCGTCGCAACAGCCGCGGCGAGGAGGGTAAGTGGAAGCTAACGATTTCTAGTAGTTGCTTTGTGCACCCGCACAGCAGTAGAAACCTGTAGCTAGTTAGCTGTAGTTAGTTGCAATCACCCGATTTATTAAATTTGTGCACCCTCCCCTCCCCGTTGACACATTAACCATTATATAGGTAGAGTACCACAGCATCACTACTCCTTCCATGAACTGCTTAAGCACCAGAACTCTGACTTATCCAATCGCATGAAAAAAACGACAATTCCCGTTAACACAGTCCCAGCCAAGGAGGATGAACTGGCCGTAACCAAGGCGACTGACAAAGACCCCAACGCGACCATCAGTGAGGCCGATGACACAGCAGGTGCCGCAGCAGTAAGTGTGCCCCAAACCAGCCCTTTTCCCCTCACTCATAGCTACAATTGATGTTTAAACCCCTTTCCAGCACACCAGCACCTTGGGTGAGCAGGAGCTTCAGAATGCAGTGGAGGCGGCCGCCGTTGTCTTCAAGAAGGTGGTTCTACAGCGGCGCAAGGAGAAGGAACAGGAGAAGGCCGCCGAAGAAGGTGAGTGCTAATGACCAGCTTCTCCAGTAACTATTATTAAATTATGTAGTTTGTGTGTATGTATTTATCTGTGTGTGTGTGTGTATAGCCGCTTGTCGCATAATTTGCTCGGTGTTGGTGACCTGTGTCTAACCCAAGTTTTCGCCGGGTTTCACTTTACGTCTAATTTTACGCACAAATTAATTACGTGGCGCGGTGGGCAGCTATGGCGAAAGTCCTGCACTTGATGTGGGTCATTATTGCCTTTATCACTCACTTTTACCCGCTCATTGGCTTTGTGCGTGCTCTTAAGTAGTTGGGTGTAAGTACAAATAAGAATTTTCCAGGTTTTGCTAAAAATAAATACAGTTTAAGTTGGAAATATTTGCAATGCTCTGCAGGATAACAGTTCTCTTGAATTATTTGCTGATGTGCTGCAGTTGGATATGATTGAACATAGAAAATATTTTCAAATTCAATACATCGAAATAGCTATCATTTTTGCAAGCCCTTTTATGCTCTGCCTAAAAGTATGCTATATTATTTATTTAAGAAATTGAAATATACACGATGTATCCATTATAACAATGTTGTTTTTGGCAGAATATCTGAAAGTTTTCGAGTGATTCGTGCACATGACAAATTTTTGTTTTACTAACTACTGATGGGAATGATATCACAGATATGATTAGATTAATGCCAGGTATGACTCCATTGGGCTTTATGGGGTTTCTTTTAGATCCCTCAGAGATTTTTATTCGAAAACCCATCGAAATTTTGCTACGCTCCATATAAAAGGGAAAAAATAACCGCTTGAATCTAAGTTTGAATAAAAATACATAACATTTCACTTTTCAAAAAACTCACAAAAATTTGTTTGTCAATTTCAATAAATTGTTATATAAAACTCAAACAAATATTAAGTTTTGAAATGTTCAAATGTTCATTAATACATATTTCAGCTATGCTAATAGTATACATAGCTGAAAATATGTATTAATGAATCAATTAACTAATTTGTAAAATAAAAGTTTCTCTCAATATCTTCAATACATAACATATGTTACTTTCAATTTTGTTGAGTGTAACATGGTGGACCTGGAAATGGCAGCGAATTCATAAATCGCCCACAACTAAAACACACAGGACACACACATGTGTGTGTATGTGCTTATGTATTTTTCAACAATAGAAGCGTTTTTTTGCCGCAGCGCTTTTGGCGTCCTTTGTTTTGTTTTAATTTGCTGTTTGTTTGCGATTCACGGGTCGGCACATCGTTCCCGAATTTATTCGAGAACTACAATCAGGATATTGTCGCTGACGCTTTGGAAACGAACACGGGCTTTGCCCGTTCTTGGGGCTAGCTATCAAAAGTGTACCGTTAATCTTATTGCGTTCACCTGCGTGTGGGCGTGGGTGAATTGATAGCGAGGGAGGGAAGGCGATAGGCAGAGAGCAAGTGAGTGAGGGGAAACCACTTTTCAAAACGAGCCAAAGCGAACGTTGGCCAAATATTTGCTTTGTGTCTGCCACAGGCTTGTGCAACATGCATGCATTTCAGAACGTATTGTTTGCGCAAACACAATACAAGCAGCGCATGAGCTAGAGGATGATGCCTTAAAAGCATTTTGCCAAATCTACCATAGACATTTCTCAGCTCGAGTATTAAAGATGGCAACGCAACACAAATACTTAGGCATCCATTTCAGCTGCCCTGACTACAGAAAGTCGAAGACAAACAAAGGCACTTGGCAAACTATGTGAAATGAAGAAAAGGAAAAGTCAAATATGTAAGGCATTTCCTTGAGATTATTATAAATATTGGCTTAGGTGCGAAATAGGAGCCATCAAATAACCAACCCCTGTTATTTAATGGCTCCTATTCATACAGATAAGGATAGACAATCAATCATCAATGCCGCTTGTCGGACAAAGGTGTCTAGGGATGCTTTCGTAGTAATTTGATACTGTTTTCCTATGCAACATTATTTCCTAATATCTCCCATATTTAACAAAAAGGGAATTAAAAACTAATTGGCTAATTGGAATACTATTGCTTTAATCTATACAATATACCAACTACATATTATATATATAATACATATTAGTATATAATGATATTTAGCATAACAAATATAAGTACTAATCCATGTCAATACTACATAGCCCTAAAATAGTTTAATACTTTGAAGTACATAACAACAATTTTAACATATATAGTCTAACCTAATATAAAACATAGTATATACTGCCAATTAACCCACACTAACATCTGGTGGTGGTGCTGGTGGTGGTGATGGTGCATTAGTTACCCGTGCTTAAGCCATTAAACATGCTAACAAAAAACCCGTATTTCACCTGTATCAAACCAGTATTTTCCATTGTCATTCTGTGGTGTTGGTCAACGTCGAACCAATTGCGTCGAAAATCAAAAGAAAAAAACAAAAAAAAACCCACCCTATTAATTCACAGGCTCGCAGCTGGCAGCTGGCGCTTCCGGTGACAGCAACGGCGATGCCATGGAAACCTCGTCGTCATCGGAGTTGGAGTTCAGGTGCAGCACAGCGGGCCCGTCGGGTCAGTCACAGTACAGTGTCGAAGCGGATGAGTTCAAGCTTGTATTTCTAAACTCGGACTCGTCATCGTCATGCAAAGAGGAGGAAGAGGAGGAGGAGGACGACAATGATACGGATACTGCATCCAGTTCCTCCTGCACATCCACACACCAATGCCACAGCATTGTGAGCAATGTGGAGGACTGCGATTGGGATTACTTTGAGCCATCGATGATTGCAGCCACCACAACAACAACGACAACAATGATTGCTTACGCCGGTTCAATGACGTCCACAACGCCTACGCCACCGCCTCGCCTACGTCGTCGCTCCAGCGACAGCGATTCACCCTTGCTGCAGCGTCGGCAGCAGCTACTACGTAGCTACTGCTCCAAAATACGTGAAAGTGACACTGGTACCGATGAGGAGTTGCACATGCATGCCGAGAGCAGCTCCCAGACCAGCTCCGATCAGAATCAGACACCGCCGACACCTTCACTGCCGCTCAGCATGAAGGCGCGCATCAAGACGCGTTTCCTTAAGAGCCACCACCACTACCAGCACCACCACCACAGCCATGTGCCCAGCAGATGCAGTGGCTGCAGTGGAGGAGCTGCCGCTCAACAGCCCCAATATGTGCCCATACCCGTGCCGGTGCCCATACCCGTGCCAATGGCCGCATATCACAATTGGCAGCTTGAGCATTCGGGTGCACCGTTGCTTGAACAGGACGAGCACTTGGCTGCCTCACTGCAGCAGCTGTGGCAGGCGGCAGCAGCCGCCTCATCCACACCAAACTCGCCGCAACAACGACAACAAAAGCAGCAACAACAGCAGCAACAGCAGGCAGCAGCCGCAGCCGCCGCTGCAGCAGCCATGGTCGCTTATTCGCAGCAATTCGCCGCAGCCAGCAACATGTTTGATGCAACACCGCCGGCAACAACCAAGAGCTATCAGCAATTACCAACAACAACACGTCAATTGGATGGCGGCTTCAAGTCCTCGGCGCCGGAGCTGAGCGCCTCGTTGGGCTCGCTGATGACGCAGTCGCTGTGCTCCACTGCGTCCACATCTTCATCAACAACGTCCGGCTATGGCACAGCAGGTCGTAGCCTGGAAACATTAGCCGGCTGTCTGTGTCTGGCACAACAACAACATCACCAACAGCAGCAGCAGCAGCAGCAAAAACAGCAACAGCAAAAACAACTGGCCAGCCAAATGGCTTTCAAGCCAGCTCCAACAAGTTTAGGTTTAGTATTGCCGCGCACGCCGTCGGGTGAACAACAACAAACGCGACGCTCGCTCTGTGCCGATGCTGATGCCGATGTTGACGTCGCCGCAACGCCCACAACAGCACTGAGATTGTGTAATGCGAATGATAAAAGAAGCAACGATTGCGACTGCGAATGCGACGCCAGCAACAGCGTTAAATTTAGCGCACATGTTGATGTTGATAAAGCCGAGGCAATGCCAGCAGCAACATTGACAGTCGAGCTGCCAAATAAATGCCAAAATCTATGCGAAACTGTGCAAAACAACAGACAACTAGCGACAGCAGCATTAGCAGCACCAATAGCAACAACGGCAGCACAAGCACCAGACACACAAACGCAAACACTAACAGAAAACACAGAAACAGAAAGACAAACCTACCTGGCGAGTAACAACAACCACAACGCCGACGACGACGACGAAGCAGCGGAGGCAGCAGACGAAACAAATATACATAAAAATCAAGTACCAGCAACAACAACAACAACTACAACAACCGGAGCCACATTGAGTGCGGCAACTCCTGCGGTAATAACTCGTTTCAGCGACGGCCAAGCTGCAGTCGAAAATGTTGAGATTGTTGCCGCCGTTGCGCCTAGAGAGCAACAATTGCAGCAGCAACCACTAAAGTCGCAACTAGCAAAGAATTTGAGCAGCTGCTCAACGTTGTCCTCGCATAGGTTTATAAATACAAAACCCACAAATATGTCCGAGAACGAGCCAAGTGAGTCGGCGGCATTTGGCTATTTGCGCAGCGAAAGCTACGCCACCAACAGCAGCAACAGCAACAGCAACAGCAGCAGCAACAGTGAGGCTGAAGATGAGCGCAGCCCACGCAAATTGGTTGAGCGCAGCTATGATGTTGCTTTGGCCATGCAGGCAGAGGTGGAGGAGGAGCTGCAGCTAGAGCCACAAGCGGCAGCAATGCCCATGCAAATGGTGCACCACAGCACCACCGAAGGCAGCAGCAGCAGTAGCAGTGACTCCAGCAGCAACAGCAGCTCCAGCTCCGAGTCGTGTGACTCAGATGACACCGGCACCGTGGCAGATCGGCGGCCCAAGCGTAGACGCTTTAACAAGGTGTTTGTGGTTAATCGACAGGTGGGCCATGCGGCACGTGTCAGACGCAGCTCATCCACTGAGGGTGATTCATTGTCCTCCTCGGATGCCAATCTTGAAGATTCATCGGATAATGATACAGACACAGAGCGCACCGATTGTGGCATTGTGCTTAACTATGTGAAGGCATTGGCTGAGGAGGAGGCTGAGGCAGCCCCAGAGGAGGAGCAACAACCAATTGCTGCAGCAGCAGCAGCAGAGGCAGTAGCACGTGATGCCAGCGATGATGATGATGACGATGATGAAAGTGAACGCCGCATTGCCAACTCAAGCGATGAGCTTGCCAACTGCATTGTTGTTGTGGGCGGCTGCACCGACGACGATGCCAATGCCGGCGGCGTTGTCTTGCATGGGATGCGCGCTCTGCCAGACGTCGAGGAGGAGCAGGAGCCGCGACAGCAACAGGAACAATTAGAGCGCAACATTGAGCAGCCATTCGAATTAAGCGCCGTCCTGGCTGCTTGCGATGAGTTGCATAGCATTTCCAACGATGTGAATCGTTTGCTGGCGCTGCACAAGCAAAACTCCCAGTTGGAGCTGAAATTGCAGCGACTGCGTCGCGGCGTGGCCGAAATCAATGAGGATCATCTGCTGCCAACGCACAGCACTGCTGCGGCTGCCACCCACACAGAGCAGAAGCCAAGCGAATGCAACAATCAAATGCTAAAAGAAGGGTGTTCAGGTAAAGCACACAAACAGCAAAGGAAGGGGGAGGATAAGGAGGAAGCGGTGCAAACAGCGGCAACCCTCGCGTTGACCACTTGCCATTCTCAGAAAAGCGTAAATGTAAATTCTAATGACGAAAGCGAAGCAGCGAAACAAAACGAACCAAACAACGCTGAGGGTAAACATGTAAACGAAGAAGCAGAGGCGCAAGCACAAGAAGCAGAGACAACAGAGGCAGCGACTCTTGGGTTTTCATGCCAGCGGCAACAGCAGAGGCAGCAGGTAAAAGCAAACAGCGATAATAAAGTAGCAGCCAAGCAAACAACAACAGCAAAAGCAACAACAACAACGGCAACGACTATCGTAGAGCGAACAGCTGTGCAAACCCAGGCCATGGCGGAGGGAGACGCTGCGAGCGGCAGTATACTCAGCGAAGCATGCAAAATAAACGACGATTTGTTGGACTCGCTCAACTCTCACTCTCTCGCCATAACGAGTAAAGCACCTGAAGCACAACAACAACAGAAACAACAGCAGCCGCAGCAGGTAGCTGCGAGAGCGACAGCTGCTAAGCATAAAGAGAGTACGCTACCTGTTGCTCATTTAGCCGATTGCGCAGCCGAAGTGAAGTCGCAGTCGGCATTGGAAACGGCGGCGACAGCGGCAGCGGAGTCAGTCGAAAATGAAATGTTAAACGTTGCGGTTGGAGAGCCAAACGCGCGCCTAACGTTGTATACTAACAACAACAACAGCAACAATAATAATAACAGTAGTAACAACAACAACGACGTTGGTCATAATGACGGCGATTTCGCAGCACAAAAGACAGAAAGCAGCAACAATGCTGCTCTTGTTGTTGGCCAACATAGCAGCAGCAGCAACAACAACAGCCACTGTGACGTAGTGAACGTTAATGTGAATGTGAATGTGATTGAAGCATCGTCGCGTGTGCTTGAAAGTTGTGAAAACGAATACGACAAAATATTTGGCAGTCATCAAGAACTGCAAATCAACAACGAGCCAACTGCAATTGCAACTACAGCGACTGCAACAGCAACAGCAACAGAGACTACAGCAACAACAACAACAATTGCTGCACCCAAGAATTCACTTTCAGCTAAATATCGCAGTTTAGTGATGATTACAAAAGACAATGAAAGCCCAACAGCAGCAGCAACAACGAGTAACGACAACGATTATGAAATGGCAGCGATTGGCAGCAACAACAATAACAGCAACAACAACTTTGGCCAGAACTTTGGCAATGAGTCACACGCTACGCTGCGCGCCTTAAGCAACGACATCGATTATAGAGTGGAACCATTGACAGTGACGCCAACACCAAGTGAACGGGAATTGTCGCGTGACTCGTACAGTGTGGATTCCCTAAATGAGCCGAATGTGCGGCCGAAGATCATTCTTGACGATGGCCTGGCCGACGACGACTCCTGGGTGGAGGAGCTGAGTCAACGTGGTGATGGCGATGATGATGAAAATTTGAGCAATGCGACAACAACGCCAACAGCCACCGACTCAGAGGATGCGGATGGCGATGGCGAGCTGGGTGGCGGTCGCATCATGTACATGGATCGTGAGGAGGAGCTACGCGGCTATAATCGTTCAGCCATTGACTTTACGCTGCACACCATTGTTGAGGAGAGCTGTGAGGAGAGCGAAGTGGCCTCCATGCGTGCCGACAACGAAGTGGAGCATGAGGAAGAGGAGGAGGATTTAGCGGAACGCAGACGCATGCGCACTCTACAGCATCATCATAGACTTAGCGCCTCAGAGTTGGAGAAGTATTTCTTTTTTGGCCTGGGCGATGGGAAAGTCATGAGCTCCATAGATACGCGTGGCGATGACACCGCCTCGGAGGTCAGTTCCGAGTGCTCCGAGAGTCTGGACTCGCTGCCCCATGATGATCAGTTGCTTGACGGCACCAATAGTGCAGCAGACTTGGCATCATCACGCCTAGAAAAGTATTTCCTTTCCGGCTTCATGGGCTTCAGTGGCTCCGGCGAGAAGCAGGCAGACAGCGATGAGAGTGGCGGTAGCGTTGGTAGCGACAGCGAGGGACAACCCAGTCCCAGTCAACGGCGCAAGCGGCTAGTGCGTGCAAGAGGCACGCCTCGCAGTCACAACTCCTCGCTAGACAATCTGCTCCTGCCAGAGGCTGATACACTAGATGCCACAGCAACTGCAGCTGGAGCTGCGGAGGACACATCCGAATCGGAGACCGGCTGCGATGATACCGTCGTGCACATATCAAGCACAGTGGATCGTGCCTCAGACGGCAGCTCCTCGGACACCATTAAGCGCAAGAAGCAACTGCGCAAGCGGCACGACTCCCTAGATGAAAAGAAACTGCACGAGGCGGCAGATGTGTGTGCAACTGGAGCTGGAGGCGGAATCGGAGGCGACTCACATGCAAACAACCTAGGTACAGCTCAGGCAAAGAAACAACAGCATCATAGCCGCGACAGCGGCTTCGTGGGCAGCAATGACGATCTATTGAAGTCTCCCGACTGCGAGCCCTGCAAATCTCCTACGCCTGCTTTGGGTCAGATCAGTGAAGACCGCGAACCACTGGCCACAGCAACCGCACTCAGTTTGCCCAAACTAGAGTTGCCCAGCACGAGTGCTGGTACAGCCAGCAACGCAGCACGACGCATAACATTGCAGCCAGCGGCAGTGGGTGGACCCAGCAGTTCAATTTTAGTGCGCAAGGATAGCTTCAACAATTGGAGCTCCGATGAGGAGACCAACCTGATGATGACCAAAATGCGTCAGTTCTTCAAGACGCTGATCGTGGCCACGGCCAATGCACAACAGAATCAGAGTCAGACCCAGAGCCAAAGCCAATCCCAGAGCCCTAGTGCTGGCAGCACGCCCAGCTCAGTTCGCCGGTTGGCCTGCAAGTCGGCCAAGTCTCGTCCGGCACAGCTGGCCTACTTTGAGAATGAGTTGACACGCCTCATGAAAACTGTGCCGGGCATAAATGATGAGCAGGTGCGCGAGATTGTCGAGTATCTGAGCAGCGAGGATACTTGGTCGGATTCGTATGACTCCTCCGACTATACCAGCTCTGACTTGGAGGGTTCTGAGCACAAGGGACAGCTGAAGGCGCAAATCTCAGCCAGCTGCCAGCAGATAATCAACAAGTTTGAGGTGGATGAGGAGGGAGTGCGAGGCGATGGGGGTCTTCTAGATGAGGCTCATGCGTTGAATGGCGATACGGCATTTGTGTACCAAAAGCTGGTGGCCTCCTTCAGCAAGGTGGCAGTAGGCGACACCAGCGAAGCAGCACCAAGTGGCAACGCCAAGCCAGTGGAGCCAGATGAGGATCGTTTGTCCACAACCAGCACGGAGCAGCGCTCGCCGCAGCTGTTTGCCAAGGTCATGCAGCATATAGGAACCCGCCTAGTGGCCTTGATGCATGAGGTGAGCAGTGGTAATGAGACGCCCATGTCCACGCGACACAGTCGTCGGGCGCAAGCCAAGATCTCGGCCACGACAACGGAGGATGAGGAGGACGAGGTGGAGCAGCAGTTGCAGCTTAAAGCATTGCCGCTTAAGCAACTCAAGCTGCGCAGCCGTTCGCATGATTTGCTGTTGGATGGCGGCGCCAACTCCGGACAACATTCACAACTCCATGGACATGCGCCCGGAAACGCGACGGGTCACCAACAGTCAGGAGCCACGGGCACCGGAGCCGGCGACAATGCCGGGGAGGAATGCGGCGTGGCCAGCGATTATGAGCGCTTCTCGTGGCGCGGAAGTTTTGAGTCGGCATTACTGGCTAATGGCGACTCCAGAACGAGGCTCAGTCAGCTGAGCCAGCTAGACAGGGACAACTCGTCGTCTGCGTCCGCTTTGGCTGTGGCAAAGCGCCGATCTGCAGGCGACCTGCTGTTCAGCCAGCACCAGCAGAGCCTTAGCCGCGAGCAACTGGATCGTGTGCGCTCCTGCGGCAGCATTGGCGGCGGCGATGCCCACCATCATCAGCTAGAGGCATCGCCCGCCAAGCCTTGGCTATCATCGGCCAGTTCTTGCGCCGATTCCGCCAAGGATGTGCGCCGTTCCAGTGTGCCCGATGCCATCTACGAGACGGATTCCAGCGACGAGGGCCAAGCGGCACAGTTTAGCGCTAATCGCTCCACCTTGCCGCGCAGCCTGACAGGCAGCGTGCCAGTGGCTAGCACTAATTCGCTGCCACGCCTGCCCACCAGCTCGGTGGCTTCGGTGGGGTCGACTTTTACCAGCACGCCCATCACCAAATCGCAGAACGCGCTCAACTATACGCCCTCGTCCACGGGTAGCGCCAAGAGCGCACGATACCGCTCTCCGGGATTGGCAGCACGTGCAGCCGCCGCCAACAGCAGCGGTGCTGGAGTTGGCTCCGCCAGCTCCTCCAGCAGCTGCGGCAAAAAACTCGGCAGCGGTCTGCAACAGTTCCTCTACTCCAAACGTGACGCACGCAAACGCCTGAACATGTCAGCGGGTGAGTTTACCAAAGCCTTCGCTAAACTATCTAACACACACAATACACACAGACACAGACAGAGGTCACATACAGGGTTCAAATGCTGCAAATGCTTAGCATTTTTCAGATGTTTACCTTTTTACATAGCGATTAGCTTCCAAGTGCTGCCATGCCTGAAATGCCAACGAGGCGCCACATTTGGACACGTTCAGCCGAGAAAATTCCTCTTTAGGGAAAGAGGTTTACCAATGATAAATTGACTTATTTGAACAGAGTTCACAAAGGGGAAAGCTCTTGTGTCAATAACTAAAGATTTAACAAACTCTCTTCCTTTTACTTAAAATGAAATATAACTCGAATTTTTTTAAGCTTAGCTCGTGAAATAGAGCAAATAGAGTTGTATACAATTTGAGTCTCTTTAAACGTTCTTGGAAATTGAAAAATATGAACGCCGAAGGTGATCGTGATATTACGAAAACAATATACCATGCAACTGTATATATTTTATATAGTTCTGCTGAATATCGTTTATGTATACACAAAAAAAAAATTACATTTGGCTGCTTTAGACCTAATGCTTGAATGCATTTGCCCTTTGCTGAGAGTGGTATAGTTGATATGTATATGTATTGTATATGGTATGTATGCATGTATAACATATGTATGTATAACATACTTGTCGGTTGTTATTGAGTAAATATATTCATAATATATACTATATACATATATTTCAATAATTTGTGGCATTATAATTCTTTTACTATTATCATTCTGTATCGTAACAAAAGCATAGAGCTGTTATAATGACCTCGAGAAAGTTGTCAAGTTTATTTGTTTATTTTCTGGAAAATCTTTTGTAACATTCTTAGTTAAGAACTCTATTAAAAAGAACTTTACAACTTTTTTTAGAATATCAGCTAAAAGTTTATTTGCTTTGGGTATATGCATTCATGTAGTATATAAGTAATATATTTAATATTTCTACTTTGGTAAAATGAAATTTATTTATAATTTTAATATTCAAAGCAGTCAGTGTGTCAGGCTAGGCATTCAAAAATTTTTCATTTTTTTTTACTGACTGACATAGAATTTCGATGATGTTTGTATCCACAACTATCTTTAACTGGCAACCCTGATCAGCTCTATTATTTTTTGTGCTCTAGGCCTCTATTTGTTACAGGTATTTCTTAGCTTTTTGTGCTCTTCCCCAACTCAAACGCTCTGTAGAAAAGAATTTGATGTATTTTTTTTTTTTTTTTTGGCTAACTATAGATAGGCTCGCGGCTCTTTTGTCCAAAATCAACTCAATCAAGGTCAATTAACTGTATCCATATTAAGCGCTGTGCTCGTTGGCAGTCTGCCAGTTAAAGTTAAAGCGATTTTCGCACAGCGCCAACTGTTGCTGATGCCAGTTCCGCTTGATGGGGGCGTATGTTGTTAGTGTTGCTGTTGTTGTTGTTGTTGCTGTTGCTTGTTTTACCTATTTATTAGTTGGCCAAAAATAAAGCTGTTTTGCGGCTTGGTCAATGAAACTCGAAGTTGTACTCCAGCCCGAACCTTGTGTCAGGCGCGCAGGCGGGGCTTTGAACTCTGCTTCAATTGTTTTCAGCACTAGGGATGGGCGCGTGAGTGCTTTACCATGCAGACAATACAGCTTTTGAATAATTATGCTAAGTGCTGTTGTACACCACAAATTAATTGAATTCCGCCCATAAATTACGCAACTAAACAATTCTGCAGAATTCAACTAGCTTATGAATTGTAATTGACTTTACGCCAAATTAATTTTTTCCAGTGTTTTAAATTTTAAATTTATGGCTTTGTGCCATGTTTACTTGGTGCAGTTGTAATAGCAAGCCCTATCTTTATAAATGGAACGCAAAGCTTCAGATAATATCTTACCTAATTCCAGTTGCAGCAGATGAAGATAAGCTGATGAGCTGCAAACGTATTTATAGTATTCCAGATTTGTTGCTAGCTTAGGATGGCTTAGTCCTTGACTCGTCTTTAAGGATTCTGGGTAGTGAAAGTATCACTTGCACAGCTGAGTTGGTATTTATTTACAAAATAATCGTATAAATATCCATTGTCACGCGCTCATCCCTAATGTAAATAAACTATTCCGACTGACGCTTTGACTGTTTTGTTTTGTTGTTTAAACAGCTTTGTGTAACCAAATCATTTTGGTTTTTTTTGTTGTTTATTTTTTGTTTTTGTTTTTTTTTGGCAATATTACCAGAAAATAAATACAATCATACGCTTGGCCAGTGGTTCAATGGATCTGCAGCTGGAGCTGAAGCCGAAGCTGAAGTACACTCAATGTCTGCGTACAATATCATTTAAGCTCTTGACGTTGACAAAGTGTTTTGCCTGTTTATTTCCTGTTTGCTATGCGATTATTCGCTTTTTTGCATACAATAATTAATGTTTTTGAACCCGCGTTGACACCAACACCGAACAGCCAACAGGCAACACTGGCAACAGAATTTCGAGTGGGTTTCGTGCTTGGTTGACTGCACCACTGTGCACAGTGCACGGAAGAGTGTTTGGCCATCCGGCATTTTAAATGCAGTGCTTAAAACTATTTGCATATTTATTTAAATGGCAAGTGAAGCATGCCACAAGCCATTTCATACTAATTAAGAGATTGTTGTTGCGGAAATGTCCGTGCACCCTGCGAGTTTGTGGCTGTTATGCGGACACCCTGTGCCGCCGCATGACACACCCGTTATTCGTGGCGCTTGTAATCAAATTAACCTTAAGAGCAGATCAAATATAACTGTCTCAGTTGCACTTGCTGGATGCCACATCTGGAATCATTTCGTTAATTGCACTTCCATTGGCGCTACGACAGATGGCGACCTCTGCTCAGCAAAAGTTCAATATTTCAATAATTGAATAAAACTTAGATTTGCGTAGAAATTCTCAAGATGTGGACGAGTTCTTCTGACTGGAGCTCAGTTATAACGCTACGCTTAACGGCACTTGATCGCGACGCGCTCTATAACCCCAAACCGAAACCGAAATCGAAATCGGAATCGAAATCGTTTTTTTAAATATCTCTACACTGACTCTATAAGTCGTAACGTCCGACAATTCGCTGTGTCGAAGTGAAAGTGTTTAATGTTGTTTTGTTTATTTTCTCATTTTCGTTTCTTTATTTATTTAAAGTTGATTTCCAACGCCTTTGGCGCTAGCCCCACTTATGTATGCCGTGCTAGCGGAAATTATGAAAAGTTCCATAAAATACAAAACAAAAATTTTAAAATGAAAACATTGTCAACAAATCGTGACTGCACTCAGGAAAATTAATATATACAGCAAGCAGGCAACAAAAACTTATGGCTATAGAAACAATTCATAATTCCAGTCGAAATATTTTTATTTTCGGGGCGTTATGTGACCCAGTTTTCTTGCTGTTCGCAAGTCGTTTGTTTTGCCAAGCCTTCAATTCTCAGCATTTCATAGCCCAATTATGGCCATTAGCCGACTGTGAGAGTATCTAATTGCGGGCGCAATTCAAGGCCGAGGCAAGTTCAAGTGCGATTTGCCATAATTTCAATTGAATTAAAGCGAACACCTTGAATTCACTTCCCAGTTGTTGGCCAGCCACAACATATTCGTGCTTCAGATAACACACATTGAAAATTCTGAACCAAATTACGTGTCAAAATTTCCACAGTTCCCCTTCTTTCAATTTTACTTTTTGCTTTAGACTGCTTATCGCTTCGCCCAGTTGGTTATCAGAACTCATTGTGAGTCTATAAATGTGACAATTTGAGCAGCTGTT
The DNA here is from genome assembly GCA_035045365.1 of Drosophila leonis. Classification (NCBI taxonomy): domain Eukaryota; kingdom Metazoa; phylum Arthropoda; class Insecta; order Diptera; family Drosophilidae; genus Drosophila; species Drosophila leonis. The sequence goes on along the minus strand of JAWNPC010000307.1, from coordinate 517,561 downwards.
GCCGAATGCAATTAACTTTTTAAGAGCAGCAAAAACTAGCAAAACAAGCGCAACTACGCTGGGCCAGAGTGCCTGACTGGCAGATACCCTGCATTGTCAGAAGTTGCCTCAGTGCACAGTTTCTTAATAACTCAATAGTTTAAAGAAATATTTTAGTTATATTAGCGAGATAAACTTTATCAATCGATACCCAGACATTGGTTGATAGGTATAGACATTAGCATTGTAAATCAATTCGAAATCATTTCCCTCCTCTGTCTTGCCTGCTTCTATATGAATTTGCTGTATGATGTACTAGAAACTGACGCATGACTTTTGCCAGTCCCAAAACCGTCGGCAATTAATGGCCGATCCGTTCAATTATAAAACTCATAACGTCAATAATGAGAAAAGTGACGCGCTTAATTGGCAAGCGGGGGAACAATAAAACTGGCAAAGATGCCACCGGCTACAATGAATTTGTGCGTCCGTCCAGATCGAAGCCGCCAACAGCTGCCATTGTGAGTGTGCACAACTATGGCAAAGTCATTAAGTCAACGGCAACGGGTGTGGAGACCAATCCTGCTGCCGCCCAAATACAATATGCTGCACTTAATCGTTTGCGCAACCGCAGTCAAGCCCAAGCCACGCCCACCAGCCAGACAAAGCGGCGTTGGCTGCGCCTCTGTTGGTGCTGGCGCTGGCGCAAGCGCAAGCGACGCCAACGCAGCTACCAGAACTATTGGCGCAGCGGCGGTGCCACAAAATCGAAGTGGAACTCGTGGTTGCATTGGTGCAAATGCTGTGGCCGACGCCGAGGCGGGGTCGGCAGCTATCACTATGACTCCGAGGAGGAGGAGGATGACATCGATGCCAAGGTCGCAGCCTACATCCTCGAGATGAAGCAGCGCGAGGCAGTGGCCAGCAGGCAAAGTGAGCAAACGGCTGAGACAGCCTTTAATCAGACAACAGACGAGACGGCAGCGGCTGGCCTAGAGCGCAGCAGCAGTGCCCCACCCCAGCAGCAGCAGTTGCAGCCATCCATGTACCAGGCGCAGATAAAACGTCGCGCTTGGACCTGGGATGACAGCTTGCGCTCCAACTCAGATCGTTTTCTTGAAACGCTCGAGGAGGATTTGTCAGGTGCTGGGACTGCTACTACTGCTATGACCGCTGCTGATGCTGGGATGAGGTTGTCACTGAATCTGCAACGCCGCACGCCGCTCCATGTGACGTTTCAGAAGGTGCAAGGTAGGCGGCACAGCTTCATCTGCCTGCCCCACCTGCCTGTTGCATGCAACCAACTGACGCTCGCTTTCCAATGAATCATTATTTCGTTTCGTCTCAATCATATCGAGTGTGTGTATGTCAGACTATTTTTTAAGAGTGTGTGTGTGTGTGTCTGCTGGCTGGCTCGTTAATTGTAATTGAGGAAATGTCTAAAATACCATTTATTTTTGATCCACAGAAGAAGCCAAAGCAGCTGCCGATGAGCTCAGCCAATCGCCGGTTATTGGACAACGCAATCCGGATGCCGCTGCCTCCAGTCCGATACAGTCGCGTGCCTCGAGCGAAACATGGCCGCCACAATCGGATGAGGACATCGATCGTCTAGTTGCCATGCATCAGAATCGCAGCAGCCTCAGTTCGCTGGGCGTAAGTACAACTGCTAGCATAACCAAGAATGCGCAGCTCATATACTCTCTGTTGAAACAGGTTCGCTCGGAGTCCATGGCTAGCGTTTATTCGGGCGCCGGCGAGGGTCGCTATGGCACTGTAGTGGTCAAGGGTCAGGTGGAGTTCGGCATGCAGTACAACTATAAGCTGGGCGCCTTGGAGATTCACGTGGTGCGCTGCAAGGATTTGGCTGCTGTCGATGCCAAACGCAATCGCAGCGATCCCTATGTCAAGGTAACTACTCGAAGTGCTGGAGAGCCGTTTCGCGATATCCAAATATTATTGTTCGTGCTCTCTGCAGGTTTATTTGTTACCCGATAAGTCGAAGGCTGGCAAACGCAAGACCAAAGTCAAGAAGCACACTCTGAATCCCATCTTTGATGAGACACTTCGCTTCCACACTTCCATTGCCAGCTTGGAGTCGAAAACTTTGTGGTTGACCGTATGGCACTCGGACATGTTTGGACGCAACGATTTCCTGGGCGAGGTCAGCGTTAATCTGCAGGGTCGTCTCTTTGACAATCCCCAGTCGCAGTGGTATTTGCTGCAGGAACGCGTAAGTGAACCTCTCATGCATACAAAATTGCCTTAACTATAATTGATTCTCTTCTGTAGAGTGAACCCTTTGATGATGTGGCCACCTATCGCGGCGATATTGTTGTAGGTCTGAAATACATTCCGCCAGAGAGCCTAAAATCTTCGATATTCTCGCGTGGCTCCAGCCTCACAGGCAGCTCGTCGAATCTGCGCAAGTTTGGAGGCAGCATCAAATCTGTGACTTCCAAGTCCGATCGCAGCACCAAAGGCGGACAGCTGCATGTGCTGGTCAAGGAGGCCAAGCACTTAAGTCCCATCAAGACCAATGGCACCTGTGATGCCTTCTGCAAGAGGTGAGTGTGCCACAGTGAAGATTAGGAGACGTTCACTCTAATCTTGTGTATCCTTTAGCTACTTGCTACCTGATCGCACGCGCAGCTCTAAGCAGAAGACGCCAGTGGTGAAGCGCAGTTTACATCCCAGCTGGAATTATACGTTTGTCTATGAGGATGTCTCCCTAAAAGATTTGTCGGAGCGTGCTCTGGAGCTGACCGTTTGGGATCATGATCGCCTAGCCAGCAATGAGTTTGTGGGCGGCATACGCTTCTCCCTGGGCTCAGGTGAGTGTTGTGAGCTGTTACCACAAGAAGTTGCACCTAACGTTTCTATTTCCAACAGGTCGCAGCTATGGGCGTCAGGTGGATTGGATGGATGCTACCGGCAAGGAGTTATCTCTGTGGCAGAATATGCTAGACCGTCCCAACTTCTGGGTTGAAGGCAGTTTAGTGCTACGCTCCAGCTTGGATGGCATACGTTCGACAGTGCCATAGGCACAGCTCCCATCACAATTTGCACAGTAGTAATTTATTGCCTAGCCACACCCACACAAGTACACACACATGCACACAAACACACATATACATACACTATAGTGTGGCAGTTACCAGTTTTCTCCCATGGCATACGAATACATAAATTGTATTTGTATTTGTATTTGTATTTGTATTTGAATTGTGTTGAATTGTATTGATAATGTAATAGGTATTACATAATAGGGTACGATGACAAGCATTACTAGAAAGTTAAGCATGAATGAAATTCATGATTCGATTCGAAACGATTCGTTTACCAATGGATTGATTGAATGATTGAAGTTTGATTTGCAAGTTAGTAAGATTTAGAATGATTTCCAATACTCGAATATATGGCAGTCAGGCAAACATACATAACATATGTATGTGTTGTCTGGCTGATGGCCAGGCATCAGCATTAGCATTAGCAGTAGAGATGACACTGCAAATTTATCTGTATTGTTTACGTAGTTTAAGCAGCACAATGTTCAAATACGAAAACCCAACAAACAAACTAACTACAAAAGTGTTATCAAATTATTGCACTAATTATAAGTGGGTCATATCCCAGAAGATACTACAAATTGTATAGCAAACACGTGGATTGCTCAGTAAAACGACGATGATAAAGTCGAGGACGTCGACAAATTAGCCCATATACATATACATATGTGTATATATACAAATATATATTTATATATATCTATATAGGCTAACTTAGGATCATTTGTGTGTGTATTTTTTGTCCAAAAAATGGAATTTGCAATTTTGCATACTGTATGCATTAAATCTACGATAATAACTAAACCGACATAAACTCTAAGCTATGTAATACATAATATGTACTAGTACCTATCAAAAAAAATAATCGAAAAATACAAATAACAATGTTTTTGTAAATGCAACTTTTTTGTTTTCGTTTCTACAAGTTTATTTTTTTTCATTTTCCAACACTATCTCTAGCTCTTAAGCAAACGCCATTCGAAACTTTACATACATATGCATATATACATGAACATATACATATACATATACACATATATTATATCAATCTAGACTTCAAGCATATCGCAAGCACAGTGCAACTAAATAAACCAACTCAGCTAAGCTTCATAATACCATATGAATACCCAACTACTTCATTAGATACCCACCAAAACTCAAGTAAATAGCAGCCAAAAAAAAAAGAAAGAATATATATATATATATATATATATATATATATATATTATGAAAATAAATAAAAAAAATTTACAAATACAATCTATATGTCACTCTCCCTCCAACCTCTTGTTGCTAAAAATCTATTTGTTGTGGAACTTTTATATTCACAATATACATACATGCATACATATATACATATATGAAATACTACAAGGCAGCTCCTAAAAGCGTTCGATATACTTAAAAATTTGTTGGAAATATATATATATAGATACATATATATATATATATATATATATATATACACTATAAATCAAGAAAAAATGAAATTTAATATAAAAAAACGAATCTTATGAATGCTTTTTGTGTAAGTTTACATTGAAAAAAACCTACATGCATACAAATAAATAACGTTGAATGAAACTAAAAAAAAAAACAAAAAACAAAAAAAAAATGAAATTTATAAGAAATGTTTTTTGATAAAAGAAAATTGCTGAATCACTCGTTGCCTAAATACCGCTTGTCTTTTATACTCAATGTTTTCGAAACACACACACACACACACACACACTCGAAATTGGATGATAATGTACCCACAGGGATTTAACGGTTTGCTATTATATAATATTGAGATACTTATATATTTAAATGTGGGCATTACAATTTTCTCAACATCAACAACAACATCACATGATATAAAATCAAACAATAAGCAGCAAAAATTGCAACAACAAAATTTAAATTAAATAAATGGTATTTAGTGGCATATTATAGATGAATAAAACTTACTTACAAAACTCCTGAAAATAATTGTTGCTGGTTAGCAATGCCAGCAAAAAAAATATAAAAAACAAAACAAAATATTCCAAAATGGTTAAAAAAAAAACTTTAAAAAAAAAACAAATTATTAAATTGTTGACAGCCTAATTATGTGCAAATAGTAAATACTATGTTTACACACAAGTAGTTTGTTTTTCATCTCGAATGTTCAATGTAGTGCTTACAATATATACATATATATCTATATATTTTTTTACTTTAGCCCTGGCTCCCAAAGCAGGCCATAAGATCAGCCCTACTCTAACTTTAAATCTAACCAAAACTCAATTTAAGTTAAATTGTGAATTGTGTTTTAACAATTTATAGCTATGTACATTCTATGACTATTCGACTATTCGACTATTTCACACTCAAATCACTACTCACTCGCATGGTGCTATTAACTCCTCATATTTACTCCGGAGTATCCAAAAAATCATGAGAAATCTTTTTACCTTTTTACTGTTTACGCATTTTTTGGATTCATACTGAACTATTGTGAACTAGAGTTTATTAAATGGTATATTTATAATACAATCCTACAATATACACATATTACGAGAATACATAGTCAGTTATATACACCTATATATATATTTATATACATATATATATATATATATATATATATATATATATATATATATATATAGTATGTATATATATACAATAAAAAAGTAGCAAGAGGTAATGTAGTATTAAGCGATTGCAAACTGTTATATGACATGGCATTAACTTACCGATTTGAGAAATTCCTTCGATAGATCTGATGAGATTAGGTCTCCGCTTGATTGCCGAAAAGAAACACACCTTAAAATTATGTATATCATGAAATATTTACGTACTATTTGACAGCAATTGCAAAGAGTGCTCAAATTTAGCATTTAAGATCTAAGAAAATTTGAAAGAAATCAATCAGATTATACATATATATAATATACATAGGCTAAGCGCCTAAAATACGTTGTGTTAATATACAAAAGAAAAAATTAAAATAGTTTGGTGGAATACATCCAAAACATATTAGAGCTATATAATTTATCATGCAGAATTGGGATATGGAAGTTAGCACAGTTTTGTTCTATTCCTGAAACTGATGTGATCGAAAATACTTTAAGTGGTACTTTAATATTGACTCGAGCTAGGGGTATTGAAGATACCAGTGTTAGAAATATGGAAGAGATTTCGTTGAGTTCGTTGATATCAGACATTCATTTTGAATGAGAATTTGTTATAAGAGATGTAGTTTGTGCACAGACAACAAGTTTTTTGAGCATACAAACTGTATTCGGTTGAAAGAAAAGATTAATTGGGGCATGTTTCGGCATAGTAATGAATTGCATGGTTATTTGAAAATCCACTTAATGACATACCTATATTGGCAACCAAAAATATTCAAGTGAAACGTAGACATTTACACAAATATATATTTCCCACAATCTCTGTCCAGGATATTACACCTAGACTTAAGTTGAAGCTCCTAAAGCCCCGACTATATAAGTTTGTCCATTGAGAGTTTCAAACAGGGCTAAGCGACATCTATTTTGTACTTTGTAAGACTTTCTCTAGCTCTTGAATAAAATGCAAAACAAAAGGAAAAAAAAAATAAGGAAAAACCAAAAAAAAAAACAAAAAAATCTTTAAAATTGAAGCTGTTACATTTATGACATATAAGAAGTTAAATGCAAATGTTTACATACCCTTTTACGAGTACATGCCCTATGTACACTTTACTTATACCTATGTAAGCAATCATGACAGGATTACAATGTTTACATATACAAACAACTCTCTCTCTATATATATATATATGTGAATATATATAAATTAATATTATGTTGAATACTGTGACCCAAAATCAATCAAATAAATTTCTCATCTACTGACAACTTTCGGAACTAAAATGTGTGTTTGATCTATAATACTTTGGCATTTGAAATATTTATATATATACATATGTATATGTACAGGCGGGTGAGTGGACTAGTTTACGCTTCCGCATCCGCGTCCTCTTCCGCTACACCTTCCGCTTCCGTTTCCGGTGAAGTATTTCGACGCGCACCATTGAGTCCGTTTAACTTGAGCTCCTCAGCGGGTTGTTTCAGCACATCATCGTCCCGTGCTCGCCAGCAATCGAAGGACAGTATAGACTCGCCCTTGCCGAAGCCTTCGCCATCCTCCAGTGTAATGGGCAGTTGCCTAGAGGATGTCAAAGTTAAAGCTTTATTACTTGGCTTAGTGAGTGGGCACTCACCTATTGTTCGTTTCCGGCAGGAGCAGCGTGCACAGCGCTGCTAACAGCAGCAACGCAGTCAGAATGAACGATGGGCCAGCGGCAAATTTGGTGCCCAGGTGTATTAGATAAGGTGAGGTAACTGAGGCTGCAGCAGCGGCCAAGTGTGCTGTGGCTATGCCACGTGAGCGCACACACGTGGGCAACAGCTCGGACGAGTACTGCGAGAAGGTCGTGTAGCATATCGAGATGCCCAGTCTTGTGGGCATCGCAAAGGCCAGCAGCAGGGTGGCGTTTAGCTGCACACTTTCAAAGGACAAGCAAACACCCAAGGCTCCGGCCAACAGACTAGTACAAACCAAGGCCAGAAAACTGGTAGCCTTACGGCCCAAGCGACTCTGCAAAAGACCCTGGAGAAAACCAGAGGGTGGAACCACCACGGCAAATAACGAGAAAACCACAAATGGCGACATGCCCAGACCCTCCACATTTCTTGAGATGGTGTTGAAGCTCAGGGATATCAGCATGCTGCGGAAAAAGGTCAACTTATTGAATAAAAGATGCAATTTTTCCATGACCAAGCCCAAGAGCAACTCACAAGGTAATGATAACAATAAGCGCAGTCTTGCGTAGACGTGGGGTGCGCATCAGGTCGACGAGTTTGGCTTTCTGCTGTTGACTCTCACGTTTGCGTTTGGCAATGCAATGCTGCCGAAATGCCTCAAAGTCAGCGGAGGGCACCTGACGGCCATTGAAATGGGCAATGAGCTTCAATCTGGCAATGGCGCCTTCGACATTGTTGCGTGTGATCAACCACTGTGCGCTCTCCTGAACCACAAAATAGAAGAGCGCCACGATGAGCTGTAGTAGCGCTGAGAACGTTAAATAGATGCGCCAATTGCCGGCTAAAACTGATAACCAAGGGGCGACGAGTGCGCCCAGGCAGAAGCACAACCCGAGTGTTCCGCTGATAGCCAAATTCCTAAGCTTTGGCGCAAGAAACTCTAGCACTGGCATGGAAGAGAGAAATAGTGATGAGCAGAGCTGATAAAGAAGGTGAGCAGATACGCAATGCTTACCCAGAATAAACATCAGATAATAGTTTGCTGTTGCAGCCAGGCCAGAGATGCAGCGAAACGCGCTGAATTGTGTCAGATTCGTGGCATACGTGGTCAGAAAGTCACCCACAAAGCCGCATTGATTGGCCAAGATGACGGCACGCACACGTCCAATCCGATCGCCCAGTATGCCAAAGACAAAGGTACCCAATAGAGACCCCAAAAAGAAGAGCGACTGCCCAATGCGCGCCTTGTACGCATTCTCGCAGACCCAATTAAGCTGCAAAATAATCACTTGAATACATCCAAATATTCAACTTGGACACAAAACTCACCTCAACATTCATGCTGCGAAATCCATAGTCGTATTTGTATATCCAGCGCTCACAGCTCTGACTGCTCACGGTCACATTGTAGATTCCTTCATGAACATCTATCTTGTCGAGGCGCGTGCAGGCTGCCTTGTTGCCAAATGGCTCATAAATGGCAGCAATCTCCTCATGACTGAGATTCACCAACTCTTCGTGATAGCACCAATGCTGTGGCACAAACCCAATTATGTTTTGGGAATAGTAGTGCACTGTGCTGGTGAATGCTATGTAGCCCAGTAGCAGCAGAATTAGATACTGATACCGTCCCGCATCGCCGCATTTTTCCAGAATTTTATCAAATTCCATTGCGGCACGCGCTGTCACTGTGCTCGGCCAGAGATTCTATTAAGACTGAAATCCGAATGCGGCCCAGCGGCATGTAGTTGTAGCCCTCAACCATCAGATTTGCACAGAGTGTTCGGCCGCAGTTTCTGTTTCAGTTTGGCTCCGATAAGATTGTTTCGGTTGCTTATCGCATCGCATTGGCGTGTTGTGTGTGTGTAGCATTCTATCCATTACGAAATAAATGTTTTATTATTTAAGTGAATCCACTTATTCGCCTTAATCTAAAGAGAGACCGGCGTCTGTCTGAAGCGCCGCGCTAACTGGCATGCCAAAACTTATTTTATATATTTGTGTATGTACAAATATAGATACAATAATCATTTTAAAGTTCAACTATATACATCGCATTAACAGAGGCGCGAATGCCAACTGCAAAGCTATTCAATGGTCAATTAATTACATTCGAATGTAAAAGTTCCGCCAGTCTTAACATTGTATCTGAGGGCTTATCAAGAGAGCACGTCAAAAACTTTGCATGGTATGTGCGTATGTGAGTACGTAGTATATACTATATTGTTAGACGCTAGATTTATAGTTGTATTTACTCTGAAGAGCATGTGAATGATATGCATTTTTATGTACATACAAGATATACTTATGCTATAGGTTAGACCAACTTTTGAATTGCCTACATGTGCTCCCACTCCCTCTCTCTCTTTACCAGTTGTGTAAGGCTATGTTAGCTGCTTGTTTGTCTACAAGCTTGATGAGCAGACACTCTTATAATTATGCTTATACGCGTACAGGAAGCAGAAAAGACGTGTGAATAAGTTATACAAAGAGAAGTAAAGATAAAGAGAGATATAGTAAAAACAAATTTGTTTGAAACATTTACTCAATGTCTGTGTATTTTCTAAAAATATACATTTATAAGCAAAAGTTTGAACATTCTCTTTTGTAAAACGATTTCTATTATATTTTTTAAAATAAGTCTCCGTAATATAAAACAATAATGACAACTAAATTATTCAAATACAACTAAAATATGGTAAATGTATTCAGCATCTTCTTGTTGATTTAGATATTTAGTTGATAACGAATTCAGTTGCCGTTGATGTTTTTAAACCCCAATATTCAATATTGTATATATTATGCAAATTGATTATGGAAGCGACTATAATATATAGTTATTATTATTTAAAAGCTAAATATAAGAGTTTTTCTAATCCATTATTTATGAAAATACTTTCGCAACTCTACCTTTGCTCTAATCAGTTGAGAAGCGACCTTTATACAATGTTATTTACTGGCGTACAGGGTATTTTATAGTCTGATGCTCTTAAGTACAGTACTCATACAGCTCTGCCCCTTTGTCACATTTTTCACATATTTTGATGAGCTGGCGCAGCTTAATTGATTCATTAATGAGACTTAAAGGCGTATATAGAATTTAACACATTAAGAAGTTTGCTTTAGGGGAGTCTCAGTGTCTGTTTCCTCAGCTTTTGGATGTCTTAAAAAGTCAAACATGCGCTCTCCTCTGCCAAACTCTTCGCCTTCGGCCAATGTAATAGGCAACTTCCGATTCTCCGTCTCCGGCAGCAGCAGGCAGAAGAAGCCACCGGTTAGGAACAGCAGACAGAGTATAATCGAAGGGCCGGCTCTGTAGAACGTGCCCAGGTGCAGAATGTAGGGCGAGAGCAGGGAGGCAGCAGCGCCGGCTATATGCGCCAAGCATAGGCCACGGGAACGTACGGAGGTGGGCACCAACTCCGCGGAGAACAGCAGAGTCGAGCCAAAGCTAATTGACAAACCCAATCGGGAAGCCATCACCAACGAAATCAAGAGCACTGTATTGGGATTCTGCCAAATGGACAGCGCTATTCCACTGGCTGCTGTAAACAATCCTGTAAGCAGCAATGACAGCACCGACGAGCCTTTCCGCCCGATGCGCTTCTGGATATCGGCTTGAATGAAACCAGAAGGCGGCAGGGTTAATGCGGTCAGTGAGAACAATATTAGCGGCGATATGCCCAGACCCTCCACATTGCGTGCCAACGTGTTATAGCAGACACTTACGATAGTGCTAAAAGAGTATATCATTCGATCATTATCGCACGACACCTACTACATTTCACTTACAATACGATCAGCATTATGATGGTGGTCTTGCGCAAGTGCGGCATCTTGAACATGTCAATTAATTTGTCCCCCTCATTCTCATTAGAATCCTGCGCTTTCTTGGTACAGTTGATGTGGCAATAGCTGCGGAACTCCTGAAAATCATCTTGGCTGACCTTACGACGATTCATTTTAGCCACGCGCTTAAGACGCTTCACGGCGCCATCGATATCATTACGAGTGACCAGCCACTGGGCGCTCTCCTGCACCAGAAAATAAAACAGTATGACCAGCAAGAGTGGCAGCGAAGAGCAGACGAGGAATATACGCCAATGGCCCACCAAAACGGCCAATCCACAGGAAGTAATCATGCCCAGGCAGTAAAAGATGCCCATACTTATGCTCAGACTAGAATTCCGTAGTGAGGGAGGAAGATATTCGAGAACTGCAAAAGATATGTTGATTTAAGTACAATAATTAACTAGTTTTAGTTAGTATTAATTGATAAAGATAACAGCACAACATACCAAGAATATACATAAGATAGGTGTTAGCATCAACTGCGAGACCCGAAACAAATCGTGATGTGGAGAACGCGATCAGACTGCTCGTAAAGATAGTCGAGAAGTCGCCGAAAAAGCCACACAAATTAGCCAAAATAACAGCTCTGATTCGACCAATTTTATCACCCAAAATGCCAAAGATGAGCGTGCCACACATGGAACCAATAAAGAAGAAAGATTGTCCCACGGGAGCTTTATAGGCCTCATCGCAGACCCAGTTAAGCTATACAGACCCCGAACCAGTTAGATAAGATAATAGTAAAAACAGAGCCATAAATTCTATTCGCAACTTACCTCAGTGTTCATGCTCCTAAATCCGAAATCGTAGTTATAGATCCAGCGATCGCATTGTTCCCCACTGACAGTCGCATTTCTCCCATCTAAATCTGAGCCGATTGTCTCCAGACGCGTGCATGAGGGATAATCGAACTGATTATAGATGGCCTCGATTTGTGCGAAGCTGCGGTTTTCCAACTGCTTGTGATAGCACCAGTGATCGGGCACAAAGCTGATCACGTTCTGTGAGAAGTTGTGCATTGATGTGACGAACATCAATAAACTGTAGAGGCCAAGCAGCAGATATTGATAGCGATGCCTATTGCCGCACTTGGCCAATATCTCATCGAAATCCATAGCAATGCTTGTGGCTGATTCTCTTTTGGCTCTTAAATTGATGGAGATTCGACGTGGGCCGATCCGTATGCGTGCCGTATGAACGATTCGTGTAGTGCTGGGGCCAATAGAGAAGCGGTCGTCAGCTCTCGCTCGATGCCACGCACGTACTGTCAGCTGACGTGCTCGCCAGCGGCCTCTTTGCCGTATAGTTAAGAGCGTGTTTCAAAGCAGCTGATTTGTTCGTCTCCAATGCATGAATGCGCTCTATTATAGCTGGAATTCCTCTCCAGCCTTTCCTTGACTGATAAGCAATCAATGCTATATCACCAAAATGAAAGGCGCGATTTTACCAACTTATTAATCGAACTAATTTATTTATTTATATTTTTTTTGTATTTACTCGTGTGTGATAGACACTCTCGTAATTTAAACACGATTCTCATTGCAATCGACTCCATTAGACAGTTGTGTGTCACATCGATAGATATGCGATTAGAGTTTCATACATCAAATTAGCTATCTACTCATTTTATTCTAATCTGTAGGCTATTCTATAACACAAGAGATTACTTGATTTTAAATTGGGGTATAACTATTCATTCTGAAGGTCTTTTGAAACTTTTTCCATTTGCATAAATCAAATCGATCCATTATCATATTGATTCATTAAACGAACAGTCCGAATTATTATTTTTTAATAAATCTACGGATTGCGTAAACAGATAACAGAGACTCAAAAAAATTATTAGGAAGTTTAGGAAAATCAGTAAAATTGTGTTTGTCATTTGATCATGTTTGTCAATTTAAAAATTTTCAAAAACTATTCTTGTGTTTAACTTGTATTTAACTTTACTACTTTTAATACTGGACTTTAAGTTTAACACATTTTTTTATTTGATTAAAATCTAGTGATCTATTAACAATCTAATAACAATAAGATACTTTTTTTTTACACGTACAGTTAGCTAATATACGTACGTGTCGAAAAGATACATTTTATATGCTGCCAAGCATGGCACTCATTTTCTCGACAAACTACTTGACCTAGAGCAAGTCAACATGCATATGTACAATAGTATATATTTAAAATCAAATTTATTCAAGATTTTACAATTTATGTCTTTCAGTTCTTGAGATTATTTCAAAAAAGAATTAATTTGCTAAATATAAATTTATATAATTGTTAAAGCACTTGCAATATAATTCGCAAAATAAAAGCAAAAAAAAAAGACTGAAAGAAAAAAAAAAATAATTGATTTATTTGGTCTCCTGAGCTTCTTTGGATTTCAATTCTGCTTCGAGCTCCTTTTCGTTGGCGTCTTGCTTTCGTAGCTGACGCAGAAAATCAAACATTCGCTCGCCTTTGCCGAACTCCTCTCCCTCGGCCAGAGACATGGGCAGCTTCTTATTTCGTGTCTCGGGCAGCAGGAGGCATACATACGCCCCAGAGAGGAAGAGCAGGCCGATTATAATCGTAGGTGCGGGCTTGGAGTACGTGCCCAAATGCAGAATGTACGGCGATAGAAAGGAGGCCGCAAAGCCAGCGACGTGTGCCACGGCCACGCCACGCCCACGCACGCAGGTAGGTATGAGCTCTGTGCAAAGCTGGGAGCTTACTCCATCAGCGATCGAAACGCCAAAACGTGTCACCAGTGTCAGCCCGACCAAGAGAAATACATTACGATTCTGGCCCAGCGATATGACCAGACCCGCAACGGTGGCTAATATGCCAGTGAGAGTCATCCAGCTGACTGCAGTGGCTTTACGTCCTGCCACATCCTGCAGAAAGCCCTGCACATAGCCCGCGGGCGGCAGCATCAGCGCATTCAGTGAGAAAAGTATGAACGCCGATATGCCCAGGCCCTCCACATTGCGTGCAATGGTATTATAGCACGGCACCACGATGATGCTGTTCAAAAGTGCACGAAAATCAGTTATGCTTGGCTCGTGCCACGAACGTTTCTTTCGCTTACAAAATGAGCAGAATTTTAAATGCGCTGCTGCGCATGCGCGGCGTCTTCAGCATGTCGAGCAGCTTGGACTGTTGCTGCTCCGCTGCAGTCGCAGCCGTCTTGCGGTAGTGCTGATGGCAATACCTGCGGAACGCGTTAAAGTCCTCATCGCTGACCACACGTCGATTGATTTTGGCCACGCGACGCAATCGATCAACTGCTCCATCAATATCATTACGTGTTACCAGCCACTGAGCGCTCTCCTGCACCAGAAAATAGAAAAGTGTGACGAGGAGCAACGGCAGCGAAGAGCAGGCCAGAAACAGGCGCCAATTGCCCACCAGCACAGCCAGCCAAGCGGCGCCAATCAAGCCCAACGAGTAAAAGATCCCCATAACCATGTTCAGGCCCACATTGCGCAAAGACGGCGAGACATATTCGATGACTGTTGGAAATAAACTCAGTCAGCTGTGCTGCCAGTTGGCAATTGGTTATTTCTAATAAGTAATTTAAATACCCACCAAGTATGTACATCAGATACGAGTTTGCATCGGCAGCCAGACCAGACACGAAACGCGTTACAGAAAAGGCAGTCAAACTGCCAGTAAATATGGTTGAGAAGTCGCCCAAGAAGCCACACCAATTGGCCAAAATAACAGCCTTGACGCGGCCAATGCGATCGCCCAGCAGGCCAAAAATTAGAGTGCCACACATGGAGCCCACAAAGAAAAAGGATTGGCCAACACGCGCCTTGTACGCTGCATCGCATACCCAATTAAGCTAAATAATGCCACGTGCACGTATAGGAAAAATATATGAAATAGATATGCCCACAATTCAATTGAATGCGAACAAAGCTAAAATTTGTAATTATAAAATGCAGCTGAAATACATATTGCATATTGCGATAAAGAAAACAATTAAATTTATCTTAAATTTGATATTTTCCATCTATATAGATGACATACATGTATAGTAAATTGTTCAACTCACCTCGGTATTCATGCTTCTAAATCCGAAATCGTAATTATAGATCCAACGATCACATCGCTCCCCACTGGCGGTGGCATTCCGCCCATCCGAATCTGCACCGATTGTCGCTAAACGTGTACACGAGGGCTTATCGAACTGATTATAGATGGCCTCGATTTCTGCAATGCTGCGATTCTCCAGCTGCTCGTGATAGCACCAGTGATCGGGCACAAAGCTGATCACGTTCTGGGAGAAGTAGTGCATGGACACAACTACCATGAGAAAGCCATAAAAGCCGAGCAGTAGATATTGATAACGATGGCTATTGCCGCATTTGGCCAAAATTTCATCAAAATCCATGATCTCTCGCTGGCGGTAAACAAGCTGCCTATGTGCTGTGGAGGACTGTGCGTTGTTCTGATAACTGCATATCTGTGTCGCTGGTATTTATGAATGTTTGAAAACTATGAATTGTTTTTATTGTATTACGCACATTTCTTAGTCAAATGAATTGCAAGGCAAACGCGTTCCAAATGTCTTCCACAGCGGCGAAGTGCGTTTGGCCAACTGGTTGTTGCTGCTGCCGAGTCGAAAGAAGTTTGTGAAGTGCGCTGGTTGACTGATTGTGTACTGTAATAGACTGAGCGAAGCGTTACCTCGATGTCTCTCTTCCTCTCTTCCTTCCTCTCTTTGCCTATATACATATATTGCGCTCTCTTTCTGTCTGGCAATTGAATTATGTATGGCTGTTTACCCTATACATGCAGACCATATGTAAAATGTTGTTAAAAATATTGACACCGCTCGATTGAATAAAATGCGAGCGAGGCTAGCAATTATATGATACCCTTTCAAGGGATCCAATTAATTTTGTATAAATCAGGCCACGCCCGAAAGCTGAACAACATCTCTATATATAATAGCTAGATCAAGCTGTTGATTTTTAGCGAATGTTTTGCCAATAGTCACAGATGTTTTGTTACTCGTTTCGATATATTGTAGAATATTCACACAAATTCTTGAGTTGCTTAAAAACAGGTTTCTAATCAAACTTGTTTACCCTAATATTTCTAACAAAATTATGTGCTGTTATACAGGTGCTCGTCTATATCTCTAACGAATAAAAATTAATCAGCTGTTAAGAGTTGAGAGTTAAAACACTTGACAATAATTCATTAAATTTGAGTCTTAACTGGTTTTTTTTTTGGGTTAAATAAACATACTTGCATAATAGTAAAGCACTTGAAGGGTATTTCAGCTTCGGCATTACACTAATGGCTTCATACTTTTTTCAAATTCTAAATGGTCAATTAATTTAAATTTTTGCCCCCTTTATTGATTGCGCTGATTTATGAGTTGCAAATAAAATAAGAAGAGAAAACACAGTTAAATGAATTTTTTTTATTTATTTTTATTTTTGTGTTTCATTTTGTTGTTGTTTTGTTTTGATTTTAATAAGTATGTTGTCTTCAATTACAATTGCTATTTAAATGGATATATGCTCACATTTCTCGCCGCTTGAATATATAGTAATAATAGTATGTGTTTTACTTTTGATTCTTAAATCTTTTCTTTGTTTTTTTTTTTTTGTTTCTTAAAGTCAACTTTTCTTTTATCATATTGGTTTTTATAAATGTAGTAAACGCATTTTGATAACAGTATACGATAAGTTCTAAGTGTAGACATAATTGTCTGTTATTTCAATCCATGGTTCATATAAAAAGTTCTGTACATACATTTCATGCAATGCGATGCGTGTGGTTAACTAAAGTTCATAATTTACAACTAAATTGTATTGTAGTTTAGCTGCTGTCTAATACGAGTTTCATTAAATTAGTTTGAGAGTACAAATAAGTAAGCATAATGGATAGTAATAACTATTGGACTTATAACGACTTTTACAATAGATGCACACGATCAACTAGACATAAATTATGCTCAAATATAGTCATAAAGTAGGGTATACTTAGTGTAGCTAGAGTTATAATTAGGAGAAAAGGAAAAAACAATTTACATATGGGCTCTGACCTAGTACAATTCATGCCAATAACATACACAACACTTACATTACTTCAATATTGCTTAAATCATGTCTTTCGATATACATCGCTACATACATACATACCTACATACATCACCTAGATTACATACAAACATATACATGCTTTCAATACGTACGCCCCACGTGCCTAACAACTGCAAAAACAAATCGCATAGACTAGCTAAATTATAAAATTGAATGAAAAAACTATGTGCCTATATATGGATATATATGTATATATAGCATATCAAATATCTGAATAGTAAAAAGCTGCCGTTGTATGAAAATTTAAGTGCATTCAACCCTCGATGCTATCATAAAAATATTCTTCTTTGTCCGCATTTGGGTCGTGTGCTCGCTCTTGCTCTGATTCCGGCTCTGACTGCTCCTCGAAGTCATCCACATCGTAGGATATTAAGGATTGGAGACTCGCTTCAAGCAGAGACGTCTTGTGCTGCACATGATGCACCTTGAATGCATTGACATCGTTTGCTGGTGAGCCAAACCAAATGGCGCAGTCACCATCCGCACCATAATCGTCTACAGCTACAGCTGTTGCTGGAGGCAATGGTGGTGTTGGTGCCCCAATGGAGTCGCTATAGCCATAGTCGAAGGTCACCAGCAGATTGTCGCTGGCACAGTCCATGGAGTCCGGCGTTGTGTATTGCGTATAATACGAATCGTAGGCCGTTTCCTCGGATACATCGGCTTCATCGCATGGCATTTCTTTGATATATGTTAAGGGTTGCATAAATACAGTATGATTGTTGTTGTTGTTGTAGGTATTGCTGTTCTTATTGTTGTTGCTTGTTTGCCACAATTGCCAATTGTTGTTATTGAAACGGAAATTTGGCTTATTTGCGACATTTGCCAAATTCTGTGCGTCAGTTTTGAATAGAAGAGCAAAAGAATAGAGAATATCAAAATTTGTAGATCTCATCGATTGCACAGGCAAACAAAAAAAAACAGAAAACAAAAACAAGTCAAGAGGTAGCATATAATAATGTATGTATAAAATGTTAGAGAAACACAAAATCTTGCTTAGCGTATAGCGAAAAGGTTAGGAACCTCAACCATAGGCAGGATATATAATATATAGTATATAATATTTCAATTAGCACAGGATGTCCAATATATACAATAAATTAGCTGGGAAATCGAAAACGTTCTCCACAGCAATATTTTAAGTCGTTTCGAAAAGGTGCTTACTTATGACCAGTTGGAAAATTTGTTGGTTGCCTGCTTTGGAAATTATAGAGAGAGCGAGAGAGAGAGAGTGTGTGTATATATGTGTATTCTTGTATTTGTGTCTGTGTGTGGGTCTGTGTATTTGTGTATAGAAAGTGGCTAAACTACGGGGAAACTACGATCACAAGAGTAATGCTTGCTGTTGGCTCAATATCGGTGTTGTAAAAGCAAATAAAGCAGTGTTGTGCAAGGGCAAATATATATATATATATTAATACATATATATATGTATATATATATATTGATATTATATGTTTTGTTTTGCCTGGGGTGGTAGCTTAACCTACAAAATGATATTACAACAAATGAGAGACTTACGCGTATAACAAATTGCGGCAAAGTGTCTTAGTTCTTTGTCTATCAGAAAAGCAGACAAACGATTTACAACACAACTAGCTCAATCAGCTCACTTCGCATGTATTTGAGGCTGGAGCTTGCAGCTTGTAGCTTGTAGCTTGTAGCTTGGAGCTTGGAGCTGAGCACATGAATCCTGACATTCGCATCGCCTGTTCGCTGTCCGTTACCAAAATAACCTCCCGAGTGACGCACGTGTTTGGAATGTTGCTTTTATGTTAGCATTTTCATTTGCAGCATGCAGCTTAAATTTTCACCACCAACGTCAATCAATCAATCAATCAATACACCACCATTGTCCATATGTATATAGATATATATATATACATAGACATATATAATTGTACATGTTTATCCAACGTATCCGGTTAAGTATATTGCAGTTAGGAAGAGTTTCTTTCACAATTGTTTTTAGTTACAGTTTTCAATAGGCTGGTTTGTTGGATTGGTTTTGTTTGGTTTGGTTTGTTGTTGGGTGGGTATGGCATATATAAGTATGTATATATAGTATATATATTTGTTTTTTTTTTTTTTTTTATTTTGAGGATATTTGTGGTACGGGCAGTTTTTGAATATACAAAATAGGAAAACGTGTGAGTTTATAACAACAGACGGGTATACACATTTGTTTGTTGGGTTTACGGTTTTTTTTAAAATTTTTTTTACATGTGGAGTAGACATACATAGGGCGAGAAAACGCGCAGAAAGAAAAAGTAAAAGTAAAAAGAAATTACAGCATTAGATACAATTATTTAGTGTAAACAGCTTGACTTTTATTTTCTAGCCAAGTTTGACCATGATATCTGTGTGTGTTTGTGTGATTGTGTATGTGTGTGGTTAGTTTTAAGCGCTGACCAAGCTGACAATGAAACACATGGCAAACAATGATGATGATGATGATGATGATGATGACATATATGATAGGCAAGAGGCATTTGAGAGCTTGGGGGCAAGTTTTGGGTAGAAATTAAAGTTCGAATTTATGTAGTTGTTTTTCTTTATATTTCTAAAGATATATTGTATATATGTATGTGTATGTTGTGTTTATATGCATAATATGTGGTATATATGTATGTAATTAAACCATGATCATAATTAATGATGAATTAGCATTTCAATTAGGCCAAATCGGTAAGTAAGTGGTACGTACATCAACTTATAGTATATAGATAACAGTAATCAGTTTTTAACATATACACGCAAAATATAATGATAATTACAATTAATGCTTAATCCATACATACACATACACACACGCACACACAGACACACACACACACACATACATACACGCATGAGTAACTGCCTGATGGATACAACTAATAATAACGATATATGTATTTAGCAGATATAATGATAAACAATTTACATGATTTTCGCATAATGTGGTACGCGCATATGATTTATATGGTAAATGATATACTTTTATAGGCATTTTTTACGAGTATGTACAAAATAATAATTATCGTAATAATAATAATAATAATATATATATGTATATATTTATAAAATGTAAAGAGAAGCGAATACATTTGTTGTTGTGGCGCGTGCACTTGATTAATTATAGCGGCAGATGAGGCGACTAATTTGCATAGTAGCTCCAAGGCAAGGCAGTGGAGGTGGCACCTTTCACTCTGGTCAATGACCAATGAACAAAAAAAATTAAAATAAACATATTTATTTAAAACTGATAACACGCTGCCTCTGCTTGATAAACTTTTCCATGGCAGTCGTGTATGGGGGCAAGGGAAACGGGGCAGGCACGGCGTGGACAAGAAGGTTTTGCTTTGTTCCTTTTTCCATTTTCGTTTCACATATGCATAGGCACGACGAGAGTACACAATCAATTCATCTAACGATCATTTTAGTTAGATATACATATAGTTCTTTATAGTATAAAGTATATAGAATAGATATAATGTATGTTTCGTATGCATTGTAGGTTAGTTGTATGCATAGGCATGTGTATGTATTATTTATAAATAAATATGCATGTTATAATGTGCGCCATGAAATAAACCCCAAACGGGAACAATTCTAACAACATTTTGTCGTAGCTTTTCCCTTCCAACAGAATATGCAATATATATAGCAGTTGATGAACAAATTTAACAATACAAATTTGAACTAATTAAAATAGCAAAACGATATTGCCAAAACTTCAAAGCATCATGAATAAACATGAAATAACAGAGAACAAAATTAAATTGTGCCTAAATATATACATATATGTGAAATATTTCCTTGCAAGTTCTTAAGCACTTTAATAGTTGCATCGAAAAACCTTTTTTTTTTTAAATAAATTTACAAATTTAACTAAATGATGTGGGTTACAGTGAAGAATTTTGAACTTTTAGTTTCAGTTTTTCTAGTAATACTCATTGAGCTTTGGTAAACCCACAAGTTTCAGAACTTTTCGAATATTTTATGCAAAATAATTTTCGAGTTCGCAAAAGTTTTCTCTTCATTCAAATTTTAAAACGAAGATAAGGATACTCTATATATACATATATGTATATATTCCTTATATATATATATATATATATATTCTGTACAAACTGGGGTTTATTTCAGAGTGTCGCGCCATAGTGAAAGTGTACAACGCAGATGATTTATATTATGTATATGTATAAATTAGGTATGCGGCCAGTTGATCTATTGCTAACTGTAACTGCTATTGAAGTGTGTTTGTGTCTTCGTTGTTGTTTCTATTGTTGCTGTTTGTTGTTGTGTTGTTGGTAATCGCAGGCGTATTAAGACAGTAATCAGTTATCGATAGGTATATATATAGATGTATATGTATCATTATTATCAGTATCAGTATCAATATCGTAACTAAGATTATTATTCATTTGAACCAACCCAAAAATGTTGACTTTAAAGTGCGTACCTTGCCACTATCACTGTCGCCATAACTGGACGTGGGCGTGGCGTTTGCATCGTTACTCTGCTCACGCGCCAGCCTCGCACTAGCCACCGAGGCGCTGCTGAAGCGACGCGATACAGCTGCACCACCGCTACCAGCGCCACCAGCGCGTCGCTGATAGGCTGGCGCCGAGGTAGCATTCAGCTGCAGATCCTTGCGCAGCGTTGTACTCAGCTGTGCCGCAATGGAACTGGAACTGCCGCTGGTGCTCAGCTGGCCGCTTTTGTGCGAGACGCTGCCGCTGCCGCTGCTGTTGTTGAGCTGCTGATGCTGCTGCTGCTGTTCGGGCGATTGTTGGGCGCGCGATAGTGAGTCGAGATGCCGCACACGTGAGCTGAGCGTCTCGCGCTTAAGCTTGGGCAACGGTGAGTTTTGGAGCACACGCGGGGACGGAGTGGTTGTAGCCGTATGGCTACTGCGATTGCCACCAGCCGAGCTGGATGAGTATGGTGTGGTGGCCAACGGTATGGAGGATGATGTTGAGCTGCGACTCGTGTTCGTGCTCAGTGAATGATTGGAGACAGAGTCTGCACGCTTTAAGCTCTGGCTCAGATTGCCGGTGCTGCGACTCAGCGAAGATTTGCTGCTGCTCCCATACGACACATTACTAGAGTTATGCACCGATGGCGGCGAACGACCAGTTGTCGACGGCCGACCCGTGGGCGGCTTGCCCGCAAAATAGGCGGCCGCCTTGCTACCCGGCAGCGGTATTTTGCTCGGCTTGCTGGCGCTGTTGAATTTACGAAAGCCATGGCTGCGCAACGGCGTCGCCTCAAAGGGACTGACTCCGCCCACACTGGAGCTTAAGACACGCGCCGCAATGCTGCTGCCGGCGGTCGCGGTGGGCGTGCTACTGACCAGCGGACTGGGACTGGTGTTCACCATTGTCTTGCTCTGCGTAGAGTCATTGGGCGTGCGTTCCGGTTCATGCTCGTGCGCAGATTCGGTGCTGCTGCTGTGTTGCTGCAGCTCCTCCATAGCCAGCGGCACCATGGCCTTCATGCTGGGCGTGCTTATTTGATCGGAACGGGGCTGGGCTACCGATACAGATGTCGATGCGGAATCTACCGAATCGGGTACGCCACGCCGACTAAGCATCAATGTGGTGGAAGCCGAAGACCGATTTGTCTCGTAATCATGCTGAGAGGAGTTCAAATACGAATTGGTGCTGCTGCTGCTATGCAAACGGGATTCCAGTACGCGCAGCTGCGCCTTGGTGCCCTCCAGTTCGATGTTCTTTTCCTCCAGCTGAAAGCGCAACTCCTCCGTATCCTCTACACTCTTGTCCAGCCGCTTGGACAGCAGCGACTTTGACTTGCTGGACGAATCCAACTTCTGGGCCAGCACCTGATTTTGCACAGTCAGTGTGAGCAGATGTCGCTGCAGTTCCAACACGTTCGTTTCCAACAGAATGGCCGAGAAACGTTTAGAGTCTGTAATTCGGCATTTGGTGTTTCGGGCGCCGGGCGTGCTTACAACGCCATCCAAACGTCCTAGCGGCTGGTGTTGCCTTCTCGCTGTTGCTGTATCACTGCCTGAGCTTTGATGGAATGCGTCCGGCGCTGGCTGCTGTTGCTGCTGATCGAGCACAACCGGCTGGAATGTGTTGTTGCTGCTTAGACTGGGGCGACTACTATTGGAGAGCACCGTCGTCGCCGAGGATAAAAAGTTGCGTTGACTGGAGAACTCTGACTGGCTGGCGCTGTAATTAAATTGTTTATTAGAATTTTACGATTCATTAACTAGCTTACAAACTTACCTGGATGAACTTTTGCTCTGCTGCTGTTGTTGTTGCTGCTGCTGTAATTGCAACTGCTGCACACGCGAGCTCAGCTCCAACTTTTGAGCCATGGCCAGTTTCAGCTGCTCCTCGAGATCTTTCTTAACGTTAATCAACTCTTCGACCTGATCGTTCATCTTAGCCGCCTTGATGCGGCCAGTCAACGTCTCCGCCTCCATTTCGGCCAACTTGTCTAGCAGACGATCACGCTCCTTGCGCAACTGTTTGATATCTTCGCGATTCAGTCGCTCTACCTGCTCCCGGAATTGCTGCGGTGTCATGCCACTCGCATTCTTCTGGCCCTTGGCTGTATCGCCCTGTTGGCGTTCATAGCTCTGTAAATGTTCGACCTCCTCGCGTAAGCGGTTCGATTTGCGGTGTATGACATCAAGCAGGTTGAGCAGCTCGTCATCCGACTCGGCGCAACTCAGTCGATTCGATGCTATGGCCACCTGTTGGAAGAAACCCTTATCAGTTGACTTTGTCACAATTTTTCAATTCCAATTAGTTTTTACTTACCGTCATTGCACCGTTGGTGGAGGAGGCACTGTGTCCCTCCTTGGAGGAACTGGTCTCCGTTGAGAAGCCGGAGTCCTGCACAACACTGCCGTTGTTGTTCTCTCCGCTCTTTGGCTCTTTCTTGCCGCTGTGCGAGTTGCTGCGGCTGCGCGTTAGCGACGAAGACGACGGCTCAACTCCAGCGGATGCTGCTGCTGCGGCCGTTGTCGTGGACGGTTCCTTGTGCGACAACTTGCGCTTTATGCGTATTCCAGGCTCCCATTCACGTCTGTAATTGTAATAATTGGTTTAAAGGGTTCGATAGATATTTTTATTCATATTAGTTACTCACCTGGCTGCTAACGAGGAGCTGCCACCATTTCCACTGTTGCCGCCCACCGAGTGACTTCCACCTAGCGCGCTCACAGAGTTGGGCGTGGATGGCGTGGCGGACATAGAGGCCATTTTATGCTTGAGATCGGGAAACGTCTCGATGACCAGATCTCTGAATTCCAACAGAGCGCCCACCTCATGCTGCAGCTCCTGCAGCGACTTAGTCTGTTCGCTATGTATGGGATGATGCGGATGACTGCCATAACTATTGCTATACGGCGCATGGTGGCTTAAATGATGATGATGCAAATGATGCGGATATGTAGCGCCCACGACAACCGTTGCCGTTGGCGATGCAACCACAGTGCCGCCGCCACCGCTCGTCGCCATCAAATGCGGATGATGTGTGACAACCCCACCGCTCAATGGCAGGCACTCCATGGCGCCGCTGGCCAAGTCTGTGACGCGTGAGTGGCCACCACTGCTGTTGCTATTATTGCTATTGCTGTTGTTGTTCCTGTGTTGGCTAATGCAGCTGCCGTCTGGTTTGCAGGTGCCATGCGTTGCGGGTAGTTCAAAGCCGTCATTCTGCAAGCAAATAAATAGAAGGAATTTTATGAAATAATTATGTCTCTCTGTTTACTTGACTATTTAGCATTTTGACACATTTGCCACAGCGTGCGGCTAACAACTGCAGTGACACATGTGCATTTAAATCATATCTCAAATGAAAAGTTTTTAAATACTAGTTTAATGAACCCACTGACTATGCCACAAACTGTTTAGTTCTTGAGCTAATTAGTTGCTAATTGCAATTATTTAATATAAGCTTAGGTTACACAAATTAAGAAAGAGAAACGCGAAACTGGATTAACCAGTTTTTTTTTAAATACAACAACATTTATTATCTATTATTAAATATAAATCAATGACTACAAGATCTAGAGTTAACAAACTTGATATTTTATTTCATGTTTATAGATTTATAGATTTATACATTAATACAAAAATACTTTGGGATTTGAAATTGGATTTGCCAAGTACCTCAACTATCTCCTTTACAATAACAGTCTGTTCTTTTCATTTTTGACTACCAGCATATTTATTTCGTGACAGAGATATCTCAGATAAATCAGATCTGCTCGTTTTTCTTTAAATTTTTCTATTTAAGCATAGAAATCGGTCTGAAAGGTTAAGCCTGAGGCACTAGCACTAAGCCTTAAGCTTTGCCCGCTAATTACACAACAGAAAAAAGTCGATTAAATAAAAAACAGTAAATTCAATTCATCATCGTGTGGCAATCGTTGGAGTTCAGGAGCAGCGTAAAGCGATTAGTGAATGACACATAAATTATGATTGATGAATTGCAGCGCAGCGCGGGCCGCTGACCCACGGAGAAAACTATAGCAAAAGTGCAACAGCAACAGCAATAGCAACAGCAATAGCAACAGCAATAGCAACAGCAATAGCAACAGCAATTGCTGCATGCTGCTGGCAATTTGTGACAATCATGTTGTTTGTTTGTCTCGAGTCAACGAATCTCATGAGCTGCACCAACTAGAACAGCACGTCTCTTGGCCAAGTAAACCTCTTTGTTCAGCAACAACTGCAGCTGGAGTCAGAATCAGAGCGCTGCTTAAATGTCACAAGTGCCGCACGCTTTCACTAGGCGAGAATATTGCTCGATAACTTTCACATGTAATACACATAAATTGCTCGCTCGGCTATCGATCAAACAAACGAACGGCAAGTGCTACACATATATATCTAAATATCATATATATATAAATATATATGAATATAT
This sequence comes from Drosophila leonis, assembly GCA_035045365.1. NCBI lineage: Eukaryota > Metazoa > Arthropoda > Insecta > Diptera > Drosophilidae > Drosophila > Drosophila leonis. The sequence continues at coordinate 491,380 of JAWNPC010000307.1, read as the reverse complement.
GTACATATGTAGTTCTCGATAGTAAAAAAATTAAACTCTAGCTGATTGCATGCTAGTTGATTGACTGTTGCTTGATGGCTGCGAAAAGTTGGCCAATTTAATGGGCAAAAACAAAAATATAAAAAATTGAGATTACAAATGAAGCATAACAATTGGCCCACATTCACACAGACGAGTGCATTTTGGGACATTATTTAACAGCTAATTAGCCAGGCCAGGAAGTAAAGCCATAATTTGTGTATGTGCCATTGCATAAGCACAATGCACTTTAATGTTATTTCTATCTTTTTATAATGAATGTTTTTTTTTGTTGCTGTTGTTGATTGTTATTGCTGTTTCTTTTTAGCCCTGTCAGATGTGACCGCTTTGCCTGTGGAGCGTGGCGAATGCAAAGCCATGGGAAGCTACAGCAACAGCAATAGCAAGCAGCTATGGCTACATTGAAGATCGTGTAATTATATAGCAAAATCCATTGTCAACCACGAAATTGAAACCAAACAATTGAAACGTCGACTGTCACTCATAAGCGCTCAATGTCGAGATGACTGTCAAGCCAAGCGTGAAGAGACAAGAGACAAGACTCTATATGATTTTGAAGTTTCTTTTCTTTTAGTTTTTTCTTTTTTTTATCTATGCTCAATTAGCCCTCCAAGTTTGGCCTTTGGCCCACAATTTGACCAGGCAGTTGGCTAATTATCGAAATATTTATAATTATAGCTCTATATATATAAATATTGATAAATTTATATACATATACATATGTATATGTATATATTGCTCAAGCTGCGCCTCCTCATATATAAATAACAAGAAGACAGTCGGCATCTCCATAAGAGGCGTCGTTATAGTCATCATCGTCATCTACAACATCATCATCACTATCATCATCATTAGCTTTGGCGTGGGCGCCGAACTGTCGTCTGTTATAGCGACAGCCACGCACTGCTGAATCTTCAAGTTAGGTTTTTATAACACTTCAGCCCAATTGGGTTGATCATCATCATCGTCATCATCATCAGGCAGCATCATCAGCATTATCATTCTGAGCCATGACAGACGGAAAGTGTTGCAGCACGTAGCACTTGGCGCTCGTTGCTGCAGCCGCTCAATTAAGCTGCCCACCACTTGAGGCAAGTTGCCCACCAAGCCAGAGGCTTGGGCTTGGGCTCTTGCCACATGAATCAGCTGAGCTGTTAGATTAGACAGCGAAACACCAGCCAACGCATGGAAAATTCTATTCGCCAACTCACAAGCAACGAACAGCAACAGCAGCAGCCGTTTTTATGTTGACAAGACATGCGAGCCGTTTAAGTGAGTATTAATAGAAATACCCGTCAATAGCTGTACCAGTACCTGAATCAGTACCCGTTGTACCAGACACAAAAGCCATTAATAATACAACTCATCATAAACAGTAAACAAAACACAATAAACAAAAATCCAACAACTGTACATAATTAAAACAAATGATTATAAAAAGAACAAGAAACATAAATAAATAGAAAATAAAATTCTAAGTATCTGAGAATCGTATAAAAAAACTTTCTAAAAAGAGTTTTTTTTTAGCAAAAAACATAGATTAATCATATGAATAAAAAATTGATGAACTTGACATTTGATAATATGCCTAATCAAAAGTTTATTATAGATAAAAAGACTTATGATAAAAGCTAAAGCTTACTAGAAAAAAGAGTTAAATATATATATCATTTTTATATATAAATATTTATTCAAAACTTTGATTGTAGATAAGAAGATTTACAACAAAAGTATAAAGTTTACTACAAAAAAGAAAAAAATATATATATAATTATTATACAAAAATAAATATTCAAAAATTATTGAATGAATTGTCTTTAAGCTTTAGAAACTCATTATAATTATTTAAAATTCCGCACCATTCGCAAACAGTTTCTCATCTAGCATTTTAAAATTCAACTTTCGGTTAGTTTCACAATATGGTAGGGCCTCGAAAATCGATTAGAGGGGAGGCGTCTGCCTCTGTTGCATGAATGCCAAGCGAAAAACACTTAACTAACACATTTAACTGTGACAATTGATTTGTTGTTTTGACTTTGCAATGTGCCACGCCTCCATCATTCCCATGTTAGAGACCGCCCCGTAGTGCCTGGCACGTTAGTTTGATCGATTTTAGGCTCTGTTTACTGTTTTTTCTTCAATGTATTTTCTTGGGAGGGGGCACCGCGTCGTATACGTAATGTTGGCTTGCTTTAAGCTGGCTACGCTCCAACTGGCAAAAAACATTTTCACTGCGCTTCTACAAAAAATTTCTATTTGTGTTTTTCTATTTTTCGTTTTACGCTTTTGCCCAGTGGTTTCCCACTTTATTGTTGACTATGATTACTTTTAACCGCCTTTCGTGCGGCCTCTCAAGAAAATTTCTACTTTTTAGCTTGTTTGTTCGATGAGGGCCTAGAAAACAGTTTGGTTTCATTTGAAGTGCACAACACTTTTCAATTAGTGCAGCGTTTGCATAACATATATATGCACACATATGCATACTATATATATTTGATTGTTTATATTCATATGTATTGTTGTCCATATATACATATGTATGTATATGTAATTAAGCCGTGTCTTATAATTCATTTTGGAGCGCTTATTAATTACACTGCCTGGCAGCGAACATGACTTATAGCATTTTGAAGAGTCATTGCACAGCACATGGACTATGCCAATAATGTGTAATTTTCATTTTCATTTTCAATTCAAATTGAATTTGAATGCAGTTTCCATGTTGGCGTTGGGTTCGGCCGCCTCTGACGCAATACGAGCTTAGGCCACACTCTTAGAAACGGGCAGGGCAGCACAGGGGCGTGGTGGTGCAGCAGGGGCTGGGCCATTGTGCGTTGGCCAAACTACCAAATAGGATATAGTTAATAGACAATTGCCAGTGACTGCAATCTAGACATCTGTGAGAGGCGCAGAGACACAGTCATTAGACGCCATTAGTTGTATATTATTTTTTATTTTTATTTGTTCATAGTTTGACTTTTATAATTCTAACAATATAAAAGCAAAAACAAAAAAAAAACGTAAGTGCATGTGTGCTGCTTGCAACATGCTTCATATGTGGCAATCGCCAAGAGACTCAACAACAACAACAAAAGCCAACAATTGTCTAAAATGTGTGCTTGGCGTCTGTGTCCGTGTCTGTGGCTTTTTGTTGGTAATCGTCGCACTCAACCGATGCAAGTGTTGTAATTAAATTAACAATTTTTCGACACTTTTACAAAGCGCCCCAAAATACAACCCAGCACTCACACACACACATAAATTGTTTAGCAGTTACAGCACCCAGCACCAACAAAAATAACAACAACAATAGCAAATTACAAGATCTACAACCACAACAATCATTCCAAAAAGTTTTGGTTGTTGCAACGAAAAAATCATCAGTTGTTGGACAAAGTGACGAAGCGTCCGCCTGTCACATTTCCACTTTTCTGTTATTTATTTAGTTTTTTTGGCTTGGCTCAGTCATTTTCCTTTTTGTTGTTTTGTCCCAACTCTAATGTAATTATATGAATTATTTAAGTTGACTTGTTAAAGTTGCATTTGCTTACTTAATGCTTAATAAAATATATTTTTGAAACTGGTTTCGGTTCAAACTGAAATTCAAATTAGTTTAAGCCGCAACCTTATGAAAATATTATTTTAGAAAATGATGTAAATGTGTACGATTGATATTCTGAAAGCTTAAAAGTTTTCTTTTAGTTTTAAGTATGTTTTAGTATAAAAGTTTCAAACTATTTTAGCATAATCTGCAGCAGTTGCGATATAACTCTAGAGAAACTTTTGTATTAACCTTATTCTAACTTAAATCCTGAGCTGGACGTACAAGCTATAGAGATTTGAACTGTTAAATCTAGTTTTAAGTATGATTAAGAATGAAGCTTTCACACTTTTTTTAGCTTATTACAATTGTAGATGCATAAAGGTCAAAGATAATTTAAAAATAATTTTTATCTAATTTTAGTTTTAACCTAACTTAAAAAATGAAACATAACAAAAAATATAGATAAAAATAATCGAATTTCCGCTGTAAACAATTGCCACTTGGGTTGGCTTTTAACACTCTACAACAAGATTATTGAACCATTACGCAACCAGATGCATATAGAGGCTGCAACCAGCCTAACATACACATTCAATTAAAAGAAAATTAAACTAAATTTTGTATTGTATTTGAAGTTTTGTGGAGATTTCAGTAAAAAGCTAGTGCTTAAAAAAAAACTACAAATTTATAAACTCAATTAATTTGCACACTAATTCAACTGTCTGCTGTCTGGGCAATATGCTTCGGTCATTTTTTATTGGCCCCAATTTCTGTCTGTAGCTCCAATTACCCATAAATCAGAGCTGGCTTTATAAGCCACGATTGCCACTGCCAAAGACTGCCCACCGACTAACTAACAAGTCTATCTACCAAAAAGTTTAAACTATATGTATGTGTGTTATGCTATTTTTAAAGCCCATTAAACATTTGCAAGGCAAAGATAAAAATTATGTAATGCCAGACAACAAAATGTTCCGCAAAATGTGCAAGAAAAAAATAAAAATAATTAAACACATAAATTATGCAGCACAGACGTTGGTCAAAGGAAAAAAAAGTTATTAGCAAGTTGGTTAACACATCATAAGGCGCCAGTGTTCAGTGGTTTTTGGTGGTCTGTGCTTAGTTGGTTTTAGTTGCTGGTTGGTTTGACTTAATTAATTAACTGTTTTATGGTTTTAATTACAGTTTTTTTTTTGAGCCATTTTAATTTCATTTCGTTTCTTTTTGAACTTTCGCTTGCGTTTCGATAAACGCTCATAAATTGGCTCGCAACAGTTTTATATTTTTCGTTTTCTATCTAACCCTCTGTCAATATGTATCCGGATCCTTTGGGGACTTAGCTGCCAGCCAAAGTGTTGCCTGTTGTTGACAGACACCGCTGTTGTTGCTGTTGTTGTTGTTGTCTTTTGTGGCCAACGGGCACACCTCTTGCTGTCCATTTGCCAGCGATTTCTAATCGATTTTTTCCGCCGCTGCCAGCCAACATGTGAAAATGGCCGCTGGCCAGGCCCCAGCAATGGGACTTGACTAACTAAAGTTTATATACAATGTGCCATATATATATATATACAGATAGTATATAGTATAGTATCGTTTGGCCTGGTCGCAAAGCTTGTAGCGTTTTGTTGCTTTTTATAAATTTTTGTCAATATTTCATTGTTGCCGGCGCTTTCACAGAAAACTTTTCACACATTTGCAATGTTGTTGTTGCTCGTTCTGCCAATTAGCATTTGACCATAATTTTTTTATTTTGGCTCACGCGATTTGATATGACGCCGCTTAGCCGGAAGTTGTTCGCTTTCGACAACTTTGCACGTCTCTAATTACAGTTGCTGCGAGCTGGCCAATAATGTCGCCACTGCCACTGCCACTGCCACGCCCAACGCCCGATGCCCCACGCTTTAATCAAACAGAATTTTGGAAATGTTTGCTTGTTGTGCAGTGTGTCCTAAATAGACTACACGCCCTTTTCCGCATTACTTGGCTTGCATCTAATTTTGCTGTTCAGTGCACTTTTACAATGGCGAGCAACAACAACAATTACAACAAATAGTAACAACAATAACAACAAAATGGCCAAGTTGGCTTTTGTTGCATTTGGGTTTTCTGTACGTGCCCCGTCGCTTTTAATGTGCCAATGACTGCATGATTGTGCGATTATGCATCCAGCTAAGCAACAATCTGTCAATGCAACCAACCAGAGACGGACAATCAGCTATACAGACAAACAGACAAACAGACAGACAGACAGACAGATAGACATATAGATGGACTGACTGGCAGCCACCCAAGCGATTAATCTATCTCTCCATATAATCACAGTTTCGTTCAGGCGATGGCGTTGCGCCGTCATTTTGTCAATCTGCCAACATCCGGTACGTTTCACTTTCAGCTCTCTGATTTATTTTATACAAAATACGAGTACATATTATAACTATTTATTATGTGCAGTTTGTCAGCACCATGAAGTTGAGCTGAGCCGAAGCGAGTTGCGCCGCAGCCAATGCCAATATACGATACGTACCGATACGATCAGCCAAGCAGCTGCGCCCACCTGCCACAAAATGCGGCTCCACACACACACACACATACAGTCGCACACACATTCTGCATAACGTTTAGTGTGCGACCAAAAATGGCAACGTAATTTCAAAGCGCATTCAATTGCGTTTACCTAATACAGCTTATCAGTCGCTGTTAACTGATAAAAACACAGCAAAAGCTGGCAAAACGTTTTCTTTAAACTTGGCCAGCAGCGATAATGGATGGCATGACTGTTGACTGTTTTAACGATAAGCATTCGCAACAATGACTCACAACGTTGGACAAAGAAGCAAAACATAATAAAACCAACTGAAAGTTGATAGACAAACTGTTTCCACTGTTTTATGCCGTACGTGTGGTCAGTCATCAAATAACCAGAGCAGACATTAAAGACATTCTCGAAATATAATAAGAATAAAAGAGATTACAACGAAAAGATAATGAATGGCAATTCACATTTCTTACAATTAGTTTGATACATATCAATTAACATTTGAATTCTTACTAATTATCAAATTAAACAGATTCAAATACAGAAAACATTTTCATTTATTTTTCTCTGATTTGTCTTATTTTGTATTCGGAGAAAGGAGAAAAGTCTATACTCTTGCAACTCAATTATTTTCAAAGAGTCTACAATTTATAGCATTACACAACACAGTTAATTTGCCACCCTTTTACTCAATTTAAGAGGTAAACAAATTCATTTTCATGGTCTCGCGGCGTGGAAGTCAACAACTGCTCATTAGTGGCGTCTTCACCTGGGCCATAAGTAATCCTTGGAGATGGCAGCAACCGCATAATATTGCGCATACGCCGCATTACACGCATGTCAGGTGGTGGGTGTGTGTGTGTTTGTGTGCATGTGTGTGTGCATGTGAAACACCAATAAAAAAACTCTCACAAGCTGACGGCTTTTAACAACATGTGACAAATTTTTATCGCCTAGTCGTTAGCTGGTCAAGAGGGCCGTCAACAGCAAATGGCCAACGCCGGTTGTTGTATGATCTTTGACATGGCAAATAGCGAGACAAAGGTAGAAATATGTGTTTATGTGTGCAAAGCGTATATATGTATGTATATGTGTATGTGTAAGTACCTATATGTATATATATATATATATATATGTAACTAAATATGGCCCGCAGCTTTGTTTAGTTGTTACGTTTTGGCTGCCGCAAAGACAAAAAACCTCGAACAGAAACAGAAACAACAAAAACTTTCACTTTGTTTGTCATCGGAGAGCAGCAGAAAAAATATAAAAACAAGCGTTAAAAATTTTATTTTATTTTTGTACGTTTTTATATATTTATTTTTACTATTTTTTTTTTCAAATATATAGATTTAAATATATATGTACATATGTATGTACTCTAAGCCCATTGATCAAAGGGTATAGTGAGTGCATCCAAATGTATAAACAAATCATAATAAAGTAATGTGAGGACGTATAACTTAGTTCATCTGTCCATATTCATTGATCTAAAAAACTCCAAAACTAAATGCTCGAATCTTAAAATATATACATTCTCGTATTAGATCGGAGATCAAATAGCTTTTATAACTTTTAATTTTTCCTACCGATTTCCTTAATAATTATAAAGTTTCAGATTATAGGCAAGCAATAAATTCAACTTGCATATACGAGTAAGTTCACTTCGAGTAGCATAGAAGCTTATATAAGCAATATGGGTATCTTTTAGTCAGGCATTTCCAACTAAAGCTCTCTATCTTTCGTTTTTCTCTGTTTTATTTACAACAAAAGCCAATGGTCAAAATATGAGCAAATAATGAGCTTAGAAAATTTTATGGGCCCAGCTGGCTTAACGCCGCAAGCAAATGGAGCAACGGCGAGGCAAAGCGACGGCGGCAACTGCGGCGCTTGTGGCATGCCGCAAATTATGCGATAGCCAGAGCCGTAGCGCCCAGTTACCAGATGTGGTGGCGGCGGTAACCATTTCACCCATTACGAATGGCGATTGGCATATCGGCCAATTGGCCGGCGAGTGGGCCAAATCAAAGCGCCGATAAACGTTGATGGTGTGAAATGGCAGCGCTGCCCCGCAGTGATAGCAGCCAAACGACAAAAATGAATTATGAGCCATGACGCTTTTATGGTCTTTAGCCATTAAAACGGATTTCCATTGTCTGCATTTGGACCACGTTATTGTGCGAGCAAAAAAAAAAAAAAAAAAAATCCACCCAAAACAAATCTCAAAAAATAAAATGACTTGAATACTGCGCAGTCAATGTAAAAATAATCAAAATGGCTTATTTTTTGTATTTTTATCTTTGTGGATTAACGTGCAAAACGTTTCGTTTGCCAACAGACAATTGGAAACAACAGCAACAACAACAACAGTTGGCAATTGGCTTGCAAATGCGTGAGTCGTCACCAGGCGAAGATGTTTCAGCTTTAAGTGGGTTTTATGTAGCCAGCAAGCTTCAGCTGTATAAAAATTGTAAAGATCATTAGACAAGCTTTGTGTCTTACGACATGGCTGAGGTCTTTGCCTTGGGCTTGTGCTGATGTATATATGTAGATAGTATCAGTGGCTCTATTGAGCAGCCAATCAGAATAGCACAATTCAAATAAAAGATTAACAGTGAAGAAACTGGCTTGAACAAAAATTTAATTAACAAAAGTGAATGATAAACATTTTTAAAGAATTCAGTAATGACAATATAAAGCTTAACTAATATCCAATTCAAAGCAAAAGGGAACTAGTTTAAAGACTTGGCTTATAATTTTGAAACTCAACTAAGCAAGAGTTGCTGTAAAATATACAGAGCAGGGCTAATCCATCAGGAAAAACAAATATGTCTACAAATAAAAGCTTAGTGCTTGTAATTCGTTTTATCCATTGGATATTTCTGCAGCTCAGCATAATTCTCTGTACTCTACGAAACTGTGGATTGGGATAGAAATGATATTTTGAATAGTTATCATATATTCCATTGTTGACAATTAATATGGTTTTGACTATCGCAGCTATCAACTGGCAAGTTGATCGATAGTTATGCAGTCGAGTGACTGTTTGATATGATATACATAAATGAAACTACAATAAAGTTAAACCTATTAACAATTGAAGCTATTATTCCTCTTTTTTTTACCTGTTCCATAGCGATTGTCAGTGAACGACATCGTTTGAATATTGTGAACACACACAAAGCTAACCCAATGCTAATGATCAGTAAAATAACAATTTGTCATGTATTGTTTGCTCGGTGAACTTTCTTCACCCGCGGCACGATCCCTTTTCAAGACTTATGAATGAATGTCACTTTCAGTGAACATCAATTGTGTGGCACAAAATCAACGCATCAAACCAGATCAATAGGTCAAAAGCTAGTTACACAGCTTCATCGATGTCTGGTGAAAGCAGATCAGCGATGCAAACAAGGTTAAAAGTTCAGTTTAAAACTGGAAGACAAGACGATCAGTAGAATCCAACAAAGATGAGCTCGAATGAATCATCCAGTGAGCTGTATGAAGCTGCTGCAACTCTTGCCTTTCATAAACTGCGGCCTACATGCGGCTACAAAACGCATTGGCAAACGCCTAAACAAAAAATAATAATAAAAATAAATAAATAACAAAAAACTCTTGACAACCGCCACGCGACAGCTGCCAGCGGCAAAGGCGCACAACTTTTTTGAGGGGCAAACATAAGTGCAAATCGAGGCAGTTAAAGTGATTTTAAGCAAATTTATTAACGCAATTATTTGATTACAGTAAATGTTTTGCGGGCCTCAAGTAAAGCCAACCTCAAGCTCCAAAACATGGCCAAAATCAAAAAAAAAAAATAGGCAAGCTGCCAAATTTGGTAAAAATGACAAGTCGGATAAAATAAAACACAAACCCATTTATAAACACATACAATAACTATAGATTTATCTTTTACATATGTATTTATGTAGTTTACAATCAATTTAACTGTCAGCCAGATTTTCTATTTGCGGCTCGAAACGCCGGCAGTTGCGGTTTCCAGTTTCCCAGTTTCAAGATGTGTATTTGTAACTGAGAAATTTACATAATTTTCGTTAGATTGACGCGACTGGCTGACTATTTTGCTTACGCTGATATCCTATAAAATATAGGATGTGGGTATATTCAACTACTATGTTCACGCAGTAGCTACCTAATTATATACAAACAAAATCAATAATTGTAACTGGATTTTCCTAAAATTTGATTACTGATATCGATGATTCGATTAGGCTGCCAAATAGATTTTCATTTCAAGTCCCCTTCCATTCCAGGGTATTTTGGGCATCGACCCTTCTCTCATGTTTTTCGTACCCTGCTAGTGCTGCCCACATTTGGCTTTAGCCTCGTTTGTTTTACGCTACACATATGAATGTATATATATCGAATACAATTTCCATTCAATGCGAATTCAATTGAATTGCTGAGGGGTGGAGAGGGAGCTCCATCATAGAGAGTGGGCTGAGTGGGGAATAGCGGCGGCACGGGCTATTCATTTTGTACGGTTTCGTCTGACATTTTGTGTTTCATAAATGGTCTGATGGTTAATTTTCGTATACTTGACTGTCACATGGATTATTATGTTTTGTCTATTTGCAGTTAGCGGAGAAAATTTATGTCTCCGACATTTGGACCGACATATATGGGCCGAGGCATTATGCCAATTGAAGCCACAGCCCGTTGACTGACTGACAATTATTAATGGCAAACCATTTAATTTAATTATGGGAAAGGTTTTAACATTTCTGATAAATGACAGGCGAGGCACTTGGCTAGCGCAGTTAAATAATTTTATAAAATTTTCACAAAATTATATTCAACATATCTGCAGTTGCTTCCGGTCATTAAAAGTTAGTTAATTATAATGTCTACAAAACATTTGACTACTAATTAATTATAAAGAAAAAAATGAGTAACGCGAGCACAAAAATGTGAAGGTTAAATAAAAACAGCAGTAAAACTAAACACAGCAGCGAGTGCTTGAGTGATTTGCATAAAAATCAACGAAAAACAGGGTATATACATATATACATATATAATGTATATTTATATATATAAAATAAATGCCCCACAGCAACAATTATAAACTAGCTTAGGCAAATATAAACATGTATATTTATATACATTTTAGTATATATACTAGTATCGATGCCCGCTCTATTTAAACCAGTCAAGAGCAATTTAAGCAGCAGCAACAAAAAGTGTTTATAACAACTTTTCACTTTTCGCAGCGGAAAGTGTCACTCAAAGTCATACGAAAATCTTTCATCGACCAAACAAATTTACAACAGCTAGAAAACCTGAAAGCCACAAAAAAAAAAGAAAAAGATTTGTGACAACTGTTAACTGAATACCTCAAGGATAATGCAATAAACACAAAGTAAATAAAGCTGTTAAGATGCCAAATTAATGACAAACTTTGGATTGCTGACGAGGTGCAAGGAGGAGGGAGGGCCCAAAAACGTAGGTTTATTGTCGGATTTGGGTTCAATGCCAGTTAAGATGGTATTTTCATTAATCATACATAGAGCCGACAGGCAGGTGAGTGTGAATGTAAAAGTGAAATTCTTCGCGAGGAGTTGTTAATGAAGCCAAAGTGAAAATCACGCCAAATGAGAACCTAAATTAAGTGCTGGTCTGCTAAGTACAGTAAAGCAGCGAAGACGTTTTCGAAAGCAAAGCTGAAGAATCAGTTTACAGTCTGACTGCTCCAGCAAGCTTAAGGGCATGACAGAAAACGAGTAGCACAAAATTCGCTTTAAGATTCGAATTCTATGTTTCCTACATAGCTTTTGAGCAAAAGATGTTGTTTAAGGTTATAATTGATATAATTAAAGCTCCATCTTCATACGCGTCTTGATGATAACCCATTGGATCTGAGCTGACATGTGTGAAAGTGAGTAGTTAAAAGCAGCTCACTGCCAAAGTGAAATTGGCGTCTTGACAGCAAATTGTCTGATAAGCCGCGCTTAGCGCCACCACGGCAGACAGACAGACAGACAACTCGCTCTAAAAGCCGCCGCTTGATGTCGCATTGGAATTCACTGGCAACGCCTCTGGACTTCAAATCGCGATGTACCATTGTTTTGGCAGCCTTGGGACTGTCATTGCAGCTGAGTAAATTGTGGTTAAATGCAGCTGAAGCTGGTCTTGAATGAAGGCAATCACAGTAACTATATTTTATAATTGCACTCCTAAGACAATGGACTTGGACTGAGCGTGGGAGGCGTGGCTGGGCTCTACTCTGCTCATATTTTGCAATTTAGAGAATTGCAGGCAGTCACTTTTGAAAGCGAAGCTGCTGACATACATAAGCATACATATACCTAAATAAATATATACATAGAGAACTTTAGAGACTTTCAAATCAATACAACTTAACAAAATAATTATAAAAATTTATCAAAGGCGGCAACGCTTAGGCGAAATAAAAAACCACAAAAATTGTATATATATATATATATATATATATATATATATATATATATATAGTATAAAGCACACAGCTGTTGGGCAGATCTTTTGTGCTGTTATTGTATTTACTTTTGTTTGCTATTGTTTAATAATCTGATAGTACGCTAGGTATTTTGTTTTGTGGCTGCTGTTCGATTGGCAGCAGACAATGACCTTTTAGCATGCCGCTTCAGTGAATACTCGGATTGCTTCTACTCGCCGATTGTAATTGAAAATATGGTGAACTGTTCGAGTTGTACGTACTTGAAAGCTTATTCAATTTAAAATGCATTTTGCGCAATTTGTTTTGTGTTTTGTGTTATTTTTTTTCGAGTTCGTTTTTGCATGATTTCTGTGTCGTGATTTGCGGTGGCAAATACAAATTATTAATTTTTTATTCGTTTTGTAATTTATACATTATTTTCTGGCCATGCAAACAAAGCTGGCGAATTAATTGAGCAGCTGCCGCTTTTATTTATTATTAGTTGCTAGTTTTTTTCCTTCTTCTTTTTGCAGTCGCATATTTTATAAGCTTTTGTTTGTTCGAGTAGACAACATGCAATCAATTTTTTTTCAACTAGTGTTTGTGTGTTTGTGTGTTTGTTCGTTGTTTGAATTATTTTTTTATTGCACTTTTATCAGCAGGTGAGTTGCCTTCGACGCGTCCGCTGCTGGGTGTTGTAATTGCCCGGCTATTAATAATGATTACCAGCAAATGCGATGCCTGTCCACTGATTAGCTTGCTGACATTTTGCAGCAGCAGCAGCAGCAGCGGCAGCAGCAGCGACCGCGGCATCAGCACCAAGTCAATGCTATTTATGTTGGCTACTCTCTTATTTATAGACATGATGGCGTGCTAATTCTGCGCCACGTCTCCCGAGGCTGCAACCAGCGAGTTACGAGCCACATGGCAACAGCTAGCAACTGCCAAACCGGCAAACTGGCAAAATGAAATGAGTTCAGACCAGACCATCGCAGCGACAACGGGGCGTATGCACAACAATGGCACAAAAGCCAGCAGCAACAATCGCTGCAAGAGCAACAGCTACCATAATAAACAGCTGCTACGTAGCACACAAAAGCAGCGCAAAGCATAAAAGAAACATCAAAAAAAGGAAAAAACTCATAATGAATATGATATACCCTTTCTGCAACAGCAACTGCGGCACAGGTGTAATCTAAATGCAGCTGCAGCAAGTGCTTTGATTGAAAATTTCGTATATTCATTCAACTTAAGGACCAAATGGAGGCGTTTTGTAGATTCGATTGGGATTTTTAAAAGTTATTTTTTAAAGAATTTCTCAATTTTCAGTAGTTTTATTTAGTAAAGGAAATTTATATTTTTGTATAACTGTTATCCCTTTTTGTAAACCCTGCCAAACTTGATATAAATGCAGAGTTACCTCTGCATTGCGTAGGGCATCTGAAATAAAGTTATTATTTTCGTGTCGTATTTGGTGGCAGTAAAAATTGCACAAAAATGCGCAAAGTGAAAATATTTCAGCAATTTCTAGCTACATTGGCCTTAGTGTTAACATTGTTGTTGTCGTTTGTAGCTGTTGCTATTGTTGTTGCTGGCTGTTTGTGCATTTTGCCGCGTAATTTGCATGCCAAACGCAAGAAACAATAAAGTAAAAATAAAAAAGAAATGCAACTCGAGCTAATAAGCAACAGTAGCAACAGCAACAGCAACAGCATTCGCCACAGAGAGCAGCTGCGATCAGTGAACTTTAGTTTTTTGTGTTTCTCTGTTCAGATTAAACAGTTTTTCCTTAATGAAAGTGAAAATAGCCAGACTTCATACTGAATGACATCACATTTCAGCGCAGTTCTCGCTAGAAAGTTCGCTAGTAATTTCGAGATTTAGCTTAAGCATTTCCTAATGCACATCTTATTTTTTTTCAACTGCTCCATGTTTAATTCAGTTATTTGAATTGTGAAAAAGTCGTGAGTTGCATTTGACACGTTTTCCATGATTAAAAATTATGATTATGTGAGTCAAGCAATGCTAATAAAATGTCATTACAATGGTGTTGGATGTGACACACACGACATCACGTGTGACACATTGCCAAAATAGAAAATAATGGAGATAATAAAAAAGCCTGACTCTGACTCTGGGTTGCAATTGTCGTGCTAGCCCAGTTATTAGGCATGTAAGGCGGCTAATTAACACCTCAAGCTGCTTTTAATTAAACCTAAAAATTTAGTGGGTATCTAATTGCCGATGCGAAGGCGGAAATGCGGCGGTTAGTCACAGAAGCATGTTGACGCATGCAAATGAAGACTTGAATAATGTGCCAGCCACGGTCAGAAACAATGCAACAACAACAACAACTGCAGCAGCAGCTGCTGCTGCCGTGCAAATGCGTGTAAAGTTAATAAATAAAGCAAAAGTTTTAAATAGCCGGCAAACTAACGCTTGAGTCAGCTGATGACGCCGCTGCCAACGCGGCTGATAATGTTTCTTATGATAATGACCATCATCATCATCATCATTATGACCATTAAGGTAATAATGCTGTGGCTGTTGATGAGGTTCAATAAACCTAGCAGGTTGCGCAGCGGCCAAGTGGACAAAACAGTAGTAGTACTGGCCATTGGCCATTGGCTGCAAAACGCGGCTCTAACCAGCCAAGCGGCCAGCCCAAGCACTTTGCTTATTAAAGTACAACAACTACCAACAACAACTGCGTCGTACATCAGGCGAAATTTATTATGATGATGTTGTGTGCATAAACCAACAACAAAAACAACATCAACAACAACAACAGCAACAACAATAACAATAACAACGTGGGCAGGCAACAATAAGGAAAATTTATTATCGGTGCCGCATCGAACGGTTTGACTTTGGCTTTTAGCTGTTTGCTGTTAGTTGTTAGTTGTTGGCTTTGGCTCTGGCTCTGACTTTACACGAAAGTTTTATACGCCAAAACGGAAGGGCTGGCAATTGCACTCTCTGACCATAGCCAGCCGTACTAAAGACAATGCCAATGCAATTGTAATGCCCCAGCCCTTTAATATACCCTGCGTCCATTGGAAATTTGTAAAAAGGGTATATTTTTTTGTGGCAGAAGTATGTAACAGGCCGTAGGAGGCATGGCTAACACACTAACAACACCTTAGTCAGCAGTAAATAACCTACACAATTTAGACAAAAGGACTTCAGAGTATCTATTAGTCGGGCAATCTCGACTAGAGCACTCTTACTTATTTTTTTGCAGTTATTATGGTGCCAGCTCTTTGGCTGTTCCGCTTGAGGAGCACAAACCACAGCCATTGGACGTGTCGCATAGCGAACAGCCATCAGGCTCAAAGGGAAGCGACAACTCACAAATGAGCTAACCACAACAAAGCGGCTGGCCCCAAAGCAAATCGATGCCACAGCGGCAGCTGTTGCAACTAGCGCCTCAAGACAGCGACCATCGATAATCTTTTATATAACTGGCAACTGCAACTATGTATAGAAAAAAAACTAGAAGAGTCTATATATTGTGTTTGTTAGTTTCAAAATCCAAATTTGGCTCAAAACTGGTTTTTGCCATATATCTTATAGTTTTAATGAAAGAATTCATATTTAAATTAGAAGTAAAAAATTCTCTTTACATATAAGGAATTTGGACAGTGAAAAAGTAATCTCTTAACATGTTTATACTAAAATGGACAGCAACTAATCAGGGCAGTCAGTCTAATCTTATCTTCTTCAATCTAACAAAATAAATTATAACTTAAATATATTTACTGTAATTATAAGGCATTAAAGATAAATATAAATCATAAGCCACAATAATTGGAATTAGGAAAATTCTTTCAAATGTTTGGCCTAGTTTCAGATACTATATTATCTTTCAAAATGTAAAATTTTACTGTTTTAATACAATAGCCAAATTATGCAGTAGCTGAGACAAATGCTCATAACGCCTCACAGCTTATCTCGACTTTAAGATAACCTCAGACTCTCTGCGCATGTATTATCCAAGTAACAACGCCTACTGTTAGCTTAAAGTATGGTGTTACTTCTATACTTAAAATAAAAAACGGAAAAAAATATGGAAAAAATTACATGTCTAGCGAAAAATACACTGTGGTTACATTATAAACGGGCGAACGAGCAGCGACCACAGCAACAACAACAACAGCTGGTTGGTAACCTCCATTGAAGGGCACATAAAAAGATATAGCTGTGTGTATATAGTATACAGCTATATATATATATTTATATAGTATATATGTGCAGGTAAGGGAAGGCAAGGAAAAGCTGACCACACACAGCTGACAGACAGATGTGCAGAAAATTAAAGGAGACTGCAGTCACATGAATAGGTGTAAGAGTATGCGTATGTGTATGTGTATGAGTGCGAATGTGAATGTATATGAATGAATGAATGTACGTGACAGAGAGTCATTAAAAGCGCTTTATATGCACATAATAAGTTTTGATTGCCATTTGCTTATTTGGAGCATTATTTAAGTTTCATTAAGACATGCTAAATGACTTTCGAAAGTACCCAGCGCCAGCTCTAACTATCAGCCGATGTCCAAATCCAAGTTTGAGTTTGAGTCTCATTCACAGCCTGAGTCTCAGTCTCAGTCTCAGTCTCAGTCTCAGTCTCAGTCTGAGTCTGAGTTATAGTCAAAGTCAAAGTCAAGTGATTGACGCGTTTTACAGCCAAATGCGTTGTGAAAATTAACGGTCAACACTTTCGCTTGCTGGCCAGGCTTGGCGTTGGCATTTCTTTTCAATTTCTCAAATGCGCTAAGCAGCTGCATAAAGAAAAAGAAATAAAAAAAATTATACAAAAAAAAACCGCAGCTGAAATATTAATTTCATTATAGTTAATATTTTCATTAACCAACTTTCCTGATGTGCGATCGGCGATAGAGGAGAGCTGTTGTGACAGCTGCCATAGCTTTGCGATTTAATTGCCAAGTCTCACTGGAAATGGAAAGGATCTCAGCGATTGGCGAGCATTTTAATTGATTGAGCCAGAAATTAATGAGTGCGTTCAACTTCAGGTGATCTAAGATAGGGCCGCACGAAAACATACGAGCGCTCAACGGTTTTTGGCCAACAACTCGAACAACAGATTTTTGCTATACAATGACGTAAGCAGCTTAGACTGTGGGCGGGACGGAGGGTGTTGGCAAACACCAATCGCATATGGCATCGATATTTGGGGCCGCTTTCGATGCGACTTCAGTTCCGGCATAATTTAGCACCAATTTGTGTTTGCTTTTCTCTTGGCTAATGGCGCAAACAATTGGCTAGCCAAATGCTCGTACGCTAAAAAGGTCATGGTAAAATTGCTAGATAAAATTGAAATCGAAATTGCAGCACTTACACCATCGCTTGGCTGCCTGCCGCGAAAGTCAAGCAACTAACTGCAACTTATAGTATCGGCCAGATACACAATCGCTGCATTGCCATGGCAATTGTAAGTAGAAACGGTAAAACCACCAAACCACCGAACCACCAAGCAGGCATACACACAAAAATCAACACCACAGCACTATCTAACCCACCCCACACATAACAAATAAGTTATAATTGGCCCCAAAGTGAAAAGGTTCGGTTGAAGGCCACAAATGTAAAAGCTTTTTGTTTTTGGCTACCTGTCTAATTAGGGCGCCTAAGCAGCGCCAAGCAACAGCAGCGGCTGCTCATTTCGAGCACCTCTAATTGGCTTGCCAGCAGAGTGCTCTCCTGTGGCTAAGTACTCACAAGTACGTCTACATTCATACGAGAGCACAAAACAGTACAGACAGTTAACCTTAGCCGTATCGTACGTATCGCATGACACATGCCAGACACCAACAAGATTTTTCACCTGTTCAATTGCTATTTACCATACACATTTGCTGTCCACATGTCAGCAAAAGCTCAGTTACACACACACACACACACACGATTAACAGCGACAGATACCAGGAAGCGTTAAGCACTGAGAGACTAAGTGAAACAGAGTGAGAGAGAGAAAAGCGTAGCAGCTGTTCCTAGTTATATCTGAAGAGATAAAGCCATGAATCACACGTGTTGACGCAAAGTAATCTCACTCTTTAGCCAATTAATCGAATTTTGCAGCTTTGGACTCGTTTAATAAGTCAACAGCGTATTATAAACTTGATTTTAAGATTTAATCTGCTTTCAAACCTTAATCTAACTTAGCGGCGTAACTTTTACGAAAGCTTTCAAATGCTTTCATTGACATTTATAAGCAAGATACACAGAGAGAGAGAGAGAGAGAGAGAGAGAGAGAGAGAGATAAAAATATTGTTAAACACAGTTCATCACAGTTCACAGTTCATTCTTAAGAAAATAAATTACGATCCATTAGGTCGCTGCATAGCTTCTATTTGCTTTCAAAGCTACTTAGAACTTTTCAAGCTATAGAAATGTGTATAACAAAGAAAGATCCTATTGAAGTCTACAGGCAATTACCTAAGCATTAATGCTTTAGATTAATTCAAAGCTTTCATGTGCTTTCAAAACTACACTAACCTTCACATAGTAAAAGGAAATTGATATAAAATTCTAAAAAAGTCCACAAGATTTGCAGCTCTAAGGCAAATTAATCGATTTAAGTGCGTAATACGGATGCAAAGTTTTCGTACGCCTTTCAAGTTTCAATATAATGCTGGCATAAAATAAGTATTATTGAATATTTTATAGAAAAGGCTAACAAAACAAAAGCATTCCAAGAGCACATCGATCAACATGCAGCCAGCACGCATTTTAATTGAACTGCCTACGAGTCAATACAGGTGCACTGATATCTAATATCAATAGCGACGCGATAACATTCGAGCATACCAATTTTGCTAGACAATAAATATAAATAGCAATGGGTATTTTTCTTTTTGGACAGTTTAGTATATTTTGTTAGCTGAAAATCGATATTGTTTTGTGTTTTGCTGATTGAAACATTTGCTGTCTGCATTCTCTGCTCAATCGATAGGGCTTAGTGGCTTAAAGGCTTAGCTAGAGCTAATGAAATTGTAACAGTCTCTGCAGCTGGCCCTCGAAACAGTCGCATAGAAATTGCTTTTAAGCCACGACACTTGCCCACTCATAAAGTTGTTCAAACTTGACATTGTTTTCGTGCTGTCTCTCTGCCTGCTCGGCTTTTTTGCTGCTTTTCATATTGTGTATTCATCTCTATATTTACATTTGCTGCTTGACAGTTGTCAGGTTATACGCAAAAATCTGGTATGCTAGATAGTTTTTGTTTTTGGCAAGCTCTACGCCCAGCAGCCCCGAAATAATAATAACAAGCAAAAGGCCAGGCCAAGACGAACAATTGTTGTTGTTGCACAGTTTTTCTATGTACTCGTACTTGGCCTCAAGGTTCATGGCTTTATTAAATTGCTTTTGCCACACGACTTTGTCGAGAAGTGAACCAGACAGGCAGCGGGACAACGGCGAGGTTGGATTGTTGTACTAGACGACTTCCAGCTGTGGCCCTAACCATTTGGCCATTAGCACTGAAAGCGCAGCCAATTTGTAAGCGCGTTTTGACCACTTTACTATTCTGTTTAAGTTTTAGTACACAAATTAAGCCAATTTGCAGCAACACCAAATACAGATATCAATCAATTGAGCATCTTTGGGGTCTCAAGGCTTCTGCTCCGCTGAGAATCGAGCTGTAGACGACAGTTGTTTCTTTTTTCCCAGAAATTGACTGTCATAATCCAAGCCCAGCGGCTGTTAATTTGAGCATCCAACTAGCCTTGTTTAGCCATAAATCACGCTGCGTTTAGCCAAACATAAACAAAATAAATAAATACGAGAATTTTTAGAAAGTTAACAACATCAAAGTCTAAGAGGAACCAGGCCGACTTAGCTAATCAGTAGCGGCTCGATTGTGTCTAGATCAATCAATAACTACGAAGAAGTAGGCTACGAATGATCTAATATCTGGAGAATACTGTAACATGGAAAAATACAAAAGAAAATGTAATTTTTAGACTTTTTATAAGTCACTTTTAAAGTGACATTGGATGACATAAGAGTGTTAATGGTGCGTAAACAGTCTACGTATAGCGAATGTAACTGCGAATCAAGTGACTATGGAGAACACGTGACATACTAAAATGACTAAAGACAGTTAAAGGCGACAATGGAGATCGAAAAAGGCAATTATTGATGGTATATATATATAATAAAAAAACATATTTATAGATATTAATGGAGAATATTAAAATATATAGATGAATAGTTTCATATATACTCGCTTTTCCCAATGTAAAATTGAAGAACATTAAGCCAAATGCTAAACGGAAGTAGTGAACTGTAAGAACAAATTGAACAATGAAACAAAGTAATCAAAGCTGAGGAATATAATTAAAGTGACCATGGAAGTAGTCAGAAAATTGTTTCGACTATTAAACACCAAGCCAAACTTGGCTAAATGATTAATGACAAATTTGTCCTTCAAGCGATGATCTCTTATTTAACTCTGTTAATGGTTTAATGACGCCCATTCATGAAAGTTTTCAGTTTGGTTACATAGAGCGCATTTGCCCGTCGACTAGATCCAATTAAATTGCTCTTACGCATATTTCCAAGACCCTCATAATTAGATGCCTGGCTCTAATAGCTGCTCAGCAGCACTTGCTGCATGAATTGCAGCCAGTTTGCGACGCATAGGTGCAGTTGTAATTGTAATTCATAAGGCGCAGGCTAATGAGGCGGCGGCATTTTCATTAGCTTTTATGTAACTGACAACGACGACGACGACGTTTACCTTCGCTAGAGAACGGCAGTCCAAAGCTGAAGGCCTTGTTGCTGTTGTTGCTGCTGCTGCTGCTGTTGGTTGATGCGATGACGACCAAGCCCAAGACCATTTAGAGGCGCGCTACGGCAGTGGCATTTGCATTTGGCTGGCTGCCGCAGCGCGCAACTTTAATCGCAGCAATTGAACAGTTTGCTCAGCTTTGTGGGCCTAGTTAAATTTGCTGACAGTAGCAAATGGATTTAAAGCCAGTTGAGGGTCTATCGCTTGGTCTATGACAATTCAATTAGATGGTTAACTTTTGTCTAGCTGACAGCTAAATTGAATTTAGATATCAGTTAACTGATGATGATGGGGCTGCTTTACAGCGGAAGCAAGTCATAATTTTTATGTTTTAACTGCCTGTAAAGAGAGCAGCCTAAGTGGAGCACGAACCGATGTTTATTCCCTATTTCCCCCTTTCCTAGTTACTTAAACTACTGACAAACCAAATGTTTATGTCTATTGTGGACTGACTTGACGCGTTTGCATGTTAAATAATAAGCAGCTGGACTTATAAGCCAGTTAAATTACATTTCGGTTTATACTGCTTAGCAACATGAAGTAGAAATCTTCATTGCAAATAGATAAATACAAGAAGAGGAAGCTGCTAATATGGCAACATTTGCACTTTATCTTCTTTCTACATTCAGCTGATCAATCTCTTTTTGGAACCGAGCTATTGTCCTCTAATAAAATTCAGTTTTCGTTTGTCTCAGGACCAAAAGATTTCCACTTTAAGTTAACCATTTCAGTTTGTCACGATTTTACTGGGTTTGCTTTCAGCATTTAAGCATAATTTATGAAGATTTGTCAGGCAATGGGGTCAAAGTAGAAGCGCATCTTTTCGTTTCTCAGCGTTCTGCCGGCATCCACTTTATATATATTGCAAAGCAAAAAAATGTCTGGCAATTTTATTAATTTTATTTCATTGGCTGCAAATGTGACTAAAAAATGCGGTTGGCTAATTAGTTGTGTGCATGGCAGTTAGTAGCAATGCTAACAAAAAACCTGTTTAACTGCCGGCGTCATTGATAACAACAACAACAACAACTGCAGCAGCAACAGCACCAGCAGCAGCAACTGTAGCCAGCTTAAAAAGCAACTTTAGTGCTGACTCCGTTGGCTTACAAACAGTTAAAGATAACCAAACATGGCCATGTGATGCACTGTCACTGGAAAAGCGCCATAAAAGACTTGTTTGCATGTTGAGCGAGCAGCACGAGGAGCAGGCAACTTGGTCGAAAAAAAAACAAACACAAACATTCGAAAGGCTATGAGCCTAGACTCGGTTGTGTTTGTGTGTAAATGAGGACATCGACTAATATTCATGCCAATCGATAAGCGCCTCGACCGCCTATAACTGGAAATACATATTAAGTATACGACGCGCTGACAGGCCACAAGCTTTGCCCCAAAGCGGACACAGACAGCAGCCATCGCATACATTTTCTACGGTTCAGTGGGTTTTGAGGTGTGTGTGCGAGTTCGAGTGTGCATCTGTATGTGTGTGCTCCAACTGTCCATTTGACTAGCCACGTGTCAGGCTCGTCCTGTTGGCTACGCCTTTTACCTTTGTATACGACCTTTTTTGCTGATGATTCAGCGGTCGATTGCCGAGCTGTCTAATTGCGGGCAGGTTCGTTGACTTATTGGAAAGGTTATGCATAATTTATTGTGAAATTGTATATGGTTATTACGCTGTCTATGTGTGTGTGTGTGTATGGTCGTGTGCGTGTGCATATGTACCTGTGTGTGGTTCATAAATTTTCCGCTTTAAAGGCACTCGCAGACCACGGCGATAGCTCAGCGGCGCCATATGGGCAACAAGCCGGCCCAAAAATGAAACACGAGCACAAGAACAAGGCGCATAAAAATGATGAAGAAGCCCAAGCAATGAGCAAATCTGAACAGCGCAAAAAAAAACTCGCCAAACTGGCCAGACAAGCAAAAAGAAGCAGAATACAAAAAAAAACCAAAGCAGCTACCAAAAACAGTTTAAAAGGCAACGTTGTGGCGACTGTGGATGCTGCTGCTGTTGTTGCTGCTGCTGTTGCTGTTGTTGCTGCTGTTGTTGCTGCTGCTGTTGCTGTTGGCTATGTTTAACGACGATGACCTTGGCGACGCTGGCTGGCAACTTGTTGCATCTGCTGCTGCTGCTGCTCGCGACAGCTGCACAGCAGGCAGACACCTGAGACTTTGAAAACCCGAGACGCGACAAACAAGCATTGGCCACGCATAGAGAATCGCCTCATCAAGCAAAAGGCACAGCCCGCCTCCTCGCAGCTTAACCCACCCGCTGTCTGCGGCATTTTCATGGCGAGCAGCACTTTTCTCATGCATTTTACGGTAAATTTAGGTCGCTGTTGTTGTTGTTGCTGTTGTCGACTGCAAGTTGTTTACATGGCAACGCCAATAACTTGACTAAATATAGAAATGCGACGAGCTGGCAATGCCTTTTCATGGATTTCCTGGCCAATGCATTAGCATCCAATGCATTGCAATGCAACAAAAATTTATTGTTTTCTTTCGTTTTGGTTTTTTTTTTCTTCCACGCATTGCTCATACGCAGCATTGGCCAGAGACAGGCAAGCAGGCAGGCAGCCAGCGAGCCACATCCGTTGGGAAGTGCCGCTCAGCCACTCAGCCGGATTGTGCGGATTTGTCTTATTTGGGGCATGACACAAATTTGGTAAGCGGCAGCTTACCAGACGTGGTTAGTTGTATGTTTGTTTGCTGTTGCTGTTGCTGTTGTTATTGTTATTGTTGCTGCTGTTGCTGCTGCGTCGTTTTCTTTTGAGCAATTTAACAATTAAAAACACGCGCTCTTATGGTTTCAGTCCCGCCACCGTCATTAACTCGTTAATCCACGCGAATATAATTTATTATAATTGCACATATTTTACAATTCGCTTGAATCATAAAAAAAAACTAAAGAAAAAAATAACCAACAGCCAAGAGCCAACTGGCCAAATACACGCCAGCCCCTGGCAATGTCTATGCCCATGGCCAAGCCGGGCCATGCCATGCCACGCCTCGTTGCCCAATCTGATGCTGTTCTGAGCAAAAGACAAGACAAGTTTCTGATTCTTACCCAAAAACGATGATGCATGAACAATATAAACAGTTACGACCGACCAGCTAACAGCTGCTAATGTGAACTCACCTGAAAAGGAAATGAAGAAGAGAATGTTGCATAAGTGAGCTGTACTCAAGTAAATTAAAAGGCATTTGGCATCATTTTCTAAGAAATTATGTCACATTAAAGAGTGACTTCATCAGTGACAAAAGGCAATCAAGTTATTAAGCTCTAATTGCACTTTATTTAAATCTAATTTATGCTTAATTTACGATATGATAAATCTTCTTTTGCTTCAAGTATTATTCATGAATAAATTGAAAGACAAATAAATTTTTAGAATGTTTTATATATCTCTCTTATCTCTTATATTGTATTATAAACAATTTCATTTATCCTATTCATAGTTTGAATTTCCTTGTTTTCTGGCATAATACATAGGCAATTTACTAGAAAAATATTACAATTTGTTTAGACAACAAAAGCGACTAAAGTTGAGACACAGCGCCAGGCAACATGGCCAAACGTGGCCAACAGTTGGCAGCAGATACATCAAAAACAAAATAACATAAAGAGGAAAAACAAAAACAAAAACAAATAAACAAACATCTTAAGCCCTGGCGTGTACGACCAACATTTTGGCAAATGGCCAACTGGGGAGCATATAAAACAAAAGCCATGAGCTGTGCACATTTCAATTTGGCAATCAGAAGGGGGGGCAACTGCAGGCGGGGACCGAAGAATGGGGATTTGCATATGAAATTCAGATACTCACGGCATGGATCATTAGACAGGCCGAAAGCAAACTGAATTTGTTATAGCGCGCCAAGCGCAAATGCGACTAGCTGACATGTGTGTATGTACTGTGTGATGGTGTGTGTTCATGTGTGTGTGTTTGTGTTTGTGTTTGTCTGGAGAAAGTCGGAAGCGTGCCGCCGTCACACGTAAGCCACAGCAGCTCGAAGAAGAAGCGCAACTCAGTTTGTGTTTGGCCTGCCCAATTGCGGGTTGCGGATTGCGACTTGATTGTGGCTTGTTGTCTTCATCAGAGCAGCAGCAGCAGCAGCAGCAGCAGCAGCAGCAACAGCAACAGCAAAGCGCACGCTGGCAGATGGATGGATGGACAAAGGTGAGCAGCTGGCCAACTGCAGCTCAACACTCACACTAATCTTGGCCACCCTGTTAAAAGCCAATGTGGAGCAAATGCAATGGGACACGATCCGCGATGCACACAATTTGCGTAATGTATGTGCCATTGAACTAACCTGGCTGCAAACTCATTTATAACATGCACGCCTAGTCGTTTTAATTGAATTGCCAAGCGCAGTCATCAGTTGTGCTTTTGTTCGTTTTTAATTAACAATCAAATAAAAAGAAAAAACATGAAATTTAATAATGAAAAAAGAAATATCTTTCTGCAAATTTAATTTCATGCTTTTGGCCAACTGAAAATAGATTTTTGTATCATTTGTCATGTGTCAGTTTCTTTTCTTTTCTTTTTTTTATTATTATTTGTAAGGTGTTGGCCCACACCTGTGGTTGGACTGGGCTGGGCTGTGTTCACAGCTTTTCCTGATAACATTTCGAAAAGTTTACAAAGTGGGTGGGCTATTTTTTATAAATATTTTTCAAAACTCCCACGCCCAGTTAAATGACGCTTTAATTGCACTAACTGAATCGCTGTGGCTGTGGCTGTGGCACAAAATGTTAAATGTGGAAGAAAAAAAGCAACTTTCGAAAGAATAATGGGAAAATAATGCCGCTAATTATCGTTAGAGTGTGTATTTTTCTGTTCACCCTCTTTAAATATGACGTTCCAGAATTTGTAAAAGAAACTGCCGGACAAGAGCAGACAAATGAAATAAGCTGCAGAAGAGTGCGCAAGACGAAGCGACTTCCTCCTACAACAAATCGTACAAAATGGCAACAAGACGAGGCCAAAACGTCATTAGTCAGAACTGAGGCAGCAGCAACGCAGTGGGGGAAAAATAGAAAGCCAGCAGCTGAGCCAGTCGAGAAAGCCAAAAAGAACTTAACACAATTTACACTCGCGAGCGCTTTTCCAACTTAAGCGTAAATGCTGGAGACTCTCTCTCTCTCTCTCTCCCCTCTCTTTGTCTCTCTTTCTCTCCGTTTGTATGTGCTGATGTGTAGCTGACAACCGCGAGTGGGTGTTGTAAATGTTGTTGTTGCTCTTGCTGTTGCAGCTCCAATTGCGAATGCGAATGCGACCGCGAAACCTAAAACCAACTTATGAACGCACTTCCAGCTGTGAAGGGGGGAAACCACTTTAAATACAATATAAAAAAAAAGACTATTGACAGTCATCTGAATACCATAATCAAGCGTAAAATTAACAATGCTCTACGTTTTATACAATATCAAATCGACTTTCAAAATTACGCTCAGTAGTTCACAAATGATTGCAGCCTAAGAGACAGCTAGTAAATTAGTAACAGTTGTGCGAGTTGTTGCGTTCGTTTTATGGTAATTGTGCAATTGTATTAGTGTGCCTCACAAAGATTTGATATGATGATGCCAGATCCAGATGGATTGTGTTTGTGTGTATTGAGTATGTAGGGAAAAAGAAAAGTTGGACTTCGATTTAAACTAAATAAGTGAAGTGAAAATATAAAAAAAAAAAAATTTAAATAATAAAAAAAAATTTAAAACAATAACGAAATTATAAAAAAGAATAAAAAATAATAATAATAAAAATATTATTAATAAAAAATAATAATAATAATAAATAATAAAATAAATAATAAAAATAAATAATAAAAATAAATAATAAAATAAATAATAAAAATAAATAATATTAATAAAATAAATAATAAAAATAAATAATAGTAAAATAAATAAAACAATATCAGACTAAATTATTATAGCTTTGTTTGCTTTACTAAAAATATTGTTGGGCTAATATATAATATTTTGATGGGAATACAAATAATATTCTTATCCATTATTCTAAACTGCAGATACATAAAAAATCATTATCTATCAATATTTTTACATTTTCCATTTCAGTATCTCTTTATATGCATTTCTTTATTTCAAAATAATTTCAGTATATATTCATCAATTCACACATTCAATAACAATTATAATATAAATTCATTTCATCTATTAGAAGAACAGGTCCATTTCTTCTTCTTCTTCTGCAGTATTCGCATTGCCTAAGCAGGTTTCCCAATTAGCGCCTAAGTTCTAATTATAGTTTATCAGCAATCGTTATTCTTCACCTTCATGTGCTCTCAGTTAAGGAGTGAAATAGCTGATAATAGTTGCCAGTTGCATTTCTCGAGAACTATATAATAAATCAGGCGTAGATACTCGATGATACCTACAGACAGACATAACTATTATAGCCTTAAGTGCACTTAATCTTATATTTGCAGCCAACAAGATTGCGTTGATGTGCTGCTAATGTGCTTAATTAAGCTGCAGGCCCCATTGCAATTGCAATTGCCATTGCAATCGGGTTATTAATTTTCTCTTTCATTGTTTTATTGCTGCTCTGGGCCTGAGTCTGAAATAAACGTTCTTTTGAGCTGTTCGACTACCCGTTCGTCTATAGATGCGTTAAGAGGCACTTTATGCTTCAGTCTAGCAGTTAAATACATCTGTATGTGTGAGTACATGTATCTATAAGATACACGCATGCTGCATGCAGCTTAAATGTAGCTGCGGCACTTTTAGGTCTCAGCTTGGCAATTAAGAGTGTGAATTTCAAGCCATAAAACAGTTGCAACATGTGGCCCGTTGTTGTTGTTGTTGTTGCTGTTGTTACTGCTGTTGTCGCTTTTTCGGGTGAAAGTTTGTTCTACAGCCGCAGCAGCTGCGCATTTGTTACAGATTTTTCTTGGCGTGCCGGCTGGCTGGCTGGTTAGTTGGCTTGGCTTGGCTTGGCTTGGAAAAAGTGACAGCTTCATGTGGTTATTTTCTTCTTCTGCTTCTCGTTTCAACTTTTGTGTGTCAGTGCGCTGCTGAAAACTTGAAAATTTCTAGCCATAATTAGCTCAAACTCATATCTTATCATCGCAAATAATTCACACACGCACACACACACACACACAAACAATGGTGAGCATTTGGAAAGTTAATCGTATGTGTCCAGAGCTACACAGATACTCGAATTGTTTTTATTCGGTTCGCTTTTATATGGGCAGCAACAACAGCCGAAAGGCAAACATCTTAATTTCACAATAATTGTGCGCACCCAAAATTGAAAAACAAATTCGAATTGAAATCCAAGCAAAGCGTCAACTGAGCCCAGATCGAAAGTGCAAACATTCAACACTGGTGGCAACAGCTGCTGGACAAAGATTGCCCAGTTGAGGCCAAGATTGCAGTTGGCTGACAGCTCACGGTGTTGCAAGCGAGCGAGCGGGAGGAGGAGAGGGAGAGGGAGAGGGAGAGGGTGGCATGGGGCAGGCAGTTTGTGACTTCTATTTGCATGGCAGGTGAAAAGTCTTTTGGGACACGGCAAAACAAACTTTGCATTTGTTTTGTTTTCGCTTAGCTTCCTCCCACTGCTGCCTAGCAATTTCATAATGGCGTCGTCAGCCAGTCAGCCAGTCAGCCAGTCAGCGGGCCATTGCCAACAGTCTGCAGTCAACAGTCAGCAATCAGCAGTAGACTGTCGGCCAAGCAAGCCAAGTGCTGACGACATTACAGTTAGTCGCAGCGTCCATTGATGATGGGTTTTTTAAGCAGTCACCCAGTCAGCGTGTCAGACAATGCAATGGAGGGGGAACTGGGGCGATTGGGGGCCAACTGCACTGCATCTAGCACAGTGCACACAATTGGCCCGATTGCAGTTGGAGACTGCAGCAGACTTGTTTACCGTTGCTTGTCTCTCTCTCTCTCTCTCTCACTCTATCTGCCCTTACTGCTGAAAAGGTTAGCTTCAGTTTCTAGTACCGATTGTACTTAACATAAGGAATTTATATAGAAACAGAAAATCCGAAATGAAATAAGAAATATGAATTTTCAGTAAGGAAAACATTAAATAGAAATTCTAAGACTTTTTGAGTAAAGAAGATGCTTAGATTGATTCGCCTATGATCAATATAGTTTGTATAGACAGGGGAGAGCTCCTACAGAGAATAGAATATGAAAAGATCTATAGGATTATTAGAGTAAAATATGTCATATAGAGATTCATAGAATACTCTTACTAATTATCAAACAGATTGTGATTTACCATTCATCCATCCATTGGAATTATAAATATATTAAGTTTACCATAAGAGATCGATCGCATCGCTTTGGCAGAGTATTCAAATTGCGCTAGTTCTCGTTGCATTTTCTCACTTGTGTTTTCATAACAATATTTGAACGTTTCATTTTCTGGCCAGCAGAAAATGATCAATTGTTGTCGCTGTTGTTGTTTTTGTTTTTGCTGTGTGGCCAACTGAAGACAGCAACAAGAGCAAAAACAAATGAGCGAAATACTCGTAATAATAATAATGTTTGGCAAAACTGAAAACTGAAAACTGAAATTGAGGCATGTTACCGCATCGAGCGACGAGATATGAAGATTTCTTTCCCCATTTTTTTTTGTTTTTGTTTCTTGTTGCAACTTGCAATAATAATTGAGCTTTTTTGTGTCTCTGTTGTTTTTTATGCAATTGCTATGCAAACAAAAAAAAGACAACACAAATGGACAATTTTGCAGCATTTGTAATTATATTTGATTGCAACAATTATGAAAAAAATAAAACAAAAACAAACAAAAACAAACAAAAAAACTTCCAATTGGCAAAATTAGCAAATGTGTTGGCCAAAATTATAGCCAAACTGATTTTTTCAGTTTTTTTAAGTGTATGTGGCTTATTCTCTTAACGAGCGTATTAAATGTAATCAGAGGGAATCTGAGCAGTCAGCACTAAGAACAACACAAAGACAGATTCAGCTTAACTTGGTTCTGTTCAATTAGCCGGCGCTGTTGCCATAATGCCAAATGAGGTCATCATATCCGCGCTGTTGTCTTTGTTTCTGCTATTATTATTATTATTCTTTTTCCATTCTTTTTTTTGTTTTTTTTTTTTTGTACTCGCATTTTAGTATTTTATGATGAGCCGCACCACGGAGCGCCATAAAAAGTTTCTGCTTTTTATTGGCACCAACCGCCAAAGGCTTTGAAAGTGATACCAAAAAACAAACGAGCCAGCTAGAGATACTTATTAATTAAAAGGAAGTGTTCACAGTTTGTTGTCGTAAAACTAACAACAACAACAACAACAGCAAAACAGGTGAATCATTAGGTTTGTCTGTTCTCTTTATGCAACTGCTTGAACCATTCTTGACCTACGACAGCTATAAGAATTTTTAATTTATGGGCGTAAGTTCTAACAAGAGCAAAATCCTGAGAGAGTTTTCTGTTTTATGAGTACAACTAACAACTAACAGGAGGCCTTGTTTTTTAAGGATTTTACAACCATCTATTAACTGTTCAATGCATCATAATAAAATAAAACAAAAATGATGAAGTCACGAAAAGTAGGTAGCAAAGTTGAAGAAGAACTATTGAGAGTTAGGAGCTTAACGCTTATGAAGCAACTTCAATTATATATTAAATTAAAGTCTTTAACTAGCTATTAAAAGTGTAGATCTATAATATATATATATTTATGAAAAGAATGACGAAAATCTGAACAGTAAAACTTTCTAAGTAGCTTTTAAGGTTCTACATCAATAGAATATTTAGCTGTTTAAAGAAATTGTAACTTTAGAAATAATATAGAAAACGAGTCTTAAATAAACACAGACAAATTCCAAAACAAAAGCAAAATGACATTTGACATTTCAGATAATTAGATTTATAATCTGTTTATAATAAAAACTCTTTCTACATATTAATCTAATCTAATCTACGTATATAATATGCTTAGAGCTGTTAAATAAATTTCAGCAAAAAGTTAATTCGCAAACTGTTAAAAAATAAACGAAGCTGCTCTATAAAGCCCATAAAAGACGTGCAAATAAATGAATGCCAGTTAAAAGCTCATCCGAATATTATGAGCAAACATTTATAGAAATGATTGCCAGTTCAGCTCAGCTCAGCTCAATAAACCAGTTCAATTGGGGCAATAAGTGCGTCATAGCTGGCTAGCGTGTTTGCCGGTTACTTTGGGCTCAAACTATTTTCAGAGCACTCGAAATGCCAAAGCGTAGTTACCAAAACAATTCCAAAAATAAACCACCAATAGCAATTCATATGCTTATGTGTTTTTAATTACGTGACAGCGTAATGTCAGCATTGAAATCGAATTTCATATGCAGTTATAGACACACACGCACACACACGCACAGCATGACATAGATACACACGCAAAGCGATTTGCTTAGGGGGGCTTAGTCCAAACATGGACTTACATCAACAACATCAGCGAAATAAAAAAATCATAGCAATTCGCGAAGCTGACGCAATTTGCAAATAGTTGTGAAAAGATCAGTTAAAAGTATATATACATATATATATTTACACGAAATATTCTACAAGCGAATAGAAATGAGGTAGCAAACAACAACAAAAAAACAGAGTGTAAACGTATCTATGTGTTGTATCTAGTCGATACACGAATTTGCTAAGCAAAGAGAAAAGCCAACGGCAACGCATCGAATCGCATGTGGCAACCTGTAATTTACCCTTCAATCAATGCGCAACAAATCAGTTGGCAACGCGCAACGCGCAGGCGCGCCAATCACTTGAAGCCCCCTACCAACTACCCCCCTGGCCAACCATCAGCAGCTCCCCTTTCACAGGTTCCCCCTCTTTGGCACGTAACTCACTTGGCAGCACATTTGGGTTAACAATTGGCAGTTGTGTTGGTTAACTGTTGTCTGGCTGGCCAGATATCCGTATCTGTTGTATGTGTGTGTGTGCGTGTGTGTCTGTGTCTGTGTGTTGAGTGTATCTGTATCTGTGCATTGGTGTATCTGTGTGCCATGAATGACTAACTGTGCGCAAGGTGGTTTTCTTTTTCTGTATTTCTGTTTTTTTTTTTCTTTGATTTTTGGCTTGTTTTCTGAACGCGTTAAAGTTGGCCAACACAAGAGGCTAACAACAAGCAGTGTTATGTAGATACATAGATACAGATATGTGGCGCATGTCGACAAGTGTTCAAATACAAATTTCGTAGATACTCTTTAACTATGTGTGTGTGTGTGCGTACAACACAACAACAGTTGTTGCTGTTGTGTTGTAAATGTGTATCTATCAGCTATGTATAAACGCTGTTTCCTTAATTCAGCAACTTAATTGCCGAATTGCAGCTTCAGTCCAACAATCAATCAATCAAACAAGCAAGCAAACAACAACAACAACATCGTCAACAACTTGTTGCATTTTTTCAAGGCAAAAAACATTTCCTCTTTGCACATGGGGCAAACCATTTTCAAGCTTCCCACGTAGCACAGCAGGTTGCTGCAAAGCCTGTAGAACACTCCCAACAACAACAACAACGACGACAACTACAAATTTTCAAGTTTAAAGCTAAATATGAACACAAATCGTGCTCATCCAACAAATGCACAAGAATTGCGAATCCAGACTTAGAGAGAAGCCAAGAACTAATGCTAAGCAGAAGACTGACAATTCAGACTCTGAAATACTCTGTTTTTAGGTGGAAACAAGCTTCTTTAAGAATAACTAAACATCAAAATTTACAATTATATATTAAATATAAATATAAATATAAATATATTGAAAATGCATTAAAAATAATAAATGAATTGAAATAAAATACATTAGCAACTTCAGAGTTTAAAATTTGCTTGCAACAACTGCCGCCAATATGCCCGTTCTTTTCACTACATAAACAGTGTATAAAGAGTAGCTAAAAGCATGCTGATTCCAACTAAAGAGAAGAAGCAGTAAAAGGGCAAAACTGCCTGATGCTGACAATGGTTGATGTTAATGATGAGCCACAAGATGAGCCATAGCTGCAACCACTTGGCAAGTGGGTCAACCAGATGACTATCTGAGCTGAAATCATGTCACAGTGCAATACGTCATTAAAAATCTCTGTCACACTTCTGACATTTGCACGAAACAACAAATCGAAGATGATTGCAGATAAAAAAAAACGGAAGAATTCATAAAGCGAACTATGAATACTCTTTATATATTTGACTAATTATAAAAGTTTAGCTACTTTGCTAGCTCAGTTGGAATATTTATTTATATAATGCTATTCGAGCTATTCCTAAAGGTGAAATAAACAGTGTATCAAAAGTAATTTATTTGTTGTTGGTGTTGCAGCTGTCAGTGACACGGCACGCGATCGCTGAAGTAACGCAACTCGCCTGTGGCAAATGAAATGGCGGCAAATGCAATTCAAGTTTTCCGGTACCATGCGGCGTATGCGCATTTTGAACACTCAAGTGGGTGGCAATGGAGCAGCTGATGAAAAGGCTAAGCAGCTAAGCAGCTAAGCAGCTGGCCGGCCACAGCAGTTGGGTGAAAGGAACATTGCATTTAGAAACTTATAAAATACTTATACAAAAGTTCATCATATTGCGCATTTACTGTTACTGCTTTGGCGACTAGAAAACTTTGAAAGTGGGGCGCGACTTTTCTTTTGCGAACAATTCAACGCACTTGCTAAAGTTCAATTGTGCGCACAAGGGTTAAGTGCCATTAAAAATAAGCATGTGACAGGGTGGGCTGGGGGGACTACTGGGCAGGCCAGTGCCTGGCCTGGGGGTAGATGTAGTCTGCAGTCTTGCATTTAAATTTAAAACTTTAATGTCATGCACCACAGAAAATGCCGACGCATCTACGAGCTGTTGAAAAGCGAAACAAAGCAGAAGACACAAAACAGAAGGCAGCGAAAGAGAAAAAAGAGTCAACAACAACAGCAACAACAACAAAGCAATAGACAAACAAACAGCAAACAATATTTCCGCATTCCGCGCGTGCAGAGCACCAAACACACATTTGACAAATTCGCCGCGAGCAAACGAGCGCACGAGCGAGAAGAGCAGCACGGCGAATTCGGGCGCATGTTTGAGAGAGAAAGCAGCAGGCGACGGGGTAGTTCGGGTCACATCTCATTTAACAATGAGCCGCTCTCCAAATTTTTGCTTAAACGAATTATTGCAAAATCATCGAATGATCGCGATTACAATCAAGAGAGCTGAGTGTGCTGAATTGCCAAGACGACGACGACGACGAATTTAGCTCGTTTGTGTATACCCTGTAAATATGGAAACGGATGCGTGGGTGGGTTTCAATGTGATGTATATATAAATATATATTTATATATAAATTATATCTCTAAATTTAGAAGATCAAAAAGGTTTGTTAGCTTTCTAAAGATATTCTTCAATATTTCCTTACTATAAGAGTCTCATGAAATGAAGTAAGATTTTGCTCTGTTCGAAACTCTTTTCTGACTCAACTTCTAATATTTACTGTTCCATATTGCCTTACTATGCAGTTCTCATAAGTTCAAGCTAGAATTTGCACTGCTTTTAACCTACTCTCGATCTATTAAAGTTGTGAGAAGTAAAGAAGTATTTCTTAACGAATTTTCGAACTATTTGCAAGTTATCTTCTAATATTATATATTTCAATTGGTACGCGGTATCTTCACGTCGTTTACTCAGCGCATAGAGCACTTTTACTAGCCGTTTTCAATTCGAAAGTGTTGCCAATTTGCCGAGTTGCTGTCGCTGTTGTTGTCGTCGTTGTTGTTGACTGACTGCAACTTTAATTGTGCGCTTTATAGCGCAATTTATGCCCCGAGTTGGCAATTGCCAATATCGGTGGCTCGTGCGCGTGTGCTTTGATTATGATTTGGAGGGGCTTAGTTATGGCAATTATGCTCTAAATGAAATTGTTACAAAATTATGGTGATTTGTTTGCTAACTCTTCGAACTACCCACGCGCCAATAGAAAGTAGAACAACGATAGCGAACAAACACACAAAACTTAAGTGATCAAAATGTATAAAAAATCACATGACAATTAATAATAAACAAAATTTGCAAATCAACAAAAATAAATTAAGTTAATCATATCAAATGTGCAGTATATTTGCCAACTGTGCCAGTTCACAGAGCAAAAGGGGCGGGGCACAAGGAGGCGCTCTGAAGCTGCGTTGCGCTGTGGGCGAACGCGTTCAAAATGTGTGAAATTTCGCAACTTGAACTCAAGATAACAACAAAAGGAACACAAATAATCAGAACAATAACTACACTAGTCAACAAAAATAATGAAAATATATCTCAATAAGTAAAATTACTATGATATAGACTCTTTTATACAATTTTTAAGCACTATAAAAGTTATATAGAAATTAGAAGAAAACTTAAGTTTATAGAAATTATAAATTGAGAGAATTGTTAAATATTTAGAATATATATATATATATATATATATATATAGAAGTACGATCTTTGTTTATCTATAGTTTGCAAATTATTGCTCTAAAGTCACTCTTTAATTGCAATTCTACATTTTTTTGACATTCGTAAACGTTAGGCTGAGATATTCAAATGACTGTCTAAAAAAATATACAATTTAGATTTTTAGTAAGAAAATAATATGATTTAGAATCTGTCTTTAATCTTGCTTCTACTTTGATTTAGATTCGTAAACGTTCAACTGGCAGCTTAGCCAACCTATATCATTCAAACTAAGCTAACTAAACTATATCAAACTAAACTCAACTAATATCAACTATTGTTTGAATGCGTTCACAAGAGCATAAAATATCTGGCTTTCGTTTTGTGTTGCATTCGTAAACGTTTTACTGTCAGCTACTAATTAAACGAACCATTCAGAATATAAATTCTTAGTAGAAAAAATATTAATTATATATATATATACATATAATATCTATAATAATATAATTAATATATATATATCATATATATAATTAATATATATAATATATAAATATTTGGTAATAGAAAATGATACCTTAAGAAGCTTTCAATTACGCATAAATCGATTCAGTGTAAGCAGAAAACTTAAGTTAATAAACATTGAAGAGTGTAGTATATTGGGGTTTTCTATTGTGTTGCGTAGTGTAGGCGTACGCTGTAACCACTTCAAACACAAACAATTTCAGTGTGTTTTTTTCGACGTGTTCAACATCAAGGTTAAAGCTCAATGTGGCCGACCTGAAAGAGCAATATACTCATATATATGTACATACATATATAATATATACAAAGATATATACTATGTATTTGCATATATGCATAAAATAGCTTTGTGCACTTGAGTTTTGTATATTTCCCCAGTTCGGGCAGCTGTCGAAACAGTTTCGTATGTAGATTAGCTAAGCTAAACAAAGCTCATATTATAATTCGTTCGGTGCGAAATCCAAATATGAATCAGAGCCGAATATGCCAACTAGGAACAGCTGCTAATACTACGTAAAAATATCTGGAAATGTTATATATATATGTATATATTTATATGAAAATGATGCGGGCAAAGTAAAACTAATCAAGCTTGATTGGAAAACATATTTTAACATCATTTGATATGTGAAAGATATGCCATAAATAAATAATAAAAAGTTTTCTTTTTAAAGTCGTAAAATATATAATAATAATTTCTATGTTTTGCCACCTGCCAGCTGATTGCACACCTTTCCCCGTACCAATACTCACACAGCTACTCCACAAACGTCATATCTCTTAGCTACAGCAATTTTCCATTAGTTTTGCTCTCAATTTTGCTTTCAGTTACCTTTTTTTGGATGCAATTAGCAAACGCAGAAAACAAAAGTTGAAGAGCAAAATGGAAAGGTGAACACATTTTAGTTGCTGTCCCTAATTAGCTAATATATATACATATAGTATATATATGGAAAGGGCCGAGAGTTAAGGTAGAGTTAGGTAGAGAACATTCCTCGACTGACCAACTATTTATGTGACAATTGAATTGGGGCCACAAAAAAACCACAACAACAAAAACAAAGAGTACAAAAATGGCAAACGAATTGCTAAATTATTAAACAATCGAATGAGCAGAAGCAGAGGAATAAGCAAAACGAACAGCGAAACAACAACAATTAAAAATGCCAACGGAGCAGTGCAAAAGTCAAACAAAGAAGAAAAAAAAGCAACAACAACAACAATTATGGCAACAATGTAGAAAGAGAGTGAGTACTCATAGATACTCAGTTATACTCATACTCCTATTCATATAGTATTTAAACATTAATTGCCTTGTAACAAAGTGTAGCGAAGTGTGAGAGAGAGAGAGAGAGAGGGAGGGGGAATTGTAAGCGAGAGGGGGAGGCAGGCAGGCAGTCGTTGTCGTTGTTCGCTTTCGAAATGCAAGACCCGCATGGAAATGACATGCAGCTGGTTAAGAGCGTGCATAATAAAGTGACAAACAGAACAAAGAAGAAGAAGAGAAGAAAGAGAGCGCGTGCTGGCGTGTGTGTGTGTGTGAGAGAGTAAAGCATTGAGTGCTCGCTCCATTGCGAAGATATACTATAAGAGAAGGAGAGAAGGAGAGAGAGAGAGAGAGAACATGGCTGCGTCTGTGCATGTGTGTGTGAGTGAAGTATTGAGCGCATCGCTCCACTGGGAAGATGGATCATAACAGACTCATACTAAATGACCAGGCGAAACGGACAAACGAATTATGTTAAAGTAACAATTAAAAATTAACCAGTAGTTAGTTGTTGCTTAATTAACAAGATAAACAAAGCGAGGCCAATGCCAAGCAGCGCAAGAAGGAAAAGATGGCTAATGTAGGAGTGGCCAGTGGGGTGTGGGGGGAGGGAGTTAGCCGCCTTGGTCAGTTTATATGCGTTTTGCATGTTGACTGACTGTGCAGACATTTAAATTGTTGCAAGCCCCTTGTCTCCCCATGTAATTAGCTAAAATGCAGCGAGCTGTTCGGAGAATACAGCTTACCCCAAGGGTTACGTTGGGTTAGTTTTGTTTGGATTGGGTTACTGCAATGCGGGACTTGTACACATTTAAGGTGAATGAACTGTAATAAATTAGTATAAAATTTAGATATAGGAAGTAAATATATTTAATAAAATTATATAAATAATTCCAAATTAATATTTCATATATTTATATATTTGAATTGGAATATCTAGAATTGCAAAGAAATAAATTTTAAGTTTTAAAAATTATTAAATTATTTAAATTATAATATTAGTACAATAATATAATATTCCAAATATAATATATAAAATATTCCAATAATAAATATAAAATATAAATAAATTTATTTGATATATTTATATATTTAACTATTATATTCCATTTCAATTTAAATTTTAAAATTGTAGATTCTAACTGATTCTAAATCACATTTTGCTCACCTAGAAGCACCAACTTCAAAATATAATTCAAATTCTATTTATGATTTTCAACTCAAATATAAGTCAAAGCTGAAACAGTTCCAACTACATATTTTGTACAACTTTTTGTTGGCTGAATAAAAATATCTTTGATTGATTTAAAGCAAAGTCTATCAAATAGAAATCAAGATTCATAAAATATAAGTCAATGCCGCAACGGAAAACCTTGGGCAAATAAAATCTATAAGATATATGACTTTGTTCCTTTCGTTTAACTTAATGTCAGGTATTAAATTCGTATCAATTAATTGGACGATCATTCAATGTGATATCTGGAAATAGAAACGCTGAGCAACAACATTTTCTCGCCGCTTTTGAGAACTGAAATCAGTTAAAGTATTATCAGAAGAGCTCCACTCAAAGGCGGCTCAGCTGCTCCACCTCCACCTACATACAATATCAGCCTAAGATACATATATATATATATTTATACACGTTCTTTATTCCATTGTTGTTTATCAAGAAATCAATTTGAAACGTTTTCAACTTCCGACGCAAATAACGTGAAAAAATTTCAATTTATTATCGTCTCACAGATTGGGATTGGGATTGGGATGGGAGATACGAAACAGGGAGCGAGAGACATAGAGACAGAGAGAGAGAGAGAGAGAGAGAGAGGGAGAGAGTATTTGATTTGATTTAGTTTAGTTCAAGATACGCACCATTTATCTAGTTGATCTCATTTAAAACGGGTCTCAGTAGCCGAAAAAAAAAACCAAAATTCAATTAATCCAAATGAAAGCGAAGCTCTGTTTTTCTTCTTCTTTTTGTTTTTGTTGTATCGTTTAGTATGTGTTATATATGTGTGTTTGTTGTATCTGAGTTATGTTCACTAGTCACATCGGCACTTGCAAATATTTTGCATAACAGATTCACAAAGATTTCACCGTATTCATATTATATCTTTTTTGTTGACCGGTTTTACGGTGGCTATTTCATAATATGCACATTTAAAAATATTGATATTTATAACAAAATTGCGAAACGCCTTTTGTTAAAGGGATTTGACGCATGTCTACATAAATATTTATGTATACATATATTCATCTGTTGGTGTTTCCGAGTAAAACGTTAATTTATGACGTCTGTCGGGCTATATGTAGAACACGATCGAAGCGCGTCTTCAGTTCGACGAATTCGAACGAAATGACAACGTGAAGCGACGACGACACACGCTGATGAATCAGTAGAAACAAAAAAAAATGCCCCAAAGGAAGCAGGAAAATATATACATATATATGTATATATATAAAAACAAGAATTGTTTTGAGGCACACAATATCAAGCGAGAAGCGAGCACCAGGTAAAAAGACGCGTGTATCTGACAGATACTTTCAGTGCAATCCAAGTCGAACGCAGCGCAACGTACGCAGCGCAAAAAACCGAACCGAACCGCACGCTTCAACGGCAAATTTTACAATACAAACAACAACAGCTGTTAAGTTTTTTCCATGTATTATTTTTGTTTTTTTTTTTATGGTATTTACAGAGCTGTTATACTCAAAATGGCTACATTGCTCACAATGTTAGCGCAAACTGTTAAAATTTCCGCTCACTGTTAACACACACTAAGAGATCACGAGTGGAATTGGGTTGAGTGAAACTAGGGCTAGCTTCGGCTAGCACTAAGCATGACTCACGAATGCCAGCTAGCAGCTCGAGTGAGTGAGTGAGTGAAAGAGTGTTAGCGCTTGAGTTAATAATTGTTAGTGCTTGTAGTTCTGCAAGGTCTATTGAGTGCATTGCGCTGAATGCAGAGAGAGAGAGAGAGAGAGAGAGATAAGAAAAGCTAGCATTAACATTGCACTAACAGCGACGAGAATAACAACAACAATATCAAGAACGGCAGCTGCTTATTGTGTGCGCCCGCAAGATGCATTTGTATCTTATGGATATTCTCGTAACGCTTCAATTCCAAGCGTGTTTCTTTCTATTTGTTTATGCATGTAATTTGTAGGTAAACAAATGCCAACAAACAATTACACGGCACAAAGCTATCAATTAGCAGGTAATTAAGTGCTCTTAAGGAAATCAAAAGAAACTGTGGCAAAGGGTAATGCACTGCGCACAGAAAATAAAACGAAACAAAACAAGCTGACCAACTGGCTTATTAGTTTTTACAGCAACTCCAATGGAGGCGACAGACAACAAGTGCAGCAAAGCAACACAAATGCGTCAATTGACGCGTCGTCTAGACCTAAGAAAAGACAAAAGGCGTCACAGAGAGTGCGAAAGAGAGAGAGAGAGACACAACTGACCCACTGTCCACTCGGTTCTTATCGTTGGCTGCTTAATTACACGCAACTAAAGAGGGAGCCCAAGACGGTGACAGAGAGAGACAGAGGGAGAGAGACATGAGACATGAAGGGCACAACACAAACAACACAGCGTTGCCATCGCAACCAACAACAAAGCTCTAGAAACGTTTAATCAATGACCTGTCCCGGGGTCGAGCTCTGTGCTCTGTGCTCTGTGGGGGGGTGCAAGGCAGTCGCTTCTAGCATTTAATGGCACGCATTTTGTTTGATATTTATGGAAATTTGATAAGCCAAGTCAAGTCGAAACACTTTTATTGCATTCTATGCCCATTTCATATGCCATAATCAACAATAAACAAATAGATACAAGCTACCGAAACTGGATTCCAACTGGAGAAACCCGAAAACATTGTGAAAACATATCTATAATTGTTTATCTATGGCCTAAACAGTTCTTAAGGTTCTTCAGAACCTTGCAGCTTTAATTTTTCTTTTTACTTTATTAATATTCAAGTTGATTAAAAGCTTATGCTAAATGGAGAGTTCAACATTCAAGTCAGGCCTCTCTTTTATCTATTTTTGATTTCATTTTCATTTTCTCAGAAGTATTTTCTTAGCAGAGCGATTAATTCAGTACTTGCAGCTCCAATGCCCATTTACAAACAAATGCCTCATTTTCTCTTTTGGATATAGGGAAAACATAGATCGGCATTTCAAATACAAATATTGATCGTAAAAACTGTAAACACAGCGGTTTAACAGGCGTGGGAAAGGGGTGGTGTCTGCAGACATATCAAATGATCGCACACTGAAAGAAAAGACATAGCATCTCTCAATATTAAGTATATTTTGATTTCAGTAATTGTCTAATTAGAAACTACAAAAGCTTAAATTAACATTGATCAAGCTTGAGTGCTGTAGTGGGGAGTGCCTGACTAGGATATACTCTAAACTGCTTTTACACTTTATAAGGCTTAAAGGCTAAAGTTGTTGAACTTTTCCGGGCATGAATAGGGAAAAATAAGTAAGTTTGTATCAAAAAAAAGATATCCCCAATTATGGGAAACGTGATGCATCTGCAATTGGTGTATCTAGATACAAAATTTAATTATATGCTAAATTAACTAAATTTATTTTTATATCGATTTCAATCTATGAATTGTCGTTGATTGGAAACAATCCTGACTCACGCCGCTCATTTTCAATGGAAGTTTTTTCTCTCACTGTAAACATGTTTGAGTAATGCTACCCACAGCAATTGATGATATCTTACACAACATGGGCCATAAAAATATATTCTGATTCAGATACATTTCGAATGCGCAATGAAAATTTGAGAAGAGGAGACACACACACACACACACACACGCACACATATGTACGCACATATGGTTGAAATAAATAAAAACATAAATATGTACGATATTTTGTGACAAGGGTTAGGCGACAGCGAACGCTTGTAGCATGCCACTTAAATTGCAATCAGAAACAAAATTGATTTCAATTTGAAACATAAAAAGGAGCCCCCAGCGAAGGGGGGATACAAGCAGGCAGACAATAGGTAATTGCATTGCGAGGGCGTGTGAGTGCGACAGGGATGGCGCTATGCTTGAGAACAGCTCGCGCCATACAACTAATCCAATTGGGACGCTGCTCAGAAAGTGTCAAAAAAGAATCAAAAAGAAGCTACAGAAAGCTTCCAACATTTTCGGTAAACTGTGCGAGCACACAAATTCAAGATGGCCGCCGATTGGCAAAAGCCTTTGCGGTGTATTCTGTTAATGAAGCTTATGAGCAGCAGC
The DNA here is from genome assembly GCA_035045365.1 of Drosophila leonis. NCBI lineage: Eukaryota > Metazoa > Arthropoda > Insecta > Diptera > Drosophilidae > Drosophila > Drosophila leonis. The sequence continues at coordinate 448,535 of JAWNPC010000307.1, read as the reverse complement.
AGCAGCACAGCAGCAGCAGCAGCCGCCGCAGCAGCAGCGCGTGCACGTCACAAGTCACTGAGCCGCAGCAGCAACACAAACAATAACAACCAACAACAAGCGCAGCGCAGCATAAGTGAAGCGCATACAGGGAGAGAGAGCAAAAGAGAGCACGAACCGCAATCAAAAACAAAAGGAGAGCAGACACGAACCTCAGTCAGTGGCTGCACCTGTAGGCAGCATATTCATAGCATATTGCACACACACACACTTCCCCTCTCCCTCCCACTCCCACTCCCACACCCTCGCACAAAGCACAGTTACGCTCAGGCTGACTGCTGTGGGGTTCATTAATGACGACGGCTCGACACGTTTGAGCGATCACCACCACAGCAATAACAACAAGTCAAAAAGCCAAAGTGAGGATTAACTGAATGCCAAATACCCTATACTTAGCTTTAAGAGCAAGGATTATTATGTAAGCTTTTAAGATATTAAGAAAATTGAAGAAATAGAGCGAAACTTTTATAATAGAAATACGCTAAATATATTTTTGTTAAAGTGTTAAAGTTAATTAAAAATGTATTATTTTATTATATTTATTTATATGAATTGTTTCCCCTCATGTTCATGTTCTATTTCTTGCAAATGAATTTAATTTTAAATTAAACAAAAATAAAAAACGTAAAATAATATATACCCAATTTGAATAGATACAGGGTATTATACATATAAAACAATTTTATTATTAACATTAAAAACGCATATTTTGTTGGCCACGAATTGAACATGAAATGGCGCGAGCTGCGCTGTTGGCGTTGCAGCGGTTTGATATCGCACAACAACAACAACAACAACTAGAAGAACAGTAATTTCCGCGCAAACGCAGCCGACGCAGAAAGAGAGCGAGGCAGACAAGTGCAGAGACGCGACGCAACGCAACGCAAACCAAGCAGAACGCACAGTATAAAACAGATAATAATAAATTATAAAAATGCAGATACGGCACGATCAATGGCTGCACCAAGCTTTGCCTCCTACCCTACCGCAAGTCTGCCCGAAGCCACCCCTTCGCATGCAACGGAAATGCTCAATTATGCAATTCAAGAACAAAGAGAGCGACTACAATGGGAGATATCGAATGCATGTGTGTGTGAGAGAGAGAGAGATAGATAGAAAATGAAAGCTCAACTTACCTTATGACTGAACGCCGACGCAGCTGCAGCAGCGGCTGCTGCTTCCTTGGCAACGCCGACGCCATCTGCTGAGATGGCGTGCGTCGATGACGACGTTGCGTAGACGAACAACGGCAAGGAGTTGAAGTTACGTAAAAAGCTAGCACCGTCCACGTTGCCAGCGGTCGCATCCTTAAAACGCCGGCAGAACAGTAACTGTTTATTGCAAGCGGCTGCCGACGCCAGCAGAGGCAGCAGTGAGGGTGTTGGCGTTGGCCGCGCAGCTGTATTTAACGCTTGCAGCGATGCTGAGGGCGACGCCGACGCTGGCGGCGATGGTGGTTGTGGCTGTTCCTCCGATGTTCTTGTTGTGGCTGCAGACGCCATTAGCGTATCGCAATTTTCTTCTTCTTCTTCTTCACTGGATTTTACTGCTGCAGTTGTTGTTGTTGGCATAGCTGCGCGTACTATAAAACAAAGCTGGCGTTGCTGCTGCTGCTGCTGCTGCTGCGCGCTTCGCAGTGGGCGTGGACGTAAGCGTAGGCGTACAGCTGCGAGCGTCCTTTGTTATTGTGGCTCGTGTGATTTGTGAAGACAACGGTCCCGCTATCAACAACTGGGTGCCGCATGTTGCAAATGCTTACGCATAGAAATGACCTCTAACTAAATTATCTTCACACACATACATATACATACATATATGCACATACAGTCGCACACACTCACACACACACACAAGAGCACTTTGTCGCTTCGCAAATCGGCAGCAACAACAACTGTAAAAAACTGTAGCAGCCGTATTATTTTATTTGATTGTATACGAAACGTACTGTCGCTTAGAGACGTGCAAAACTGACGCGTTGCTTTTGCTAAGTAATTAACCGAATTGATTTATTCATGTGAAGTTTGCTTGCAATTTCCTTTTTTTTTTGTTTAAATTTGCAGACAGTTGAGTGTGGCCAAATTTCACAAGCGGCAATATCTGCAACATCAGCCCATTTGTAAGTACCATTATAAGCGGGCAGTCTGGCAGCACTGTTGCCACACAGAAAGTGTTAAATAATACCGAAATACATATTTTTAATATACCAACAGCTGCTCGGATCAGGATTTCAACTCAAATTTTCAAACAGAGTAGCTGTTCAAACATTAGCAAATACATAGGACAACTCCATCAAAATTCATCAGTAAAAACATTCCGGCAGCAAGCAACACGTAATGTGCTCATAGAAACAATTAATTAACAGCATTTAGTGCGCGCAGACAGAAAACGCAGCGGACATACACAATTGCGTCGCAGCCGGTTTAAAAAGTTTTTGTTGGTTGGAATTTTCGATGTGCCTTCGTTTATAGGTTTGACGCTGATTTTCGATTACTAAATTTTCATAACACGCACACGACAACGCCCCATTCCACTTGCCACCTAATCTCGTTTCGCCTTGTTATCTGCTGCTGCTGTCGCAAAAAGTAAGTAAATAATTTATTTAAACTATTTAAAATGTAAATGCCCAATTATTGTCATTTCGAGTTGCCACTTAGATTAAATAGTCTGTTTTCCTCTCTTTGCAGATAATATCGATCTGGCCAGACAGTTAACTGCAGCACATAGATAGCTGTGCTGCTCTGTTGATGAGTGTTGAAAATTATCACACGCTTTACAACACCTAGACACTTGAAACACTAAACTCGTCTCTGTCATACACGCGCACTTTGCAACGTCGTTCTTTTTGTCCGCTGTTAGTCATCGTGTCGGTCTCACTCACATCCGCTCGTCGCTTCAAAAAGCAAAAAATATCGCAGCCGTAGTTGTCGTCGGGGCGCCGTTCTACTCGCAGTGCTGCAATATTTCTAGACTGTAACCTCGGAGAAAAGCTGAGCAGAAAATAGCCAGAACACAGTGAAAATATAAAGCCTACCGCAGCTTTTGTGTTTCGTTTGGTTTTTTCTATAGCATTTTTCAAATAGTTAACAATCAATTTCTCGTTTTGTGTAAATCGACAAAGAACAAAAAGTAATCGAAAAGCAAAGAGAAACGTACAACAACTAATACACTCTCACCAACACAACACCACACACACAAGAAAATCAAATTTCAATCAGAAAATGGCGTTAAAAAGAATCAATAAGGTATGTGAAAAAAAACGATAAAAATAATCAAATCAAATTGTACAAATCATTTTCGCATTAGTATGCATTTGAGAAGTGTAAAAGTTTCGATTTGTAGCAACAAAAAAAGAAAAAAAAAAACGAAAAAAAAATATGTGAATAGAAATTTCTTGTGCGACAAAAAATTTATGCAAGAAATGTGAAACGTAGGAACGACAACGGCAAATGTACAAAGAAAAGAAAGACAAAAAACCGAACCGAACCAAATACGTGAGCGAAAGAAAACGTGCAAAAAGCAAAAGAAGCGTAAGGAAAAATGGGCGATGACGACGTGCATTAATTACAACAGAAGCTAAAAGAGTAAAACAAGTTTAGGCTTAGGTTTTAGTTGATGATTAACGCAAAAACTAACAATTGAGAGCTTCGAGCTTTTTGTATGGGATTCTGATTAGGAATAGCTGCAAATATATCCTGTGCGTGTGTATGTGTGCTGGGCAAGGCGACGGACAACGTGTACGGCCATTTGTATTAGTCGTTGTTTCCGTTACAAAGTAAATGTGTGTCTCTGTGTGTGTGTGTGTGCATACGCGTGCAGTTGTGCGGGTGCCAATTTGTGTGTGTGTGTGCGCGCATGCATGTGCATGCATGCAAGCCGGGCACCTGGTCAACAGCGCCGTCATCTGGTCAGCTTTTGGCCAGCAGAGTCTCAGCGGCGCGCTCTCGGGCTCCGCTGTGTTACCCAATACATGCTGTTGTGTATATATAACTAATATATATATGTATATATATTTATATATCTCTGTGTGTATGAGTTTAGCAGGGCACTCACACGCTCGTTTGCTTCTATGTATGAGTGTGTGTGTTGTTGTTGTTGTTTTTGTTGCCAGCGCCACAGAAAGATCCAGCAAAAAATAAAACACGGCGAATACATGAAGTAAAAGCGTATAAAATTAACCTAACCTTACTTTTTGCGCTGATAATTCAGAAATAGTGCTGCCTATTATATATATATATGTATATACACACACACAGAGACATTTAAATATGTATGTATGTATGCGTGCCCATTGCATTAATGTGCCGATTGTGTGAGTGTGTGCGTGTGCGTGTGTGTGAAAGCGAGTAAAATTTATTAATTATTTCTGCAGTGACTAACAGCTGAAAGTGCTCAACTCCTGCTCCTTGCTCCTGGTCAATGGGCCAGACAAAGTGCAATTGACTATGCAAACGATTTAATGTGCATTCATATCGCATAATATAATTTTCATTGGAATTTCTGTTGCGGTGTCCGTTTATATGTAGCTGCCCCCATCTGCTGCAGCTATTGACTTGCTCGCTCGCTCGCTCTCAAGGGAACGACAAGTCACCCTCTTTCGCTTGGCGTTGTGTTTCTGTTTAACATTTGAACGTTTGACGTTTACTTCTTGCAAAAAGTTTTTATTATATTTACATTAAAAGCGCTTAAATATAATGCTTGAAAATTACAGTTCGATTTGAGTGAGGCCGGTTCACCGTCATAGCCCCCACCAACACACGCATACACATGTATATGTATATGAAGTCTTTGCACAGTCACAACCAGCGGCGAACAGCCAAGCACCATATGAATTTAACCATCTCGCTCACACACCCCCATGAGACGCCCAAAGAGTGCTCGGTAAAATCGACGGCAGCTGCTAGTTCGTCTGGCCATACACTGTATTTGGCTCTTTCTTACGCGCTAACGTTAAGCGAATGGGGCAGTGCTAAGAGCATGTCTATGTGTGCGTGTGTATGTGTGAGATGGCAACTAAATATAGTGTTGAAAAACACTGCAGCATATAGAGCACAAATAATTACTACAAAAATATAATTTAACATAATTTCTGTTTAAATAATGTACGCGACAGTAAAATATGTAAATTATTGCTAATAAGCCATAGACACACACACGCAAGCATAACTATATATGTACAAGCATAAATATACATTGTATATGTATATTTGTGTGTGTGTGTGTGTGTGTGTGCTGTCTGCTTTTGTGTTAAAGGGGGTCTGCTGACTGCTCGAGCAACAAAAGCAGCAACGCTGGCGCTGGCGTTGACGTTGACGTCTACGTCTACGTCTGCAGCGTCACGAACCGCGAGCGTCATGGCCATTGAATTTTTTTCTTTAGGTGCTGTTTTTGTTATAAACTTTTTATACGTATATAAATGAAATGAAATGAAAATGAAATGCTAGTGAAATTGAGGAAGCGTTCGTAATGCTAAATGAATTGATGTTAATTTTGTATTATTTCTTGTATTTGTATTTATGTAACGTGTTGTTGTCCCCCTTCCCCACAACTAACAACTTGCAATTAGCAGGCAACTGTTTTGGTTGCCCCTCTCGATCGCTCCATACTCTAGCATCGCCAAGGTTTCGCTGATTGAGCTGTTCGCCGTAGTCGTCAGTTGGCCTGAATTGCCAAAAATGAATTGAGCAAATAGAATATGAGAAGGAAAAGAAAAGAAAAGAATATATACGCTCTGTAAGCCGGGCTCTCTCTCTATCTCTCTCACACAGGTTTGCTGATCAAGCCATGTGTTTGTGTGTGTGAGTGTATGCTTATTTGTGTATGCTGGCGACCGTTAGTTTGTTTTTATTTGGATTATAAAGCAAAACACTCACACTTGCTGCTGGCGCGTCTTTGTGGCAAGCGCATGAGTCATGCCGTCGGCGGAGGTGGCCGCATTGAAAGTCCCCTCGAACTTGGCGTTCGCATTATTTGCCGTTCGTTTTGTAACAGTTTTCTTATGCCATGTTGTTTTTTGTTGTTGCAATTATTTTTTGCTCAACAGGTACACGTCGAAAAGTGCGTAGCATGTGGCAGAAAAACAAAAAAGAAGAAATCTTTCGAATCTATTTTTATTTTTGTGCGTCGTGCATATTTTTCTTAGTTCTTATTTGTGCTGTTCGATGTGACGGTAAATGAAATGTTTTATTTTTCTTTCCATATCATTTTGTGGCTGTGCGAAAACGTCACAAAGAGAACCAACAACAAAAGCTTATGCTGCGACTGAGGCAGCGACAGCGACTGCGACTGCGACAGAGGCAGTCAGCCGTTCGCTTCATACATTGAGCTGCTTTAAAACTTTTACCCACCCCTCCACTTACTGTGCTCCTCCTTCCTCCCTCTTTCTCTCTCTCTCTCTCTGTCTCTTGCTTGTCTTGCAGTGTATATTGTGCCAAGGCTCTCGTTTTGCTACCTTCCGCACAGCTCATCATTTTTTTCTGTAAGCGTCTTTTTTTTTGCCGGTTTACTTTACACCTATTTGTACGCCCCATGTTGGCAGCTGTGCTGCAGTGAACAAGGGCCAGGGGAGGGGGTTGGGCCAACAGCCGCTCAGCTGTGTGCGTGCGACAGGCAGTGAGAGAAAGAGAGAGCGAGGAAGCAGAAAGAGAGCAGTCGGGTGCAAGAGCGAAAGAGCCAGCAGGGTGCTGTGTGTGCTGCCTTCTGGTTCGGGCCAACGAACTTGATTTTCGCGTCACTCGCATTTGCCGCTGGCCGTTGCGAATAAAAAATATTCATATTTTTGTGTGTGTGCTTAAAATTCCTTTTAATTTTTGTGCATTTATAAAATGCATATCATTTGAAATGGCTCATGTAAATGTGTAGTAAATATGTATGAAATATATGCAAAATACATAAATATGCATTTGTATGTGGCAGAGAATCAGAAACAAAGCGGAAGGAATTTGTATTTATGAAATGCGCATGCAGAATGTTTGGTGCAATTTAGTCATTCTATATACAATATGTTCCATGTAGGTAAATATACAGTGAATGCCCTGCAAACGGACAGCTGAAGCCGCACAAAATGAATTTTACTTTAGCGAAAAAAAAGACTTTTATACTTAGATGTACAACACAACTGCAAGGACATCAACCCAAACAGAATCAAATAGGTGGAGCAGTTCACTAAAGAGAGTATTCACTGTATTTATGCTACTCATATACATTTTTATGCTTTAATTGTCAACTAATTGAATTTCCCTTTTTGTTATTCACAGGAACTGCAAGATCTGGGCAGAGATCCACCTGCACAATGTTCAGCTGGACCAGTTGGAGATGATTGTGAGTATAACAAGAGCGACATGCCACGCCTACACGCCTACACGCCTTGCCTAGTCCGCCCCTTGGAGCACTTAATACTTATGTTATCAGCAGTATGTGTATTATGTAATTGTAGAGCTCTGTCCCAACAGCTTCCTCATCTCTGGCTCTCTCTCTCTCATTCTCACTCTCTCTAAGCTTCTATTAATAGATAAAAGATCTTTCTCTACATAGAGAAGTTAGCTTTTGATTTGATTCGTCACGTCATAGCTTGCAGAACGTGACTATGCAGTTTTATAGTTATTTTAATATATGCACATATCATATACGTGTATGTATATACATATATTCTATACAGTCAACGCTCGTAGAAAGTTTTCTATTTTCGAGCGAAACAGCGAAACTGTGCTACAATTCAGATTTAAATTACAAAAGTCTCATTTGCATTTCGAAAACTTTTAATGAATAAAGTTCAGAAACTAAGCTGCAAAATAATATTTCGCCAGAAAGTATCTTATTTCATGAGTACGGCAATTAGCAGCGTTCGTTATCGAGCGACTACTGTAACAATTTCACAAGTTGCGTTTCTATTTTTCGATTTTACCGATTCGCAGCTTAAAATTTGCAATTACAGACTTTAATTAAATGTTAACGTGCGCGTTTAAATGTTAACTTTGCACACACGCACACACACGTGTGTGGGCATTTACTTGAAGCCAGCTTCGTTTGCTATAGAGGTTACCTGAATGACGTCACTTAAAAGTGAAATCTTGCAATTAAAGTTAGTTTCTTTTTGAGGTCGCCTTCGCCGGGACAGACGTGTGAGTAATACAGAGAGTTTAATTAAACTGGTTTTCAAGTTAAATGTTAAATGTTAAATGTTGATGCTAACAGCTGCCTAACATAGCGGTAGAAAATACTATCGTTAACAGCTGCTTATAAGAAAGTCATCTGTAAAACTATTTAGGTCATGTTGAAAAGAAATGTAGATCCCAGTTAATCTTAAAGTAACAGACACTTAACAGAAATGTTAAAAGTCATATTTAGCATAACAGAAATGTTAAGAAACATCTTCAAAAGCTGTATATTGAACATTTTAGAAAAGCCTGTTAAATCAGAGATTTATGTGTCAACAATTTATTACTAATCCATTTTATGATGATTGGGACTTTATTGTAAATAGAATTATTGCTCACTATCATATTCAAGGAATTTCGCCTTTGGATGAGTAAAAGTTTAGCTCACTTTCGAAATTTCCAGAAAGCAAATATAATTATGTATTATTTATACATTTATTTTGTATCATTTATTAACAATGCTACATGCATATTTTAAATCACTATACTGGAAAGGAAAATGATTTGTATAATATTGTTTATTGATTCCCAAATATTATATTATCTATTAAAAACTTGATCAAGAATTATTCGACATGCTTAATCAGTAATACTAACTAGCACACAGATTATGAGATAATCCTCGTTTTTATTTTTGCATATATATTATGCATTTGTCAGTTATAAAATGGGCGCATCCATATCATGAGCACTTGGTAAACATTGCGCTTCCGCTGTTTTGTGTGTGGTGCTCTTATCAGTACTCTATTATCAGCTGAGTATGTGTGAACGAAATTACGTGGCGATACTGAAATGCAGCATTCAAACTCCGATTTGCTTGCACAGATAAATCACGCAAATTCACAGCGCAATAAATCTGAAAACAAAGAGAAATGTAAATAAAATCATTTAGCAGCAGCTCCATAATTGTTATCGATAGACGATATATCATTGGCTCATTTTGGCGTGTGGCGAAACTTCAATGGATTCTAGAAATAAAATTACTGTAATTGTATTGCAAACACACAGACATAGGCACGAACACACGCACACACACACACACACACACACACACATACTCACACACACTCACTACACACTCATACACAACTGTGCTGGCGCACTGCCTCTGCTCGCGTCGCAGCTGGCTGCTACGTTGCGGCCCAGTTCTCAGCCCAAAAGCTGCTTGGGCCGGGCTGTGTGTGACATTGAGCGAATAGCTCCGCAATAGCCTTGGACAATGGGCGTAAGCGAGATGGCACGCTAGGCAAGTAGTCTGCGCTGCGAGCGTCAGCTGCAGCGTCGCTGCCAGCAGTCGGTGCCAAGGCTCTTTGGCAATTGTTTGTTTTTGTTCTTTTCGGTTAACTCTTGCGGTAAATGGAGAGGGCTTATCGCACAGAGAAAGAGGGAGAGAACAGCGACCGCGAGAAGAGAGCAAAGAATGAGCACTGCATTTATTTAATCACCTATCTCTCGCCCCTTCTCCACTCCCCAGAGAATTGTGGTTGGGCTAAGCTGTAGCTGTAGCATTGCAAGGCGTGTGGTTGGCTTATTTCGTAATAATTTAAAATATTTATATAACTATCAATGATTCAATTTATCCTAAACTCTCTTCTCTCTCTCTCTTTACAGTATTTCACTGGCAAGCAACAATAATGGGCCCGGTAAGATTGTCAACTATCTTTCAGTCTGGATTCAGTGTTCAGTGCTCCCGTTGATCTTAGTTTGGTTCAGCAAGTGCTGCGGCCTGCCAGAGTCACAAAGAGAGCGATATTTACTTATAGAGGGTTCGCTCAAAGAACTCTTTAGGCAGTATTCATAGCGTTTGTATTTTGATGTTCAACCGAGTAGATTCTTTTCGTTCTCTAGCAAATCTACCTTAAAATGTTTATCTAATCTCTAAAAAGTATTTTGACTATACGGTTTAATTGCTTGAATTAGGCATATATAACTTTTTTTTTAAAGTGGCATAACTTAGGAAGAGATGTTGTTTTTAGCTTGTTAAACGATACATATTTTCAGATATATTAAATATAGAAATATTACTTGTAGGAAATATCCAAAATGAATTTCTAAGCATTTATTTAACAGTAATCATAAAACAATGTAAATTGTAAAATTAGAATTCTTCAACTTTTGATAGTATTCACAAATACTATTATTTTTTGAGTCAGCTTTGATTTTCCTACATGAGTTGTGATACGATATAACAAATAGAAAAGGTTCTATATATAGCACGTAGCTTGAAGTTATCCAGACGCCAACTCGAAAGTAGATTTCAATTTATTTTTATTGCCTATGCTCATTCATGCTAATATTGTAATATTTGTTTGTGTTATTTACAGCCGGACAGCCCTTATCAAGGAGGTGTATTTTTCTTAACTATACACTTTCCAACAGACTATCCTTTTAAGCCGCCAAAAGTGGCCTTTACAACACGCATATACCATCCAAACATTAACAGCAATGGATCCATTTGCCTCGATATATTAAGATCTCAGTGGTCGCCAGCATTAACTATTTCAAAAGGTAACTACAAATAAATATATATATTAATTTAAAATATATTAACTAATACATTTAATTTGCTCTCTTTCTCTCCCTCGATTGCAGTCTTATTATCAATTTGCTCTCTACTCTGTGATCCCAATCCAGATGATCCACTTGTTCCAGAGATTGCCAGAATATATAAGACCGATCGGGAAAAATACAATGAGCTGGCACGGGAGTGGACTAGAAAGTATGCTATGTGATGCGTTCCAGATTGCAGCAAGAACAGTCCAACAACAACAACAACAACAGCAAAAACAATAAGAAAATTAGCAACAGCAAACATAACATCAACAACAACATCAATAGCAAACACAGCAACAACAACAACAACAACAACAACAAAAAAGCAACAAAGATTACATTTAACAATAGTTACAACAGCTGTGACAGCTGCCTTCTCCCCAGCTTTAGCATCAGCATCGGCATCAGCTCCAGCTCCAGCTCCATTAGGAACGGCAACAGCAATATCATCAAGAGGAGCTGAGGCTGCAGCAGCAGCAGCAGCAGCAACAACAACAGCAACAGCAGCAAACATACAACAACAACACCAATTAACAGTAACAATAACAGCGGCAGCAGCAGCCACGAGTGGAACGGAGGCGATGTTCCAACAACAGCAACAACAGCAATCAAATGCAACTGCAGTAAATGTTACGGCAGCAGCAACTGTCAAATTGGCATCAAGTTTATTTGACCGCTAAAACCGCAGCAGCAGCAGCAGCATGAAAAGAAAATAATTTAATAATAATTACTGAAAAAAAAGAATTATGTAAGCATAAACATTTAAAGCGAGACAGCTACCAACAACACAGCATCCCACACATAATAAGTTTAAAAACAAAACAACAAATAAAGATCAGCTGGAAAATTATTATTATTATTATATTATATTTAAAGAACCGGAAAAATAAAAATTACAAAAATTCAATTTTCTATCACGCTGCCAAAAGCCTTGCAAAAATCAGGTCACACAAATTAGTATAAAATCGATATGCCCATTTAGACTAAACATCTAATATACACCTGTCTATATATATGTAAAAATATATATAGATATACATATATATCGACATCTATATTTATCTGAATTTTAATGAAGTACGTAAAGAGATTTGTCAAAAATGTTTAACTGGAATTGGTTTTTGGTTTAAGTAAAAAGTTTGTTAGATAGATTTGATTATTTAAAAATTCAACTAGAATATAACTCTTATTATTAAATAGTATAGCTGATATGTATATGAAACTCTCTTTTAAATAGGAAGCTGTGCACATCTCACTCTAATTTAAATTTGTGCTTTGTTTCAAATCGGAAGAAGTTTATGCAGCATGCTTAGCCCAGTTATTTTCAAAACAGAATCATTCAATGTTTGATCCGAATTTGGTTTGGAATATATTTAAGTAATTGACACATTTTATGCGTAACTACTTATGGGATGTAAGATGGATTCTTAAAGTCTTCTCTGCATTTGTGTTCAGTAGAATACTACTAGAGTATATGAACTTAAGTGAAATTATTTATAAAATGTAACGTTTATTGGAAAATCTTCTGCAAGAGTGAAACTGTGTTGCCCGCAACATTTATGTAGAATGTTATATAAAACATAATCAAGCGCATGTGGAAATCCACTTGAATAGGATGTTTAAAATGTTGTCCAACTCTACAATTCATGCTTATATTATGAAAGTTGTTCAGACTCTTGCTGCATTAGTGTATGAGATTTATTAGTTAGTATAAGAGATTATGAATTTGAATTGTATATTTTATAGCGGCTGTTTCTTGGCAAATGTATGATAAGCGAGCGATGGCAACAATATCTGAATGAAACTGACTCTGAAATGTATGTAAATTCTTGATCGACAATCTAGAATATCTGTTTATCTATTCATATGTGTGCATATGAGTATGTATTTATCCATGTGAGTATGTGGGTTAACTATTATCTTTCTCTGCGATTTTCATTTTACAGATAATAGTTATATTGAGTCTTCACAATGTGTGTGTTGAAGTTACAATTATGTTCGTCATGTTCATATCTTGATCTTAATTTCCAAAATACTCTCTTGAAAGATGTTATTAGAATAACTTTTCATACCATAAGAATTAGTAAAATTCAACTGTTCTTCGAACAACATAATACCCCATGCAAGAGTATATTATGGGAGAGTGTGTAGAAGTCGGTCAATGTGAAGGTTATACTAATTGCCAAGCACGAGCGAATGTCGAAGACAGCAGCAACAGCAACACCAAATGCTTAAATGGGCAAGAAATTTAGCATAAAAGAACTTTTTTTATTCGCTGGCTTAAACATGCACACATACATACATATGTATGTAGACGTAGACGCGCATTGGTATGCGTGTATTCAGAAACTGGCAACAGCTACAGCATGTTAAATAAACATTTAATCAATTCAGAGACAGAGAGTCAATTAATACACAACGATGTACGTCGAAGCCGGCGATGACGCTGACGCAGACGCTGACTGCGCTGCCCCAAACTTTTGTAAAGCTTTTTCTTGTCTTTATTTTATTACCGATTCACATTAAGGCCATATACAGGTAGGTGCCGCTCTCAGTGCGCATTACGTCACAGCATTGTTCGGCTTCAGCTGCCTAGCGAAAGAGCAATACAGAAAACTTGTGACGTCACATCTGCTACTCTCTCACGAGCGTAATGCGGAACTGAGCGAATGCGCCTAGCTGCAGACCTTGCCAACGATCGTTTCTTTTGCACGCTGCTCTCTATCTCTCTCTCTCTTGCATGCCGTTCATGTCGCTCTCTTTGCGGCTGGCTTTTTGAGTGCGTTGTTTGGGGCCCCAAATCTTTGGCGAGCTGCCCGGCCGTCGGCTTGCGGCGACGCTGCGGTCTTCAGTTGACGTTTAGCAGCCTCGCGGGTGGCTCGTGATTGCTGTGCCAAGTGAATTTCTTGTTCTAGAACAGAAAGTATGTATGTATATGGAGCTGTATGTATGTATGCATACATGCATGTACATATGTACGTATGTATGTATGTATGCATGCATTTGAATGTGCATTAATCGAAATCAATTGATCTTCGCATAACTTAAATAATTAAAATTAAAACGCTCGCACGTGCACAAAAATAACAACAACAACGAAAAAGAAACACAAATTAGTTTTGAGAATAAATTCAAAAGTTCAAATACAAATTTTGGTTATGCAAACAAATTCGAAAAACAAGAGAGAAATATATTTATTGATGCGCTGTGCTGCAAGCACTCACGTGTACCTATTTATAACACGTATACATATATGTAGATCTGATTAATTTAGATATATATCCAAATTAATTTCAATATTTACAAACGCTTTCTCTGTCTGCCACTCGGCCACTTGGCAACACACACACACACACACACAAACACACGCTTCCCGCATGTAGACCTTTGTTTAGAGGCTCGCCTCGATTTTCACACTGTTCCGCGAATGGCCAACTGGTCTCTGGGCCAGTTGTTGTTGTTGTATTGAGTGTAGAAATAACTATGAAGACTTACTCTATTTGATTTGCCTCTTGTATGTTAGCTTCAATTCAGAGATGAGTCCACGTCCTCACGAGAGTCTGGCTGCAGCTCATATTTTGGCCGATCTGGACCTAGGCAGCAGCACAACAACAACAACAACAGCAAGTGCATCGTCTTGCTATAATCGCAAAGTGCCAAAGGATGATGATAACTGGGTGAGTAGCGCAGCGCAGCAGGCGCAGTTGATGATAACAAACAACTGAATAGACCGTTGCTAATCGCATATGGCAACAGCACGTGCACAAATGCGAATTGTATACCAAAGCGAAATACTCAAGGAGAGAGCTTAACTTGCGCGCTGCCAAATGGAGTCAAGGTCAATTACGGGTGTCTGTAGCCGATCGCTGTACGCTTACATAAGGCCTCAACAGATGTACACACTGACATATGCATATATAATGATATGTTAAATACATACATACATATGTATATATGTATATACAAGTATATATACATATGTATGCCTGTATGTGTACATTTGTCTTTTGGGGGGGCCATTGCGAAAGTACCATTCACGCGGAATTCCTCAAGTTCAGTCGAACTTGAAACTGGTTTTAGGTTTTTGTTTATGTTGCATTCACAGTCAAAAACCAACAACAACAACAACAGCAACAAGCTAGGCTTTTCACGCACTTAAACATTTAGGCTTATACCTACAAACGCCATCAATTCTCAGCGCCATACGCACTTGCTGCCCTGTTTCGTTATATAAGTGGGAAGGCGGCTTGCACAACGCATGAAAGCCAAAGCCGGCTAATGAAATTTCGCATAACTCTCAATTCAAAGCGTTGCTCAAGCTTGTACGCGTCGAAAAAAGCTGCTCGTTTTGTTGTAAATGCGGGCAGGGCATTCTGCACTCTCTCACTCAGTCTCTCTCTCTCTCTCTCTCTCTCTCTCTCTCTCTCTCTCTCTCTCTCACATACACACTGTGTCGTTGCATTGTGAACGTCGCGTCGCGTCGTTAAGCTTTTCGTAGAAAGCTTTTTATTTAGATAACTTGGCGTGCATTGGATTTCGTTGGTTACAGTTTCGTTCAAGTTTCTCAACGAAACAGTTGATCAAATTTAGCTGTTTAAAATCCAAGCAAAAAAGTATTTTTCGAAGTTTCGCAATTTAAGCTTATTAAATATACGATAACAAAATAATATTTGGAAAATTGTGATCGCTGACAAAGAGTTTTTGAAAATGGAAACTACGGTTATAACGACCACAAGAACAGCAACAACAACAACAGAATTGAAACGCAATGGGCGCAGTAATAAGAAGAAAAACGTAAGAAAAACACTTAGATATACTAAAGTATGTTTGTACATAGATGCCCATTAGATCAACAACAACAACAACAATGCATTGATTTAGCAAACATTACGAAACTGGGTACGTCAATGGCTAAATTAATGGCACATCCTGTTTATCGATGACTTGCCATTCAAATCTGTTTGCCCAGTCAATAATTGCGAATGCAACGAATTCGTTTTTTCTATACTTTTTCGCAGCTATTTTTCTCTTCTCATTCTCATTTATTGTTGATATTGAAATATTTGATAATGCACTCCGTTCAGCTGCTGGCGCTGTTTACCTGGAATAGAGGCATCAGAGCTTCGTCAGAAATCGATGTATATATTTATGGCAACCTGAGCATAAGCTAGAAATATTATATACCCAAGTGTAGGCAGTGCTTAGCAGGAAGTGCGTTCGATTTGACACTTGGCATACCTTCGCACAAAGACTTGGCGAAAGGAAAGCTTTTGATAATGTAAAGAATTTTAATTGATATTTTTGTTTGATTTCTATAATTTATTTTATTTGAAATTGCATATATTTATATGTGTATGCATATATGTATGAATCTAAATATATATATTATATACAAATGTATATAATGTAATTTAACAGCTGTTTGTGTGTGTGCTAACATTTTGGCTTGGCTGTCATTTCTTAACAGTTTGCAGGCTCGTGCGAGTGCATAAAAAGCTTTTCAAAACATTTCGAGAATGCAATCAAAAGAAAAAACAAAAAACAATAACAACATTTGTAAATGTAAACAAAAACGTCATCAACCTGTTAAGGCGCACACACACAGAGCGAGAGAGAGAGAGTGAGAGAGAGAGAGACAGAGAGAGAGAGAGAGAGAGAGAGAGAGAGAGAGAGAGAGAGAGAGGTGTGTGTGTGAGAGAGAGAGAGAGAGAGAGATGCAGCTGATTGTTGTTGTTGATATTGTTTTTAATGCATTATAAACTGGATAAACAAACTAAACTCAAGCCCCCCACTTTTTGCTATTGTAAGTATTTTTATGGAGCTTGTTGCATTTGTTTTTGTTTATTTTTTATAAATACATATAAATAGCAACTATTGTTTATAACAATTATTGCATAGTATGAGCTACGAATAAATCACATTTAGCTAAGTAATTCAGATGCAAAAGAAGCAAAAAAATCAAACCGGAAACTTTGGCTCGCATGCAAATCGCCGCTTTTAACTTTTGACCCATGGCTAAACGTTAATTTGCACTTGATCATGTCTCTGTTCTGTTCTGCTCTGCTCTTGCAGCTCGATGGCCAACTAACTACGGAACTGACTACGGATGCCGCTCATCAGTTTCCGGCTAATGAGGAGCCGAACGTACTCGGACATGGCCCGGACTTTGAGGACAACTTGGCCAAATTGAAGTGGCTGTGCAACTTCGATGATGTGAGTAAGAAACGAAAGTCCATGAATCACTTTCAGCTACCTTCTTTTTATTGGCATTCCATTTCCATACCATTGAGATGCGATCTTCATCTAGTTAGTTAGCTTCATGTTCGATGTGTGCACAAACTATTTGCGAGTGCGTGTTGTAAATGGCCAAAACTAAATGAAATGAATGCAAAACGTGGCAACAATTGCCAAATAGTCGTAATACAAATAGGCACGAAACTGACAACAACTACAACAACAACAACAACCCAACCAAAGCACCAACAGACACAACAAACTAAATCAAGGTCGATTTTATTATTAACCAAAAGACAAAAGCAACAAAAACAAGAGAAAAACCCGCGCAGATACAGCAAATGACAGCGAATGAAGACGCAACCAAATTTCCTATCTACTCTTTTATAACTAGATAAATGTTATTTATTGTTTTTAAATACGATTTATATATATATATATATATATATATATATATATATATATATATACATATATATATATATATATTAATTTAAAAAATTTTTTATATTTACCTTTTAATATTGCTTTACAGTTTGAAAAATATTTTAGTTTTGTACACAGACTGTTCCAGGTTTTTGCCACTGAGAAACAACAGAATTTCGTTAAATTGTTAAATAACATTTTAATTTTGATAATTTATGCACTGCGGGTTAAACTTAATTTATGTTAGGGCAAGAGATTCTACTTAAAGCAACAAATTACCAAATAAAAACTTAGGCACATATATTATCTAGAGTTCTCTAGTTCTGTTCAGTTCTCAGTTCAGCCAAAGTTTATAAAATATATACTTCGCTCTTATATCATTCCCAATTTTCACTTTTCTATTCGAAATTTCTTTACCTTTTCCAATCACCTCTAACTGCTTTTGAAGGGTATCAAAAGTTCGTTGGACTGCATTGTTTTTGTTTTTGGTTTATAACAATTTAAAGGCATTTGCTTGTTAATGAACATTTAATTCGTTTGCTTGCTTTTGCGTAATTGAGACTTTGGCCATTTCAATTTGGCACGTCGCCATCGGACCTAAAATGTTTGCCCCTGCAATCTGCTTCTTCTACAATATATTTTTTATAATATTGTTTTTTTTTTTTCATTTGCTTCAATGCTATTGATTCGAAATGCATTTGGTGTGTTTGGCTTGACCATGCAGTGCCATAAAAAAAGAACAAGCCAACTAACTAACGTGTCTTTGATCTTTTTTTTGTTTTTGACACAGGCGCCAAGTCACTTGAAGTTCAATCCCTATATACGACGCGGCTATCGCACATTCCTGTCCAACAAGCTGTGCCTGCAGAGCATGTTCTGGTGGACTAATGAGACGGTAATTCTAATAAAGATATACATATATATTTAATCTATAAGGTTTTGATTAATTCAAGAAGCTTTAAGAGCTTTAAGTGCGCTTTAAGAGCTTTAAATGCGCTTTAAGATATTTGAGTACGCTTTTACGAGCTTTGACGTAAGCTTTAATAGTTAACTTAATTATAAATTCAAACTTAAAGCTTGAAGCTTTTATGACTTTTTCATATAGTATAAAAAAGAAATATTTGTTTTTTAATAATATATACAATAATAATAATCTTGAGTTTTCCCTAATATCTAATATTTTGAGATTTCTCTAAGCTCATTTCTATGGGTCAGAATTACAATTTATATTTCTGAAGAAACATATTTTTTATATTAAAATATTAATTTTCTAAAGACATTTTTAAAACATCATTTCTATAGCAAAAAAAAAATATGCTTTTAGTTTTTTTTGTAATATTTCAGATTTGTATTAAGTTTTGTTTATAGTTTTTAAAAATTAAGTTAAAATTAGTTAGTTTATTTATATATAGCTGATGTAAAAAGCAATTTTACGTAATTCGATGTGATTAAAATAAACTTTCTATTCCACAACAGATCAATATCTGGAGTCATCTGGCTGGCTGCATACTCTTCATTGGGCTGACCATCTTCGACTTTCAGTTTCTGCGCCAGCACGCAGAGCTGGAGGATCAGGTGCTGGTGGTCTGTTTGCTCGTGTGCTTCTGCCTGTGCATGCTGATGTCGGCCATATATCATATATTCTCCTGCAAATCGGAGGAGCACTATGAGTTATTTTTGTCGGTTGATTTTCTGGGCATATCCCTGTCGCTGGTGGCCATCTATATAAGTGGCATGTACTATGCCTTCTGGTGTCACACGGTAATCGTAATATCTATCAACTCCTGTGGAATGTTAACTAATTCTTTATTGATTTGCTTTAGTTTCTGCGCACTCTGTACTCTACCATTGCGCTGGGCATGTTCGGCCTGGCCATTGCCGTGCAGATACCCCAGCTGAATGTCTCGATGAATGGCAAGGTGGCTGTGCTGCTGCTCTGGTCTGCGTACGGCATCCTGCCCCTGGGCCACTGGGCGGTGGCCATGGGGGGATTGGAGAACGAGCTGGTTGGACTGATGGTGCCACGGATCGTTGTGATGTATCTGCTCTGCTTGGTGGCCTTTGTGTTCTATGCCGCCAAAATACCTGAGCGCTGGCTCACCGGCAAGGTGGACTTTGTGGGGCACTCGCACAACTGGTGGCACCTGATCATTGTGGCCGCCTTCTACCACTGGCACAACACGGGCCTCGTCTACGCCGAATATCGTCTGAATAATGGCTGCAGTGCTCCGGTGCTATCCTGAGCGCTAGCTCTCCGTCTATTGTAAATAGTTTAGATGCACTAAGGTTTAACTAATATTTAGTTATAGCTGTTGAGACATATTGTTAATTTATACACGCATGTGCACACAGGCATGGCAGGTGTGTACTTAGGGTTTCCTGTTAGTCTATTTACTACGCTAAACTGGTTTATTTTTAATGGCCATGCAGAAATGAGAATCTGGTTTAAAATATTTTATACACACATACAATTTATTATTGCGAATATATTAAAGTACAAAAATTAATCCAAATTTCCAACTACTTTATAAAATTGAAACAAACTGTGTGGAGTTAAGATCGTTTTCTCTGGGTAAAGAATTTAAAATTTAATATTTAGCCGTGACACACACCTTGGTTTTGGCATTAGGTTTCGTGCAGTCTGGTGACTACTGTACTATAGTTAAATACTTAGCCATGACACGAACTTCTGTTGTGGCATTAGGTTTCGTGCACTCTTTTTGATAGTTAAATAATTAGCCATGACGCGCACCACTGTTTTGCCATTAGTTTTAGTGCAGTCTTGGTGCTACTGTGCTATACAGTACGCATGATTGTGTCTCTACTGCAATTTAACGAAAAGTGGTTCCAGTATTCGCTAGTTCAAGTTCGCGAACTATTCTTCTTCTAGGGTCATGCATTCGATAGTATGACAGTTATTAGCGACAAGTTCAAACCGTTATACTTTAAATTATGTTAATTAATATTTGGCAATTTGAGCATTAAATTACAAAATGGAAATTTAAATTTTAAATTATTTGCTCAACTGAGAGACTGCAGCAACTTAAACCCTTACCAAAGGCACAGTAACCGTACATGTTCAACACTTTTGGAGCCATCGAAGCGAAGCGCATCGCACAAATTACATTAAAAATGCAAATATTCATAAGTAAATTCATGACATGTCGCCGCCGCATGTCTTGTGAAGCACTGCGTAATGTTATTGTTCTTGTTGTTGTTGTTGTTGTTGCCAAACAAGATGGCGCCTGGCAAATGGGCGCTCAGTTGTTAGGTCAGGGCGGGGCCGGGGGTCGACCCCATAAAGACTTGAGTTAATTATTCATGGAATGTCGTTGCCAGCAGTTGAGCAACAACACGAACAACAGCAACAATAACAACAACAACAACAACAGACAAGTGAAGCACTGTGTTCGCTATGTAGCAGTTGCGACCCTTTTTAATATTTATGAACACAACCGATTCTCTAATTATAATTAGGAATTGAAAAGTTAGCACAAAAGGACAACAACAACAACAACAACAAGAACAACAACAGCAACAAGGACAACAAAGCAGAAAGCGTAAGGCACGCAACAAAAGTTTGTGTGCACTGAATCATAATTAAAGGGGTGTGTGGGTGTGTTTTAGCTGGTAGCTGTTGGCTTGTGGGTGTGGGCAGTCAAACAGTGTTCGGGGTTGGCGTTTTGCTATTGCTCATAGCAGCAGCAACAGCAACACCAGCAACACCAGCAACAGCAACAAAATGGCGCAGCGCATGCCATTTTAATGGATGTCACTTGAGATATTTTGCCAGAGGTTTAAAGCTTTATTGGTTATTAAGTTCTTGTTGGAGTTATGGAACCAGCTGAATTCATAAATAAAACTCTTTTTTATTTTTCAATCTATTCTCTATTGAAATGTTTGTTTGAAAAACTTGATTATCACTTTTCTGAACTCATATTGAAAACAATTTTTAAACATTTTTTGAGTCAAAAATATTTATAAAGAAAAAGACGTTTTTATTGTTAAGATTTTAGTCCTATAGTCCTACAGTCCTATATCTATAACATTACTATCCTAACTCAGTTGAATACATGTGTCAACAGATGATCTCCATCAGCTGCTTTCAGGACTTTTAGTTTTTCAAACTTCTGTCTTTGTTTTGAGTCTGCTCACGTTTCACTCCATTCAAGCGTAGTTCCAGCCTGATTTCGAATATATTTATCTCTATTATGTATAATATTTATTTGTCCTTAAAGCGTGCTCTATGACAACAAATATGAGCTGCCCCGAGACAATTTGAATATGAGCACAGCTTCAGCTGTCTGCTTGGCAGCATCTTAATCCCCTGCTTGGAGTTGGGGCAGCACGGGAGAGGCACGGAGCATCCACTTTCACATCTAATTACGTTGCATGCAGCGCAGCAACAACTCAGTGGCGTAATGAGGCAGCTATCGAGGCAATTTGCTTGCCGACACGCCTCAATTGAGAACCAAAATTGAAAAACGAAAAGGAAAAGGAAAAGACAAAACACATTTTTGATCATATTTTGGTTGAAACAATTGAGCGACACGCGTTGCCTGCCAGCGCGTGAAATTGCTCTCAATTAAGTGGCAGCAAGCTAATACTTGCAACTTGTGGCACAACCTGCCAGCAGCAGCAGCAGCAGAAGCAACTTCAAGTGCAATTGTTGGCGATGTTTTTTTTTTTTTTGTAGATTATATTAGACAGACGCCCGCCTCAACCAGCTAGCTATAAATAGAGTCTGAACGGACTGACTGACTGACAGTTAAGCAAATGAACCCATAAGTCAAATCGAACAGCCGCTCAACTGCTGCTGCCGCTGCTGCTGCTGCTGCTGCTGCTGTTGGTGCTGTTTTTTAGGGCTTAAGTGGGCTTAGGTCGAGCGACAAATGGCGCGACGTTGTCGGCGCTGGAGCAGTTTTTAGTTTGGTATGTTGCATGGGCAACATGCAACATGCAACATGCAGCATGTAGCATGCACACGGGCTTAACTAGGCTTAACTCGCGCTGCTGTTGCAACTATTTTGGGACACATTCTGTTGCATTGCACTGTTGCAGTTCATAATTTGACTTTGTCGCTGCATTTGATGCGCTTTTAATTGCCTTTTTTCTCTTGATTCGCCTCAAGTTCGATGAGTGAAGCTGGGGCGTGGCATTGTAACAGTGTAGTGGCAGGCACGGTGCGGCCAGTGAGTTGTCTGTGATTCTTTTCACTTTCATTCACTTTCGGCGCGCGCCATTAAGTTAATGTCCTTGCCACAGAGGCTCGCAAATTAAAGTGCTTTCTTAACATTTACATAGAACATTTAGCAAACATATGGCTGGCAAGTAACTTCATTTATTTTGTGCCTGCCACAGAGCCGGGGGCGGCGTGCCACATTCCACATTGGAAAGCGGGCCAAAATGCTTTGCCAGTTGAGCGCAATATCCATAAAATGCGCAGATAACCATAAGTCCTGTTTAAGTCGCATGTTTTTTCGACCCACCGATGGGGTATGTAGCGGGGCTGGGGCTGGGGCTGGTGCTGGGGTTTGGGCATTGCTACGTATGTGGCTGGATGCGTGTGGCAAGTGCGTTCATTCTGCAGGACATTGTCGCAGCTTTCTCGCTGCTGTTGCCTCATCTACATAACAATAAAATAAAAGGGCCCGCTGGCATGTCGTTTTTTTTTTTTTCGTTTGCCTCTGCTACTGGCGCTGCCTCTGCCTCTGCCTCTGCCTTTGCCTCTGCCAAACATTAACCTAATTTTATACACATTTAATTTTATTTTATTTAATTTTAACACACACCCCCTTTGCGAGTAGCTGTGTGTGTGTGTGTTTAGCAGATAGCTGAATGATTGCTTCAGCTTAGACAATTCCGTTGACTGAATTCTTTGGAATTAACTTTGCTTTTTGACTGAAGGTACGTATACAGGCATATGACCATAATTCTTAGTAAGGAGTGAACTGATTAAGCGTTATTCTTAGTAATAATAATAATAATAATAATAATAATAATACATATTTCTATGTGCTTCTATGAAGCTTCAGGTTTTCACAAAAGACCTTGGAGTTTCTTTGCACAAATTTTATTAGCTATTGGTGAGTAATTTCTCTTAGAGTTTAATATATATAAATATAATATAATCATCTATACATACATATATATGTATATTATATATACATATATATTTTTATATTCAATACTTATACGTTTCTTATCACTGATTGACTGACTAATAGATGAACATTGCACAGCATTTTCTTTTACCAGAATAAAGTTTACTTCCATTTTAATATTTTAGAGTCCATAGTCAATCTTGTCAAATTTTATATTAAATACAAAGAGACACATTTGAAAAGTTACGAAGCAAATACTAAGTTGTAACTGATCAGTGATTTTTATGATGCCCGCTTGCTGGTCTGTCTATCCCTCTCTCTAGGCTTACCTAAATTGAATTTCCATCAGGATAAAACCCCAATTTTAAAATGAATTCAAGAATTAATTTTTCCCATGTTCAGAATAATTTTTATTGCTGTTTGTTTATGATTTTAATATGCGCTGGACTAAAGAGAACTATCAAGAGAGGTAAATATTTTGTGTTTTTATTTGAAACTGTCTTTAATATCAAGCGAATTTGGTGGTATACTAAGTGAGGGTGGATAAGTTGTAAGTTTTAGGTAATAATTTTAATTCGCATTGAAGGGAAGCTCTAGAAAGTGTAATCGTTTTACAATAGGATATGTATGTGTGCACTGCTGTCTGTTACGCTGATAGCCAAGTAATTTTGATGGGTTTCTAGTTTGTTTAGGTAACTAGTACTGTGTGGTCAGATTTCTTGAAGGACTGCTAGTATGACTTGGTTACAAGCCTATCATTGGCATTGAGATGTCGAGTTTTCCTTGCATTGCTTTAAATTTAAATTTGTCAAAATTGCTAAAAATACTAAATCAATTATTTAAATCTTTACTCACCAATTTGTTTTTACAGCTGGCATTACCTTTGGGCTTTTAATCAATTTGAATATCTATTCACGAATTGCATCAAGAGTTTATTCAAATCTAATAAAACTTTAGTGTGTAGCCATTATGCGAAGAATGACAAGTTATATATCACAGTCAAGAGTGAAAAACTGTTGTCAAGTACATTTGCACGTCACTACGAGAATTGAGAATGCGAATGCGAATGCGAATGCGAATGCCAATGAGTATAAGTATGAGTATGTGAATGTGAATGTGAATGTGAATGTGAGTAACTGTGACCAGTCATAAAAAACAGCTTTTCCGACGATTTGTTGTTTGGCACTGGCAAACTGGCAACTGGCTGGGTCCAACTTTTGCAGTGCCACTGAGACTCAGTGTGTAACGGCTTTCCAGTTGCCACACTCAAACCATGGACTCTAGTCCCTGTCCCTCTAACTGCGCCCGCTGCTGCCCCCGTTCAGGCCCTAGACAATTTGTGCGATGCTCGTGCGCATATTTCATAACTTTTTCCATAAGCTGCCCCAAGATAAATGTGCACAAAATCTACACACAAATCGAAAGCTGCACAAAAAACTGCAAAAAAATAAACAAAACATGCCACAGACAACAACAAAAGCAACAACAACAACAACAACAACAGATTGTAGCCAATTTAGAAGCGATTTTTGAATAACTCGAGTTGCGAGAACAAGATTTATACAGCAAATGTGTTAAGTTGTACATCATTTGATGGAGTTACGAGCCGAGTTGGCCAAACACAGAGCCCCACCCCATTACCCTAGCATCTCCGCTCCACAACCAAAAAAAAAAACAGTCAAAAGTTTCATTTTTTATTTATGGCAATTGGATTTTTGAGATTTTGTGGGGAAATTAGAAGGCTCCAATACTCGCTTTATTTAACTTTAGAACAGAATTCGAATAGAAAAGGTTTCTGCCACATTATGCAAGCCATGCCCAAAGGTTGAATTTTCAATTTGGACTCGCATTCGCTGGTCAGTTTTCGTTTTTATTGTTTCCTCTCGGACGGCGCATAATACCGGGCTATATGATGAATTTGCATCTAAATCGAATGATGCTGATTTTATGTGCGTTGGCCAAGAGTTGGAGGGGGGCTGGCGATTCGCATTAAAAGGAGTAGAAAAATGTCTCAAGGCATTGGCCATTTGCATAATAAGCACGAACTGGACTCAAAAGCTCTATGGGCAGCTTAGTGGCACAGTTCTTAGATCCTTTATCGTTTATCCTTTACGCAATGGAAATCTATTTATTTATTTTACTATTTTAATAAACATTGAAGTGAAAGCGCATAAAGCATCGCTTTAATGTAGTTTTAGATTGCATTTTTATGAATTGCAACTAACTTAGATTGGACTTACAACTGAGCAGTATTGTCAAGTGGCGTTGTGTCACAATAAGTATAAGTAGATGATATCTCTGGAAGTATATTGAAGATAGAAAAATGTTTGAGTTTATGGAATGTATGTGTATGTTTTACACTTGTTCAGAAAGCGAAGCATTTCGAATGTCATGCAAAGCCAATATACTCTGGCTTCGTATGACATTGGACATGCCATCCCTTCGTTTGACTGTCTGTATGTCCGTATATATTATTTCGCTGCAATTGAATCTAAAGGCTTGAATTGAAATATAGATTATATAGTTTCATAAATCATTAAATACTTTATATATATTATAAATTTTTTGTATATTATAAATTTGCAGCTAGCATCATAAAATTTTGCTGATTGATCACTAAACACCTCCGCTATAGATAGATTCATAGATTCTATTGGCATTTTAATATTTTTTACATTATTTTTGAATCGTAAGCGAGAATCTAGCAGTAGATAACACCCGACTAGAACGCCACTTTCAAATGCACCTTTGTTTCGTATACAAATATATGAAAACTTTGTTTAGTTCTGGAAAACATATAAAATATGCAAGCATATAAAAGTCTCAGTTTGATTAAGTATAATTTATCTAATAAATAAATGTAATCAAACTGTGACTATATTTATATGCTTGCATATTTTATATATGTTTACCAAGATTAAAGAAAGTTATTACTTCGTATTTTCAAAAATTATAAACCTTTCTCAAACTAATTTGAATATTTAAAGTGAATACTGAAAGCTATAAGAAACTGAAATTCCATTTAATTTAGTTCCAATTTTATGCCACAGCAAAAACGTTCATTTAAGCCTAGTTCTATCGCAATACTTTTCAAATTGATAGACTAGCAACCTATAGCCCCAATATACTAACAAAGATAGTACCTTCAAAGGGATATATACTCATTATACTCAGAATACATTCGGGTATGTGTTACATCTGCGTCATTCAAGCTAGTTATATAAATATATAATAATATTTTAGTATTCTTTAATGCGCAAATTTGACTTCCGCTGAAATGAAAGCATTGCATCAGTTGACATCTCTTTTTGTTCAGTATAAAGATTTCTTTTTCAGTTGCTGAGAATACCTTGGATACTTCACAGTAAACTGAAAAAAGTCAGCTTTCGAACGCGTTGTCCATAGTTGCAGTCCATTTAAGCTTTCGTTTTTTTGACGTTATGTCTATTGTGTTGTGTCGTGGCACATGCATGAGTAATTCTCATTTATTTAAGTAGAGTGTTTGCTGCTGGCTGCCTGTGCTATGCTGATTGCTGTCGCTTAACCATTTTTTTGCAGTAACCAGGCTGGCTTTTGGAGCAGCTACAGTTACATGTCCAGCTGTAGCTGCAATCTACGAGTAACTTTTACATTTAAATTTTCATTAAGTATTCTGCATACGCATAAATAAACTTGAACGTGCTCGAAAGCACAGTAAATGCAACACCCACACACTCACACACACACATATACATCCCCCAAAAAACTGACATAACAATCCCTTTGTTGTGCCACGGCCCGGCCCAGCCTCGGGCAGCCGAGGGGCTTTTGTGCATGCAGCGCACATGCAGATTTTTGGAGCCCAAACAAAAACATGAGAAGTTGCAAAAATAAATTTATATTATGTTCATAAATTCATAGAGCCCAGTCCCAGCTCCAGCCCCAGCTCCAGCCCCAGCCCCGGACTGGCCACATGCACTTGGACATATTTTTTGGGGTACGGCTATTACAGCAATCTGCACACACAATGGGTTCAGCACGAGGTCCTTTGCCCAGTCACTGCCTCTCTCTCTTCTCTCTCTCTCTCTTTCTATCTTTCACTCTGTGTGTGTGAGTTTTTGATATGCAAATTTTAACAATGCTGCGCCCAGTTCGCGTACCAAAAATAACAGCCAATCAACTGTGGCACACACACTCACACACACAGACATAACTCTGGGCAATCCTTTCAACATGTTGGCCCTGGCCAGCATGGGCCATTAAAAAGGCAGAGGCACAGGCACAGGCACAGGTATTGGACGGACAAACGGCCGACTGTGGCTTGTTTGCTGTTTGCAACGACATGGACAACGACAACGACAACGACAACGACAATGACAACGACGTAGAGGTTGGCTGCTCCGTCGATGGTTGTCCGGATGCTGTCGACAATGTCGCTTCAAAAATATTGCAGCCGCAGCACATTTCATGTCCTTGCTCCTTGTTGTTGTCGCTGGACTGCGTGCATTTATAAATTATGCTCAACATGTAAAATGCCATTTTGAATATGAAATTTGATGCCATTTTAAGCCCTATGCCTGCCCGCATCCATTCCACTCTCTTTGGTTGGCCTTTGTTGACTCGGACGCATATTTCATCTGAGGCAGCAGCAGCAGCAGCAGCATCAGCTACAGAGCCTCGACTCATATTTTAATTACTTGCTAAACGCAAAGTGCACATTCTTTTTATTTTCATTTAGCCCAATAACATATTTCTCCTCATCAATTTTAGCGGCGGACTGCGACACATTTGTACTCATTTGTGGCTAATGCCGCGGCTGCATTAGCAGCAGTTGCAGTGGCAGCTGGGCCACGGCATGTGCAATGTGGCCTATTCGGCTGTCTGCAGCTAAGCAAAAAAAGGAAAAAGTAAAGTACGAAAAAAAGGTCAAAAAATCAATCGGCCACGCAACTAATTCATTTAAATCTAACAAAATCTGAGAAAATCCCTGGCAACGACCTTCGGGATTTTGAGATTTTACGAATGTCAACCGAACGCAACCAAAGTAGCTCAACGGCGGCAGCAGCGGTATGGATCAGGCAGGCTAGTGTTGGCCGGAGGGACGGACAGGGTGTGTGTGTGTGTGTGTGTGCGAGTGTGTGTGGGGAGCTGGTCTGGGCCCTGTTAAGCTGAGCAAGCAAATCACCGGGCATCCCGGCCATGTTGGCGGCAACCCATGTGAGCTTTGGCTAAAATAGTTGGCAACAGCACATTAAACAGCGGCACCCACACACACACACACACACACACACACACATTTTTGGGTGCGGGTATGCGTGCGAGAGAAAATGAGGCAACAGCAAAAGTCGCAGAACTTTAGCAATTTGAAGCTAATATGTTGACAATCTCTGCGTACGCTGCCGTCGCTAGCACAGTGGCGCCATCTATGGTTATGTGTACTTAAGTCAGTGGACAAAGCCAGGCAATGGGCGGAGAAAGAGAAGAGATAGAGGAAGTGCGAGAGAGAGAGAGAGAGAGAGGAAGATGTGCCGCAGAGGCAGTGGAAGCTGTGTGTTAATGATGAGCAGATCTGACAGCTAGATTCATATACTCTCTTCTAGAGATGCTTATAAACTAAGTTTTTGGGACTAGGTAAAAGGTTTAGTTTCAGAATAGCTATACTTAACTAATAATATAATTAAATATTAGTAGTATTTACTATACTATTATATAATGTTTAGATTTACTAATATAAATTATTTTAAATTATTAGAGGAATGTTTGGGAAACGTGACCTTAGCTATATCTTTAAAATTGAAATTAGAGAATAAGATTGGAAAACTATTTACTATTTAATAACTGCAACTTTTTACTGGCATATACAGAGTTTGGTTTGATTCTACAAATGCCAATCAGATAGCTTCCAGCAGAGACTCCGCATGTTATATGTATGATATAATCAAGCTTAAGTTTATAGTGCTCAAGCTTTGGCTCACAGATATTATATATACAGGCATTTCATATGAATAAAGATATATATATTCCCCTTGTTGCTTTGCCGTCGTGATTTTGTCCGTGAATTTTTGGCTCGTCTCTGTTGAGTTTTTGCAATCTTTTAATAACAAATTCCTGTTGGGGTTTTGTGCTCGTTTATGCACATATGAGTTACAGCAAGCAACTCGTGTACTCGTAAAAAGTGGATTTTACTGCTTAACTTTGGCAACAACAAATGAATGAAAACGTACACAGCAGTTTTTATTTTTTGCATAAATAAAATAAAATGCATTTTTTCCATTGTATTTTTGCTGTGGCAGTCGCTGTCGCTGTCGCAGTCGCAGTCGCAGTGCCTGCTGCTGTTGCAGTTGCACAAATCCCTTGCACAAAAGTCAGCAATCAAAGCAGATTAAAATATGATTTGACAGCTACGAGCTATGAGAAATGTAAATATAAATGAATGTATATGTTATACAGATGTATATATGTATGCATGTATCGGATGTTATATTTTTATTCATATATCGCATCTGTGGCATGTGTGTCCCTTGCAAGTGGCGCCACACTTTTTGCCTCGCTGCCCGATTTCATTTTGGCATTTCGATATTGTTTCCATATTTAACTAGAGCCCCGTCGCTTCATATCTTTCGCCGTAAGCCTTCAATTGATGCGTGCATTGCATTTTTATCAAAGCCCGTGCGAGATAGTGCGCCAGCAAAAGGGGCAAACGGGGGCATGTCGGGTGGCCTATTAAAAATTTAAATCAATTTTCAATATGGATTTCGTATAGCTGCTATCTGCTATCTGCTATATATGCGCATCGGCATCTGCATCTGGCGGATCGCAATTGCGACATTTCTCTGACACTTTTTGTTGATATTCAATATTTTATTTTTCCCACTTTTTATAGATACATACATACATATATATACATATATATACATATATGTATGTACATATATTTTATTTATTGCTTTTGTTTTATCGCAATAGCTGTCAGATAGTTGTTGCAAAGCGTGTTTTATCTTGAAAATGCATTGCATTTTCTATATTTATTGGATGCATTCTTTGCTAGATCCTAACACATGAGTTGTGTTGCCACAGCCCCTCAGGTGTCTGCTGCCCCATGCCACAGTTGCCACGCAAAGCCGATGCCCATTTGCACAATTAACAGTTAATAAGCGCAGCCTTTGCCACCAATTGCTGCCATTTACAGCCACCGGCTAACTGACCCCAAAGCAGATTTGCTGCAATTAGCTGCGCCACAGCCGTGCGCAAAGTATGCAGAGTGCATAAGGCGTCTAAGCCCCACAAATGGGCGGCGCAATAATTAAATTATCATTAACGAAAGTCGAAAGTGCGTTAGCTTCCCATGTAGATTAAACAGATTGTAAAACAGACTCTCACTATATAGAATATCACATTATAATCATATATACAAATATTTTGAAGTTTCGGCTTGCAGCTAGAACAAATTCAATTTATTCACTTATGAAATCAGATGTTTATTTAGAAAATTTATTTTGCAATTGTTCATTACAATTTCTAGATGCTATTCAAAATCTATATCTCTATATCTATATTTCATCTGTAGCTAATATATGATTATATAATATTGATGACTGCTGAGAATGATATCCAAGTAACTTTGAATTTGTGGATGGGCGTCCCTAAACATCTGCCAAACATTTTTACAATTTATTATTTTTCAAAAAAAAAAACCTAGTTAAGATCGATTCTATTATTCCACAGATCGATGTTCTTGAAATAATTGTTTTGCTAATGTAATTTTTGTAACCTTAATGGTAAAAACTTTGACTGTAGAGATAAGTTCCGATAAGCTACTAATAAGCTTACACGATTTCAAAATTCATGGGCATATTCCTAGTTACTCTCTTAAACAATGTCTTTGAATCGAAATTATAGAATAATAATTCGACGATAGAGTTATTTATCTTATGATTTGTCAATGTGGAGAGTAAAGTATCCCTTTAGAAATTACATTTCTATTATACTTGGGGAACCATAAGAAGTTTACGAAATTTATTGACAATTTGGATTGAAACCAATTTCGACTATGGATGCGGCTGTAGCTACTCTTCGACTTTAATTTAAATTTAAATCACATGTCTAATGCACAAACTTAGGGCAAATGGGATAATAAACCGTTGCTAAATGAGCTCAAACATAATGCTATTTACGCAACTGTACCTCGTTCACATAAGTGAGGTTAGCTGTGTTGTGCGTGTTAGGTGAGTATGTATGTGGGCGGTGGAGAGGTGGTGCAAATGCTTAAATTCTCATTAGGCGCATTAGTAGCGCTGACCAACCGATGCCAACGGACACCTGCCACAAACCGCGCCTAAATTCAATAATAATAATTGATTGCTTATTACAAATACAGCAGCAGCAACAACAACAACAGCAGCATTGAATGGAACATTGCATATGTGACTCAAATTTATACGTTTCACGTTTTTAGGGTTGGAGACCTCCACATTTCGGGCATTTGCTAATATTTACGCATTAGTTATTTGCAGGTGCAAAATGAGAGGGAGCAGAGGAAGGGCGACGGCTTCGACGTATACATGCATAAGCAGCCATAAGTCCAGCTGTAATTGACCAATGCACCAAATGGCAGAGAGACTGCACCAAATTGAGAGTTGGGCCACATTAAATTTTCATGTTTTCATTTTGCTTTTGTGCACACAAATTTTAATTATTAACTTTATAATTATGCGAAATCACGAATTACATTAAAATCACTTTGTAATGTTGATTTGGGTTTCGTGCGCTGTGCATTTCGGTTTTCAGTATCGAATTTTTGGTTAAGCATTGCGAATATCTGATTTCATAAGTAATCATACCTTGTCAACTGTGATACCAATTAATGTCGGACAGACAGACGGGTATATACAGTGTTCAGATTATGTTGAAGCTACTAAAAGTTCCATTGCAGAATTCCTGAAAATATTTTAGAATCCTTGAAAATGTTTCGCTATTCCTGGCGAATGAGTTGCAGAGACTTATTCACAGTGAACGCAAGTTTTGCTTTCTCTTCTCTCTTTCGTAATTCGTTGTTCATAGTTCGTAGTCTACAATATAGTAATGTATATATTTTTTGTAAGAATCCACAAATGAAATGAGGTGATATTAAAGTAGAGTTTCGTTTGGCTTATATAAAAAATCTCCTGTATTAGCAGGTCTAATATCGTATTGTTTTTAAGAGAATTGTCTCAATTACTATAAGAAAGTTGGTTATTCTACTAAAGTCCTAAAAGATGTATCTGTTACTAAAGTATCAAAATGATTGCCAAAAATCTTAGTGAAAAATGATGTGAAGTTTTCCAATTATTTTCTATAAATTGTATCCAATTTGCTTGAAAAATGAGACGTAAATAGTAGTAGTAGTAAATAGTACAAATAAATTAACATGTACGAAAAATAAATGACAAACTAAATCTAAGAAAATTATAAAACTAAAAAAAAAAATCGACATATTTTTGAAACACTTTTCAATTTTGGCCCCCTTTGACTTTTCAGTAGATGTAATTATTTCGATATCTTCAGTACAAATTACAGTATGATTCAGTAGCCATACCAGCTAAACTTTAGTAACTATACTAAGAAGATCACAATTCTCAGTATATGTAAACTCAATACTCCACTGATACCTGGCACTACTGGTCTCCCTGACGTTGGGTCAACTCATGACGCCTGTGCTGGGTCAGTCTGTGAACTGCAGCCTGTCGACTGTGGAATTGACTGCCTGTGGTAAGCTCAGTACGAATGGATGCTGCGCCAAGGGCTGCATACGGAATGCCCTGGGCAGATGTGTGCCAGAGCAATGTACTAGTAGCTGGGATGGCTGGCTACGACGACCTGTGACGATGTCCTGTTACTTTCACTGGTTCCTGCTCATCTTTGCCGCTTTTATAATAATCCTTATGGTGACTGTCGTGGTCCTGAATCTGATATTCGAGCTGAGACTGTATCTGGAAAAGCGTCGCATGAGCAGATATTTGCGGTTCAGTCCAAGGAACAGTCCAAGCAGCAGCATAGTATAAAACTGTTGAAAGAATCCAAAGTGGCAACGAGGCATTGGGGCATCAATCCAGATCTTAATGCACATGCGTGCGGCATAAAAACTGTGTGGGATTTGGCATAATCTACAATACATTAGCGCTAGCTTTGCTCTGGCTTTCAATTCAATTCGTTGGGTATCTCAACGGAATCCATGTAAATTACGATTTGGCACCTTGCTGCCATACACACACGCACACACACACACACATCCACACGCACAAATGCTGAGAACGATGCCAAAGTCTCAGAATCCCATTACATAGTAGTTAAAACCTGATTAGGAAATACTTGCGGCTGCTTTCAGCTCTGCCACACGCTTGGTTAAAAAGAAATAACAATAAACGGCACATGTGAAATGGTTACTTACGTTCGCTAAGCGGCTTGAGGGTGTCCCGGGTGACAACAAAAACGTGGCCCAAAAACCAAAAAAAAAGAAGAGGACAAAAAAAATTCGCAACAACTCAAAGTCAAAGGTGCAATAACCCAAAGGCACATAAAAGCAAATGGCTGCGGGTTGGCTTTATATACAAGATACATATATATATGAATGCATATGTATATGAATATGTATGTGGAATGGTCTATGTAATGCTGCTATTGCGGTAAAGATAACACACACACCCATGCATACAGACTTACACACTCAAAGAGACGCAGTCAGCCATGCAGCCAAAGCCAAACCGCGCAGAAAATGAAATGGAAAATATTGCCACGAGAAGCAGCGAAATAAAAAAGAAATAAACGAGCCAAAAAGGAAAAGCTGCGCCAAAAGGTTTGTTCTCTCTGTGTGTGTGCTTGAGTGTGAGTGAGTGTGTGTGTGAGAGTGTCTGTGTGTGAGTGCTGGGTAGCAGATTTAGAGGTTGCTTATGTGTGATTTAGTATAGCACGCGCGAATATGGCGGCGATAATTCTTTAAAAATTGGAAATTGTTTTCCAATCGATTTCGCATTTAGCCAAAAAGCACTCGACACACACACACTCACACAGGAAAATGCACACACACATACCTAATAGCAGCCGAGCGGAAAATGTCTTTTACAGTTGCCCCACGTATGTGTGCGTGTGTGTGTATTTGTGTGTCAGTTTAGTTTTCGCCAAAACATTTTATAAAAATGTACAAAATGATATAAAAATGAAAATAAATACAAAAAAGAAGAAGAAATAAAAACATATTTTGTTATTTTTCACCTGGTTGCAGCTTTGAAAGGATTTGGTAGCTGAAATCATGGATTTGGATTTTAGCTTTTGTTTAGTTTTAGGTAGAAGGTGAAAAGCGAATGTTTTTGGCCAAATGGAAAATGATGAAGATGAAGCGCAAAATGGAAAAAGTCAAGGGAGCAATCGAAGGGGATATGGAATGAAAAAGTGTTATAGAATTTATTAATGCACATATGTGCATATACATATATCTATATATTGTTATTGTAATAATAATCTTATTACAAAGTATCGACGGTTAAGCAATTGATAAACTATATGAGGAAAGAACTGCCAAGCCAAAAATATGAGAGTATAGGAAATAATAGGAAAAAGAAATTGTTTTTAACACAGAAATATCGGAATTAACGAAAATTCCAGTTTGTATATGAAAAGATAAAAGTTAAATTTGAACAAATCTTGTTATTTTAGGATAGTCCATTTATAGTTAGTTAGAAATATAGCTCTATTGCTTTAGTATCGCTTTCCAATCTACTCATTTCGAGTTCTCTCCCTGTGTGTGTACGAAAATGTAACAATTCCTCTATCCAATTTACATTCTCGGCGCTCGTTCATTCAAGTTTATATAAAAGCGATTTTCACAGCTATATAGAGAAAAGAAGCAACCAGCCGATAGTGCGGCTCATTGTGTGTGGTGTACAATGACTACAATGGGCAACAAAAGGTTAGATAGCTACCCACACACACACACACACACCACACTTACACTTACAGCAAGGGGGCGTGTTTCGGGTTTAGTGGAGGCTAGGGTCGGAGCGGTTGGGGAGAAGCACACAAAGTACTGTCAGGGATAGCGGGCACGCAGCTCTGGAGTGGGCGAGTCGTGACATATTTTATTTGCACAATGACAATGCGAGTTACTCGGCAGACGGCAGCGACAACGACAACGACAACGACAACGACGACGACGACGACGACTACACACCCGCCATTACGCAAACACACCCTAACACACACACGCACACACACACAGCTAGATCTGTATAAATTGGCTGGCACTGAAAAGGGCGGGCGGACGGAGGCAAAACAGTGTACAAAGTAGTAAAATAAGTGCAAAGGATAATGTGAATTGAAATGACAAAACCCAGAATAATCATTGGCTCCACACTCAGCATGCAGAAGTCGAGTATGGTGCCAAGGGGGAGTTGTTGTTTGTAGTTAGATGAGTAGACCGAATGCCATACTCAAATGATTTTTATTTATGCCTTTTAAGTAAATTAAAATTTACTCATTTTGTGTCTCGCATTGCTGTTGTTGCGTCTCTCAAATCTTCGCACATGACAATATTGTCAATTTTATTTTGCCAGCCATTTTTATTGCATTTCGTTGACTTAGTCCTGCTTTAGCATTTGCCTCGACTCGTAAAATATTTTTATGTATTTTTTATTTACCCAACGCTACGATGCATGACCTCAATATAGCATGCCAAGTGGCCCCACAGCCAGCCAATGCAATTGCTGCTGCTGCTACTGCTGCTCCAACATTCCTGGCTCCAGCTATAGCTATAGCTACATGGTTCCTGCTCCTCGTAACATGCTTTTAATGTGCGCCATTTTATTTGCCACAAAACCGACACACGGCACCATTAAAAAGCCATAAGCGCTGAGCCTCAAGCTTCGAGCTGCCGGCCCGGACTCGCGCTTAGACATTATTAGAACTTGCCCAACCTCTCTCGCTCTCTCTCTCTCTCTTTTTTGTCTCGCTCATATTGTTTCCGGCTTGCTCTGGTTATAAATTGTGTGCGCGGCTGCATTTTGATTACAATTTTTATGATTTTTAGGTCAAAATTTGCCAACATAAAATGGCCAAAAGTAAATTTGAAATAAATAAAGCGGACCCTGAAATAGCAACAGCAAAAGCAAAAGCAACATCAACAATAACAACAACAATAAGTACAACAAAATGGTGTCGTGTTTTATGTGCGCCCTTTTTGTGCCATAAAAGGCAACATACATACATATATACATATGTACATATATATTGGACATGTGCTTGGAGGCCGAGACGGCACGGCACGGTCCGGCTCGGCTGGGTTCGTAAATACTTTGGGCCTGGCCACAATTCGAGTTTGGTTTATTTATTTTCGGGCAGCATGTTTATAAGTTGCGAATTATTTTGGCTTTTGGCTCATATTTCATTTGCATTTAATGAGCCCTAAAGCGGACGCCTGCCACTGCAGCGATGGCTCGTAAAAAGTGTTTGCAAATTGAAATTTCAGTGAAGGCCCAGTTCTAATCACAATGGCTAAGCAGGTGCCATACATTTAACCAGGCCGAGGCGCAGTGATGCCAGAGCCGAAGCCCAAAGTCCGACGCCCCAAAAACTGTGCGTGCCAAGATAAGAGGCCCAAAAGATTTATTGCCAACGCAATGAGTTAAGAAAGACAAGTACCTAAAGCAAAAATACAACAACATGCATTTCATGATGACGATGACGATGACGACTTTCTATGTACAACACCAAACGAATCAGGCAACAGAAACAACAACAAAAACTCTAGCAAGAGAAAACCGGAATAATAATGATGAAGCTGCCGCATACTGACAAACTAAATGATGGAGAATGATGCCAACGAGCCAAGTCAAGCCTGAAGCTGAAGCTGAAGCAGCTCCAACTGCCGGCTTGTCTGATTGCTGCCTGAGCAGCAAGTGAGTGGAAGCTGTTATTGAGGGGGGAAGGGTATCCGGAATCGGAAGGTTGGCAGGCAAATAATGGCTGACAGCGAATCGTTGTTGTTTTGTCTGCTGTGCGTGTGTTCTCTAAAGATTATTTCAAGATGGCGCAGCTTTTAAACATGTGCTTATATATACAATATACATATATGTACATGTATATATATATACATTCATACATATATGCATTGCCTGGATCCAAATGACACTGGTTTATAATGGCACGATTAATTGTGCCACATAACAATTCATTGTTTCTAAATCAAATAAAAACTGGAAAGTGAATGGCCCAGCTTTTCGTACTATAACTACTGTTAGTACTACTAATATTAAGTAAAACTAGTAAAAGAATTTAAAAAGTTTACTAATATTTTCGATATGCCTAGTTCTGATTGTACTTTTATTACTACATTTAATACAACTATTACACCTAATACTACAATTTTTGTTACAGCTGCGACTATTACAAGTGCTTCTGCTACTGTTCGTACTACTCATATGTACGTCTACTGCTATTACAACTTCCACTTCTACTACTATTAGCAATTTTTATGTTACTTTTGCAACTATTACTATTACTATTACTACTTCGAATACTACTTTTAATACTACTATTTTAACAACGTTTTCTACTTCCACTGCTGCTACTTTTACTACTACTACTATTACTACAACTACTACTACTACCATTCTTTTTTCTGCAACTTTTACTTCTATATATATTGCCCTTTACTTTTACTATTGTACTTCAGCTATTACCACTGTTATTACTACTGTTAATACTACTAGTAAAAAAATCTATTACTTTTCCTACTATTACTACTATTATCATATTATCAGTAGCTGTTAGCAGTACTAAAACTCTTCTGCTACTCTTTTCACTACTGGTATTATATCATATCATAACTTCTGCTAATACTACAGAATATTAGAGCAATAATAATAATAAAAGTTATAATAATAAATTTGTAAGAACTAAACAAATTTTTCATACTTGTATCTTCAGATCATTCACTGTTTAATAATTGATTTGTTGCTTTCCGTTGATTTTCACTTTCAGCTAGTGTCATTGCAGTCGCTCAAATATTATTCGCTGTAAATATGTATGAGTGTGTTTGAGTTGGCATGTTGCTGATTTTAATTGCAGCTCATATATATTGCTGCTTGTGCCAGGCTGAGCATGATTAACAATAATTAGACTCGGCATTAATTACGCCAAAAAGTTAATTACGCATTGCCAAAGAATAATGTCATACATTCCTGTTGCCGAGTGTGGCGCCTCTGATAACAGCATACTCTGGCATCAGTTTTCCTCGACTAGTAGTTGTCAAATTTTGAACAGAGTTTAGTTTAGGGACTTGTCAAACACCCCAAAACATTTCATCAGCTGCTCATCCTGGCTAGCCAAGCACCGTTTGGCTGTTTATTCAAGCAATTTAATTGCTAATTTCGTGCATGGCAATTGCGATTGCCCACGGTCCACAGTTATAAGGGGGCAAGGGGTTGGGGTTTCAGGGCACTAATAAAGTTCTTAAACAGCGGGCAGGCAACTTATTAACCCTTTGACTTTGGCGTGCAGACACCCACGCGGTCGCAATAAAATCAATCTTATTAAAACATTAACAGCAGGCAGAATGGGAAATAAAATAAATCAAATGGTTGGCCCCCGTCCCTTAAACGCCCAGACGCCCCTCCATCTGGCATTGAACGACGCTTAACGCGGCGGGGTGTCATTCTTCAGTCGCATCTCCGCCACATCTTCCCGCTCACCGCTCCTGCTACTTTATTAGCCTGCCTTCAATCAGTGGCAAGTGAGCCGGCAGCCAGCATATGAAATTCAAATTTGATGGCCACCCTCAACCCGGGGCCAAGGGCGGCAATGCCAACCCCCCATGGCTGACAATGCCATTTGGGCATTTTGCATAGGACAACAACAACAACAACAACAGCGGCAACAATAAGAGCAGCCCTAGCATGTCCTTTTATTATTATTTTTATTGTGCGGTGATTTTCTGCCACCCCGCGCACCACCGGAAAAGGCGAACTGCTGCCGCCGGGGGTCGGGGGCGCGTTTGTCATTCAGCGCTCGGTGGGTTGGCCGGTGGGGTGCATATAAATTCGACATAATTTCATTGTAATGAATAAATTGATGGATGGTCCAGGTCCGACCACCTTCCTGCTAAATTAAACACTTGCCAACCGCAAGGCCAAGTCTCCAGGGTCCAACAGAACGGATTCCCATATTAGATTTGAGGCCACAGGCTCTGTGCATAAATTACAATTTGATTTTTTAATTTGAAATTCTCGAAAACTCATTTGTTATTTAAAAATGAAATTATTAGTTCGATTTTTTTCCATAATTTTTATTGTTCGTTTTTGTTTTGTTTTGGTTTGATTTAATTTCTATAACTAGTAATGTTAAGTGTACAATTATTAAATATATTTATATTTATTTATATTGTTGTTTTTGGTTTTTGTTTTTCTCTTGTTTTTTTTTTTTTGGTTTTATTTTTATTTTTTTTATTTTGTTCTATTTCTTTTATTTTGATGATCTATCTCTGGATGTTTATACGACTAGACAACTCCTTAAAAACTGCTACGGCTTTTGATATAGTTTGTTTACAATACATTTTTGACTTGATCGTGATACGTTTTCATTACATATATATATTTATATATATAAACTTTTAAATATTTGGTATATGTGCTGCCAAAACAAAGTTTTTGTTCAAATTTTGGCATAGTTTTTTATTTATTATTTATTCAAATCGGTTTTTGTTTTTAGCTGATGCACTGTGGGCAAAGACTTATTGGTTGTGTGTCAAAAGTTTTTGCAGATAACTTTAACTGTTTGCTATTTAGTTAATATAGCTAGTTAGTTCATTAGTTAAGAGCGAACTACATCTTATAAATACAGCTTGCTGACTATAGCTAAATATTTGCTTTATATGTACAAAACACTTAACATTCTACATATACGTTGGTTTTTTTTATTTTATTTTTTCTTTTTTAATTTTTCGTTTAAATGAACATAATTGGCATTTAATCTCAATGCAGAAATATGCAAAACATAAAACACATTTATCAATTTGTAATTAATTTTTCTGCCTTTCT
Source organism: Drosophila leonis (assembly GCA_035045365.1). Classification (NCBI taxonomy): domain Eukaryota; kingdom Metazoa; phylum Arthropoda; class Insecta; order Diptera; family Drosophilidae; genus Drosophila; species Drosophila leonis. The sequence goes on along the minus strand of JAWNPC010000307.1, from coordinate 407,984 downwards.
GACTGCCGCTTAATACCCACTAATTAAAACTGCACAAAAACTCGGCCTATCATTTTTGTATGTGTTATTTTTTTCTTTTTTTTTCTTTGCTTGTTTTATAAATGTAATTATTGTTCTTCAAAAAAGTTGTGTTTCATTTGCTTTTGCTGCTTTTTGCGCTATTTTTTCCATCTAAAATTTAATTAAATACACTTAATGCTAACATTTTTATATTTTTTGGGCTTTTGCTGGTTTACAATAACAAATCGTTTATTATTTATGTTATAAGTACGTTGATTTAAATATTTTATATGTATATATATATATATATATATATATATATATATATATATATATATATATATATATATATATATATATATATATATATATATATATATATATATATATATATATATATATATGCTATCATTTTATTTGTTTATATATAGTTAGCAATCGCTCAATCAATGACATCTTCGTCCACATCATCGCCGTTGTCATTGCCGTTGGAGGCGCCACCGGCATTTGCAGCCGCTGACATTAACCCATTGGCGCCCAATGGCGATTTGTTGTTGTCATCGTTGTGGGTCACTGTGCTCCCGTCATCAGTGCCGCCTCCACCTCCTCCGCCCAGGCCTAAGTCGCTGTGATCCAGCAGCAGGCTGTTGTTGTTGCTATTGTGACCGTGCAACATATGGTTGTTGTTGTGGTTGCTGTTGTTGGACAAATGCTGCTGCATGGCATTGCCATTGTGCTGGCCGGAGAAGTGCTGCAAGTGGTGCTGATGCTGATTAAGCAGAGCACCGAGTGCGTTTTCTCAGACAACATCAGTAACGCCATACTGGCAGGCGGACAGTCCGGCGGAGTTGGAGCGCGATACTGGCGATGGTGCCGAATAGGGGCTGCTGAAGCCGGTAGCATGCTGCTTCGCCTTCAGCCTCAATGTGGCAATGCTCGAGGACATGCTGCTGCTCATGCAGGGCTCGGCGGCGGCGCGATACATATACGGATTGGCGGGAGTTGTATACGGACAGGGTGCAGCGCCCACGCCTACATTCGTGTTGGTCAGCGTGGAGCCCATTGTGCCCGGAAGCATCGAATTGTTCATGCTCACAGCCACACCGCTGGCGCCCGTATTGAAGCAGTTGACCGAGTTCTGGTGATGATTGCTGGTCACCATCGAGCCGAGCGGATTGACCGGCCAGGGGAAGGGCTTAGTGCCCAGTGGCGATGGCACCTTGGTCCAGTTGTTATACGGATATGACGTATATAGCGAATCATCGGCAAACGGCTGCATGAACTGTGTCCCAAAGCCCGACTTGAAGTCTGCTGCTGCCACAGCCGCATTCATTGCATTCCGCTCGCGCTTGCGCCACTTGGCCCGTCGGTTCTTGAACCACACCTGCAATGGAAAGCAAAGAAAAGCAAACAATGAGCTTGAGTACAGAGACAGACGTGCAGCACTTTGTTAGCAAGTTGGTTAAAGTTTTAAAAGCTTGTGCCACTGCCAACGGCAGCCATTTTCTTTTATTGCGCCTTCGTGCCGCATAATTTATAACATTGCCGCCAACTTGAAAATTTATGTATCCGTCTGTATGCTGACTGTGGGTGTGCGTGTGTGTGGAAAACTCCCCCAAAATGCAGCCCCCGCCGAAATCAGCTCCCATTCCCATCCCCATCCCCCCCTTAACGTAAAGGGCGCTGCGTAATACGCATGTGCAGTAATTATAAATACAAATATACATAAATACTGCTGCCATTCTGTTAGCTGGTGTTTGTGTGCTGTGCTGTGCTGTCCTGTGTGTGTTTGTGCCAGTCTTTGTGTTGCCTTTTCTTTTTAATGGAGAGCTTTATATAAATAAACTCGTCGTGCCACCCCCAACAAAAAAAAAAAAAGACACAGTATACAGCATTCGAGTTGTGCCAGGGGGTTGTGTGTCGACTGTGTGTGGGGAGTCAGGGGCACGAAAAATAAATCAAAATTATTTTGCAAACAAAAAGTACACAAAGCAAAAGCAAAAGCAAAAGAAACAAAAGCGAAAAGCAAGTAGATAAAAAACAAAATGGCAACTTTGTAATTTATTGCTGAAGTTTGCGCAGCGCACACAGATACTCAGCTAAAGATACAGATACATATACATAGGAATATATATACAGAGATACAGATACGGATACAGCAAATGACAAAGGCACAGAGCGCGCTGTGCAGACGCTGCCAGCATTTCTGATGAGATTTCTGGTTTTCTTTTCTCTTCATTTTTTTTTTGGCTTACTTAAAGACTCACTTGGCCAGGCTAATAAATTGCGCTTTAAGTTTTCCCACCAGCCAGCCAGCCAGACAGCCAACCATGGCAATGGCAATTGCAATGGTTCAGGTAATTAAACCAGCTGCAGCATTTGCGCATTTCATGCAACGCATTTGCCGCTTGTTGCCGCCTTGCCACATTTGTACTTAAATCAACGGGGTTGCAAATTTATGGCCTTCCGATTGCGTAACTAAATGTGGCCACGCGCAGCTCGTATGCAAAAACTGGGCCTAAACGATGCCACCATGCAGCATGCCGCATGCCGCATGCAACGTTTGTTGTTTGTTTTGTGGGAACAAAAAGTTCGCCACGAGCCAATTTAATGCGCATTTATTCGCTCGGCAATTGCCCTAATCGAATTAGTTGCGCTAGTTAATTGAAAACGCATGGGCCACGGCCAATACCGAGCTGCCAAATAGAGCTGTAACTAAAAAGTTTGGCAGCGTGAGAAACGCAGCTTCAAGTTGCATGCAACATTTCGCCAAGGCATAAATCACAGTCGGGCCAATTTCAATATCCCCCCATAACAATGTGTCAATTTGTCAAGGTACATTGCTCAGTCGCTGCAGCCTCATCATCATCAGCACAAGCATCAGCATCATGATGATGGCAAAACTAACGTCATCGATCTCGTCAACTGTCATTTTCACGTATCATTTAGCAAGTTGTTGAAGTTTGGGCCAAAAAGTAAAAAAATGCTAGCGTTTGCATGATGGCAAATTGATGTGACTGCAGAGAGAGACTACGAAAAAAGTACCAAAAAATATATATAGATATGTATGTATGTATGTGTGTGTGTGAAAAACCAGCGCAATTTTCCACTCAACGGGCAGACACTTCAGCCAGCACCCAGCGCCCGCTGACTCAAGCAGAAAATCCTAATTGGTTTTGATGAAAGCATCAATGACACCTCCTACCGCTACGCTCCCCTAACCATTCAGCATCTCTCCTATGTTTTATGCTGCGCTTCATCAGGTAGAGTTGTTAAAAAAAAGAACAAAAAGTAGACAGTTTTTTTTGTGGTACACTCGCACAGCCAATGTGAGCATGTGGCAAAAGTTATGGAACTGAGGTGGCCTTTTTTTTAACTAGGGGTCTTTTCTTTGACTGAAGAGCTGCCATTTTGATTGATGGCCACAAATTGCAGCTAAATACGTTTTTTATTTGCTTAATTCTTGTTGTTGGTGCTGCCGTTGCCGTTGCCGTTGTCGTTGCCATTGCCTTTGTCGTCAAAGTGGCCCCTCACACTAACAGGGCAGCGCTTGGATAGCATGAAATTGAAATTGAAGTGAAAATTTTGATTGCAAACAATATTGATAAGCATTACGGAACTCAAAAGGCGTAACGCCGTTGATTGCTTGCTTATGAGAGCAAGCCTCTCATAAGATAATTATTAAGAAAGTTTCTAGATAAAATAAAATAAAGATAAAATCATATTTGTGATGTTTAAATATTAATAAAGAGTTAACAACTTAATCAAGATATTCTTTTGACTTCTTAAACCATTTAAGCCTGCAGCCTAAATATACTTAAAATATACAGAGATTCGGGTTATAAGTTTCTTTTCGACTTAACTAATTAAGCATTTTCTAGAGCTTTTTTATAGCCTGTTGATTCGATTTATGGTTCGAATCAACGGACTGCCCTGAAGTAAAATTCGAGTTTGAGTTTGAGTTCAAATGTTTGTTTTTCAGATATTTAAACTACAGTCGAGTCCCGATAATTCGAAATGGCAAGGGGATCAGTTTTTTTTCGATTTACACAGAAATTCAAATTATCGAGATTTCTATCATATAGATATCCCCATCAAGGGGATAGAATTTTTTTCGATTTATCGCGATTTTCGATTTAGCGGGGTACAAATTATCGAGACTCGACTGTATAATATTTCATTCAAAATGATGAGATCTTTGATTAATGTAGATAATTTCTAATGATTTGTTTTTTCAGAATCAATAAAAACTCAGTTTTTTGTTGTTCCCATTTGGACTCTTAGCTGCCCATATTGTGGCACCTTTATGGCCATTTCTTTTTATGCCGCCACTGTCATGGCTTTTCTATAGACAGCCAAATGTTTGTTTGTTTCCAGGCCATTGCCAACACCTGACCATAAAAAAGGAGCAGTTTGTGCTACGATTTCAATTGCAATTTTTCTACTCTGCCCCATTGAGTGCTCAACAAATGTTTTTACGAGTCTGTTGCGACTGTTAATTGAATGAAATGCATTTGTATTTCAGTAATGCTTTAAAAAATAGAAAAAGTCAACCTCCGACAGACAAGCGAACATATTGCCATAATTGCCGGCGCATGTAAATCCTCAGATTAGTAGCTATCAGGGATGTCCGTCCAAGAAGCAGCCACAGCTCAGCTACTGCGACTGCTTTGTTTGCCCAGACGAGGCTGCTCTCTTCCACTTTTCCTCTTTTCTCTTTTTTTCTTTTTTTGACAATTTTAAACCCACCCAGATTTATATATATATATTTATACATAGATATATACGTACGTCGAGCAAGCTGTAATCCTTTTGTATATTTGATAAATTTTATTGCCTACGCTATTATTGCAGTCAAATGTTATTTTGCCTTTTACCAACCCCCCACCATGCCCCTTGTACTCCTTCCTGGGCAGAGACAGCACGATCATGATCATTAATTCTCATGCGGTTTCTAATTCATTAAACAACCCTCGTTGCCTCGTTGCCTCGCTGCTACACAAAAACTCATCCAAAGCTGCTGACAAATTGCCTCGCATTGTTTTGCATTTTATCGCGTGGTTGGGGTGTTCGATGTTGGGAGGGTTGCAGTTGCCCCCAACCCCTCGCCAACAACAGCATCAGCAACAGCAGCAAACCTTTTGTCATCATATAATGGACCATAAAACAAACTGTATCAATATTTTATGCATTGAGCGCAACACATGTTTAGATTGACATAATTTCCCGACTACAGCCAAGCTGGGCATCCCTTGCTGATGTCAGACACTTGTTTCCGGGCCGCAGCTAATTTCTTTATAGTGGCCCCCTCTCAAGTGTTCTGTTAGACAAAATTTCAGACATATGCCCAGTAACATGGAAATTTGCATAGAAAAACCATGAAATATAATTTTGTTCTTTTGGTGCCAGCAATTTGTCAACAGTTTTTGGACAAATTTTGTAACTGCCAGATGTGTTTTATATATGTCAGCTAATTGCATTTATATGAAACGTTACCCATTACCGTTAGTGTCGAGCTTGTGTCGCCAATGCCCATCAATACTGCCGATGATCATCATCAGCGTGATCGATCAATCGGGGCAAGTCGAGGCGCTGTCCCCATAATCATATCTAAAGTGTATCTCTGTCGTGTCGCTGTCTTGACTGCCTGGACTAACTGACAGACTGACACAGCAAATTGATATCTATATAGATATAATATAGTTATCGGTCGGCTATATATGTATTTGCTACGCATATTTGCCGCTTGGCGCCACTTATGTGCATACAACTTCTCCGATTGTTTACCAACTATCGTTTACAAACAATTACAACTGTTGTGCGTGTGTTGTTTGGTAAAATCAACTCCAGTTGCTTTCTTTCTGCCCCTCTGGCTCCATCGGTGGCTATCTTAAGTTGCTTTGGTCATACAAATGCTTGAGGCTGTCAATAGCTGTTGGGCTATTGGCGTGGCATGTTCAAACAGCTGCGGTGGCATTTTGATAAGCCGCGCGTTCTCGGCCCAGTTTACATAGCGGGCCATAAAAATATTGCCCTGCGTCGACTGCTGCTGTTACTGTTGCTGTTGCTGCTGCAAACTGCGCCAAACTTTTAGCCGCAATCGAGGCGGCAATTTATGGCAACTTTGCGCCACGGCCACTGCCACTGCCACTGCCCTTAGCACTGCAATGGCTAAGCCCAAAACACCGCGGCACCAAACCAACTTGACTGTGGATGCAACATAAATTTACTGTTGCAACAGAGCGCAAAATGGCGACGGCTTTTTTGGCCAGTGAGCGTTTAAGCCGCGCGAATTCAAACGGCAATTTTGTAAGAGAGGAAATGTGTGTATATATATATATATATATGTGTGTGTGTGCGTCTGTGTTGGGGCAGGAACATATTTACGAGTTGGCGCTTGCATTTTGTTTGTGCTGCTGCTGTTTGCATTCGTATTGGTGGCAGCTACGTGCTGCGGTTGCATTGCGGTCATTTTGGCTCAGTCGCCGTCGCCGCCGCAGTAATTGCCGCATAATTGCACAATACACACACACACACACATACACACACACAGACACACAGACACACAGTTGTTGTTTACAATTTGCGGCTTTGATTGTGCAATTAATATGAAATGGGAATTGAATTACTCACCCGAACTCTGGCCTCGGTTAGATTGGTCCACATAGCGATCTCCTCGCGCGTCGACATATCCGGATAGCGATTACGGCTGAACGTATGCTCCAGCTCCTGCAGCTGCTGGGAGGTGAAATGTGTACGCTGTCGTCGCTGGCGTTTGTTCTTCTTATCGTTCTTTGGCTCATCGGCGCTGGTTGTCATCGGCTCATCGTGTCCAGAATTTGATATGTTCTCCGTTTTAATTGTGGTCTCATTAACGCTGCGATTGCCTGTAAGCAAAATAATTAAACAGAGCTTGCATTAAAAATTGCTGTGTTGTACAATAGATAGTCTTATGTCTAACTGACTCTAGTAGGATGTACATAGGCCTACAACCTACAGTAGTCAGTATGCATTTCGATCGCGGCCCGCTGCCGTTACTAATTGCCGTGCAACCTTAAAGTGACGCCAAGCCCCCAATCAAGCTCACCCCCAACTCCAGCTCCCACTTCACAGCCAACTGCAACTCCCACTACCACTTCCGAACCGTGCGCCAAGCACTTCAAACGGGGGCCGCCGGCAAAGCTAGCCTAGTTTTCGGCTGCTACCAGATTTACAACCCGTTAATGTGTGTTCCGAGCATGTCATCGATCATGGCGGTGTGCTCTCCCTTTGTTGTCGCTATTGTCGCTATTGTTGTTGTTGTCGCTGCCGAACACCGAAACTTAATCAAATAAACTAAATGACTGGTCATATGAAATATCAGTTTCGGTGGCTCGGCAACGTCGTCATCAAGTCGCAAATCAATGCAGTCTAATCGAAAACTAAACGGACGCGAGTGAGTAAATTTTCGCCGACAAAGGCCAAGAATCAAGTCAACCCAACCCTACCTACCACCAGCCCTCCCTCCCCCATAACCCCAACCCCAATCACAATTATAACGTGCCACCCATTGGCCATGCTTTTGAAAATTATTATAAATTATGTTTCTTATCGATTAACACTCGCACGTATAAAATCAATAACCAGTCACTCGGCGCAGTCACTCCACAGTTCCACGCTTACTCCACATTTCCGAGCGTCATACGATTAGTGCTAAAGATTTCTCAACAAATCTAATTTTAGTGGTAATTTTAAAATAACAAAACAACTGAATTAAAATTGGTAATCTGATTAATCTTTCTTTCAATAGTTATTTATAAGAGTCCAAGAGTTCTAACTATTTAAAGTGTAAAAGGTTTCCATGAGATTTGAAGATTGGTTATATTCTAAACAATTCTTATGTCTAAAACAATTGCTGTCCACTTACCATCTTTGCGATCCCGACTTCGATTCGTTAGGGTTGACGATGACGAAGTTTGAAAGTTATTTAAGTGTGTGCTATCCAAACTATTTGCTACGGCGGTCATGGAGCTATGACTATCACGAAAATCACCGGTTTCGGCCCAAACTGAAAAGAATAAACCAGCAAAGGGCAGAGAAATATACAAAAAATTAATGTTTTAACAAAACGGTTTAAAGGTATTAAAGAGAATAGTGACTCGCACAAGATGCGCCTCCTTGAAGGCCCATAGCACTGGCGGATCATAAAAGGATTTATGGCTCGGCCGGCAGTGGAACAGTTTTAAATGGGCTTTTGGTTAGCTCCATTAAGTACACGAGTGTCTGGTCTTCTCAGCTGAGAGCCAGGACTTTCAGCGTTAATTGCGCCAAGGAGCGAACATTATGAAAACTTAAGGCCATAAGGCTTTCTATATATATGTTTGCATAAGAGCGGAATAAACTTATTCAGGCGAGTCTTGCACCATAAATCCAACTTAAATGAGCCCTGTGCCTGGCTACCCTATAATAATTGCCGTAATTATTGCAGTTAGTCACGCTGAATTTCATATTAATTAGTCAGCCTTTGACATTTTCCCCAATACAGATTTATGGCCAGACAATTGATATTCGGTTTTTGGGGTTTGAGCATCTTGAGGTGTGTGCCCATATGGCATAGGTCTCGACTTCCTGGCCATCGCAACTAAATCTTATAGACTTCCTTCGGCAGTTCGTTGCATAATTTATGGCCTTTTCACATGTTGTCAGTTTTATGTGGTTTTTAAAGTGCCTGCCCGGCTGGATGCAAACACCCGCTGCGACATTTTTGTGAAACAATTAGCTCGCTGCTGGTGTGAAACGCGAGGGGTACTTGGGGTAACACAATAATGTTCCGGATCCTAAAGCCGAACTCTGCTCTCTTTCTATCTTCAGCAAGTGTGTGCAGCTCAATTAATTACTTGGTATTTTCTTTCATTTATGCTCTTAACAAAAGCACATTATAGGGTTCATTTATCCATAAAATGTTTGTCTTTCAATTATTTTGTATTTTTAGCAAATCATAGTTGGGATTTTAATTGTATTCCCTAGCGTGCATGCAGTGATAAGCAGAATAATTTGTATTATTCGTCATATATTATAAGTAAAAATAGAGGGATTTCTATTTTAATTAAATTTAAAGAACATAAAAGAATTCAGTGTGATATTTTAGGAAAAACCTTGAAACAATATATAAACAAATGGTATTTTAACTAGTGGCAAACACGTTTTAATTGCAATTATTTCTATCATAGACCTTTATATGACTCTTATTGCCAGTTACTAAAGCCAACTCAACATATGGAATATCTTCAACTCTGGGGCTGCGAAACCACCATCAAAATCATAGTTTCTTTTCCCTTTCTTTTTTTTTTTTTTTTCTTTCTCCATTTACCTCATACATTTCAATTTGAAATTTCAACAATACAATATTTAACTGAATTATTAGTATATTACATTTAAAGATTGGTCTTAAAGTCATATATTCAGTCTCAAGTTCACAGATCACTAAATACACAAAGTCTCTTGGACTGAATATATATTTATTTTGGAACTATATATTTCCTGATTACTCAATGTCTGTATCATACAGTCATGCAGTCGTCATTTTTGTAGCAAGTTTTTTAATGATCCGATCGCCCCTTAAATACCAAAATGCTTCTTAATAGCCACTGTTGTTGTGTTGTTCTTCATCCGATTCTTGTTCTTGTTCTTGTTGTGCCCGATTTCAACCTGAGCATGTGCCGTTAAATGGGTCGCCAACGTCATCTGTGCTATCCGCTTAAACTGTAGCCCCCTAGACCCCTAGTCCGTAGTCTACCTCTCCATTGGATGGGAAATATAAAAATATTTTCTTAACGATGCGCTCTAAAAAACGCAGAGAAAAGCACGTACCGCAGCGATTTTTATTTGTTTAAATATTTCGTACAAATTTTCCTAATTTTCCGACTAATTTGAAATCAGATTTTTTATATTCTGTCTTTTCATCTCAAATGGAAATAGTTGTCGTCTGTCAGTTGGCGTTGACATTTTGTTGGCGCAGTTGTTGCGAGAGTTTTACAATGTTTTTCAAGGTTCGCGGCATGTGTGAGTGGCAAGTGTCAATACGAATAGCTAAGCAAGTGTCTAGTGGGCGTTGCTTGAATATTTTAGACATGTCAACAGTGCGCTGTGACAACAAGTGTCAGCTTCAGCCTCAGCCGTACCGTCAGTGTCAGTGTCTTTAGCCATATTATTACTGTCGGCCATTTTGCAGAGGCGTTTAGGCAAACAAATGAGCGAATTGCTAAGCCAAACCCTAAAAATAATAACAATACAAAAGTCAATACACACCCCTAGCTCAGGGCGCAACTATTAATCATGCTGCAAATATGATCATGCAGAAAAACGAGAAATAAATGTTTGCCTAAGCAATGATTTTGATTTTTATATCCTGCACATTTGGCCATTTGTCGCATTCATTCATAAACATTTTCCACACACCCATTTCCACAAAAACTTTGACACACGACACGGCAAGGCAAGGCAAGGCAAGGCAGCCGTCGCCACAGCCAGGAGCCAGGCAGCTATAAATTATCCTGCCCGAGTACTGTCAAAACCCAGGCGCAGGATGCGGAGGACCTAAACCAAGACCAAAACAAACAAACAATCGTGCACACAAAAGGCAACCAGCCCTTGCCTGGCCGTATAAATTTCTATATGGGAAGCTGGACAAAACGTACGCCCCGAGAGCGCGTCCTTTGACACGAAGCACAACCCAACAAAACTAAAAAAAAAAGAGGAAGAAAAATGCCAACGTTTACTTGTAGCATTTTGTGACCAAAAACAAACGATTAATGTGACAGTTGAATTGGGATGCGCAGGGACACACACACACACGCACACACATGCATTTATAGCAGACACAGATATAGCTCTAAGCAGTAATCGGAATTGGTATCCTTTGGTCAGAAGGTTGGCCCTTTTTTCCTACTGTTTGCTGCTGCTTCTATTTTGACAAGTTAGTTGCTTTCATTGTTCTCCCAAAATTAAACCACTTGGTTGCGGGGAGGTTAGAAAAGGGTTAAACGCTGCGGTTGCTCGCCACATAAATATGCTATATATACATATATACATATATATATATATATATATATATATATATGTGGTATACATAAATATATATCTATATATTTTTCCAATTTCACGCTACATTTGCTCAGGCCAAACAGAAAGTGTTAATATGCGACAGGTTCTTGTGGGCCATATGTTCATATTGTCTCTGTGCTGAGATGCCACAGAGATCGAAATATGAAAACCCCATTCGAAATTAGTCGAAAATGCTGTAAAAATTAAGTTCGAGGGGTAAAACTTAATTTTTATATGACACTGAAGCCAAGCACGGGTGTATCACAACAATCCACAAAGTTAATCCTTTATAGTTGCTTTCGTGCAAGCCAGACAATGACAATGGCCGTACGTGTGCGAGAGGCAGGACATACGTTATGGCCATATAATGAGCTTGCCTGGCTGGACCATGAGCGCGCACACACATAAAAATCACTGCAATAACATTGACATGGCCCCAAAGTCCAAGCCCAACGAATCCCGGCCAGACATGCCAGCCAAACCAGCCAGTCAGCTAGTCAGGCAGCCGGGCGAGCTCATTAGCCGACGTCCTGCAGATAAGGATAAGACATGCAGACCCCAATAGCCACTGTCGTTGCTCTGCTTCACTCTGCTCTGCTCCGTTCAGTTGGCTTCGAGTTCCGTTGTAGTTTTCCACTGCAATGCCTTTTTCCGTAATTTTCTCGACTGTCAGCTCAAATTTTGGCTCCAGTTGATGCCGTTGGGTCATTTGCCCATCTGCCCATCTGTTCGCTTGCCCACTCGCCGGCTTGTCCGTTTGCCCAGCCAGAAGTCTGGGCATCGCCTGGACAGTTCGTGCAAGTTTGTTGCCTCAGATAATCTCTAATGCGACATTTTTACGAAATTGCACGATACGGATAATGAGAAAGAGGCGGCTGTGGAGTACCAAATAGAGCCCGTAATCGTAACCCAAACTTTCGCAACGAAGTTTTCCAGTGAGTTGCGCCGTAATTGCGGTCGTGGTCGAGTTGTGGCTATCGCTAGAGATGAAATAGGGGGAAGCAGAGCCAAGTGGGGGAGCTGCTTGGTTGCCATAATGACATTATAATTTATATAAACGAAATCAGTGCCATCTGACAAAACCAGAGAGAGAGAGAGAGAGAGCGAAGGAGATAGAGAGAGAAAAAGACAGAGTAAGGCAGACAGAGCAGCCACATGTCTACGTCTGTGCGCCAGGATTGATATATGGGCAGTTTTTGCCTTGTCCTTACAACTCGCAGCACTTCAGCTGGAGATGGTGCAAAAACTAGAAGTGGGCGTCACCAATGGGTGATTATCATTGGTGCGGTCGTCCACAATTTATGGGGTGTTTGCTTGGCAATTGCACAGCGATCTTTGTTTTTGCCTTGGCAATTGAGTTCTCTGACATATGTGCGCAATTTTCCAGAGATTTGCCCGAGAAAATGCACTGCTGATGAAAATTGCTTAAAGTGCCAGCATAACAACAGCAGCACCAGCAGCAGCATTCTTAAAGATACAAATTACAAAATGGCTGGCGAGAAAAAAATCGATAAAATGTATTTATATTCATAAAGAAATTTTGAGACATGCCACTTGCCACATGCCACACGTTGAATTTAAAGTAGCCAACAAACAGGCCGCACATCCTTGAGCAAACTGAAGTTATGTATCTGTATTTGAGCCGTGTCGCATATGCGCTCTGTCACACTCGCAGACATTCCAGCTTCGCTCCATTTATGGGCTCTTTATAAATGAAGCCGTGAAGCTGCTAGGTGCAAAAAATCGTTTTTTAGATATATCTTTAAAATTACTCTAAAGGTTTGCCTTATATTATGACTTTTTGATATACAATACATTTTTGATATTTATTTATTGATATATCTCTGTAGACCAATTTTTAAGGTAAAATTTTGTGCTATATTTTAGCATTTTATTTTCTAATATCCTTCTCTATATTCTATGATGTTTTAACTTTAATTTTTAAGCTATATTTATAATATTTTCTTTTGATTAGTATATATCTCTAAATACTTAAATCTGCTCTTTGGCTAACTTTCACTACAAAGACTTTTATTTCATGTGCAATTTATCAAAGCCTAGAGTAAATTATAAATAAAGACAACTTTCTTAACATGTTCGTTATGTTTATAGGCGCAATACCGACTGTCGAGCTGCACGTGCCATTAACACTTTATGCCAGGCACTGGCCAAATAAACAACCAGTAAAACAACAACACAGACTTAAGTGAAATGCTACACAGATGTAGGTGCGGGCATTAATGTATGTATGCATGTATGTATGTATGTTATATATGAACAGCAGGCACATAAGATAACAAGATTTCATCAGAAAAGTCGAGCAGAAAATTCTCGCACTCTGAGCCACAGTTAAAGGTACAGATACAGATACAGAAACAGATAGAAATATAGCTAGCGCTACACTTAGATACAGCCGGCAATTTCATATTTTATCAAGGGCTACAAACGGCAAACATTGTCGTAGGCAAATAGCTCTACCATATCTGTGTGTGTATCTGTTTCTGTAACAACTTGGCAAACACGCAAAGGACTCGGACTGGTAATAATAAACAATAAACAAAAAAAGACAAAAACAACAACGAAGGTGTAGTATGATGTTGTATTATTTGCGTAGCAGCCAAAATGTAAACTGCTCTGATTTTGGTTTGTTGTGTGTGCTTTCGAGGTTTTTGTTAGTCTTTGTCTTTGCTCTGGTCAAATAAATAGAGCTCTTATAATTTTTTGTGATATTCGTGATATTTGTGGCCAGATAAGTGCCTAATTGCTGTTGCAAGTGAGAGATGCAAGGTCGCAGGATAATGTTGCGATTCAGGTTTCGTTTCATTAAAAATGAGCACAATCGGCTAGTGTTAGTAGATATAGCGCAAAAGCTCTTGAGCATTTGCGCTGGCAGCTGTTGACAACATAATTCAGCTCGCTAGACAAACATGGCCAGCTGCCAGTCGTTCAGCAGAGACATTAAAGAGTTGTAGTCCGGGGTATTAAATAGCATTAACTTTTTATTGTTTTACACGCTGCATCTCGCATACATATACAATAATAAAAGTGTATAAAACTTGGGGTAGAAATTACTGTACGTGAACTTGAAATCCTTTGAGCGCAAAATTTCAAATAAAAACACGCACAGAAGCCATAAAATATTGTTTAAAAATATATAGAAAAACAAGCAACTAAATACGAATTCAAAAGGTGTGTGTGACTGTGTGTGCGTGGCTCATAAAAACTGCAATAATAAAAAATAAAAGAAAAATACAAACGCTTCCACACACATATAAATACTTGCGCAAATAGAACTTAAGTTTAAAAAATGGTGTGTGTAGGTGGTTGGATGCTGTGGGAGACCAAGAGATACGGCTAACAGAGCCAACCATTAAATTGGCCAATAATTGAAAACCCAATGGCAATTGCAGTGTGCAACAGTCCAAGCAGCGGGCACGTTGTCCGACCATTATTTAAACAAGAGCGTAAACAATAACGACAACAACAATAGCAACAGACGGAAATTTGTTGCCAACATCGTCCGCACCTGCAGCTCCAACTGTCTGTGCGTCTCTCTGTGTGTGAGTGTGTGTCCTGGTGTGCATGTCAAAGGATAACTGCACTCGTGCATATTTTAAATGCGCACAATTTTTGTGTTAAATTGTTTTGGCACGCAAATAAATGGCCAGGCAGCTGCGACCACAATGCCAACCGCCATGCGCCCCGCCCACTTTGCTGGTTCGCTGTAGAGTGCAAAGTTTGCGAGGCTGTTAACCCGGCAGAGCAGGTGCTTAGGGCATAGGTTCAGGGGAAACAGCTAACAAATCTCTCAGCTAAGTCAGACAAATACTTATGCGATGCTTAAACAAATTCGTTGCATTCATAGATGCCATTCCGAAAGGGAAAAACTTTCTGAAGTAGTTTTGGATTAAAGAAATGGAAACTCTATGAATGTAGCTCCAAAATTATGCTTAATAAACATACTTATTTTGTATTATAACTGCCTATTGCATTCAAACACTTCTCAACTTCAATATCATACTTATTTAATGCAATTGAGAGATCATCTGAAGCATTCACCTAAGCAACATATTGCATGTCTTTCCGCTTCCAAATTCCCATAACAATTAGCCTAAACGGAACAACAAACACTTGACTACAATACACATATCAAATTTCGAGCCATCGAACGACCCTCAGAGCTGACTTCACAGCATCAAAGCACAGACAAATGGAATCGGGAACGGGAATAGGAGTGGGAAATGGAAAAGGGAAATGGGAACAGTGTTGCCTTCGGCATTACGCCAGAAGGGTGCTCAATTAGCCGTGACATGCGCAGCAAAAGTGAAATTTGTTTAGCTCTTCTTCTGCTTCTGTATTATTTCCCATTTTTTCATGTATTTTGTTGTTGTCGTTTGCCTTTGTTACGCTTTTATGAAGATTATGCGCTAATGATTACACAATGATTATGAATATGCATGAGGCGTGGATGTTGTTACAGAATTACGAGGCAGTGGGAGAGCCAGAGGTTGGTTGGGGTTTTGCCTGCGTTGAATAGAGTCGACAAGTGGCCAGCAGGAATTTTTGCACATTGTTTAGAAATTTACGAGCATCGCATGAATGATGAAGTACAAGTATTGAGAGCGTGAATGATTGCCATAGCGGATGAATATTGAAATGCCGGCAGCTGTTGCTGACAGTTGCAAAAATGCGCAATGAATACGAGTATGTGAATGTTGACACTTGTTGAAGATGCGGCCAACAATATGCAACACTCACACACTCACACACACACACTTATATACATATATATATATACATATATGTATATATCTATATATATTTATATATACATTTGAAGCGTCATAGAAAACATCACGCATACGCACCGCATAACTGCGTCGCTGCGTGAAATATGGTCGCATTAATTACTTGTAAATTTGTTAGATGCTCAGCGAGCGGTTGACTAGTCCCCCAATTTTCAGACAAATAAATTGAAGAACAAATTGGCCAAGAAATTGACTTGGCGGCCAGGCCTTGCCCAGCTGGCCCCATAAACTGTACCAAACTTATGGGGATCGTCTCTATTCGGTACTTACTTCTGAGTTTCTCGAGCGGCTCGTGCTTCGGTGTGTGCGGCGGCACAACGGCATGATGCGGATGCTGCGGATAGCTGCCGACTAGATCCTGACCGGCGGCCGTGTGATGCAAGTGACTGAGACTGCTGATGGGCATCAGGCTCGAGATGGCGGGTGAGATGCTGACCGAGGAGCTGGAGTCGTGTAGACTGTGATGGCTGTGCAGATGCTCGCCACCGGAGGCGCTGCTGCCGCCACCATTTACAGTGGAGCTACCACTGCTCAGCGCTGTGCTTGTGGTGGTGGCGCTTTCCGCCGAGCCCGCCGATCCGGCGCCATTGGCGGTGCCCGCACTGACCAAATCCTGTAGGCAGAGGCCTGTCGATTCGGCGGACATGGCCTCCAAGCCGTTGAGCGCACCGCTGACAATGCCACCGCCACCACCGCCGCCCGCAATGCCGCCCGGACCGAGGGCGGTGGCCGAGCTGGTGACAACGCCCAGGCCGCCACCAGCAGCACCACAGCCGCCGGCGCGGTCCATGCCTAAATATGTCGGAAAAATGGTGGAAAAGCTCTGGGCGACAGCCTGGTGCGGCTGATGGTGATGATGCAGCGCGGACTGCTGATGCGCCGGATGCGCGGGATGCAGTGGCGGCAAATGATGATCCCTGCCGTTGAACTTCGTCGTGACGACGTCCTTAAAGTGTTGCAAGAATGTCGTCGTCTTGAGGCCGGTATCTTCCAACTGTGGCGAAAGCAGATCCAAATTGCAGCTGTTCCTGAGCTCTGCGGCGGCTGCGAAGCGCGCTGCGATGCTGCAATCACAAAAGAGTTGAATACAACAAGTGTTAGCTGGCTGGCATTCAATGTATTTTAATTGTATTCATTATCGCAATTACTTTCGCTCTAACTCTATCTTTATGTATCTATATCTGTAGCTGTAGCTGTAGCTGTATCTGTGCCTGTATCTCGGGCTGTGGCTACCTGGCAAAGTAAACGCTGCGCTGCGCAGCTGTAGTAAAGCGCTTTCTGTTTTTTTATCACATCGAGGCAAACAGTGAGCTTAACCCAAACACCAGGCAACGGCAACTTAACACCAAAGACGTCAAGGGGTTAATACCACATCAGCACCACCAACATCTCAGGCTGGATATGCCGATGCCAATGCCGATGCTGTTGCCGTTCCCGATGCTGTGCCCTGTAACCGGCTGAGACCATGCGATGTGGCGTTGGGGCAATCGTAAATCGTTGTGGTTTGCCAGTGGCGGGTGCCGCGCTTGCCGAGACGTTTGCGACTTAAGTTGACAACGCAGGCCACTACAGATACAGAGATTCCTACACCTACACGTTCTTATCAGAGAGCGGGAGCGGCAGAGAGCTTGCAAAGATAACAAGCTGCTGCTTATCAATGTAACAATATTTACATTTCTGTGAATTTTTTTCTTTCGCTTTGTGTTTTTATTTTTATTATTGCTGCAGCCGCAGAGACGCCGTGTTGAATTTGGCAACCGAGGCGGGTGGGCAATAAACTCAGAAAGAAAAAAGCAAAGAAACTTTGACAGCAGTACAAAAATAGCCAGAAATATTCGTAAATCAATTAGCTGTTGCCAATTGCGGGAACTATTCCAAGTATACTAGTTGGCCCTAAGTAAACTCGATTCACGATTCGCGTTTCGCTCAATTCTGATCGCGCCTGGCACATTTGTGCGCTATCAACGAAGCCAAACAAAGCGAGCGTTGCAATAAATTCTTATCTAATCTCAATCATAACAAAAATAAAAGCATTCAAAAAAAAAGAAATAGAAAGAAAAAAAAAGAAAAACAAACTAAATAGTTGTAAAAAATTTCATAAATTATACAGCAGCAGTGAAATAAAGAATAAAAAATATATAAAACATTAAACAGAATTCTTAAATTTCCAGTCGTAAATCCCAAAGACACAAGAGACATCTAATGTAATCAAATATTTATTTGCCGTATTTATTTGTCAGCGCCTGCCTTAAATTATGCTGAATGTTTTTGTTTTTTTTTTGTTATTTATTTCTTTTCGAAAAATTTATTAAATTTCAATTTGATTTGTCACTTTCGATTTCGATTTCAGTTTTGCCTCAAATTGAAAATTTATACTTGATAATGCCGCTTGATCTGCACTTGATCCCTAGTGGATTAGTGCGGCTGTAATATTAAATTGCCTTGCGGTTGTTTTAATAACAATAATAAACATAATTTCACATTAAACAGATTTATATAGCCATGTGCCACAGCGTTTTGTTTATTTATGGCCACACGCAATTTTTTCCTTAATTTTTTTCTTTTTTTGACTTTCTGTTTTGTTTTGTTTTTTGTTTTTTTTTTTGTGTTTGACGTGTCGCTGGAGATGAAAAGTTTTGCATTTGGCATTGTCGTTATGGGTTGGCTATTGAAATATTGTTGTCAATTCGTGCGGCATCATTTGTGGCATATTTATATGCCGCATTGCATATAAATATTACTTTTTGTTTGTTTTTCTTCTTCTCGTGGAACATATTCGTTTTATTTTATTTTTTTTTGTCAAGTCATTTTATTTCAGAAGTGAGAATTTATTTACATAATGATTTTCTAAGACAAAGAATGCCAGAAATTATTTTATGCCACTTTATTGCCGCAGCTTTTGCCGTCGTTCTCCCCACTTTTTGTCGCTTCTTCGTGGGATTGTCGACTGTCGCAGCTTCTATGCGGCAACAGTTCAGCTGCCCTCTGCACCGGTTTTGTTATCGGTCGCTGGCAGAGCAAATAGCAAATAGTTATAGCCGTAGGTGCCAAGATTTCTATGTTCTGCCAAGGGCATTTCTATTTAATTTTATATATGTATTTCAATTTAATTTCAACATTTGGCTCCTTCTTCGAATATCTCTGTTTGTGTACTTCGGTTTTTTCCATAACAAAAAACTCAAATAAAAAAAAAAAAATAACACAAATTCGCATTTAATTGTTCAAGTGACGTCAATGGCAGTTAGCGTCTTTGCTTTTTTTTGTGCCCAGGCCCCCTTACAGAATGAATGCTCCATGAATGTGAGACAGTTTATGGTTGCACTGTCTGACAATTATGAGTTGATTTATGTTTGGCGTGAGAATGCAGCTAACTAAGCTCTAGTTCAACAAGTTTTCTTATAGCCAGCTTTAGGACTTAGGTTTGTTTTCGGGAGCTTTTGGCATTCATATTTTATCAAGCAGTCAGGGCCTGGGCCTCTCTATGAATGGCAAACAGTGTTTAGAAGTTTGCCATTTAACTGACAGCAATTAAAATTGTCATTTTCCCGAGAAGAATTGTTCGAAGAATCCCATAATTTACAATTGGTGTATAGAATTTCTCTATAACTAAAATTTATTTAAGTTCCCTGTAAAAATGACTAAATATATAACATATTTTATTTTAATTAAACGATCATTTCTATGTTTTCATTCGTAAAATAACCAAATATATTAAATATTTATAGTTATTATTTGGAATTCGTTCTAGATTTTATTTATTGCTTATCATATTATACATTTTTTTAAAGAAATTATTGGGGTAATCCCACAATAAATGTCGTCAACAGACATAAACATCATCTATTTGCTGTAAAAAATCTATTTATTCTATTTATTAGATCTAATCATAAACTATAATATTTGGTTTATTGGTTGACTTGTCCAAGAATAGCTCACCTCTCGTTTTGTAGAAAGGAATTCAAATTAATCCACTTGCTAGCGCCGTCAATTTGACTGCTAGAAATGATCCTCTGCTCCAAATACGGTTTCGGTTACGATTTTGGTTTGAACTTTCGTCTTTATTTTGTTCGTTATTTTAGAGTTTAGCACTTGAATGAATGTGGGGCAAATGTTGTGCACTTTGCAATAAATCAAATTGCTTTCATTTGAATTTCATTAGTTGGCTGAAGCGAAAATCAAGAAAGCTCCCTATGTCTCAGATCTTTGAACGTGGACGATATGTCGCGTGGGTTGCGTCGGCTATAAATCTTTTGGAATCTTTGAGAAATTGTCGGGAATTTATTGATAAATGAGATACCAGAATTTCTCTTCGCTTTTATTATTATTGATGTTGTTGTGATTGCAACAGATTTGTGGGCTGTTTATATTTTCAATGACTTTCGATGGCTAATCAAAGGCTAAAACATTCAAAACGCTTTTTATAGTTTGCACACAATTTGGCATCGCTTGTTTTTATTGTTGTTGTTGTTGTTGTTGCACACGCGTATGAGCGAGACGGCAGCTCAGGTTCAAATAAAAATCACAGTGATTATGTTAGTGATTAATTTTAAGTAACTCATGGATATGTTTTTAATGCGACTTTGATGCCAGCTCGTTGCTGTTATAGCCTCACAGACAACAACACACACACATACACATATACACACGGACACGTAGACACACACACATGCACACACAAAACGCAATTGCGGTGCTTTTTAGCACACACACATAGAAATAATCAGGCGGTGTCGTGGTTGTGGTCGTGGTCGGTATATTCGGCTGTTGATTCTAAATCCGCGTCGGCTTTAGTGTTTTAATAATTTAATCCAGCGCGTAATTAGGGTAAGTATATGAAGTATCTCAAATGTTTGATTGGCTGGCGGAAGCACACACAAAACGGAAACACAACGCGTCTGCACCCGTAACAGGACGTGGCTGAATTGAAAACGAATTCGAAAGCACACGCAAAAGTATCTGTTGGATATGTCGCAGCGACGGCAGCGGCAGTGGCAGCGGCAGCAGCAGAAGCAGCGAGTGCGTGACGGCAGCGGCAGTTGTTGCTGCGGGCTGGGGGGTGGGTTGGGTGTTGGGTGAGCAGCTTGCCTGTTGGCCTGCAACTTGCACCGACTATAACAGACGGTAAACGCACACGAGCTCACACACAAACACACGACAGCAGCGAGTACGGCGCGCACTCAGCGAGTAGCTGCCAGAGTCACGACAAACGAACGTTAAGCAGCGGCGACGACTGACGGGCGAACGGCAACTGAATAGCGGAATTTGATTTTACCAACTAACTCGCACGCAACGCGAACGCCTCGCATTCACATGGCCAGACGGCGATGCTATCTGTATCTTATCTGTCCACGGGCCCAACAACGACGCGGGTGCGAGAGAGTGCACACATGCCGGCGAGTAGCGAGTGCCATAGCAGCAGCTGGGTGTGAGCGAGAGCCAATGAACTGTGCACGCAGCCAAGACACACCCCAAATGCCGTTGCCACTGGCCGTTTATCGCGCACGCACACACTCACACACTCACACATTCACTCACTCACTCACTCACTCTCTTACTACCGCTGCGTCGCCCTCGTTCATACTCGCGTGTTCGCTTGCTCTCTCTCTCTCTCTCTCTCTCTCTCTTTCTCTCTTTCTGTCTTTCTCCTTCACCCTAGCAGCACCAGCTCACACAAATGTTTACAGAGCGCCATTGCTCCAGTTCTGTTGCCGTTTCTCTTTTGGCTTCTGCGTGTGCCACGGCTTCAGCCTCCCTGCGCGCGCGCACCTCTCGCCCTGGTGTCATCCCCCCAATCCCCCAATCCTCCAACCCCCTTCTCTTCCCTTCCCTTTCCACACTCCCTGCAATTCTTGCTGTTGGGAACTGCTTCTGTTTATTATTTGGCTGCTGTTGTGAGGCGCTCTCAAGGGTTTGATTTGTATTTGTACTTTGTGGGTCCTTTGTGCCCGCTTCTGTTCGACCGCCCCCGCTGCTGAAGGCAACAGAAACCGTTACCGCTGCCGTTTGGTACGTGCCCGAGCCCGATTCCACAATGTTCATAATAATAAGGCTACTTCTATCGTACACTTTTGAGGGCTGGCTGTCTTTTTACTGGGTGTCAAGGGCGTTTTGTTATCCCATTATTCTCCGTTAGCCGCCATTGTTGGCTCTGCTGCTTGCTGCTTGCCGCTTGAGGCGCTACTGTGCGCGCCCCTCGACTCTGGCTCTGCGCCCGCCCTGCGTCTCCGCCTCTGCCCAGCCTTGCCATGCTGTGCTCTCGATTGTGCACAAATAAATAAATAACTGTTCTTTTTGACGTATACCCGCTGCCTGGATCTGTGTGCTTCTTCCTGACTTTGCTACCCTGTGACACCCCTATCCCTTCCCCTATCAAATCCACGGTCTGTTTGATTTGCTCACTCCGGCGCAGTTGGCAGATACTTTTTGCCAACATGCTTGGAACAAACGAAATTTATTAAAATTCACAACAGCTTTTGTGCAGTTCATAATTTTGGTTTTTATTTCGCATTTGCCTGCCGGAGTTTTTTTTATTTGCGTGACTCAAATGGGGTATTAGAGGATGGGGAGCATGCGAATCTAACCAGACAAAATGTTTCTCTTTTTGTGTCAATCGGATGTGCTAGGAGATTATATTATTTATTGATCTTAATCTTTAACTTGAGCATCCTATTTACTGTGTATCACACTCGGAATCAAATCAATATGATTTATTCTTAGAACTATTTCAGAAAATATAGATAGGACAAATGTTAAGCATCTCGGTTGTTTAAACAATCAGATGACATTCGATTTGCAATTGAGAAAGCATTCGAAAAAACTTTATTAGATTAGAGCTTTGACAGCCAGATAGATGGAAGTGCAACCTTGTAATCTCTACAAGTAAACGCTCTCCAAAAATCGTCCACTTCAGAACTCAGACTTTGTCGAGTTGGCAGGCGGCAAATGTACTTTGAAGTTATATAAACTGAAGAGAACAAAAACGACTTTCGATTAGTTTTCTCGAGCACAGCACTCGGTGGAGCGCCTATGGCCAGGGCAGAAGCTGAAGTACTTGCGTATGTCACTACTTTAGCAATATCATAACCCATTTATAGACGCAATGATATGGAAAATGACTTCTGTGGTGCACACGATTCGATCGGAAAACCCCTCGGTGAATAACACCTGTCAGTTTGTATTGCTCTCTGACTCTGGTCTGTTTTATGTTGATAACCTGCGACCAAAAGGGTTAAATGAATTCCGGTTTGATGCTCTGTTGTCCTGTAATTACATTTGCGTCACTGCAGGACCATCGTTTGGTCTAACTAAAGCCCATTTTTATCATCAATAACCAATGCAGGGCAAATGCCAAATGCCAAATGGCAAATGGCAAATGGCAAAGGCCACTTTTCTATTGATGACATGATATCTATTTTGGGGCACAGCGTTGTGGGATTTACCCAGGCACATTTCAATTATAAGAGAGAGAAAAAAAACAAAATTAGACTTTCGACTTGCCTGCTTGATAGCTGCCGGGACCGGCCGGGCCAATGCGCAAAAAGGGGCTTTAACATAGTTGTGTGTTATCTAGTAATTGGAATGTTTCAAAACAAAATGGCGGAATTCCACATAAGGGCTACGTGCCGTAAACTATGTACGCTGTGGTTAACTGCAGTAGAACATTAGAGAAGAAGATATTTCAAGAAATTACAAAATAAGAACTCTTTTATAATTTTGGATTTTTTTCTTGGTTTTTTATTGTATTTCTGCCACACACTCTCAGTGTAATCTGTCAAGTGTCTGAAAGTCTTGTATCCTTTGATGGCCGAACAACAAGACTTAATGCTCAAGATTCGTGAAGTCGCACGCGCACACAAAATTGATATGCAAAGCATTCGAAGGCGGCCAAAAGTGCCACAAATCTACACCTAACGCACACACACACACACACAACATACACATACACACGCACACACAGGCACACATAGAAAGCTGTAGCTACATGCACATTCGCATCCTCATTCACGTCCGCGCCCTTGTTGTTGTCACATTTCCCTTTTTAAGCAACTACCAAAAAGTTCACAGCAGTCGTTGCAAAGTTCAGAGCCATTGCTCAGTCGCCAACTAATCCGGCCTAATCCCGAAACATGACGAAATGAAATACGATGGTGCGTAGGGAGCGCCGAAGATGTCGCTGCCTGCAAATGTTGCCCCTATTTCTTCCCATCCATCCCATGACGTCGCCCTGTTCTGAACTAATTTTGTATGCCTTATGAGACACGCGATGTTGGAGTCGGAGTCGGAGTTGGAGTCAGAGCTGCTGCTACCTCTCCCGCTCCCATTTCCTTTGCTGAAGTGGGCAACTCTTTCGCAAAATGGCGGCATTGATTTCCTGCCCGCCTGCCAGCGAAGTCAATTTTCAGGATTTGCGAACGGCTTTGCTGGCCAGCCTTACATTCTTTAGCAGAGATCTCTACGAAAAGCACTTCCCGCAAGCAGTCAATAAACTATACGCACACACACGCACACACACTCACACACATACACATGAGTGTGCCAGCTGCTCAGTGGCTTTTCCGGCTGTGAGTGTCTCCGTCGTTTGTTTGTATTAGTGTGCGTAGCATGTCCTTGTTGACATTGCCAGCTCTGTAGCTCTTTAGCTCTGGCAGCTAACGCAACGCCCTGCAAAGTGCCAGCTAAAAAATCAGTGGAAATAAACCCACAAAGCTGGTGTCCCTATCAAGTCGAATGTTTGAGTATCGAAGCCACCGATCGGAACAGAATCTAAGAGCAGTTCAATCAACTTCCAGCAGCCAAGCAAATTGCTTTACTAATTAATAAGCGCAAAAGGCAACAATTCAGAAGAAGAAAAAAAACAGCATCAGCTTCAACAAACTGCGGTCCAAGCAGCTGCAAGAGTCGCAAGTGGCAAGTGGTAGAGGCAAGGAGGGCATGATGCTGCTGGCTGTGGCAGCCACGTTCTCTTGCGGCAGCATATCGATTTAAATTAATTTTTGTTAGAGAGATGCTCAAGCGAAAATCCTCCATTACCGTAAAGTACTTGTAACAAAGTCCCCGGTGCCATGATGTCGCATACATATGCCGGACGAGCCAGCAGAAAAAAAGAGAAGATATCGGAAAAAAATACAAAATAAAAGGCCAGGCCAGCAGCGGGTCTCGGACTGCTGGAGCTGGCAAGGGTCGCAAGGTGGAACTAACAAATTAAGCGACACACACATCGTGTTGTGGACGCCGCCGGAAGTAGCAGGACCAGCGAAAATATGATGACATTTCCATCTTGCGGACACGAAGCATCCGTGGCCAAAAGTTACATCGATTGTTGGCCAATTTATGCGCGGCACGTGGTGTGTGTGAAATTTCCATTTGTGATGCTGAAGCTGAGGCTGATGCTGGTTCTGCCGCAGCATCCTTTGTCGCGGTGCCTCATCATCTTCTCACGCACACACACACACACACACAGTTATAAACTCGCACTCTCTTTCCCACCTTATCTCCAGCCATTCCATGACCCATTCACTCGTCGCTGCATTGCGGCTCGCTGATTGGCTGCGCTCTCGCCACTCGCTACTTCATGGACACGCCCAACGAGTGCTGCGTCTCGGGGGTGTGGCCTGCTCGAATTCTGTGGTTACATGCGCAAAGGTCTCGCCAGAGTGCGCACAGATTTCCCCAGCCGCAGGATGCGTTCTTCC
This sequence comes from Drosophila leonis, assembly GCA_035045365.1. Lineage (NCBI taxonomy): Eukaryota > Metazoa > Arthropoda > Insecta > Diptera > Drosophilidae > Drosophila > Drosophila leonis. Next base: position 382,402 of record JAWNPC010000307.1, on the reverse strand, counting down.
ATGGAATTGTTGGTGCGTGCCCCTCTTTGACTGTTGCACATTTCCATGTCCGGCGGGCTGACGAGTGGCGCGTTCCAAGATTGGATTTGTGTGCTCAACAGCAGCCGAACAGCTGTTTGGGATTGTTTTGATAGCATTTTAACTAGAGAGTTGGCAACACTGAGAAGGAGAAGAAAAAAGAATGAAATGAAAAAAACGTGGGCATGAATACGCAACAGAAAATTGATGGCCTCAACTTGTGGCATTTAATTAGACTCTTGCATTACTTGGACTTTGAAGAAAGGGAAGAAAAAGGAAGAAGTACTTTGTGCACTGAGCTGCGTATGCTTGATTTTGTAAACATCAAGAGAAAGTCAAAGTAAGAACATTTCTAAAGGCTATAGAGTTAATTTTATGTACATCAAATTCATGTCAATTCACATTGAGTCAAATTCTCATTATTATTATGCCAAAGGTTTTGATTATAGTTGGCAAAAAGTATTTTTTTTTAATATATAAAAAAATAGTTTACTCTTTGTCTATATAGAAAGTTTCAATAACTTGATCTATAATAATTATGAATTCATATTTCCCTTTCATATTATTATCTGCTTACTCATTACGTTTTAGCTTGAGCTCTTCCTATACAACTCTTGATTCTTGCGTCTAGTTTGTATAGAATATTGTTCAGTACTTGTGTGCATCAATCATTGAGTTTGTTTTGTAAACGTGATCTCTAATGTCTGACTTTGGCTGCAATCATTGCTCAACATAGGCGGCACCACATCAAAGCTGACTCTGACTGGCACCCAACCACCCAAGCACCACCCAAAACAAAGAGCGGACATCAAACAAAGCGTCTAAAGAGTAAAAGTAGAATAAATATATATATATATACATATATGTATATAGATATGGGTAGATAAATATATGTATATATGAAAAACACTTTCAACAGTTGCCGCCAGCAAAAAAAAAAAAACAAAAGTGCCCAAAATGATCTCAGCCATTGGCTGACACATTCAAAGCACTTACATGAGTATGTGTGTGTGTATCGCTGTATACCGTCGATACTTATCTTGGATATTTCGAATTTTTGGTATCGATTCCGATAAACATTTACAGAGCAGCCGCGTAATGTTTGTACATGTTTGGTATTCGCAGTTTCCGTGTGGACATAATTAATTAATAAATCAAATAAACAACAATAATAAAAACTATAACAACAACAACAATGAGAGAGTTATGCATTTGCCATTGATATTCATCATCATCAGCAGCAGCAGCAGCAAAATAAATTTGTTGAGCTCTTATCAGTTATCAGGCCAAATGGCTGCCATGAAATTGGTCGAGTTTCTGGAAGGGATGGACTGAGGGGGCCATGAGTAATCCATCAATTTTCGGTACAAGCGAAAAAAAGTAGCTGCAGCCGCACATCAGAGACGCCGCCGCCAATGTCGAAAAGTTTGATTTTCGGCTTTTTATGCGCTCGAATTAAAATGGGGATTACAATATCAAAATGTTTGCTTATGATTTATAGCGAGCCAAAGACAGCAGACGCAACCACAACAACTCTGACACCGTCACTATGACTGTGACACCGTCCCTGTCTCTGTCTGCCAGAGACTAACTATATATATATATATATATATATATATATATATATATATATATATATATATATATATATATATATATATATATAAATAGGTATATACATACATATATATCTATTTCCCACATGAAGATCTCAAGTCCCATGCCTCGTTCCATTTCCATATGTTCAGTCTATCGTGCTACATGCGCGGAACGTGAGAAATGTGGGCTGACTTAGTGCAGTGGTTCAGCTGCGTAAGCCACATGGGCTTTGGCCAGATCAAAACGCCATTTTCCATAAGGCAACGCACTGCAAGGTGGCCGCTGACACTGATGCATGCCACTGTGGCTCTGTGCTGGTTGCCTAAGCAAATACACATACGAATATGCCCCACAACTGTGAAGATTTCCCAATCATATTTGGTATAATAAGTATTTCCATATGCATTCTGGGCCCTTGGCTCTGGGCTCTGGCCTGTGGGCAGGTGTTAAGTGCTAGCTCACTTTCTCACAGGGTGGGGCATGCAGTGTTTGCTTAGCTTAAGACTGTGTGTGTCTTCGGATTATGGATCATGTTTTAAGTTAACTACTGCATTTACTTTGGATTAGGCGTTGGTGGGCGTGGGAAGCAATCACAACTCTCAAGGTTTAAGGAAACCTTCACAAAAAATTGAAGTTATAAGGGGATTACAGAAACTAAACAGACAGTATTTGATTGATTTGACAAGTAAAGAGTTGCGATAAGTAAGAAAATACTAACAGCTATTATAATTCTTGATATAAAAGTATATAAAATTGATACATATCAATAGATAATATTTTTAGAGAAAAATATTTGTATATTTATGTATATTTATTATTTTATAGCAAATTATAAAAAAAATGGCTCTGTTTTTTTTATGTTCAAAAATACAATAATACAAAAATATAAGAAATACAATTAAAAGAAAAATTTTAAAAATTTAAAAAGTTGTAAAATTAGAGGAATAAATTATTAGAAAATTATAGATTTAACAGACATTTTGCTAACTTACAAACAATCGAATTAGAATTAGACAAAGAATAATATAATATATATATTATATATATTTTACTCCAGCCAAGAAATTATCTTAATATAATTATATATGGAACAGATTTGTGATCTCTTACTTAAGTTTTAGTAATTCTAACAAAGTCTCGAATTGGAATTGGACTAAGAATACTTAAATATATATTATCTTTTAGTCTAGTCAACTGATTCTCCTACTTGCATTCAGTTAACGCGCCAGACAATGCAAATAATAAGGAATCAGAAGGAGCTGCGCGATCTACTATAAATGGAACTGAGGGGTGGTTCGGCTAGTACTTTGACATTTGAAAATCAGCTCAGAGAATGCTTACGAGTGCGACGGCACTTTGTTATTTTTATATTTTCAAATTATAAAAGCAAAGGCAGGCGGCTTTGTTGTCACACTTGGCTAGAGGTTTGAGTGGGGGCGGACGAGGTGTTCGGGGCCGTTGTTGCTGTGGGGTTTGCCCCGTGTGCGTGTGAATCCTTGACACGCGCGGGCGCTTTCAAAATGCAAAAATAAATAATTTCAATTTAAATTCGTTGTTGTTTTTAGCCACATTGATGGGAGCAGAGGCAGAGAAAGAGACTGTGGCAGGGGCAGGGACAGACACTTGGCTGTAGTTGTTTTTAGAAATGAAACATACGTTTCTCTCACAATGTTTTCATTTTGATTTTAGCATAAATAACAATGCAGGGCAGACAGCGAGGCGTGGGAATCGACAACATCGATCGGCCGGGGCACAGCCGAGCGTCAGCTGTCTTTAATTTCGCAATTATGTGCTTAACTTTACAGCCCTGGCCTAAGCCGGCCACTAACTACCAATTTGGCTACTGTTCGCATTGCCATTGGCCATAACTGATTCCATGGAGCAGGCGTCCAGTTTGCTGCTGTTGTGTTGGCTGCTATCAGCAACAGGCTGCGGCTAAGCCAGCTTGTCAATTTTGTATAAAATTTATTATTTTATTTGCGTCAGGTATTTCTCTGTGTGTGCTTCAGTGTGTTCTCTCTACTGTTGGCAGCAAAAATTATTTACATTTTGCTTATTGCGCCGGTTGCCCATTGCCTCCCTCATTGCCCATTGCCCCTTGCCCCTTGCCCTTTCCCCGTTTCCTCGCGAATTATATTTTGCAGTTGCATGGCCAAAGGCAGACCACTGTTTGCCCTTGTTGTTGCTGTCATAAACCGCTGTTGTTTGCCCTCGAACAGTGCCTGCTATCACGGAGAGTGCCATAAAACTTGCATTGCATTGCACGCAATCGACAGCGACAACAACGCGACATCGACAGAGAAATGTTTGCTCAATTTATGACCCACAGGCGCTGACGTCGTCGCCGTCTGGAGGGCCCCGGGAGACGCGTCCGTCCGTCTGTCTGTCTGTCCGTATGTCCGACAGGGTCAGCAGTTAGCACTTACCAGTCAAAAGTCTACCCAGTCACCAGTTGCATTTGCTGCCGGTCATATTAATAAATCAGTTGGGTGGGGAGTATACCCAAAAAATGAAAAAATAAAAAATATCAATTTGCCATTCGCTAGGTCCCCAACAAATCAATTTGGCAGCTGATTGGTGGTCATATGATGATGCCTCATTCCATTGACAGCCGCTGGACACTTCATTGACAGCCGCTGCTGCGACACGACTCTTGCGAATTTTCAACTCACTTCACCTTCTACTGATAGAGCGACGCGACGCACACCTTGGACTCCAGTCGACGGCAACGCGGCGCATGAGTAATGGCACCCAGGCGAGGGTGGCCAACATGAAAGCTGAAAGCGAAGCAAATGAAGCAACAAAATTCAGCAACAGTGGCCGCAGATTAAGAACCTTTTAAGGGATTCATGATTTTAATTTTTTCTTCCTGTTCACATCGCAGCTTGAACAGAGTATCTGGACTATATATGTGGTATATGGAGTATATGTACTTTCTTGAGCAAATTGCTAAGGTTAATATACTAAAATGTGATAATTTTCGGCTTTTTATCAGCTATTTTCATAAATTCTTTTGATAATGTGGATATATATTATTTATCTAGTTGGTTATATAAATATATTATATTTGATCGAAAAGAAACAGGAATATGGAATGTGAGATTCAAAGAAATGTGAAATTCCATCGACTCATATCAATCTTATCTATGTTAGATTGATAATAAAAATAATCTCTTAAGATTATAACCAAAATCTTAGATTAAAATAATTTTAAGTCAAAATATTTAAATACAAACTATATTTGTAGATATTGAAAGTTAAAAATGTCATATTTAAAATTCAAAATTTATAATTCAAGACAATTAAGCTCAAGACAGTTGGATTGTCTGATATCTGTGTTTAGTTTGAATTCTAGATCTTCTTTATCAGATAGAGTATTTCGAATTCGTTTCATGCAAATTAATATTATTTTCTTATTTTTCTGGCAATTCTGTTGACATTGTTGCGTTGCAGGACGTTTGTTTACTTTGCCATTGGCCTGGCAATTTGGCAGCAAGGACACGCACGACAGCAACAGCAGCACTTGGCGAGTGAGAATCCTGGGCCGTGTGCTACGGCCGTGTCCTGCTAGATATCCTGGTTGTTTGCTTCGCGCATTAAGCTAATTATGGCCAAATAAAGCGGCTCGAATTGAAGCGCGCGCTCTGTGCAAACAGTAGATGAAACAGAGCTAGAGGGGATGCTATTCCGTCACACAGGATGCCAGCACTTAACTTTAACAACAGCCTTGGTTTCCTCTAGTTGCTCAGTCGCTGTGGTTGCGTTTTTGATTGTTTTTCAATTTTCTGCATTGTTAAACTTTTTGTTTCCTTTTCTAGTTGGCATTGTGGGGTATGTTTAATTTGCCGAGATGTCACGTGTCGCCAGAACAACTGCAAGTGCAGCCTTGACACGTGTCTGCTCTGCTCTGCTCCGCACTTCTCTTTGCTCATCCCATGCACCAGCTGTTTAATGTAGGCATCGGCAATGGCAAATATTTAAGCAAATCAATTTTGTATGCTCGCCCATTGCCCGGGCGTCAAATGGGAAACGTATCAGACATTGCGCACGCCCCACTCTGCTCGGCAGCAGCTTCCGCCTGGACCAGTTAGCGTCCAGCCACGTGTCGTCGTCGACGCGCCTCTTTCGTTCTCGTTGCTAATCTATCAAACGCGCGTTGGCAGCCAACCAAATTGAGTTTGTTTAGATATCATTTCCCGGCTTGTGTTTCTGTCTTCTTTTTGTACCGACAGCAGTGCCCGGCGTTTGGCTACCTGCCCGCAAAGCCACTGCCAAAAGCAACTTTCACTTGCCCGCTTCCAGCTCAGCTCCCGTCGACGCTTCAAGCTAACAACTTTTGTGCCCTGTTCCCACATTGTGCCGCCGCGTTGACGTCAACGTCAATCAAATTAGGCTGTCCTTGGCCAGCGGTTCGACGCTTGCCTGCCCGTGCCAAAGTTCACACATCAAATGTTTTCCAAGGGTGGCTTTTGTTTCCCTTCCCTGGCTTTAGCCGGTGCTAACTTGCGATTTGCGTTTGTAAATGTTTTTCTAATCAGATTTGTCTGCTATACACGAGGGAGTGCAATTTGTTTTGATGTGCCAGGCGCAATCCGTTTAAGTGACATCTGAGTGTGGGTTCAAAGGCAACGATGGCAATGCCTACGGCTCGCATAATTACTTCTGCTCTTTTGCCAGGCGCAGAACAGGGACATATTTCAAAACTTTTATTTATTGTGAGACCATATGCTTTTGTCACTATTCAGTTAGAGTTGCAAAATATTTAATATTTAACGCTGGTCAGTCCTCCAGTGTCCCCATGGAAATGATATCTATCTTTATATATCGCACATGAGCAGCAATGTTTGGGTAAACTTTGTATCAGAGCAGAGTGAAGAACTTTTCTATTATAAGGCTGATCTTGGTAACTTCTATCCAAATCTATATGTAGCACCGACCACTGCTTCTCATGGGCACAAATGATTTGGTGATTTGGCTTTTGTAATGGAAGATCCAGAGTGAAATGCTGGATAACAGTCACTTCTCCCCATGGTTAATATATATATCTATCTTTATTATCACTAAATCGGCGCCATAGATGGCACCTACTTGGCAACTCTATTCATAGCAGACGCTGAACAAAAAAAAAAACATTTCCAGTAGCCAACCTAAACTGATATAGTTGACATTTGCTACTCTAACTCAATAGAAATCAAATCATATTTATATATGGTTTAGATATCGTGCGAGCCGAAAGATATTTGAAAAAGGAAGGCAAATGCCTCTGTCAGTATCCGGTTTTAGTTGCAGAGTGACACATTCGCTCTACTCGATGGCAATCACACGAGTTTTGATCGATTGGTTTTTAACCCCGCCATTAAACTAAAATAAATAATCATCGTTGACATTGTAAATTCATAAATTAATAAAGCAACTGCAACTGCAACTGCAATTGGCAATCGATTTATTACATCGACTCTCCAAGTGCCAACATTCGAGTGATTCGCTTCGTGCAGTTGACCATGGTCACAATTCTGTGGCCCTCGGTCGGGTGCATTTTTAATTTTTTAATTTTTCATTTTTGTTTCGTAAAAGCAAATTTTTGCCATTTTTCAATCGCATATTTTTACTATTTTACTTATTTCTTGTCTCGCTGGGGAATTAGATTTTAAGACCCTTTTGCGTTTGGCGGATTACTATTATTTAGCAAGATTTTGCCATTCTAATTGATTGTTTGCCCATTCGACGCCAACGACGACTGGCCGCCACCTCCTCCTCCAGGGTCTCCTCCAGCTGTGCTTATCGAACTCTGGGTAACCTATCGATCTATGTAGTTATCTATTTCAGCTCCACTAGGAGTTATTCAATGCGCACGACCCGCCTTCGCTTCGATGTACATATGCTCATAATATCCATTTAGATATTACTACCAATCGCCGGCCCATGTGCCCTGCCCTGCCCTGCCCGGCCCTGCCCTGCCCACTACGGCTGTGCTGCCCATTTATTTGCGGTGCGCATTTATTTGTGCATTACACTGCGTAAGCGCACTTAAGTTGCTTTTAAGCCCTGGCGCCGATCCAATTGCGAAAAGGAAACGGGTCACAGCGCAACACACACTCGCACACACTAGCACACGGAGGCAAAGCTAAAAGCCAAATGGCGCCATTTGTTGATGACTTGATGATTGTCCATTTTCCACTTTCAAATGTAGTCTGTGAAAACGTGTCGAGTGCACAGGTAAAGCTGTTCCTAAAGAAAATGTTAATTAGCATTGCAAACTAACTCGGATGACACTAGTGGCGCCATCTATTGGTCACTTGTTTTTCTGCGCGCTCTCTGATCTTAAGACATGGTTGTTGTCTTGGCTAAGCGCACTACAAAGAACTGTACCAAATAGCAGATATATTTGGTACATTTTCTTACTGTGAGTATAAGATCTCAAATCCTTAAAAAAGTTTCAATTAAAATATATAAATAAAATATGTAAACAATAAAGATGATAATATGGCAGCCAAACATAGTTAACGGCAAATCAAACTCCATTAATAAGCTACTAGAATATAGAAACTATCATGTGTACATTATTTTTAGCATCTTTTGATCTGTTTAAACTCATAAACAGATAGTTACGATTCAATATAAATACCGCTGATTTCCCATAGAAGAAGATTTATATTTGGAAACAGTTAAATCATTTGGTTAAGTATTTTTTTTTTATTAAGAATAAAAGTACAAACTAAACAATATGGGTTCACTGAGTTAGAAGTTCAGAGGTCATGGAGTTCGCTAATTTAGCATATTTTTACTTAAGACTCAACTTAAACTAAATATATACAAGTTAAATACTTTGGATAAGTTTTCGTTTTAGTGACGCGGCGTAATCTTTACTCTAAGCCCATCCTTGGGTCGGAGAATCAGTTCGCCGAGCAGCGTCAGATCTTCACGACGATCGACACTCTCGATCTTGTATTTGCGCAACACTGTCGAGATGACCGCCTTCTCCTCTAAAATGGCAAACTTCTGTCCGATGCAATTGCGCGGTCCAGCGCTGAAGGGTATATAGGCAAACGGATGGCGACCGGCGCAGTTCTCGGGCAAAAAGTTGTCCGGATTGAACTGCTCCGGTTTGGGGAAGACGCGCGGATTGCGATGCAGAGCATAGGTCATGATTATAGCCTGAGTACCAGCGGGCACCAGTTTGCCACCTAATCGAATATGAATATTAATAGATAATCAAAGATGGACGTTCAATGGATCACCTACCGATGGTAACATCCTCACCCACCATGCGCGCCATCATGGGCACGCTGGGAAACAGCCGAAGGGCATCTTTGATGCAGCACTCCAAATAACGCATGTCCAGCAGATTTTTCATTGTGGCAGGTGTTTCTGTGTCATTGCCAAATATGGACTCCAGTTCCTCAACAACACGCTCCTGATACTCTGGATTGGCGCCCAGCAAAAACAATGTCCACGAAATGGCGGCTGAAGTTGTGTCATGACCCTCAAACATAAATGTATCCACCTCCTCACGTATATCCTCCTATAAATATGATATTAATCGTATATAAAATATTTTCTTTAATTTTCAATAGTTTCTTCAAAGTTTTTCCACACTTACATTGGACAGAACTGTGCCCTCTTTGGAGGCATCAATCAGGAGATCTAGGAATGCCAGTCGCTTCTTCTTGCCCAGATCATCGTAGGCATCGGGCATCTCGTTGTTGTTGTTGTTATTGTTGTTGTTAGCCAACTCTGCTTTGCGCTCACGAATCACCATATTGGAGAAGCCATGGAGCGTATTAATGTAGCTCTGATGCGTCTTGTAGTCCTCGGTGAGGCGGAAAAGCAAATCGCTTTGCAACCAGATCTTGGCCTGACGACTCTGCACAATGGAGCCAATGCTGTGTGCGCGAGGGTTGTCAAATAGATGGGAAAAGTGTTGCATTAAATTGAAAGTTAGTCAAGTGTTAGACTGACTGTCTGTCTGTTGGTCGGGCGGTCGGTCGCTGTGACTGTCTTTCTGACAGTCTGTCTGCCTGTCCGAGTATCTGTGCGCTTTATGAGGCATGTTATCAGCAGCAACAGCAGCAGCATTTTCCATTGACATCTTAATCTCGCATATTTTTCGCTTCAGTGAAGAGCACCCCAAATACACGCACACGCACACGCACACACACGCAATCATAATGCGAATGTGGCGTGTGTGTGGGAAAGTATTTGACATTTGCACTGACAGCTCTCAATATTCTACGCCCTTTCCCTGTTGTTCTTGATAACCTTTCGCTTATAACTTGCACAATTGAATTCTAGTTCTTCGAACTGTATTTTATTATATTGTATTATTTATTCTTTTGGCAGTTCTTTCTAGACTTACCCATAGACCGCCTTCACGTACTCCGATTCGCTGTTGCTCTGTGCATAGATTTTGCGTCCCATGGCAGTTTCTGTGACGCAATTAGCAGCAGGTTATTTGATATGCTCTAGATATGTAAAGATGTAATTGTGACATTGACACTTACCGCACACAATGTCCAAAGTGCAGAGTGTGACGTAGGGGAATATGTTGAACGCCTCGCTGCCCAGCTCCACGGCCAACTTGCGACCCAATACGGCGCTTTGCTCATTGAAAACATCAATAAAATCATCCAAAATTTTGAAATGAAAAGCAGGAGTCAGAATCTGCAATTGTCAATTAAATATACATATGTTCATACATGTCAGCATCAGTAAATTAACTTACCTTTCTGCGGGAATGCCATTTGCGATCTGTGCTGGTGAGCAAACCTGTGCCCAGCCAGGGATGCAGATAGTCATAGTCATGACTCTTGTTCACAAACTTCTGACTGTTGAGTATGGGCTGTAAGGCAGATGGGGTAAATATTAGAGCGCACTTTCTCTATAATTACATCCACTGATTATTCACTTACCTCCACGGTTTCCGGCTCGAAAAGGAGCACGCGTGGCGAGGTGCCCTGCCAGACTCGATTGATGCCAATGCGCGTGCCCCAAAGTTTTTGCATGCCTATAACTCGATTGAATAGCTCTGTAAAATCGTAAGAGAACACAAACAAAAAGAAACCAGTTATGAATTTGTCTCAATGGCTTGTGCTCTGCGAGCCAACTGACTGCCTGACTGACAGACAGTTAACGAGCGTTTAAGTACACATAAACAATAAATAAGTTTTGCTGTCTTTGTTGCGGTCAATGTTTAGACTGCCAGATGGACTACCAGATCAATTTCGGTTTACCATGTACACATAAAACAGACCAAACAGTGTATAATAATGGTAAACAAGAGATGGCAGTAAAGATCTAAGACTTCATACATAACATAAATACCTTCCTCTACAAGCGTGTTGTTCCCAGAGCTTGAACGAGGTGAAGATCTTGAAAATAGCATAAAGCTGCTCGTAAATCTTATGCTGATTGAGGATACTTTATTGCTTAATTACTCTAACATTTATCTAGATATACAAGATGAACTAAAATTAAATAATTATCAAATACTATTTCTAATGCAATATCATATCATTAAAATATATCATACAACTACTAAGCTTCACATCCTGTCTAGTCCGACTTTTCTTTTGCTTTAACTTGTATTTTCAGCTGCTGAGCAATTCACCTAGGTTTTCAGTGCACGTGTGAAAATTGTTTGCGACATCAATTAAAGAAAAATAAAAACTTACAAATCGTGTGTGAGAAGCAATCAAGGCCGTCATCATGTAAAACTTTGTGTTAATTTTAATATGTTACACTTGTTTATCACGTAGGTAAACATAAATAACATAAGCTGCTCTGTCTAGGCAGCTTCTTGGGTTTTTCTTGCCCTTTATTACTGGCCGAGAAACCTGAGCCGGCGCACGTTGCTCATGCAGCCCGGTTTTCTGGTCGTTTGTTGCATTAATTAAAACGATGACACACACACACTCAACTACAACAACAACAATAACAACAACAATAACACACACTCACAGTCTCTTTCAAAGATGTCTAATAATGATTTTATGTAACCCAAAGCTCAAGCGTCGACACGAATTGTTAAAAAAAGAAGAAGAGAAGCAACACCTAAGCGACAAGCTGCTCTTGCTGCCCCCTTTTCGACTGACCGGGCTACCGGTATGTGGCATCGCCTACTCTGACCCCCCTGCCCAACTCCCTTGGGTCGATGTTGGTCGAAGTTTGCATGTTTTAACATGGCAAAAAATAGGTAACAATCAAATTTCCTACGTGCAAAAATAAAATAACAAAAAGAGAAGCAAAACAAAACGCATTTCAAATATTTTACCGGCTCACAGTATTCATTATGTTTTTTCGTGGGCAGCGATTGGTGTTGTTGCTGCTGGCCAACTTGTTGACAAACTGAACATAAAAGAGTCACAAAAAGTTTGACTGCCTTAAATTGCGTTAACAATTTGAATTTATGAGTCGCTTCATGAAATGCAACAATTTGTCATTGGACCCAAATTGTGGCACATTAAATAAAAAATAAAAACTCTTGTTAAGTTGCTAATAATCTATTATAATGAACTAGGCTGAGCCAGATAACGTATATATGTATGTATATAAAATATAAAGGATACACATTAAGTTTAACTTTATAATTGGATATAAACATAGACTCCACAAAGGTTATCTTAAGTATTATTATGGCAACAGTTGTAGTTAATGCGCTTGTCAAATTTAGCTGGCAGTCAATGCCAAGCCGCAAGCAACCACCACGAGCACAGAGACTCAAACTTAAGCTCGAACTCAAATCGAAACTCAAACTCAGATTGAGAGTCGGATTCAGCAGACTGAGTCAGACAACTTGGCTTTGACTGCCAAATGTTCTTAACACTAGAACTTGAATTCATAAAACCCGATGCCGGCCTTGGTATCTGTATACACTTCAAAAATGTTGCCAGTCTTAAGCAGCTTGTAGTCGGATAATTATGAATTAAGAATCTCAGGCACTTGGGCCACCAAATCGACCTTGGGCCGACATCATTTGTTGCCGCGTCATGCAGCATGTGGATGCTACTGTTTGGTCGTTCGAAGTGTTCTTAAATCATATTTAAATTATATATTAGAAAACGCTTGAGTTAATTCAAGTTGTTGCTGCAGGGGCAGCCCCCTTCGGCATGATTAGACACAAAGAATCCATAAATTGCAACAAGTTCCTCGACTGCCTTGAACTGAACTACAGAAACATCTGCGACCGACAAAATAAATAAAAAATAGCCAAGAGCCATGAGCATATAATTAATATTTCATAAAGTTTTTTATTTGCATAATTTGCATACATTTCTCAGCTAAGAACTTGCTAAAAATATGTTCAAGATTAATTTTGTAGATAATAAAAAATTGTCATTGATTCAGTTTACGATTTGAATAAACAAACTTTTCATAAGCTTCTTCGTCTTCTCTAAGAAGTTTTAAGTTTAATATTTATTTATGTTCACGTAAATAGTAATATTGTATTAATTTTTAAATTAAAACAGTCAGCCAGGTTTCAGTTTTGTTTGTTTCTTGGTTAATTGATTAACTTTAATTTAATGCAATAAAATAAATTATGTTGTCTTGTTTAAGTTGCACTTAAATCTTTCATACGATCAGATTTGGGCGGGGTTTTATATGACTTTGCAAAATTTATAACATCTAAATTGTATCATATAAGTATCTCCTCTCTTGTTTGTTCTAGCCACAGACAGCAAAAGCTATTTAAATGCACTTACAATCTAATTTATTAATGCGAATGAAGGCATTATTAAACCTGTTGCCCAAAAATTAAGAGCATGCCTCGAAGGCAGCTAACTTCCGTCAGTGCTCAACATTGAAGTGAGGCCAATAGCTGTGCGCTACCAAAATCTCATCTAGCCAGAAAAACCACTTCACTAAACTCTGCTTGCAATCTCTAACAAAGAACCGACAACAAAGAACCTGACGTATAACAAAAAAAAGAAAAAGAAAAAAAAGCACCTCAAGCAAAATAACGTAAGCATCATATGGAAATTCGACTTAGATTTCAATACTCTTAATATATTATATTAAAGACATGTTTCCTACACGATTAACGTCTCATCTTGAACTTGGCCAACTGAAGAATTTGTAACCCCAACAGCTCATGTATCTATGTATATACATATGTATGTATGTATGTATTAACAATGTGTATCTATGTAGCTATCTATGAATGTATCTATGTATCTATTAATTTGTCTGTGCTTCTTGTGTTTCCAAATATCGTTTCCGCATTTATATGTGTGTTAATTGATCTATGGTTTGATTTTTCTTGTTGGTGCGGAACTATTGTATTAGATTAGCTTAGTGAATTAATCATTCGATAAATTATTGAACGTTCAAAGTCTGGTGCTTTTCCAAACGACTCTCATGTTTATCAGCTGCGATAGCAGTTTAGATGGTGTTTTTTAGCTACTTTTGAATGTCAAGATCAAGATCAAGAGCTAGAGCGAGAGCAAGTCCAAGATCAATTCAAGCGCACGTCTGGCTCAGACCCATGGCTTGGCTGAGACCTTTTTGGTAGTTTCGTATGCCACAGAGTTTTACAACCGTTTCTTTTACAAAATCTCAAGTTTTTTTTTGGTTTATTTGTTTTTTTTTTTTTGTTTAGCTACATTTATGATCGACTACCGTTTTTATTGCTGCTTCAGTTCTTTATGAAGTCGCTTAACATTATCTTTAAGTTAATTTCATTCAATCAGCAAATGTTGAATTTCCGCTATTTACGCTACCAAAAAGGGCCTTATTTGTAGCTTGTTATGTTTTTCTTTCGGGCTGGTGAAAGTTTTTGTTAGCTTACTTTATATCAAGTTCAAATTTGGCACTACCTCAACTCAAAAAATTAAAATAATTATGTGATGCACACCATCTATGGGTATTTGTGTTTATTTTATTTTGCAACTAAGCTGAAGGTCTTATTACAGACGTTTTTTATATACATAATTAAATAGGTTCGCAAATAATATTAGATCTAAGATGAATAATTAAAAATAATATGATTCATATAATGCAAAACAATTTATAAATAATATTTTAAAAAATCAAACTCTTAATTGCAAAGACAAACTTCAATAAAATTTATTAAACTGGATGCTCTAAACCGAAAACAACTTATTTATTGTTAGCGCGTGTTAATGCGGTTGATATTGTCTGAAAATTAAGCAAAGTATAGTAATTATACAACTCAAATGAAGCTCATCTGTATGCTGAACAATTATTCTACTCGGTTAAAACTCAAACCTGAATATTTATATCATCAATATGACAATTGTCTATTAACACATTTTCGAACTATATTCTTTGTGCATTTGACATTTGTTTGGTCTCGTAATTCGGCAATTCTAAAAATAAAGATTCTTTGAGATTTTGAGCTATGACAAATGAAAGTGAAACTGAAAGTAATATAGAGTTCAATAACATGTGGGAACAACTAAATACAGCGCACACTTGTATTGATTCACGTAGAGATTCACTGATCGCATTGATCTGGTGTCGCTTGTCTATTAATTAGCACCTAGTATCGAGCCAATGCTTTATTTACTGCAAGTCGTATTGGCTTATTCAATCAGATCAGATCATATTTCAGGGTCCAGTCAACAAAAGATCTAACATATAGATCAACTACAGCATACTCACCATCATGATCCACATTCATTTCGATTGCATTTCCCAGAAAGGGCAGAGCGGCAGGTCCTGGTATTTTTTCGATGTATTTAACCCAACGCGCGCGTCTCTTGTTATAGACCACTAGAAAGATGATGATCGTTGCCAGGAGAAATATGGTTATGGGCGAATATCCCGATATGATTTGAGCGGCTTTCGAGAGCAAAATGCTCTCGGCCATCAATGAACTAAAAACTTTTGAGGACATTTTGAGAAAAAAACCGTTTCACACTTGGCCAACAGCCTTTGGCATGTCCTTCACAAATACACACAGAATATCAAATGGGATTTTTTCTTGTTCGATTTTGACCCGGACCCGGCTTCGTGCTCTCTATTCGATACAAACGCTGCGAACTCCGACACACAACTAACAAAAAGCTCGAGTTTGCATAAAAATTTAAAAAGAAGTGCTAAAATTTCGGCTTGGCGTTTCGGCTTTTCGAGCTTCGTCGCTCAGTTCGGCTGCTGTGTGTGTGAGCCGGAGATGAAGCCGATCGCGTTGACGCTGTGAAAAGGCAGTAGAAAATCTACTACTACTCGGCCCGTACTCATTTCTGTGTTAGTAGTAGTTTCCTCCGAATACTATTGTCTTCTTTATATAGGTATTTCTCTAAATGTATATACATATATACTCAACATGAGTCGGCGCTTTGCAACTGCTGCTGCTGCTTCTGCGGCTGGTGTTTGGTGGCAATACAAATTTTGCCATAATTTTTGTGCATTTGTGACTACATTTTGTTTTTTTATTACTTCGTTCGCAGGTTGAAAAAGAGTATATTTTATGATATGATAGCCTTGTGTCTTCATCCTTCATACATAGTCGCATTTTCGCGACAATCGCAACTAGGGGCATTATACTATCTTTGAAGAGTTGCTAAGGAATAACCAGGACTTACTTAAATGTTTGCAGCCACGCCCACATACCTATGATAGTTGCTGATTCAGTTTTTCAAGTCTACTATTAATAGTTAGCTGCTCTTCAGCTACTTCAATGATTTGTACAGAGTATTAGTCAGTTGATTAAGCCCATTTGCAGTATTCACACAGACGTTTTTATTTTGGCTTTGATTGCTGCCCTTGTATTTGTCTCTCAAAACTCATATGCAGTAAAGTGTGTGGACAATTGCTTGACAGTTCTGTTGGGTCTGTGTCGGCAGTCAGCGTTTGGCTGCCGACTTGGTTTTGGCCTGAGCGCAATTAGCAGGTGTTTTTGGGATGAAAACGCTTTGATTCTATTAAAACCTTAGACTGCCCGTCCGTCAGCCTGTCAAGTAGATACACATTTCATTATATGAGTGCAATTAAAACAACTTGACTGTGTCATGTCCGCCGCTGAAATTGGAGCGTTTATTTAGAGTGGTCAGAATTTCATAACTCGCGTCAAGTCGACTTTTCCTCTACTCTGCCTTCCTCAACAAATTCGCAATTTGTCACTTGCAATTAGAACTTTGTTAGATAACTAAATATAAGCTCTTAGTTTTAGTGGTCCAAGGTCGTGGACAAGTTTTCTAGTTCAAAACATTTTGGCATCAAGTTTGATATTGTATAATGGAAAATATTTTCATGGTCAGGGCTGCCTGCAACCAAACCACTGTATAACTGGTTCCCCATTGTATTCTATCTCAAATCAATTTCGTATCAACTCAGCATCCCCAACAAATCAAGTTCTGTTGAAGACTTACGCGTGTTATTTACCCTAAAATTAACTATTATTCAATCTGACTTTATGTCTGTGGTTTCGTTTTAATACCCATCAAATATCCGAGCAACCAAGAAGATGGGCATATTGTTTCTTTATAAAAATATGAGAATATGACAAAAACTTAGCAATAGGGAAAACCTTTCCATAATACTGTCATGGATTGTTATTTAACTATTAAATTCTTTTTTAATATTTATAATTTTTGGTAAAGATATTTTTTAGTCGACTATATAATTTATTGGTTGTTGCCAACTTACAGACTAGCACAAAGCTCAGACAGAGACTTAATAAAAACCTTTTTTGTTTATTATTAAAATGTTCCATCGAAATATTCTGAAATATTATTGCCAATTAAGTATGCAGCTTTGGGTTCAACAGAACCTTTGGCATTATCGAACAGAAAAGAAATAAAAACAACTGGAATTAACATCGACTTATTTGAATAAAAATCAAGTTTTAGGAATAATAATATGCAAATTACTTTCTTACTGGAATTGATGAGGCATTCAAACGAGAAAATATCAGAATAGAACCCGAATATAATGTGTTGTAGAGTGAATCCAAAAATATTTCAACCTTACCTTCATGTTATGAAATTCGTTTTTGTGTATACCTCATATGCCCTTGCCTATTATAATGGATACCATCTCACAGTATACCTGCGAATATCTAGATAAATATCAATAAGGTCTCAGTCTATAAACTGTTTTATGCGCACTTCCCTAACACATAATTATTCTATCACGTCGCAGCCACAATATCTTTGTCTACAATTCGTCAAGGAAGTAAAATCTGGTCAGTGAATCGTTCTTTAATTAGAGACAAATTAACAGCTTCTCTAATAAAAACCAGCTCTGCCAAATATGCAAGTCACTGTGCGTTCAGCTCTTCGGCACTTCAGAGTAAGTAATCCTTTACTATATTTTCATTCACTTCTGTGTTCTCGTCTTTATGAACATCACGTTTACTAGTTTCAAACATATGATTGTCTGCAATTGAATAAGCCGATTGCCTTCATCGGCATTTAAGTACTGTGCTCGAAATAGAGATCTACATTGTTGCGGGGATTTCCCGTTTCAGAAGCAATTTGACACAAAGTAAACAAATCAACATATTTCCTTTTTAACTTCAAGAAGTTTGAGATCTGTACGCATGTGGTAGAAACTTTCTCAAATTTACTACATCCTATTTCGCACTCATACTCTCATAGTTAAGAGAGACTAATGACGGTCTAACACAGCTCTCTTTCGACCAGCATCAATGTGATTTAATACGCATCTAATAATAGTAGTTAGCAAAGTATATTTATTTATAAATTCGGGACGGCGCGAACGCCATTCCCGGCTACCAAAAATTACACGCACGAGTTATTCACATTAGGAATAATCGCAAAGGTCAACTCAGCCGAAAGTGCAATGACCAAGCCTCGCTCCGGAGGAACCGCCTTCGTGATCACGGTTAACCTCTACGCCAGGTAAGTATGCTTTCCTCCGCTCTGGAACAGCCACTCCAATACGGCAGCGTCAGAACTGTTTGAGAATTATATAGTGGAAATTTCTACACAAGTGAAAGTAGCAAAGGCAACTCGATTGCCTGCAATATGGGTAGTAGAGAGTCAACCGTTAGGGGTTGAAAAATGTAAGCATATGAATTGGTTCATACATATACAAAAACTGTTAGTTTTGCTGTCTTTTTTATTTGAGTATGCCACCTTAAATGAGAGTATAGGATAGTGAGAAGAAAGTATAAGATGTATAAGAAACATAAACAAATATTTATTTATATTTAAAATTGCAAATTTGCGACTTCTCTAATAAAATTATGCAGTTAATATGAAATATATAATATATATCACAAAAATACTTCATAAATATTTATTATTGTTATTTGAATTGTAGCATAAAGTAACAAAGTAGCAAAATATCTTTCTATACATAGAAATGGCAAATGTGGCTAATGGCTAAGATTACAGAGCATATGCATGTACCTATTCACGTATGGAAATACTCAAGAACAAATGCTTATCATAATAATAGAAATTGATAAAACGAATGAATTAAATTCCACAAAATAATTACTATATATGTACATAATAACTATCTACAAACAGTTAGCATATTACTATCAGAACTTAACATTCAACATTTTACTTTTCCTTCTTTCTGCTGTCTGCAATCCGACATCCCTCTCTTATCCACAAACATAAATATGTTGCCTGCTGCTGCACACACATACACACGCACGCACACAGACTCAACTGTTGACAGCGCATGCTTTGCCTGTGTTGCTTGCTGTAGGAAATTTTACTTGCGCACGCACAATAATTCTCAAACAGTTCTGGCGCTGCCGTATTGGAGTGGCTGTTCCAGAGCGGAGAAAAGCATACTTACCTGGCGTAGAGGTTAACCGTGATCACGAAGGCGGTTCCTCCGGAGCGAGGCTTGGTCATTGCACTTTCGGCTGAGTTGACCTTTGCGATTATTCCTAATGTGAATAACTCGTGCGTGTAATTTTTGGTAGCCGGGAATGGCGTTCGCGCCGTCCCGAATTTATTAATAAATATGAAACGTAGTGTATGGCATACGTGACAGTCTGCTGATGGATGTGCTGTTTGGACTGGGTCAAAGCAAACAAAGCATATGGCGAACATCAATAGCGGTCATTGTCCATGCATCTCTTCTAGTTCGCTTCTACAAAATAGATACTCTTGAGCTTGATCTGATCTTGCGTTTGAGTTTGCGGAAGAAGCCTTCGTCTACTCTTTATCTTTAAAGTGTGCGTTTCATAGGTAGAAACTGTTATTGGTGGTTGGGTTCCTGGCCTTTGTTATTGGTGCGGTGCTGTGGTGTTCCGTTGGTTTATTATCATTAGCAGCAGCAAATTTGACTCACAAATATGAACAAATCTCTAAATTGTTGTTGCTGAATTGATTAACTTGAGTTTTGTTTTACGCCGTTCGCATAACCGCTAGTAAGCTTAGCTGGCAGCAACAGTTGCGTGCTGTGGGGCTGGCACCATCGTCGATAAGGTCAAGTTCATTTCCGCATGGCTCTGATCTTGGTCTCAGGGCAACAGTAACAGTCAAAGAATGATCCGGCGGTAATGACTGCCATTTGGCAGCATAGCAATGCTTTACACGCCCCAAGTCGAGTTGCAGCCCACTTGCTGATTATAACACTAGATGAAGGAAGTTGCACAAGTTTTACAACCTAATAAAACAATTTACCATTAGATGAAAAGTGTATGTGACGCACTTAAGGTTTCTCTAACTGTGTCTCGTTGGCTGGTTGTTCGTAATTACGCACGTAATTAGGGTTTCAAGCGTACAATCTCTCTCTCGGTCCGTCGCCAACTAAGTATGTCACGCAACGAACCATCAAAAAATAAAGCCGAGTTCCCCCAAAACCCAACAGCTCTTTGGCAATGGTATCTCTCCACCGTGTGAAAACTGGGCGCCCCCTCCAAAGTTTTTATGCGTTTTTAATGAAAAAATTAAAAAAATTGAAGAAAAATGCTAGTTGAACTTAGACGAATGCCTAGATAAATTCTAAAAAGCCTACCCATTGTCAATTACCTCGCAATTCATTGTCAATGGTCAAGTGCAGCTTCAATTTGTTGGCGCTGCTGCAATTAAATGTGGTAAAGAACCAAATACCATCGCCAGCAGCTGGCTGGCCACATTACCTTGGCCAGGCCAAGTCGAGTTTCAAGTTTCCTTCGCCGGCTTGACACAGATTTGTAGACATATTGGTTAGATAGATCGGTGACTGCATTTGGCATTTCGCTTGCCAATTCAATCACCAGCAGCCACTAGCTGACCTCGACTTTCAGCTGCGGGAGCTCAATATCAACAACAACAACAAGAGCAACAACAACAACCACAACAACAATTGCCATTGAGAATGCACCAAACATTCTCAACTGCGTTAAGCTCCCACACCAAATCAGTTGTTCTTCAAAATTAATAGAAAAATTGTATTTTGATAAGCAGAGATTTGTTTATATTCATATTGTGTGAACATTTCGGCTAATTAAAATGCATTTTCCCAAGATAAAAAAGTACACGCTGTAAAAAGTTGATATCAAACATCAATCAATTATTAGAATTCTGTTGACTATAATTACAATTGAATTTGTATGCATGGTTGAACGCGCAGTGTGTGTGCCTGTGTGTTGGGTTAAACATTTACGAGAGCTAAACGCTTGCGCAAAAGTTCAAGAACATTTGTGGATGGTTATTGCCATAGTTTATTTAGCAAGACATTTAAAAACAATTAAAATAATGCTCGAGCGTTTAACTATTAAATGAGTGCCTGCTGATATGACAAATATTTTCTTATCAAGGGCTAAATTTAAATGATTTTCAAAAGTAAATTTTTTTAAATTTATTAATATGAATAATAATAATAATAAAATAAATTAATTTTTTTGTTGTCCCAGCGGGATTCGAACTCGCGTTTACATGCACGTCTCTTACAGGCAAGTCTCACCTAATTTAACGATGTGGCAGCGCTGGTGACCCTTTTCTAGATGTATGGCAGCCCTATTAACGGTTTATGGGAATGTTTAGTACATTTTCTTCGGGCTATACCATTTTACGTGTATTTTGATAGCAGGTAGTATATTGGAATCAATTAATTAGTCCAATAGGGAATGTAATTTTAAGCTAAAACACTGCGTTTCAGTTTTATCGTTATAGTAAAGAAATGCGTGCTATACTTGCTGAATGTATGTGGGAAAGCTATAAATAAAATGACGTTGACTTAAATGTAATCTGATTAATTTTCGTTGTCATGTTGAGAATAGAAATTTAAAATTAAATTTGGAAAACCTCCAGAAATGCGACTGTCTGCAAAACTATCGGCTTACTTAGTGTAGGCATATCGATAGAAATATTGTTGAATCGCGAGCCTGGTCACACTGCAAATGAACAAAAGCAAAGCAAACGCAATTCGTTTTCCTCATTAATCATCAAAAATTCATTCAGTGCAGTTGCAGTTGCAGCTGGAGTGTTGAAAGAGCAAGTAAAAGTTAAATTAGCTTAATAATATATACAAGTGCCAAGAGCACACACATCCACAAACCAAGATGCGTAACGCGGGCCTTTTGGCCATTTTGGCAGTGTTTGTTTTTGGTAAGTTGTGACGTTGAAAGTGAATATTGCGTATTTGTTAAACGTTGGTCAATAGACTTTTATATACAAATGTAAAAATATTTGTGTGTACATATGTACATATGTATATTATTATTGAAAATGCCTTTGTGTGTTTCTTGCCATTGTAGGCGTTTGCGTCTCATCGACGCCAATTGCTGAGCAGCCGCTGCTAGGTGCCAGTAAATGCACCTGGGGCCCCTCCTACTGGTGCGACAATTTCAGGTGAGTCTAGAATCTATTGCAAAAACGCGTTGTCATCGGATAGAAAAATAGCTTAACTCCCTCGCTTGCATTTAATAAGTACATATATGTATGTAGATACTATGTAAAACAATGGCCGGCCACTACGCAGTTATTAGCGCGTTGTGTCTGTTTGTCACTTTTTTCTTCTTTGACTTTTTTTTTCATTGTTCGTCTTGAAGCACTGTGTTTGATAAGGAAGGCAATCAGCGCGGCGTCCAAGTCGGAGCCGCCATACTGTTTGTGTCGTCGATAACCTTTGTTATGCCGTTTACAGTTGCTCTAATTTTGTTTAGCAGTATTTCTCTCTGTGTTTCTTTTTTATGTGCACACTTGTCATACGTGCGAACTTTGGCTACACTTTGCACACTCTCTCTCTCGCTCTTTCTCCCTTTGTTAGTCTCTCTCTCTTTCGTCTGCGACTCTCTTTGTAAGTGTTATTTTGTTGCTTTCCGTTTCAATTCCGTTTTAAATTCAATTAACAAACACAATTCCAGCTGAGCCAACAGATTACATATGCGCAAATGAGTAAACATACATATTTATAAGCTACATAATCAGCCACAAATTTTGATGACTAATCAGATTTAAGCAAAGCTCAGCTTCAGCTTCAGCTTAGGGACTGCTTTTTTGCGGTTTTCGCTGAGACTTCGAGAACTATTCGTCATGGAACTGAATATATCACATTCAGCACTTGGCAGTTTCTTATCAACAAAATGGCTTCGATTTCTGACTAACTGCAGTTATATGTACCTATTTATTTGCCCTAGGTTGAAATAGTTATATGTAATACCTGCTATAAACACGCTATTGCAAGCAAATAATAATCCATTTTCTAGCAATTGCTTGAACAAGCAGCGTTTCAGCTTTCATACAATTTAGACAACATTTTTGCAATCAATCCATTTTGCTTCGTATTTTTCCATTAGCATTAATTTCTTTGTTTATTTATTCATTTATTTATGTGCACGGGATCGCTTAACTCGTCTTTGTTTTCCTTGTCAAACCAAAATTGTAAATATTAACAAAACAAAAAAAGAACGTCGCAAAATTTTCGCAACAAGAAGTCGCACATATATGAGTATATATATGAATATACATATGTATATATGAGTATATAGAATATATTTATATGCCATATATGAATGTGTTTGCTTATCTTGCCTAGTATATACACAATATTTGTTTGTTAAATAAAAATTAGCACATTAATGTGTTCCACAGCCTATCAAGAAAACCATCAAATTACAAAATGTGCAATAATTTTTGGGGCATATAAAATTCGTTATGAATTGAAAACAATATCAGTTTATTGGTTTAAATGGTTGGGCAGCTAAATATAATCCACGCTGTATGTTAAGCGATATCTGAGTGTGTATATGAAATATTTGCTGAGGGTGCATTCAACTAGTGCATATTGCGAGGGTTCATTCAATGCTTTGGACTCTGATCTTTGCTGACTTTGCTGAGTGAAAGGCGATTATGAGTGCGGGTCATTTGAGGCATTTGTTTTGCCCAACTGCGGACGCTGCATTTTTTCATTCGTATAGTTGACTAATCGTTTCTTGTTTGTTTCATTTGGCAGCAATTCAAAGGAATGCAAAGCTACCCGTCACTGCATTCAGACTGTGTGGGAAAAACGGATAGTGCCCGTGGACACGGATTCGATTTGTCAGATATGCAAGCAAATGGTAACACAGGCGCGCGATCAGCTACGCAGCAATGAGACCGAGGAGGAGCTTAAGGAGGTCTTTGAGGGCTCCTGCAAGCTGATACCCATCAAGCTAGTGCAAAAGGAGTGCATCACTCTGGCTGACAACTTTATACCCGAGCTGGTCGAGGCATTGTCCTCGCAGATGAATCCCGATGTGAGTAGCGGATCAAATATACTTGTTACGTTTTATTTTATCTTTACTCATTTTCCTTACAGCAAGTTTGCTCAGTAGCCGGTTTGTGCAACAGCGCTCGCATCGATGAGTTGCTGCATAGCGCATATCAGGCAGCTCTGGACGGTACGCTTACGGAGGAAGAAGTAGTGATCGATACTAATGAGAACAAAAAGGAGGTAAGCAAGGAGTCTGGCTTGACGCAGCTCTCCTGTGGAAATTGCAATCTGCTCACGCGCAAGATACAGAGCAAGTTCGAGTCTACCAATCGCGACAACATGGTTGAGCAGCTGCTGCACTTGTGCGGCACCATGTCCACTTTCTCCGATGGCTGCGCCAATTTGGTACTGACCTATTTCAACGATATGTACGAGCATGTGAAGCAGCATTTGCAGTCAAATGGCCTATGTCATTTGTCTGGCGTATGTGCGGGCCGTTACCATCAACACGAGGATGATGTGAAGGAACCAGAAGCACTGACTACTTTGGAGGGCGTTAGCGATGACATTCCCTGTGCTCTGTGCGAGCAGCTGGTGAAACACTTGCGTGATGTCCTTGTAGCAAACACCACAGAGACGGAGTTCAAGCAGGTTCTTGAGGGCTTCTGCAAACAATCGCGTGGCTTCAAGGATGAGTGCATCAGCATTGTGGATCAGTACTATCATGTCATCTACAGTAAATTGGTAAATAATCTGGATGCCAATGGCACTTGTTTCCTCATTGGAGTTTGCCCCAAAGGTCTGGATCTGACCCATGATGCGCCCATTATGCCTTTGCTGCCAGTCATTGCTCCCGCCGATGTGCATGTTACTATCAAGAAGCTGGGCACAAACGAGCCCAAATTTAGCCAGCAACAGATTATAGACATGCAGCTACCGATTGATCATTTGATAGGTGCCGCCAATCCCAGCCTGCTTGTGCAGGGTGGTGAAATGTGCACCATCTGCGAGTATTTGTTGCATTTCATACAGGAGACGCTGGCCACGCCCGCTACTGATGACCAGATTAAGCACTCTGTAGAAAGCATTTGCACTAAGCTACCACATGGAGTGGTTGCTCAATGCCGCAACTTCGTGGAAATGTACGGCGATGCGGTCATTGCACTGCTGATTCAGGGTCTGAATCCGCGCAGCGTTTGCCCCATGATGCAGATGTGTCCACGTAACATTGAAAATCACGATGACATCGAGGTATTTCATCCAGAAACGGTGTCCAGCGAACAGCAGGACAAGCCCACTTGCCCGCTTTGTTTGTTTGCCGTTGAGCAGGCTCAGATAAAGATACGCGACAACAAGTCCAAGGATAATATCAAAAAGGTTCTTGACGGTCTCTGCACCCATCTGCCCAGCAAGCTGCGTGACGAGTGCGTGGACTTTGTAGACACCTACTCCAGTGAGCTCATTGATATGCTTATCACCGACTTCAAGCCAGAAGAGATTTGTGTGCAGCTCAAACTGTGTCCTAAGACCAAGGACTATTTGGACGAAATGGGCATCGGTCTCTTAGATAGCGCCGAGAGCGATACTTCGTCCAACAGCAACAGTGACGAAATGGAAGCCAATGAAATCGACTCCAGCAACGAGATGCCCATACAGATTGCTTTTGACACGGACTTCGGCGTCGCTCCCAATTGTTTGCTCTGCGAGGAGGTGGTCAAAACAGTGGAGAAGAGGATTGGCAAGCATGCGACCAAGTCAGAGATTAAGGACGCTCTAGAGCACTCTTGCGATAAGTTTAAGAAACCATTGGCCACCAAGTGCCATAAATTCATTGACAAGCACGGTGATCAGATTGCCGACCTTCTACTGAGAGAGATGGAACCCAAAATTATTTGCACCGAGATTGGCATGTGTTTGGGCGGCGAGCAGGAGGATCGTAAGTGCAGTAAATGTGTAACCAAACGTTGATATATATACTTAATTTATGCCCTCTCCCAATTGACAGTTGAAATCGATGAGGCCTTGAAATACGATGTAATTGTGATGCCCAAGCACCAGGTCGATAAGCTGGCTCACTTGGAGTCATCCAAAGTCGATGAGCCGCCCACCTGTGTACTGTGTGAGTTTGTCATGACGAAACTGGAAGCAGATCTGCGGAACGAAACGGAACAGGACGAGATCAAGAAAGCCATTCGCGCTGTCTGTGGACGACTGCCGACTACCATACGCAAGCAATGTGACACCTTTGTCGACGGCTACGCCTCGGCCATTATTAGTCTGCTAAGCAAGGTGCCACCGAAGGAGGTGTGCCAGAAACTGCAGCTCTGCTTTAGCCAAGTTATCACCGATGAGGTGGTTGAGTGCGGTGTTTGCCATGGCGTTGCTCAGTCCTTGTTTCCCTTCTTCCGCTCACAGAAGGATCACGATAAGTTGACCATACGGGACATGGTCTCACAAGCCTGCGAGGACTTGCCAGCCAAGTACTATAGCATTGTAAGTAAACATATTCCGAACTTGATCAATTTTTGTGTCTTATATTATTTAATGTTTATATTTCAGTGCTCTCGCATGATAACCATTTACGGCTATAGCATCATGCATCTGTCCGAGCGTCCCTATGTCGACCCATCGCACGTCTGCGCTGAGATAGGCAAATGCTTCGACAACGAGAAGTCCGCGTTGGCCTTTGCCAGAATTTCAGGTATATGCAATATTGTACAAGAGATTGTGTGCACTTATGTTAATCTCTTCAAATTTCTAATTACAGCTTAAGATGTTGTAAACGCAACCGCCTTGTGATGTGTCGCAAAGGGGCGCCACAATTTATATAAATATATATTATATCTTTACTTATTTGCTTACATTCTGTAATCTATTGTGACTGTAAATGATCTAAAATTACTTACTGTTCTCCAAATTTATAATTTTGTTTCTCAATTTTCAGTTACTTTACATTGCGCTTAAGTCGAGAAAGAAATTGTGGGTGATAGTTGAAATGAGTATGTATTTGAAACCGATTGATTTTAGCAAGGAAATGCGAAACGGGCTTAAATTAAATAAAAATTGTAATTGTAGACACGCCCTTCCGGTCATGTACTTTTTATAAAACACTTAATCGTGAATTCACTTTATAATAATATTGCTGCAATCCTAAGAGAATATATCATATGAAACGATAAACTGGAACAGTCTGCGAGTAATCAAACAGGTTCGACCTACGAAATAAAGAAAGAAACGAGTATCAAAAGTGTGTGTAGCATAAGACGACAAAAAGTGTAAAACATGAAAACGAGAATAAAATCTGATAAATAAATCTTTGAAAAAATAGAAAGCAGTGCGCACGTTTGAAATTTATTTGGAAGCTGTTTGAGAAATACACCATAATTTATATTTGTGATTAATAATGATGTTTCAGGATACGCTGCTCATAATCAAGCCGGACTATATGCACAAGCGTCGTCCGGTGCTGCTAAAGGTGTTAGCTTCCGGTTATCAGATACAGGGAAATCGAAAGTTGAATTTTTCGCCTGAGCTGGCAGCCGAGTTCTATGCAGACTTTGCAGATGAGAAGGGTTTCATGCTGGAGGTAATATTACTCTCTAAGGGTATTTCCGAGGCCTTTATTCTTACTAAAGAGAACGGAGTACAGGATCTTCTGAGTATTATGATATGTTATTTGTAAGTCGAAGTCAATTGCAGTTCAACTTGAATTAATTTATTTGACCTATAGCGGCACCGCCTCTGAGCTGGAGCGCAACATCCATGTAACTAAACATTTGGATAGCGTGGCCCGCGAAATAACCTTTATATTTCCGAACTGTAAGTGTTGCAGAGCACAGATCTCAATCATATGTAGTTAATATTGTAATTAATCTACATAGATATTCACGAGCCCATTGAACTCTTTGATAAGAATCGTTTTTGCAATCGTCCCATGCTGAAGCCGTTGCTTTCGGAAATCTACGATATTATGCAGAATGTCGACTGCAGCCAGGAGGATTGGAAGATCCGTGTGTCCGATTATTTGATGCGCAGCAACCCCGTCGTACCACAGATCACCAATCAGTGCCAGTTGGTGCCCGATCTGTCCATGCAGGAGAAGTCGCAACAGACGACCGTAACATACAAGTCGACAGCCAAGGATGCCAAGCCTAAAGATAAGGTTTCGAGCACCACTTCTGTGCTGTCCAGCACTTCACCGCACTCCTCGCTGTTGCTAACTACATCGTCCTGTGTGACTTGTGGTGGATTCGATCACACCGAGCCATGCACAGAAGATATAGATCTCAATAAGCGTGTGGAGCCGCAGAGTGATGAGCCCGTATGCGTCGACGAGGAGATTATTTGGAAGGAGATCATTGTGTATGAAGAGGTTGTGCCCGAGGAGGAGCAGTCCGAACAGAAAGATTTCGCTGATGTATTTGGTGAAGATGAATTTGGAATGCTCGAGCAGGGTAGCAGTTCGCTGTCCGATTGTAGACCGGCGGCACCCTCACCTCCCCCAGAAGTGGCTGAGGATGGCGCCGATGTAGGAGAAGGAGATCAACCAGATGAAGCTCCAGCTGTTGAAGCACCACCAGCGCCTGAAGCGGCACCACCAGCGGCTGAGGCGGCACCACCAGCAGCACCTGAGGAAGCAGCTCCAGAAGCTGCAGCAGCTGAGGAGGCACCACCTGCTGCTGACGAACCACCACCGGAAGCAGAAGGCTAATCAACACCTGTTGCCCGCGTTTTTATGATTTACCAAATATTTTGTTTTCATTTGTACTCTAACAAAAAATTGCTGGTATACAGAAAAAAGCCCAAACACCCAAACACCTAAACACCCAAACCACCCAAACAGGAACCTGAACGAGCCAACCATATGCAATGCCCCACAATCACCCACTTAGCTGGACACCCCCCTCTTCAGAGGTCCTGCAATGCGCACTCGCCGTGCCCAGGCTGCAGGCGACGTAGCCTGCAATTTTCACTCACCAGCGTTGCACTCACACTCGCGAGTGGTTCAACTATGGCAGTGACAGTGGCAGTGGCAAAGTGGCAGTGCAACAGGAAAAGCAGCAGCAACAGCAACCCATCGTAAGCATTAGCAGTTTTTATCCCGTAAATCGTTTTTATTTTGTGCTCTCCACATTCGAAGTGTTCAATAATAAAATGAAGAAAAAAAAAACAATTGTGATCTGTTGTATGTTTCTATGTGTTGCATGCCACATGTGTGTGTGTGTGTGTGTTATGTGTGTGTATGTGTGTGTGTGCATTCGAATGTATGTCAATTATATGGGATTAAAATATGGCTTAATGGGCGCGCAGTGCTTGTAAAGGGACAGCCCAGTTGATTGGCATTAGCTTGAGTGGCAGCAATTAGTTTTATTGTTGTTGTTGTGGTTGAATAAATTATAGTGCAATTGCATCGATTTTTCCAACATCAATCAGGTGGGAGGGTGGTCAACTAGGCACCACTAACTGTACGAACTATGAGCATGAGCTTGTGTATGTATGCAGTTGTAACTACAATACAATCAGTAATATATTGCAGCCAATATGTAGATACGTAGATACAGCGCCAGCAGCAGCAACAACTACTTAAACCAGCAATACTAAAAGCGCGCGCAATACGTGATGTTGAACATCAACAATCGACAGTCGCACATGCCGCACACAACTGCACAGCAACTGGAGCAGCAGCAACAACTGCTGGATAATGCAGGCGCAACACATGATAGCCCTTTATGGGGAGGAGGGGCAGCTGCACGATGTGGATCTGAACTTTAGCAACTTTGCTGAGCTGTGCCGCTTGTGTGGCATACACCATGGACCCACCAAGCTGCATATCTTTGAGCCGCAGGCGGAGCAGCGCCAATTGCTCTACAAGCTGCGCAGTCTGCTGCAGGCGAATGTGAGTAGCTTATGCCTATATGTGTGTGTGTGTGTGTGTGTGCATTAATGTGTGGTCTTTAATAGATAACCAAGGACGACTATCTGCCAAAGCACATATGTGAGCTGTGCCTCGACCGCTTGGAGCAATTGTACGAATGGCGCCAGCTTTGCGTGCGCAACGAGCATATGCTGCGTGACTATGCCGCCTCTATGCAGACGGTCCGAGCCACCATAGACTTTCAGGTGAGTGAACTAAGGCATCTCTACTGATAAGCGGCCTCCGCTATTGTCATTGTCAAAGTTACGCGGACGACGCTGTTCCGTTGTCAGTTGTTCCGCGGCAACAACCACCATCAAACTGGTGAGCGCATGAATGTGTGTGTAAGAGAGACAGACAGAGAGGGAGAGAGAAAGCTCTCAGTCAGCGCGCCGAGTGGTATGCAATACCTTTTTTTCTAGCTACACTTCCGCCTTTTACGCTCAAGTTCAGGCGCTTCAGTATCTGTCTGCCTTTGACTCTGACTCCAGCGCTACCTTCGTCGTGGTCGTTGTCGTTGTCGTCATCGTCGCGCGTTCCGTTCCTGTTTCTGGATGAAGAATAACAAATAATTACTCAAATTGTGCTCGCTGTGGCCGCAACTGCGATTGCGACTGCGACGTCAACGCCGACGCCGCGGACGGCGACGGTGACGGCGACTGAGCGAGTCGACTCCAAATCAGTTTCGCAATACATACACAAACAAAAGGCGCTGAGCACTGGCTCGAGGAAGTAAACGGCGACGACAGCAGTAGCTAAAAATAAAGCTCGTATACCACTAGCATATAACATTCTGAAATATACCAAAAATTGTGAGCAGCAAAAAAAAAAAACGAAGAAGAAAAACTATAGATAACGCAACACAAATTCTTGTACAAAACTCAACGCTTTTTATTGATTTTCAATTGTGGTAAGCAACATTGCAAAAAAAAAAGGAAAAAGAGAAATTAAAAGAAACCCAGGCGAAAGAAAAGCTACAAAACTGAGCCAGTGAAAATGTCAATAGTGTGCACGGTGTGGGGCAAGAAGCACAGTTCGCATTTAGTGCTGCTGCATTAGCCAACTGTGAATAGTGGGCAATAAACATTTAAGCCAAAGTGTGTGAACGGCTAATATTTTGCTTAACTTTCGCTGGCGCGCTTTAAATACATTTAGGCAGACACGGAAAAGCCTCAAACCCAAAAACGCCGCCAAAGGGAGAACGGCCGGCATACACACACACACCCACACACACACACACTCGGCTTCAGTGGCAGCAGCAGCAGCAGCAGCACACCACCACCAGAGGCAGCACAGAGCCCCGCACCAGCATTGGAAATCCGCCCGAGCAAAAGCTCAAGTCGCAAATTTTTGCGCAAGGGCAGGCTGTTTTGAGCGCGTTCGTTTGGGGGTGGCGGCTGGCGGCTGGTGAAATTTCGCAACACTTGCGCGCGGCCATTTAGGGGTGGCAACGAAGCGGAACGGAACGGAACGGAATGTGAGCGAGAGACTTGACTCAATGTTTCATTGCCATTTGGTTAATTCGCAGGACGGCACCGTTAACATGGACAAGATGACGGTGGCCCAGAAGAATGCATATCTGGAGGCGCACATGGCCGTGCAACAGCAAATGGCTCAGGCAGCCATCCAATTCAAGCAGCAGCAACAGAGCTCTGTGCAACAGAGCTCGCCCACGGCCAACAACAACAATAGTAGCCAGAATAATGGCAACATGCAGCAGCAACAGCAGCAGCAACAACAACAGCAACAACAGCAACAGCAGCAGCAGCAGCAACAACAGCAACAACAGCAGCAGCAGCAACATTATGCGGCCACCATAAAAGTGCCACAGATCAGTTCCTCCAGCTCAGCGGGTGGCGCTGCTGGCGCCGCTGGCGATAGTACTTTTACGGTGCCCGACGACGGCATGGGCTTCGAGGGCGGAGTGCGTGTGCTACAGAGCCTGGGCACCTGGTCAGCGGCGGAACAGCTCACCTACAACATACCGAAGCCGAATCTGATACCCTTCACTGAGCCATACGTGGAGGGCGGCTCCATGCATCCGGCCAGTCGGCTCAAGGCGCTGCAACAGGTGCAGCAGGCCTCCTCCGGCGTGCGCAAAACAAACCCATCAAAAAGTGAGTAACTAAAGTAGCAACAGTTGCTCGCTATACATTCACTGACAATAATCCTGATCCTTTGCAGCCACCAACAAGGCGTTCGAGTGCACCGTCTGTGGCAAGGGGCTGGCGCGCAAAGACAAATTGACCATTCACATGCGCATCCACACCGGCGAGAAGCCCTATATTTGTGAAGTATAAGCAGCACTAGACTCAAAGGCTTTAATGCCCCAAAGATTGCTGGCAGCCACTAATCTGTTGTAATCTGGTCCATTTCAGGTGTGCAATAAGGCGTTCGCTCGCCGGGACAAGCTTGTCATTCATATGAACAAGTTCAAGCACGTGACACCCACAAATATCGCGCCGCTCGGCAAGCGGCTAAACAATATGGTTAAGAAGAAGGAACAACCGGATCCGCCGCCGGAAGACAACAAGCAGAGCCTGGAGCTGCAGCTGCAGCAACAGGCTGTGCAGGTGGCCGCCCAGAATATCATAGTGCAGTCGGCGCAGGGGGCGCCGACAGCGATTCCGGGCATCATCATACCACATCACCAGCAGCAGTTATCGTGGACGTGCGAGCTATGTGGGCGCATGTTCTCGAGCAGGGATGAGTGGTCTATTCATGCCAAGAGTCATCTGGAGGTGAGCAAATGTCGGTTGAGCCTACCGGCCAGCGGGGCCTAGGGCAGTACAAGCATTTAGTATCGGTGCGGCTCTAAACTGGCCTTCTCTGATCCTTGCAGTATTGACAACAGGAACGGTTAGTCGTAGAGTCCACAAAACAAGCAGCCGCCATCGCTAAGAGCAACGGCAACAACAACAACAACAACAACAGCAGCAGCAACAACAACAGCAATAATCGCGGCTATCAAATTGATGCGAACCGAAACCAAATACTTAACAACAGCTCGCAAATGGAGGCCCATGCACGTAACCAGAAGCTTATCATACAAAATCAGATGATCCTTAATGCCAACCAACAGCAACAGCAACAGCAACAGCAGCAACAACAGCAGCAACATGTAGCTGGCGGCAAGAAAGCGGCCAGGAAACACCACCAACAACAGCAACAGCAACAGCAACTGCAGCAGCAGCAACAAGCACAGACCAGCGCGCCTATGTACAATAATAATAATAATAGCAGCAGCAACAGCAACAACATCAGCAACAGCGTCGCGCATCAGGGACATGAAGTAACTAGTTATTAACAACAACAACAACAACTATAACAACAACTACCTAAACACCATTCAACAACAACAACAACACGCAACAATACACGCCATCAGCATGAAAATTTTTTGTCACTTTCACTTACTCTTTGTATCTATGTATCTTTGTATCTGTATCCCTTCATCCCTTCTTCCCGATCAGGTGTCAGTGCCCGTCTCACACATTATTGCCAACTCCCCAACAGCGGCCACTTACATGCAGGCACAATTGACTGGTCTACACGCCGGCAACACCATCGGCGTCAATGTTGGCGATGCTGCCGGCAACATGAACGTGCCCATCGTCACCTACAACGGTAATCAGTATTGTGTTATAACCCGTGCACCGGAGTCCGATGGGATTGCCATGCAGAAGCCGCTCGAGTATGGCCAGGCCACCACAGCCAACATAATTGTAATGTCGCCGATGCTGCCCCCGCAACAGCAACAGCAACAACAACAGAAGCAGCAGCAACAGTAATCGAGTCCCGTCATGATTTGCTCATTAAGCACTATGAAAATGATGCGGAAAATTTAAGTAAGCCCGAGGCGTTGGTGGCGTTGCTTCATTAGCCAAGCCCCTGAATATCGATATTGGATATCGATTTAGATATCGGCAGTTAATGGCGTCTTATAACTGGCATTTGGCGGTGCAATGGGAGAAAGGTAGTTGCTTTGTTGGCCAGGTAAATGGATAGGAAAGTGCGCTGCCTCAGGATCCGTCTTCAAGTTTGCAATTAGCCTCTCAGCTCACAAGCAGCTCTAAATACAAATTGTAAATAAAGTTTTTAAAAAACAACAAAATAACTGAACAAAAAAAATACAAAAAAAAAGAACAAAAAATTAAAACGCAATTTAAGAACACCTAAGTATATGTCTAATTCTAAGAGATAAAAGCATTAAAAAAACAACATAAAATACCATATGCCAGCCGAGAGAAGTTTTCAAAAAGTTTTCGCATGTAATGCTTCTTAAATTGAAATAAAAATCGTTTTTAAATGATTAGTTTCAAAAATCCATAACTAAAAAAAAATATACCAATACACATAAGAATAATATTTATGTGAGGGCAGAAAGAAGAAGATGAACACAAATGCAAAAACCATTAACTATGTAGTCTAAGCCATTTTACATATCCATTGAAAATCTAAAACCACAGTAATACCCACATAGAGCAGCCATTCAACTGAGATATTTTGTTCGTACTTTAAACATTTATTCACTTTTCCTTCAATTCATCTTAAGTTCTTAAAACAAAGTAAATGAAACAGAAAAATCGATGTGCATGAATGTATATGTAAAATAGTACGCGTTTAAAAAATTGTTCATAATTATGCTAACAGCAATACAATATTTGTGTCTAAAAAAAAAGAAGAAAGACAAACAGAAAATACCTATGTCATAATGTAAGTAGTTCAGTAGTGTCCTTCAATGATACTCACATTCGAAAATACTACAGCAACAATGTGAAAAATGATTGAAAATATATTAAATACAATAAAATCTAACAACATTTTGATTTGATTCTTATAAGAGAGACAGAGAAAGAGAGACATGAAGAATTAGTGAATTTTCATATTCAATCCTCGATTTCTTCTAGCTTCTGTATAGCTTCTATAAAATACAAATTTGTTTTGATTTGAAATTCAAAAATAAACATTCCAAAATTAAAAGCTCTTCAGCTTAAGTATACATCCATCATTTGGTATTATTGTAGCAAGCTTAGCTTCGATTTGTCAGTCCAACAATGAATGTTACGCATACGACCTGTTGGCCAACATACAAAAACTTATTGTCATTACTCGAGCCATATTCAAACTTTACTTCCATTCTGGGCTACCAATAATTGGCAGCTGTTCTCAGCCATTGCGATTCGAGAATTGAGCCACTTATTCGCTGACTTTTTCATTCACAGAGTTGTTTGGCTTAATTGACAAGACAACTTGGCGGTAGACTGTATGAAGCTCAACTCAGCTGTGCTCAAATCTGAGTTCCAAAATCATTAATTTTTGGTCAACGCAGCGCACGAAAAACAACTTTTCGCTGGCTCGAAAAATGCGGCAAGTTGACCTTAAACGGAAACTCGTCGTTGCAGTCGCCGTTGGCGTCGAATCAGCTGCGCAGTCACTAATAAATTGAATACTTCAAATGTTCAAACGTTTTTTTTTCTTCTTTTTTCTCAATGTTGTTTTTCGCAAGAATTGCAAATTAGTTGAGCTGACAGCGCAGCGACGCAGCAAACTTGAACACCTACACGAAGATGACGACGTTGACTTCGACGCCAGCATCGAAGGCAGCGACAGCTGCCAAGAGTCGCTTGGTTGTTTTCGTTCTTTTCATCAGTTTCAGTCGGAATTCGCAGTTGAACGGACAACGTCGGACAAATGCTGAATGGAAAGTTCTACTCGGGTCTGCCGCCGAAGATGGAGGGGCGGCAATGCGGCAATGGACAGAATCGTCAGGAGTCGCACTTCTTCTGGCCAGACGATACGCGTGTGGATAGCGCCGTGGAGACGCGTGTTAAGCGACGCAATAGCCTGCAGCTGGAGTCTGGCGCCGAACGCCCACGCCTAACAACCAGCCAAAAGCTGGGCTCATTGCAAGCTAACCCAACCCCAGATGTGAACACGCGCCAAATGTTTCACAAGGAGTTCGCCAAGTCATCCATACAGTTCTACGACAATCTGCAGCCCAGCCACAGCAGCACCAACAGCAACAACAAATCGCGTTTGTTGAACAGAGCACGTCGCGAGGTGACGCCCAAGCTCACAGATGTAGATCCACTGCCAGCAGTTGAGACAGTAGCTGAGATAGACCCAAGCGCAGCGAGACGCAAACAAGCCTACAGCTCTAAGATACAGTTCTACGATTACGTCAACGCCAATGATGTGGACACCACGCAGAACAATGTCCGTCGTCCCAAAATGGACATGAACAACAAGCGCGAAATGGAGCTCAACTCAAAGAATAGCCCCAAGCTGCAGGTGAAGCACAATGTACGTCATTTGAGCGTGGATCATGAACCGCCACAGTTACGCATGGTCACGAAGAAGCCACTCAATGATGGTCAACACTGGCAGCAGCAGGACACATTTGAATCGATTAAAAGGCCACCTATGATGGCGCCCAAGAAAATACTCAAGCAACAGCCCTGGATTGAGGACTTTGATGAGTCCATGCTGAACTACATGGACAATGGCATGCAGCAGTTGCGACTGCGCAGCTCAGCGCCAGCCAAGAAACATGTCACCTACAATGAGGAGGCAGCGGAATATGCCTACTATGATGATAGCTTGGAGCCAGCTGAGGGTCGTCAGCTAAGGCAGTCGTTGCCAAATATGCGGACAGGAAGCGGCCAGCTACAACAACAACAACAATACAACTACAACAGCAGCAGCAGCAGCTAGGTCCATATGTGGAAACTGGTCGTAATACAATGTCGTTAAATAACTATAATAAAAAGAGTCATAATAATTATAACGAATACAACAACAACAGCGGCAACAGTTACAGCAACAACAACACCAACAGCAACAGCTTACGCTCACGGAAAATCTTGCCCAAATTGCCAGAGCTGACAACAACAACAACAACGACGGGAGCAATGAGAGCTCGACGCTTTGATGACACACGTACAGCAGCAACAGCGTCTGCTGTGGATAATGCTGCTGCTGCTGCTGCTGCGGAGGCGACATCTCCCTCTGACCCACGCAAACACCTGCGCAGCAGCCTCTGCTTCAGCGGCGACGCTTTGGTCGTCGATGTGGGTGCTGCGTCAGCGTCGACTTCAGCTGTTGCGCTTGCGCGTCGCTCGGCCGGGCAGCGAATCAACGTCGGCCTGCCAGACTGAAGCAGCGACTATATATATATATAATATATATATATATATATATATATATATAAATGTATATATAAATACCATATACCATATACCATGTATAACATACGATATTTGATATTTGTGTTTATTGAATGCAACTCGACGTTGGCGTCGTGTCATGTTAATTGAATGCACCAACTGCCGGCGCGACTGCGATGGCGACAGCAACTGCGACGTTGGCAGCGACAGCGACAGCCAGCGACAGCTTTATGGCTCGTTTTTTTTTGTTTTGTTTCTTTTTGTTGTCGTTTGTCGACTTCACCCACAACGCACCAAATTAAACACCGCCAGCCAACAATGACTATAAATTATTTCTGGTGCTAATGATCTTGCCTAAAAAACGAACAACAAATCTTATATAATTTCTACATACTCTATGCTATTGCTGTTGCTGTTTTTGTTGTTGTTGCTGCTATTCGTTGGGCAGTCAAAATGTATTAATTTAGTTAGTTAAGTCCGCTAAAAACAAAAGAATAATAAAAATGCTAATCATAACATAATAAGAACGCGTTCGTTTGATTTAAAGCAATCGTTGCTTGAGTATACCTTAGATAAAAATTATCTCTTGAGCTAATTAACTAATTCTTGGCACTGAAACAAATTGTATTTAGATTGTTTTTCTTGAGAGCTAATCATTGGTTATAAATTAGATATGTATATAAATTTATTCTGGTCACTGAAAGCATTTAGCTTAACAGGAAACTTTAAGCAAATGAAAGCTGAAATAAATTTAAATTGGATTTGACATATACATAAATGATATTCAACAATAAATATAGCAAGAAAAAGCTTCTGCAAGTTTAAGAGTAGACAATTAGTTTCTATTAAAAATAAAGTGAGTAAATTAAATGTAGTGCACATTTGTATAATTTATAGTTGAATTAAATTGAGGTTTAATGCCGCATGGCCAAAGGCAGTCAGGGATTGCTAGAGGCGACTCTGTCAGCTGAAACTGAAACTGAAACTGGAGCCTTTCACTAAAATGTTCATTTCACCAAAAATACGTTGACTGAACTTCATATTGTTAACGGCACTTGAGACAAGCTCAGTCTCAGCTGGCCAGCCAGTCAACTAGCCGGCCAGGTGAGTTAATTTTGTTCACAATGAAAACGGAAATTATGACGGGCGATTGTTGGCTGCACCTTTTGTTGCAACTGCTGCTGCTGCTGCTGGAATTGTCGTGCAACGTGCGTCTTGAACTTGAGCTTGACCTTGCTGGAAAATAGGGGGGGAAAATGCTGCACAGAGCCAACATTAATTGGCCAATTATGTATGCAACAGCAAATGCATCAATCAAAGTGTCATTAAGCAACTATTTCATTAGGGGCATGCATTTAATTGTTTAAAAATAGAAAAAAACAAACAAAAACAAATTGCAAAATGAATAAAACAACAACGAAACAGGATAAGCGTAACGGAAAACATTTGCCAAGAGTTGTGCAAATGGCGCGTGATGAAATGTTATGCAATTGAGCACTGTCCAATTCCAATTTCCACTTCCACCTACCAAATGCCAAACATAAAAGATAAAAAAAAAATATTTAACAAAACATTTTCCGCATTGCGCCTGTGTCGCATCCTGCCTTGCTAGAAAGTAGTCCAAGCTTGAGCACCAAAAGGCCAAGACATGTATTGCCGGCATTTCCTGGCACAGCTGAACCTGAACTTCAGGCCAAGCGAACCGCCAAAAAAGTGCAAGTGGCAGCAGCAACTTTTATTGGGTAACATACACACACACACACCTCACACTCACACTCACACAGTGGGCACATCTTCAAACCAGTTAACGAAAAAACAGATCTTAGAGGCAGATAGAGTCATTTACTTGAGGTCGGCTAGACCGCTGCCTCCCTCTACTTAGTTGGCCAGCTAATAAGACTCGCATTCCAAGCCACTCTCAACATTTAACAAATGGTTATAGTTGCTTGCAATTACAGCCATAAACAACATTTTATTTATACCGCCTGCTCCACTTCCTACTGGATATGCAAATTCAAATGATGCTGCCGCTGTCCGTCCCACAACCCCTGCCACCAGCCCGAGTCGAGTTGTGTTTGGGGCCGCAGCTTCCTCCCAGTGTTGGCTAGGTCTATGCGTGAAACGTGAGTTGTTCACTTGTGCACAGATTTCAATCTCTCTCTCTCTTTGCTGGCCACAGCTGTCGTCTTCGGGCTAGTTGCAAAACATGTTGCGGCAGCGCGTTTGGTTTGTTGGAATAGGAAGGAAGCTGGCATAAAACCGTTGTGTCCATTGCCAAGACTTTCAGTTTCGTTTAAACCACGCGGCTGCACAAGACTTGCAGCAGACTTGAAATCATTTTCGTAATTTTCTTATTACGTTGTTACGATAGCGAAAAATCTAGTGAATCGCTGCGAGTGAAGTTTGAGTGTGAGCTCCTAAAACCCATACAAAATGCGACTGTGCTGGAACGTAAGCGACGACTGTTTTGGCCGAAAAAGTGTAAAGTGGTTTCCTAATCTGTAGTTTTTTCAATTGTAGCTGCTGGGAGCTGCACTACTGCTGGGCTCATTAGCATCTGGATTCAAACCGCCCAGATCCTTCTATCGGCGCAGCTACTACAGTTCGGTGGGTCCACCAGGACCCGTGCGCTTGGTGTCTGCACCTAGTGGACCGCCTAGCTATCGCGGTGATCTGCAGACAAATGAGAGTAAACGCCGCGATGTGACCAGCAAATATCCAAAGAAGACACATTACAGGCCTTACACTTCGGTTAGCCACAGGGGCAATATATAACGTTTTGAATGTCAACTAATAGTTTTTCTACTTTTAGGAGGAGGATGACTATTCTAGTGAGCGCTACTCGGGTGAGTATTCGGGTGAGACGCAGCAGGACAGTCGCGAGTATACCATAGGCACACAGATACGCGTGCAACATCCGATTACGGTGCCCAAGAAGGCCCATCACAACTCACAGTATTCCAAGCCCCACAAATATGCGTCGACCACACCCTACAAGAGCAGCGGACGACCAGTATTTACTGCCGATGCCAATTCTGGTGAAGAGCAGGCAGTGGAGCCGCCTTCAAAGCGCTCAAAGTGGACGCCAGCGCCATATGAATCGGAAGTGGACCCTTTCCACTTGGTGCCACCTCCCAAGGCAACTTCTTCTTCCAGTCATTCTTCGTACAGGGTTTTCGAACCGGATCACGATGACTATGATGTACCCACGCGTTCGAAGGGCCACGATCGATATAAGAACGTTGCATCCAAGAAACAGATTGAGGCTTTTCTAGAAGATCAGCAGAAGCTGCTCGACGACGCCATCAAACTACAGCTGCTTAATAATCCTAAGCTGCAAAAATTCCTAAAATCCAATACGCATGAGCCGCAACCAGACTTGGATATCGAAGATTTTGAAACCTTTCCACCAAACTTCTCGGGCCCTGGTCCGCTGCATAGCAATAGCTTCAGTGGTGAGCATCCGCCGCTATCGCCGCCCAAGAGCGGCCGACCACACAGACGTCCACCAGGCGTTGTGTTAAAGCGTTCCCCGAAACCGAAGCATATTGTCACGCCGAAAAGGAAGTACAGATCGACTGCACTGGTGATCAATGTGTGAAGCGGAATAAAAGATGTGGCTTAGTATTTAAGACGTACTTATTTAAATATGTATTTTAATATGTTGACTTTATAATCTAATAACTTTTATGTAAATTATGTAAATATAGAAAACTGTTTACTTTAAATTGGACAACAACTGACGAAGACAGAAACAAATAGCTTAAAAAATCCGACTCTAAAATTAAGATTGCTCAAAATATTAATTATTTTGGTTGTTGTCTATGCTGTTGTGGTGGCAACGCCCGCATATTAGCGCCACCTATAGGATTGTCACTTTACTATGCTACACTTCCAAATGATTTTCTACACTAGATGGCGCCAGTTAATGAAAAATGCTCATGATTTGACTTTTGAAACATCTTCATATTTTGAAATGTTTAATATTTTTAGGTATCATATTAGGCCATTTGATTTATTTAAAATATATTTAAATTTCTATTTATTTGAAGTACTTAATTTACGTAATATTTTTTAAAATCTATAATGAAACAGCTCAAACAAGTTGACTTATTTTGCACAACAGAAAAACAAAAGCATAATACCTGTTTTGATGCGGGATAATCAATCACTGCTTATCCCAAAAGTAGCCACAACAAATTCTTGGCTTTTACCTCTTAC
Organism: Drosophila leonis; assembly: GCA_035045365.1. Classification (NCBI taxonomy): domain Eukaryota; kingdom Metazoa; phylum Arthropoda; class Insecta; order Diptera; family Drosophilidae; genus Drosophila; species Drosophila leonis. The sequence goes on along the minus strand of JAWNPC010000307.1, from coordinate 340,912 downwards.
ACAAATCAGTTGAGCAACTCACACGATTGCAACAACAGCAACAATAAAAGTCAGTGCGAAATTAAAAAAATAAAATAACTGAGTATAACAAAAACAAAAGAAAAATTGATTTTCTTAATTGACTGAGCAATTTCAAAAGCCATACTCGCAGCACCGGACTCCGAGGCGCAGCCACAACAAAACTGACCTTGAAAGCAAATCCGAGTGCGAGACCCACAAGCCACGAGGTGGTGCAAAGAATGCGCGCAACAGAAGTGAAAAGTTAACTTGACTACAGTCAACACCTGTTGCGGTGAACCGAAATGGGGTGGACTGTAGTGCGAACCGCGATTCGACATGGCAAATCGATGGGGCATGTAATTTAGCAAACTGCTCAAAATATTAGCGCATACTTAATGAATTACAATAAAGCCACTGAAGCATGGCGAATCGAATGGCTCAACCATGTGAATACATAGCAAGGTAATATCAAATAAGTATAACGAATAAAGCTAAGAACAGACATTAAGTATGGGAATTGTTTTTGATTGTTATAGTATGCGATATATATTATTTGCTGTAATTATGATATTAATTTAGTTACTGAGTGATTCTATAATTATATTGTAATATATAAAAATCTCAGTAGCTATATTATTATCAGAGTTACAGGGAAATTTACCTAGTGTAGTATAACAATCTAAAATAGTTCCCAATTTGATATAAAATAAAACAGATAATATGAAATTGGTATTTTATAGAATGGAATCAGAATAACAGCATTTGGAGTATAGATAATTGTCACATATGATATACATGGATATCTTTTTATAAAAACAAGCCGTTTTTATATCTAGACATACATTATCAATTAGCAAACACTTTTCAATTATGATAGAGTACTTCTATATCTATAAATAGCAATCCGGATCTGGTTCCACATACCATTGCCGATTCTTTGGCCAGGAGGTGTAGGAGGTATTAATTTTCGATTTTTATTGGAATTCAGCTGGTCTCAAATGCATTTTTTATTTTTAATTTTTTCTATTTATTTCTTCTTTTTTTGCACAGTTGGCCACGATTTGTGCCAATGCTTAACCAGTTTTGTGCCTTTCCTTGTTTGTTGCATAGAATCGAAGCACAAACTTGTTTGCCAGTCTATCTACTAGTATGTGTTATGTATAACAACAATTGTTCAGGTTGTGCAATGTGCATGGGGGCGTCAACCGGGCAAGGTGTTTAGATAAATCTGTTAAAAATTAAATTACTCGTAAACGCCACACGCCCAAAACAAAATAAAAAGCAAAACTCGTTGCCAATAAAAAAGATAAGCACTTGCTGGCGGTACGTATGAAATATAGTGTATTGCTTAAAAGACTATACAAATTGTTTATGGTACAATACAAAATACAAAAATTGCTAATACGTCCCGTGGCCCGTGGTGGGTATTACGATCTAGCATTAAAAGATTTATGAAATTCATTTGATCAACGTCTTCTTCTTCATCATCTTTGACCGTAAACACACTTACAAATTTATTGGTTTCGCTTCACATTAGGAGAGTAGAGTTGGATTTAACAGCATTGAGAAGTAGTTTTTTATAAATTACAAACAAAAACTGCTAGACATACTACATACAGGTTCGTAGATAGGAGGTACGATATTCATACATATATATATATATATATATATATTATATGTATATATATATATATGTATAGATAAAGGTTTAGCTGCTGCAGAATTTTTGCAACTTTTACTTTCTTTCTTAAACATATCACAAAAGAGTTTTGATGAAGGTAAGAACTGGAACAGCAGTAAGTTGTTGAGGGAGTTTAAGGAAAGAAAGAGCTAGAGTCAGACAGTTACAGAGATAGAGACAGAGAGAGAGAGAGAGAGAGAGAGAGAGAGAGAGAGAGTGAGAGAGAGAGAAAGAAAGAGAAAGAGACAGGACAAAGTGAGAGACAGAAGAGTGTTTCGTGTTGGGTGTGAATAAATGAAAGATTACGTAACATTACAATAGAAACAAGCTCAATCTATGTGGTTCTCTCTCCATCGCTTAGACCTTGTTGAACGAGTAGGTGAAACCATCGGGTGTGCGGTTTAGCGACAGCTTGCCGGGCGGCGAGAAGCGGTGAGGATTGGGCGTGGTTGTCGTATAGTAGGACTGTTGCTGTGGCTGTTGGTATTGTGGCTGTGGGGCAGGTTGCTGGTAGGTGGGCTGTGGAGCCGGGTTATAAGCGGGCTGCACGGGTGCTGGACGGTATTGTGGCTGAGGAGCGGGCTGCTGATACGACTGCTGCTGCTGGCCGAAGGCGGGATCATTGTAGCGAGGATCGTACGAGCCGTCATCGTAGTCGTTGCTGCGGTATGAGGACTGGGGTGCTGGGGCCTGGTACTGTTGTGGCTGGTACTGCGACTGTGGTTGATAGCCGGCGGTGGGCACAGGCTGTGGTGGTGCGGGTGGTGCCACTGGCAAATGATCACCAGACGCTTGGAAGCTATGGAATGGAATATATATTATAGTAAACTAGTAACTGTTAAGTTCATCAAGTTCTTACCCATTTTTGCCCGCAGTGTAGGAGATGGTGCGACGCTGTCCGGAGGGATCTACATAGCTGTAGCTGCCGTGACGTGTGCCATCGGAGTCTGTCTCCTCTTTGAAGTTGATGCCATCCTCCTGTGTGTAGGCGGCACCGAATTTACCATCGCCAGACAAATAACGCTGCTCACTGATGATGGCCGCTGTTTTGGGATCCTGGTGATAGTTCTGGCCCACTGCCAGGGTCACGAGTGTGGTTAATGCGAGCTGCACCAGCAAAAGACAAAAATATAACCATTAGCTAATCACACACACATGCACACACACACACTGTGGAGACTCACGAAGCGAAACATTTTGTTTTGGGGTTATCCTTGATAAGCTACTACGTAAACTGCACGCTCAGCGATTTGAAGTCAGACGGAATCACACGCGATTTGGTGCCTTTACGCTGTTATAGTCCGTTAACAAGGAGTTTTTTCTGTTTATCGAATGGGACACTAGCCAGAGTGTCAGACCGACGGCTATGGATTTTGTAAGTCAACTGCCTTCCGCAATGGTGCCGCCCAAGCTTTTATAGTGCCAGCCAGCTGGGAAAACCTTGGAACGGCTACGGCTTGGGCTAAACTCATGGCCCGCCTAGGCGGTAGCTGGTCGACTTGTTGCTGTTGTTGTTGTTGTAATTGAGTTTGCTTGTGTTGGTATTATTAACAGTAACAATAACAAGAATTGAGCTAAGTGCTCCAATAAGTCAACTCTCGTTGTTGTTGCTGTTGCTGCTGCTGCTGCTGCGGCAAGCTGTTTTACCAGTTTTGCGCTCTTTCGCTTTTAACGTCCACTTTTGCTTTCTATGCTGTAGCTAAACTATTTTTTAATTATTTGTGCATTAAAAAAGTTAAAGCCTGAACTATAGCCGAACCCGATACTCTATGCCAATTGATATCCCTGCTGCGATGTTCTGCCAGCGCAGTGCATGATGTAATGTTGTGGCAATCATTTCATTTGGCCAATCAAATTCGCTACGCTCACCAATTCATTGCACATGACCAGATCCAAACCCAACCCAAAAAACAAAACAAACTGCAAACAATCAGACAGATCTGTGGAGATATTTGTATTCGAATATGCTGAAGTCTGTATGCACTTTCTATTTTTTAATTATCTGTATCTCTTTTATATTATTATTAATATTTGTAATATTATATTAGAATATTATTTTGAAATTAACTTAAATAAAAAAATTAATTACATTTAATTGCTTCTTCCAATAAATATTTTTTGTATGTTTATTAGAAATTTATTTCCACTTGTTTTGATAAAGAAAAGTAATTTATATTGATTTATTATTTTTTGATTATTTATTTCAACTGTTTACATAATCATATTCTTCATTAAAATTTATGTGAAATGCAAAGCGATTCTTGGAAAGCAAACTGAATTGAATACTTGTATAGAAATTATTTTCATTTTCAATGAGTTCAGAGCATACAAATATGAGAAACATTTGTTTCTATTTATGTAATAGATAATTAGAATTACGAAACTTTTATTCTTCAATTTTCCGCTGGCTTGAAGTCCATAATTTAGTAATACTTTATTTAAGCCAATGAGAATAATATTGTACAATAGTTCCAAAACTCTTTATGTTATATGCCTTAACACATACAGACATATTATCTTTTATGATTTAGTTATATCGCCAGAGTATTAGAAGTACTGAGCAGAACTGTTTGAATATTTGACGAGCCACAAGTCGGATTGGGATTAAGAAATTTGCGATTACATGCAATAATAAGCGCGGGTGTTGCTCATTGGTTTTTGTTGTTGTTGTTGAAATCGCTGTAAATGTTGTCTGTTGTGCTCGCATTTGCTGGTTAGTATTATAAATAGGCATTAACAATCGCAAATGCTGATTTATATCTTGAGCTTAGCTTTTTGTACAAGTTTTGCTTTGTGGTGTGGTCAGCACTTGGCAACAGTTCTGAACGGTTCATAAAATACTTTTAGTTTAAGTTGTTTTTGCCATTGTTGTTGTTGTTGTTGTAGTTGGCGCAATGTCTTTGACTTGTTTGACTTTGCGCTTGGCTTCAATAATTTATCGTTGTTTGAGAAGCCGTCAGTAAAAGGCATTGTTTGAGCTGCTTTATGGCCAACAGCTGGCAGCAGTTGTTGTTGCTGAATTGCATATGTTGCACTTTATGTAGTTGTTGCTGTGGTGCATTTGGAGCGCCCACCCACGCCAGCTTTTGCATAATTTATGGCCAATGGCTTGGTTTTGAGCGCCTTGCTGGCGACACGTGCATATGTGTTAGTACTTAGCGATAATTACACGATCTAAGACCGTTTTACATATTTTAATGAGCAGATTTTGCATAGATGCATACGCATCGACATAGGCCTCAGTCTGGAATCGTTTGTGTGGCACTAAGCAGCCGCATGTGGTCTGCTACAGTTTGAAGTGACAAACATTTCAATTGCACTGCGTTTGAATTTGCCCTTTTGCAAGTCGCCATCGTTGTTATTGTCATTAGAGCGACCAGAAATACACACCAGAAACATGGCACGCCCTCTCACAGCAGGCGGGCAAAATCGGGCACTTGGAAAGTGGCAGCGGCGGCAGTTCAGGAAATTAAATCAGTTGACAAACAACAACAGCAAATGGCGTTGATGAAGGCCAGGAACACTGGAGCAGCAGCCAGCATTACATTTCTGTTCATTTGGATTAGCCAGAGGGTGCAACAATTCATATAGTTGGGAGGGTTGTTTACCCAACCCCTGCCCAGCCCATGCCCTGCCCCTGCGCCTGTCCTTGCCTGCTTGGCAGTCCGATCAAAAACTATTGCCAGTTCCTTGAGCTGCCTTTTTGATTTCGAGGCGTTTGCCTAATGCCGATGTGACGATACTGCCACCCAGCGCAACAACGGGGCTGTGCTCTTGATTTTTTTTTTCGAATTTCGAATTTGGCTCGTTGTTTTTATTGTGTGCAACGCGCAACGCTTTTATTTTGATGCTTTCACTTCTGGCGAGTTAATCACAATGATAATGAGGGTTGAGGTTGAGGTTGAGGGGTTGTTGCCCATCCATTTTGTACAAATTGCATGCAAAATGTATAAATACAAATATGTGTGTATATATATATATATTAACATCACATATCATTTCTCTTCATTTTGCGTTGTCTCTCAATTATTTCAGCTGCTGCCACCACCCGAACCCAAACCCAAACTCAAACCCAAATCCAAATCCAAATTCAAGCCGAAAGGCACAGACAATTGCGATTATTTGTAATTTAAGATGCAGTCGAGCGTTTGAATAAAATCGAGCGAGTCAACGCTGATGTCGACTCTTTCGCATTATGCACACACACACACTCTCGCACACACATCCCCAACCCCACATGCCTGTTAGAAGGTTAACAATCTAGTCTTTTGTTCGCCAACGTTCTCAGCTCTCAGCTCTCAATTTGCTGGGCCAAAAAATTGAATGCTAAACGCTTATCAGCGCCGACTGATCGCCCAGAAGTCAAACTGAAACTCGCTAAACTTGTTGAGAGCGCTAAAAGAAATACGATATGCTCATACATACATATAATATGTATATATAGAGAGAAAGAGAGAGTGAGTGAGAGATAGGATAAGCCCTAGTGATTCACAGGATTCATATATAGATGGTGATTTGATAGCCAAGTGACTGACTCATGAATGACCCGACAGCCAGATTTCCTCAAAAGTCAGTCCGTTTTTCGATCATTTGTAATTTGAGAGAAGGACACAGAAGGATGAATAATTACGCATTTACTGAGCTATAAAGCAAACATATTTCGAATCGTAGATATGTGTAAGTAAGCGCTAATTGCGCATCTGCTAGATATTTCAGTCGAGGTTTCCATTTCACTTTGAGTTTTAATGCCATTAAAATACTTTTGACTTTGATTCAGCCTACAGCTTAGCCTCGCGCACTCTTGCCTTCGCTGGCAGTGTAATTGCTCTTGGTGTCACTGGACCAGTTTTCCAGCTCAAAGCCTCTCAGTCCCCACACTGAAATGCAGCTATAAACACGGAATCAAGGTCAATAACGTGCGCCGGGGCTGGCTGCGTTCGAGCCAAGTGCGTGTCTGGGCCGGGCCAGAAACAAGTTTCTGGCGCATGCGTAGCGGTTTTCGCATTTCAGACTTCCGCGTGTCGCTGACGTTGATAGGAAAAACTGGAAGTGTGGCTGCAGGCTACACGTAGCCACGCCAAGCCAAGTCAGGCTAGCTCTGGCTGTCTTGGCTGTCAGGTCACAGTTAAATCTACGATAGGGTCCACACCTTCGGTCAAGCGATCTTCTCGGCCTTGATTACAGCACACGATTTGCACACTATCCAGTTGCAGTTCGAAAGTTGTTTCGACAGCTCCAACCTTGGAAGGCAGGACACGTGCATTGAACCCAACAATGGAGCCATTCTCATACCGATCAAGCAGAAAGCTTACAGAGATTTACAAGCGCAACTGAAGCGGTTGGATAAAACTGAAAATTGTTTAGCAATTACTAGATTAAATAAACACAAACACAAAAAACAAGTTTACAGCAGCAGTTTATTTCCATGCACAGCTATCAAAATAAATTGAATGATATGTGGTTTTTATTCTATTTGGGATAAAAATCAAACGATCATCGCTGAAACTTCAACGTGATGTGGAAGAAGGTCAACATAAATAGATTTTCTCATGTGTCACATTGAGGCTATTGGACAAATGAGTCATTAATTGAAAGCACTTTACACTTTAATTACAAAATTTCATAACAAGCGAGTAAATTAGACGTTTCCGTGAATGATAGACTACTAAATACTGCTTAGTTTTAGATTATATATATGAAACATTTTCTGAGATATTAGATACATATATGTATCTTATAGTATTTATACATATGAACCAACTAAACTACATATAAATAGTAAATGTAAACATAAAAATTGAATCCTAAATATATTATTCGCCTTATAACATGCATAAGCCAAGAAGCTATGATACCACTATTAAAAATGTTCACGTCTTGTTGAATATATGTAATCACATTTTCAATGTCAGCGGATACGATCCGTATATGACATGCCAACAAGTGAACTATTAATTGCAACGGCAACAGCAGCAGTAGCAACAACAACAACATCGAATAGCCAACGCGGCGACAAATGGCCAATAAATGTGGGTAATTGTACACCATTGTCATTGCAGGCAGCTCGGGAGTGTGCGAGAGTGTGTGTGTATGTGCCGGACCTGCTGGGGCAAGTCAAAGTGCAAGAGTTTGACAGGCAATAACAATCATGAGTCAATGGAAAGACAAACAAGCCAAACAGCTAAAGACAGTTCCAATTTTATTTTTCAGTCAGAGTCAGTCCCAGTTCCAGTTCCGCTCCACTCAACATTGTCAGCGCATGACGCGACAATAAATAAACTTCGCCAGCCAATTTCTCAGCTATAATCGATTTAATATTTCAGACCTTAACTCGATTTCAAGTGTTTACTTCGATGTTTCGAGTGAGGTTTCGCCAGCTTCCAATTGCCAAGCTCTACTTATATTTTTGTATATTATTCGTATTTTTTGTCTTCAATCTTTTTCACAGGTGAGTTGTGGCTGGCGGCGACTTCAACTGCTTAATTAGCCAAATATGTAGTTGTTGTTATAGTTGTTGTTGTTGTGTGGCTACTCGATGGTAATGATATGCCAATCATAATTAGCATGCCAAGCGTAGCTGCTTATTGATTTCATTTAAAATGGCATTAGTGTGCAAAAAACATAATGAAAGATTTTGAAATCGAAATCGTAGCATATCTAATGGAAGTGTATTCAAAATTGGGCAAATTGTTGGTAATAATGGCAATGGAATTTAGAGCAAAGGTGGAAGGTCTTTAAGAGAACTAAGACTACATATGTATATGCAGTAGAGATTAACCCAATGCCAACTGCATTTAATCACATCCTGATTACATGAGAAATGTCGCAATGTTGAGTCAAAAGACTGATAATTTGTTTACTGAGCCACCGTCTTAGCCTCACAGACTGACAACAAAACGTAGCCAATTAACTGCAACCGACATAAAATCAAAAAGTAAATAAATCAACAATGAATAGAAAAAGTGCCCTCATATTCTACGTAATGCTCGTCTGTTAATAGAGTGCCGTTAATATTTCCTCCGCCTGAGCAATATTGGCCAACATTAGCTCTTGGAAACCAGGTCCAGAAACAGTTCCCGGCTCTGTCAACAAACAACAACAGCATCAGCAGCAGCAGCAGCAGCAGCTCAATCGACATCAGTTTTGACAGCCCATCGACAGTTGGCAACAGTTTTCCTTTCTACTTGCAAAACAAAAGTCTGTGGTTGATTTTTTGTCTTTATGCCTCGCTTTTCTTTTCTTCTTTTCTCTGCTTCGCTTTTCTTTTGCATTCTTCGGGCCAGTTTTTCTAGCCGCCTGCAATTATTTGGCAATTTCTTACGTTTTTCAACTGAAACTGCATTCGATTTTTTCCTTCTATGCTCTGGATTATTTTGGTCATTGCCATGTTCTCACATGTTGCCTGTTTCCATTTTCTATTTTTCATTTTCCCATTTTACTTTTCGTTTGGCTTTGTGCGCATTGTGCTCCTGGTTTTTGCTGGCTATGAAAATATTTACACATGCTCCGACGGGCATTGAAAACACACAATTAAAAGGTTTTTCGAAACTAATTGGTTTCAATTATTTCGGCTTGCCGAACAGACACCAAAGAGATGCGTCAGATACTTGTTAGGATGATATGATAGCAGATTTGTACTTACTTCGGTTCCAATGTTCAGGCTTTTGCATTGCGCGATTTTACAGCTCATTGAATTGCAGTTAATTGTCGGAGGCTAAAGATTCTCAAGATCCTTGATATGGCTAAGAAAATATGTTGAACAGTTTTCCAAGAAGTTGCTCAATACTCACCATAAGATCGATTTTATTTATATTTAATTTTATATCATATTTTCTCAATATTTCAGTGAATCTTTTTGCTCTAAGCTCATAAATCCTATGTAAAATGAAGTGCTGAAATGAGCTTCACCTTTATTGTTGTTTCCTCATTAATCTCACGCCACCCATAAATTGACAAAACTGTGGCAATTAACCACAACAAAGTACAAATTATGTCATAGGTATTTTCATGTTGATGATTTTCCCATTTTCATCTGGCTGAGAATTATGACAATAATGTGACAATTTACATAGCGCAGCTACAAATCGCGGGGTGCACCAGGGGGTGCCGTAAGCCACCCCTAAATGTTCAGATAGACAATTGAAACGAGTCCAAAAACGGAAACAGTTGCAAAGGATCGGGTCAACGGCTGGCTCATCAGACAGCCAAAACTGGCTGGCAACCAGACAGACACACACTCATTAAAATTAAACGAGCCAACGCACAAAGCATTTTCCAGTCGGCTCTAGTGAGCAGTTCAGTGCCCTACCAACGCAGTCGACCCAACTGTAGCGCATCTCAGCTGCTGGCGCAACATTGTCAACGGTTCTCAAGTGTGATCCGTATGGTAAACAGTGACGGGTAATAGTTAGTTTTTTAAGCAGCTCAGTCGCAGCACGCGCAGGCCCAAGTCTCAACCCGGAGGCCCGGCGCATCAGTGTTTATATTCGATTGCCACCCCAAAGGATATGTCAGCAGCAGCAGCCCACATGAAGCTGACAAGCCACGCCAAGTCAGTGCCACCTAACGCGATCCGTTAGATACGAGTTTCACTATGAGCGCGAGCTCTAATACTCTAACAAAAGGTATAATAATTGAGTCAAGGAGTTTGTAATTAGAAGGGTTTTCGATAAATATCTGAGAACTTGGGCATCAAAATAATAATATAGTTAGCTAATAATTATAATATTATTCAAATTAATAATAATAATAATGGATATTTCTTTGTATACCAAACGCACACTCAAGTTTGTTTTATTTTAAAAAAAAATTTGTAATCTTTTGTAGCTGACATTATGTAGAAAGATATATCTAATGATTTCGTAACATTATTATCTAATTTTAACAAAAAATATAACCGACATAAATACATATATATAAAAGTAACTACACACTGAATATCTTCAATGTTTTGCCACAAAGATCTTTTAATTTTCTTAAAAAATTCCCACTTAAAAAATATTTTGCCATCATTTTTTATTATACACAAAATGTATTTGTAGACATTTTTGCTGCTCATAGAGAAATAAAAATTAATGACACTACAGACAATACTTTTTTCGCCAAGGGTATTTAGTCTTCGGCTCCCCGGTCTCTTCTTTAACTGGCTTAAGCCTCATTTTTATTTATTTTTTGTCATGACTGTCGCCATGTTTGCTGTACGGCTAATCCCCGCAGCGGGCTGTCGCGCGCTTGCCGCAAACTGATGCAAATATTTTATGAAGTGTTTGAGAGCACTTCAGAAATTAGTTCCCATGTAAGCGCTTAAATTGCGCTCAACTACAGGGTATACGCCGTTTATCGCTCTCCCTCTCGCTGGCTCTAATCTGTGTGCTAGAGCAAATTGGAAAGCGACGGTTTTTTATCTCTCATTGTCAATGGCAGTCAGTTAACCAGCTGTTGTTTCGGCTCTTGTCAATTGTGATGTCAGAAATCAGGCGCCCCGCCTTTCGAGAGGATATTTTAGTGTTTAGTTTGTCACCAGCTCGCCGTAGCCGCAGAAGCAGACGCAGACTCCCTGACAGTTTTGCGCGACCCATTTGCGGATTATGCCGCAAATCCCTTTTATTTGACAAAATGGCTTCGATAAAAAAATTGAAATGAAATAGAGTTCGTATGTGTGTGTGTAGCCGTAGTAGTAGTAGTACATAATCATAAAATTGAAGTTGATTTTGTTGTTGCCGCATTCTGACAGCTGTCGTTATTTGGCTCTAAGGTGAGCCGTGGCGCGCTCTTGGTCGGCTTGAGCGATCGTTGTCGCCAGTTGCATTACCAATAGCCACTCGAGAGTTGGAAACAAAGTTGCCTCTATGGAAAGAATTAATGTTTCATACAGCAGCCCACGAAGTGGCTCGGCTTGCTGGCTCTACAAAATAATTCTCGAGCATTGTTGATCCTTTGTGGCTTATTCGCGACGTTCAGCGAAACAAAGGCTCTCCAAAATTGGTTTGCCAATATCCGCCACATACCTCTAACTAACCACCCCTTTTGTTTTAACAAACTCTCTCTCTCTCTCTCTCTCTTTCGCTCTTCGCTCCATATCCTGGGAGCGCAAACACATAACTAATACACTTTTCGGTGTGAGTTGGTCTCGAGTTGCTGCTGTATAGTGTAAAAGTGGCCACTTGGGTGGCTGAAGTGGCAACCTCGCCCAAATAACACGAACGACAGCTTTCCCATACGCCGAGTGTGCTGCGGCTGTTGCTGGGTTCGAAGCTTTGTCAAAGTCGATTTGTTACATTCTCAAGTGCTAGAAGGTCCGTTACGAACCCCCCTTTCCCCTTTCCTCTTTGCCTGCTTTCAATATTTGCAATGCACTTGGTGCACGCTCGCCTCTGTTTTGGAATGCAGCAGCAGCACAGGGTTGCCCAATTTACCGTTACGCCTCTGGGGTGGCTCGGGTTTAGTGCTCGTTATTTTGACATATGGCCCTATTGATGTTGTTGATGACGCTCCTGGTCAAAGGTGGTGCCGCCGCCACCGCTGCTGCCACCGCTGGGCTTCGAACTGCAATGATGACGCGACTGCTTTTCACTTTTTAGCGTTGCGGGTCAGCTTGGGCCGTGTTCCCAGGACTTTTACAGGACTTGCGTGATACGATAATAGCTTCATTCACGGATGCGCCATGCACCTGATGACCACCTGCTTTATTGACCGGAAGTTGAAAAGTTTCAAACTTTTCCCGACCATCAAGGGGTGCTCAAATATGTTTTTTTCTGGGTTGGGGCTACACTGTAGCTGGGGGACTCGTGTAACAGCTTAATTAAATGAAATATTCCGTCTACTTAAATAATAGTTTATCGTCACATAAATGAATAGGTTGCCATATAATAAGCACTTCTAGGCAGCTGCGACGCCATTTTAACATTGCTTTTGGATTGGATGATGTCTTCTTTTTTCAGACAGATTGTGAGTTACCCTAATGAACTATCTGCGCAGTCGATGGGCGCCTCGGGGCAGTGAGCGGTCGACGGCTTTGTTATGCTAACAAAAAAGCAAATTTAAAGACAACATCAAATGAAAAGGCAACAAATTCAATTAGGCTGCGACGTCATCAGTTGCCCCGAGGCAGCCGCAGAGCAGAACAGCTTCCTGCGAACAGGACTTCCTACAATCGGTTGCATGCAGCAAATGCAGCAGTTGTGTGGCAATCTTGACAGCGCATAAGTTTCCCATACTAAGCCCCTATGCCAGTAAGAGGGGTGGAGTGGCTTGGAACACACACAACGTTCTGTCGTCCTGGTGGTCCAGCAAGTCTCAGCTTTTGATTGAGCATCAAAAAGTAATAATCCGCGACATACCCATATAAAACTGTCGCCGCTGATCGCATAACACTTGTTTGCCTGTCAATATTCGAAGCGAAATTCGAGCCAAACGCTCACAGTGGATCTCCGAAATGCGGGCAATGGCAACTTTCTTGAGGTTAAACGCAAGTTGCACTTGAGCTCTCAAGTATCAGTCGAAGCCCAGTAGCCTTTGTTCGTTGGGAGCGTCCCAATTTGCCCTCAATATTTTTCTCACCTCCAGGAGGTCCACTCATCAGCTGCCCTCGGGGCCTATTGTGCCCGACGCAGATTGTAACAATAAAAAACTGAAGATTTACGTAGACTTAGACTCGGGCATCAAGTACTTAAGAGCATAAAAGACGCTAGGATGTGCCAATGTGCCAAGTACTTTTGATTAGCAGACGCTTCACTGATTTTAATTGTCAGCTCAACTCTGGGAATCTGATCTTATGATCTGCTGCTGATTCTCCTACGGAGCAGCTGCTTTGATTGCACTAGTTCTGCTAATAAACATCATTAGATACATCCAAACGTCAAATTAACTAGCTAAGCGCTAACAACAATGCCATTGCTTCGGAGCCTTTGCAAAAATGCAAATCGAATTTTCCACAGAAAAACTGCCATTTGCCCACTAAAGTAAGTTAAGCTGCCGAACAGGCTGCGGGGCAGGGCCTAGGCTTAGTCTCTAGTCCATAAGCCACACAACAATTAGAATTAGAGAAGAGCACATAGATATATATATTATCTCCCTCCCGGTCACTCGCTTATCTGTGCGGCAGATATAGAAAATTGATCTGGCGATAAATCGAGCTACTCAATTTACAAAAACAACGCCGCCCTGGTACCGCTTTGACTTTTACTGGCTGCCGTTCGGTTGGCCGAGCAACTCGAACCAACTCGTCCTGGGACTGACTTCAGGTACAACAATGAGGCAAACGGAAGCCGGATTTGCAGCTTGCGTCTTGCGGCTTGCTAGCAAGGATCGCACGGATGTTTAATATTTTGGCTTAGAGACATTCTCATTATATTTGAAAACAATGGGCTATGATGCGGCCTTGTCGACCGCCCGGCCAGGATTTGAGCGTTTAGCAAAAGGGTAATCCAGCCCATTAAAATCTATTTGCATACTCATATTTTTGTTTCGCTAGGTAATTGCGCATGGATAACCGCCTAACCAACGCAATGATCCACACAGACATCGAGCTCGAACACGGAATGAGAATCTGAGTTCACCTCACTTCGAGACCTGTCGTCGGGGCTAAGCTAACCCAAAACCTGCCACAGCCGCAGGAATACGTGTATTTCCACACCTGCCCCGGTAAGCAGGTCCGTGGATCTGCAGAATTCGCTTACGCGAATTGCGTTAATCATGCACGTCGCCCTTCATTGAGGACGTGGATTACTTAATCAACGAAAATCTATGAATTAAAAGTGTTACCGAAAATCCACCAGCTTCGGGACAGATTCCAACGAAGTTCAGGCACAGAGCCACTTGAGCTGAAGAGTTACAGCAGCGATTGCACTGAGCTGGCTCCGGCTTAGCCCACACACCCACCCACCGCTGGGTGGGAGTTGAAGTTCAGTCTTGAGCTGATTTAAAGCAGTTCAAGTGGTTTGAACTGGGCCAAAGCTTGTGACACAAGTTAGTCCCTGGCTGGTCGCCGGCTTAATCAAGGATTTCAATTAGAGCCAATGGGTCAATTAGGGCTTGCTCCACATTTTGCCAAACGAAATCAATAAGTGAAAATTTTCTCTTTTTATTGCGAATGCGAAAAAAAAGGAAAACTACAAATTAAGACCTAAACAATGCAAAGCCAACAATGTGCAGAAAAACGTTACTGATGACAGAATGATGAGGATTAAACCAACACAGGCGCACAGCTAGGACTAGGACTGTAACAACAACAACCACAATTGCATAGAGACCATACACACATACAGCATCGTCGTCGCCTCTGAGTCTATTAAAAGTCTAAAGGCAGATAATAAAGGGCCATTAGGACTTAAAAGGGCTCAACAACCCAGCGGCAGCAGTCGAAACGCTTTGTGCCCTCAGAGACAACAAAATTTGTGCCGGATTCAACAGCAGCACCAATAACAACAACAACAACAACATCTGCAGCATCCAAGCAGAGTCGAGCATGGACCTTGCCAAAGTCGAAATGGCAGCAGCAACGAAGCATATTTAATTCCAAATCCCCGCAAGCATTCAGCTATGGGTGCTACGGGTTAGGGTAGGTTTTAGCACTATACTCCTGAAAATGAATGTGTGTCAGTGGCATAGACATCACACATACACACATAGATATATATATAAAGTATATTAGTGTGGATGCATTGAACATTTCTATTTACTTTGGCCAACGCAATTTCAACAATTTTGCAGCAGCCAGCCAAAATGATTGGCAACTGTTTTCCTCGTTCCTTGTTTATTCAGCCTTCAGTCGAAGGGATACTACATTATGGCATGCCCGGTCCCATGTGCTATTGTCAAAGGATTCAATTGTTATTGTCTGCCATGGACGTAGCAGCGATCCAACGCCGCTCGACAAAGTCATCAAAAGTGAATTTTTGCTTTTTAACTTTTTGAATTCTGTTTTGAACGCATTGAGGCATCTAGGCCAAGGGCAGAGAGGACAACGATCGAGGGGACAATGATTTGGAGCGGCCATTTTAAAGCCAACTGCCATTTCCAAATTAATCCCGACTTTGGTTTGCTGATGTGGAAAAACTATGCTAATTTGTTTGATTTCACTACGAAATGCATCAGATCTTTTGTTCGAGGATTTGCATAATGCATTTCAGCTTACCTGGACGTACACTGCGGTTGGTCCTCCGACTTTTTGGGCGCTCCCAAAGAAGTCGTTTAAAGGTTAAATAGTTTTGAGTTAAAGATTATGCGTTTATCTCGAATGTCTTCTTCAAATATAATTTATTAATAAATATAATTTCAAAAATATTATATAACAGAATTACAAACGACTTTTCACAGTTTTGTGTGAAGAAGAGCTTTTGTCATGGTAAAAGCCAAGATAAATAAAATGATAAGCAACTTAAATACATTTCTTCAGTCTAATATTTTGATTTTGATATTTGGTGATATTTTTCATAGAATAAATCACAAAATGCGCTTAAAACTTTTCTTAACTAAAAGTAAAAGAAATGCAGATTTCTTCTATATTACAACTAAACTGAAATCGTTTAGGTTCATTACAAATTGATGCAAACAACAATTAAAATGAAACATATTACTGAAAATATCAAGCCATATTCCAATAGATTTTGATATCTCACAAATATTAATAAATAAGTTCTATCTACGTTTTCATTTAGATATTCACCCATTTTCCAATATATGAAACTCGTTGCCCATTAAATAATTCATCCGATTGCTTTTGTTTTCAGAGTAGCTTTAGCTATATATATATTTTTATATATTTTGTATTTTTTTCTATGCTAATTTTATTAAACATATATGATATGTACTTATATATTAATAAAACTTAAAAAAAAAAGTTTCAACTTTTTGAATAAAGTTTGAATCACGTTGTGAAATAGATTTACGTATAACGAATACATTTTAAGGCTCAGATCCGAGAGATTTGTAAGCTTTCTGCAGCAGTTCACTGTTGAATATTGTCCAATGGTCACTGTCACTGTCTTAGCCAGTGTAACCCCCAACCTCCCAACTCCTCAACTCCAATCAAACTTTCAGATATCACAGTTTCCAGCACTACGAAGGCACTTCAAGTGCGCGGACGCGGTCTTGCCGACGGCAATACAAGTCCTCCCGATTTCGATGCAATTCAACTTAGACTGGGCCTTAGATTTTACGTTGGCTGTACATGTCCGAAATGAGACGCACAATGGTAATATCGCCAATGGTCTTGCGGAAGAACAACTCCTCGATTGTAAAGCTGGACACCTTGTGCATCAGTGAGACGACACCGAGCAGCGTCTGGAAGCGCAGCGGCTGATTGGGATGCGTGCGCAAAATGTAGTTATGGAGTGCGTTACGGGCTTCATTGTGCATGGCCGCCACCTTGCTGGACTCCAGCAGACCACGAGACTCAGCTGAGGCACTGGAGTTCGGGCTGCCACTACCAGTTAGTATAGAGCTGTTGGCCAGGTCCTCAGTCGAGCTAGCAGCGGGTGGCGACTTGCGGAATAGCGAGATGGCGCGCAGGCACTCGTACTCCGTGCTGTCGATATTTAGATGACATAGTTGGTTCAGCACATCCTGGAAAGCGTGCACCTCACGGGCAACAACGGTTACAATATCGCGATTGGAGTGCTCCGACTCATAGACAAACAACAGCTGAGCAAAGTTCATGGGCATGAGATACTGGGCCATGGCCAGAATGAAGAACTCTTTCCAGGACTCTTCCAGCAGCAGCAGTTGGTCGGGCATGGGCAGTTCGGTGAAGGCACGCACACTTTTGATCCAGTTCACATTCTTGAACAGATGCTCTGCAGCAGTTTCCTTAATATGCTCGGCGGCCATTAGCGGCGGCGTCGGTGGCAGTGCCCGAGTGGCCAGCGCATTCATGTAGGCGGCGGTGGGAGAGAAGAAACCATGATGACCCTGGTGCACAGGATGATGTGGCACACGCGGGACGGAAAGATCAAGTACGGCAGCAGGCGGTGGCGGCTGGAAAGCAGTACTCAGTGCGGCATGATGGTGTCCACGTTGCACGCCCGGAATCGGCATGGGCAAACCGGGAAATCCAGCCAATGCAGCTGTATTCATGAGTAGCTCCGGCGGTATCTGCGGCATGTCAGCGGCGCCCATCATAGCATCCTTGTACATGGCCATGTGACGGCGCAAAGTTGAGTTGCGTGGTCCGCGCTCATGCTGCACTGCATCTTTGTTCATGCCCACATCAAAGCACTTGCGCAGGCGGCAGGCGCGGCACTGATTACGATGTGTCTTGTCTACGACGCAGAGTCCCTGCTTCTGTGACTTGCACACGTACTGACGTGAGCGACGGATGCTGCGCTTGAAGAAGCCCGCGCAGCCATCGCAAGCATAGATGCCGTAATGCTTGCCAGAGCTGTGATCCCGGCAGACCTTGCACGGCACATGATACAGAATACGACCTGAAGGAAGCAAAACAAATAAATATTGAGTTAGTTTGTTTCTCATGACTAGAGTTGGGATAAAGTTTTTTCTTCGAAAATGTTGGTCAATACTTACTGGATGCAGCTGGCGACAGCCGTACGCTGTTGTATTTCTGTTCCATCATGTCTGGCGAACCCTCCGACGATTGCATACCGATGTGGGGCGTAATTTTGGCGATTTATTGGGCACAATTTCAGTAGAATAAACACACACTTTTCACTGACGCAATTTTCAAATTGCTCTCGAATTTATGTTTATAGATTTCGATTTTTTGAATATTGAGTCTTACTTCGGTTTTTGCGCACTACACGACGACGACGTGGACGAGCGAAGTGGACTCGTTGAGATCACGGATGATTGTGTTGTCTGCACACCACCCAGCTCCTGTTTTAATAGTCCTGCTCTCACAAATCCTGTCGCCGTGCCATTCAACGCACAGTCGATCACCCCTAGGTAGCAGCCGCGCACGTTTATTGGTCGTTGCGCTGCCGGGCCAGACAGGGTTGGCCAGCTATTGTGTGCTCTCTCGCACGCATTGCCTCTAACGCGCTGGCTGCCGTGGCAGCGATTTATGATCCTGCAGCAGTGGCTGCCATTGCGAAAAATTCATTGAGCAGCCGTCGCTCATGCTCATTCTCAACTTTTCGCCTCTGAGATTTTATGGTCTTTTTCCGTTGATGTTCGCTCTCAGCGTCTACCTGCCACACGCTCTCTCTATTATCTCACTCTCATTCCCTCTCTCTCTCTCTCTCTGTCCTTTACGTTCTCTTTGCCAGTGTGACAGTTGTTATTATGAGCTGGCACATCCTCATCAGCAGCACTCATGGCTGGCCGTTTATGGCGCTGACCATTGTTGCCGCTTTGTGATTTGTGTGAAGTACCTGTGGGTACATGTCGTTTTTGTCTCTGCTGCACCACCCGAACCACGGTGCAAGGGTTGTTCCATGCGGGGTGATTTTAGTGTGGTTTTTTCATTCATCTATTGAACCAAATGAACTTTTATGATGTAATTGTCCTATAAGTAGACTCTGTGCTTGATTGGGCAAATATCAAACACTTTGTGGCATTCACTCAAAGCTGCAGCTTTAACCACTCATGCCCAGCTGAACCACCCGCTCTGTCTATCTCTCTCTCTCTCTCTCACACACTTAGCCTTAACTAAGCCTGCTTAAAGTATGCCTTTTGCAGAGGCAGCTCAAATTAAATTCAAGTGGGATCATTTTAATCGCCCCACGCGTAACTTAACCAACAGCCAGTAAGGTTTCCTCAGAGGCATTGGCTTAATCGCGTGCCGCTTAAGCAGATTAGAGCCAAAGACCAGGACCAGGACCAGGACCAAGACGACGAATACGAAGATGAAGATCAAGATTAGCCAAGGGCAAATAATTTAAAGCAAGCTTTTCACAGAGGCAAAAACTCAACAAAAGGATCAATGCCCAATGCAAACGCTATCCTTATAGAATTCAGGCGAAAAATATTGTACTTTATAATGTTAAGCAAGATCCCGTAAGTCTGGTGCGATTAAAACTCGAACGCCTAGCCCATCCTTGGCCGAGGGGTTGTCAATCCCTCGCTGCTGTTGCTGCTGTGGGAACAGGAGTCCGCAAATGCAAATGCAAATGCCTACGCATTGATAGATGACAAGACATTTAAAAAGAGCAATTATATTTTTCGATTCATATTACGGATGCGTAACTTGATCAATAAAACGCTTGCGATGATAGCAACAACAGCAACACCAAATAATAAAAAGGGTCTAATTAGAATAGCAACCCCTCGAGTGGACTGATGCTGTTGCAGAGGGTAGTTGTTGATGGTGCTTAGATTGGGTGCGATGAGCATGTGTCGTGGACACCCACCCACCACCGAGTTGTCCGTCACTCAGGCTGCTCAGGTGTGCAGCATGGGAATGTGCTTGCGTGTGATGTTATGCCTATATAACGATGCAGATCATTAGCTCATGGATGGTATAATGCTGAGTACTGTTGATTATGATGCTCTAGTAAACCAGATGACGATGACATATTAATTTTTTGTATACTATTCTCTGACCATCGGTCAATTTGAATGATGTGATGTGATGTGACTGTGCTGACTAACTAAGGGTTTATCGTGGGAACTCATGAATATGCATGATCTTCGCTTCAATTGATGCTGTCTCCAATATAACTGACAGCTGCTCTCACTCTCTGTCTGTCGCTATCAAACTTTCCCACATAATTCAGTCATATAAATATTCCTTAGCTCCAATTTCAATTGAATTCACCTAAGGGAAATTCGCAGGAAAACTCCCAGCGCGACTTTCATTCAAGTTAAGTAGCGCTCCATTACTTAATGAAATATTGTAACGCCGGCGAACTGCTAATTCCGCTAATCCCCGCGGATTAACGCTAAATCCACCACAAGTCCTTAAACAGCAGTCGAGCACAGGCAGCCAAAGTACAGGTAGACACTCAGGTAGGGCTAAGACACATATGGCCACTGCCAATTGAAGGTCAACTTTGGAAGAAAAAAGAAGCATAATCAATAATGATATTCTGGCGAAAAGCATACAGCATATGACTTTTTAGCAAAATTCCTAAAAGACTGCAGGTTGGGCGGACGACTTGTGCCTTGCGAAAGCGAAAGGGTTGAGCGGGTGCTAGGTAGGAGGCTCAAGCGGGCACAGTAACCGACCCGCTGTCGCCTGGCCAGAGCTAAGGCTAATGATGATGCACAAAAACTGTAGTTAGCACCTTTTTGTCTTCGAAGAATGACAAGAATGGCTGTTAGGTAGCAATTTGCTTGATGCAGCAAATTTTTATTGGCCTCATTGGCACTTTCACTGAGTTTTTATGAATCGCAGTTGATAGTGGCCGAAAGGGTTAAGACTCCTAAACGTGCATCAAAATCGCGGCCACTACATATGTATGCATGGCACTACTACATGGCATTGTTGTCAGGCGTCTGACGACGCCACAAACCTAATGACAGTTCGGCCGAACCAAAAAGGGTTGAGGCATTTGGGAAATTTTCTTCATTTACTTTGGCTTGGAGCGGAAAATTTCGTCTTTTACTGTTTATGGCCGAAAAGTTGGCACCGTTCATTCAGCAGTAAGAACATTTGCCGGCTGTTCCCTTACCCTCGCCCATCATTATGAATCGCGCCAGACTTTTGATGGGAAAGTCCCGAAATGTCATTAGGTGAACTCTTTGTCTTTCGTTTATGACTGTGCTGAACGCATTTTCGTGTATTTACATTTTCCACCTTATGTAGATCATGTATTCGATAAGAAACATGTGCTTTTCAGATTTTAGGTCGATAAGCCGTTATGTAAACCTTTGGAAAAAGTAAAGAAAAAAATATTAGAATTAGAAAAAAGAACAAAAAGAAAATAAAAATACGCTTGCTTACTTTGATGGAGATTATTAAGCTCTACGGTTAGGTCAGCCTTTTAGTTTATATTCATATGATCTAAAAGTCATTCTCCCTATCTTGCCCTTATCTCTCAAATACATTTTTTTAAGGGTTTTGGCGCGCAAATCTTAAGCATTTTGTAATGAAATTCATATATTTTTGGCGCCCACATTATGTAAATTTCCTTTTTAAAAATATGCATCAAATTTGCGGAAATGAAAAATACGTTTCGGGCAACTTCCGCCCAAACGAGAAATCAATGCAGCTCCGTTCAGTCAAAGCAAAGTTCATAAAAGCAAAAAGCATGTCAACCCGAAAGTACAAACAGACAAGTCTCCAAAAGCCAAACAAAAGGATTGAGTGAACGAGAAACGAGGCGACTGCCACATCAACAGGAAACGACTCAGAAATCACATCGAAATGGCTAAGCAACCAAGTACTAGATTCATATGGATGGAACCCAGGAAGTAAACTATTATAGTCCCGAAAAAAATCTTAAAAGGTACAACAACTACAAAAAAGCGCAATAATTACACAGTGCATAAATTGAATCAGGGCAGAGTAGGGGATAAGGGACAAGGTAAGGTAAGGACAGATAAGCAATCTGATCTTGAGAAATCATTTGAACAACTCATAAAAACATGAAATTAAAGTGCTCAAATGTCGGCTTGAAATTGCGTAAAGTAGGAGCCAAAGCAAATGACGGCAGAAAGTTGAGCAACTTTTGTCGGGTTTAAGAAACAGATACAGACAGAAATAAGAGCACTGTCAGGACTCGGTTCCCAGAGCTGCACGTGCAAAAAAAAAATAAATATATATATATATATATATATATATAATATATTTATAAATAAGAGCGAAGCAAAGGCATCCGCTGAGATGAGTTTCATATAGCTGCCACGGAAGCGCGACCAAACAATGGGACACACCTCCAAGATCATATGCGTGCATCGTACTCATCATCTCTCGGAACCCTATGGGATTCGTTGCCGTACTGATGTTAACCTGATATCTGAGCGTGTCCTCTTTCAGGCATTTGAATGCTCGCAATTTATGCAACAGGAGCAGAAGCTGGAGCAGGAGTAGCGCACGCAGAGGAAACAAGTGATGAAGTCGCTGCTTCCATTTCAGTTGATTGTTGATTGTTGTGTCCTGGTTCCATAAAAAATGCGAAGGCTTGCATAAGTGCCATGCCCTTTTGTGCTGCGTCCTCCCGGTTTAGTTCAGCTCAGTTTCGCGTTCTTCTGTTCTTCGCAGTACTTTCTGATGTCTTTTGTTTTCATTCCATTTGCCAGCCAAAATGACGCACAACATAACTTAAGGACTTTTTGTTTGCCTTTTTAAGAATTGAATTTTTTCTGTTGTTATTGCTGTAGACGTAAGTAGGATGTCCTGTTGCTGCTGCTACTGCTGTTGCTGGATGTTTCTGGTTGCCTTTTTTGTTTCTTGGCTTAGTCGTTTGCATGTGCTAAGCCAAGAAGATTATGTCATGCGCAGATTATTTGATTTGCAGCCAGCGATAGATGATGCCATTGCGTTGCATTTCTCACGCCTGCACCTCATTCCGAAAACGTTTCCGATTTCATCTAACGATTAACGAAATTTTACACATTTCCTGCAAATATTCTTAGCAAAATGTGTTGGTGTTTTCACTTGCCCAACGATGATAGACATCTACTATTCCTCCCACCAGCTGTTCAGTTAAAAGTGTCACAAAAACTAGTTTGTTTTTGGTTTTTGCCAAATCCTAAGATCGCCAGATAGTTGCATTAGCAGCGGTAACTTCCTTTGATTTGATTTAAAAAACAAAGCCTGATTAATATAGCAGGAAGGCGGCAAACTCGATTGATATATAGATGACAAAAGGTAACCTGATGTGTTGCAAAAACACACATTTTATTTAAAACAAATAAGTTCAATACTGAGAACTTGATATTAATAGCTATAGAATAAAATAACTTAAAACGTACAAAAGAATCATCTAATCCTAACTCACATAATTGTCTTACACGACTCATCTTGTAATACCACAAATTTATTTCATATGCTCCCATTTGGTATATGTATCTATTTTGTGCTGCTAACTCATTGAAAATGATTACACTTAATTGTGACATGTAAAAGTATATATTTCTAAATATAAGGTACATACATATATTCTTAATAAGTCGATCTGCCTAAGCTGCTAATCTGGTCAGCCATGTGACAATCTGGCTGTATCAGAATCGTACAAAATTATTATAATACTATTAAGTTGTAGAATTATTTTATTTTGACAACATTTCAAACCTGAATGAAATTCCAATGCAGAAAAAAATGAAAAGGACTTACAAGCCAACATTTTTTTACTGTAAAAATAAAAACTGAAATCATTTAAAAAAATTTCGAACTTATTTTAATGTAAGTAAAATGAATATGAGGAATCAGTCAAAGTGATAAATGTCAAGGATAGGAAATAATATTTGTAAGCATCAGCTTTGTGCGGTATCTTCAAGTCTTGCACTACCAACTAGAGAGACTTTTACTTGTTGGCCATCTTACTTAATTCCTCAACCTCATCAGCTTTTATCATATATGTAGAGAGAAAAATTGCTAGCTCAATTTGGCTGTCATGTTGTAAGCCTTGAAAAATACTTTGGCACATCACAATCCTTTTGAAACTAATTAAACTCGAATTTATGTAAATCTTGTGCAAGTGGTAATATTTGTTACTTCTTTAAAAACAAGGATAACTCTTATTACCATTTAGGCTATTCGTCGATGAGCAATCAGTATTTATATAATAATGAAAAACATTTATCTACAGAATTGTAAGACCTCAGTTCACCCCAATGATAGAGTTCAATGGTCTCTCATTGAAGGAGATCATTAACCTTAACCTTACCCTTAGATATCTTGTGTAACTCATCATCAAAACAATTAATTTGGCCGTGGGAGAGCAAATGCCAATGCCAATGCCAATGTGAGCTTCCACTCAAGGATACATGGCTGATTGAAATTGAATACAAAACCAAAGCAATTCAAGACATATTATGCTGTACAATAATACGACGGCACCTGATGCGCTAACTGCCAACTTAATATAACAATTGATTCCACACTCGACTAGCCCCCAAAAGGCAGAGAGCATGAAATAATAACCAACGAATAAATGGGGGCGCTAGACAAGTGATTCAATCGATCGGAGCAATCATGCGGGAGATATTCTAACAAAAAGACGCACAGAATAAGTTGAAGTTGTGAATAAATAGCAAAAATATTAGAATTAACTTCCACGAAATGTTCTTTTCAGCATAGTTATGTAGTGAAAGGATCTATCCTTAGAGGCTTACAGGCTAGCATAAAAAAAAGGGTTTTTCGCTAGACATTTCAATTTCTATGGCCCTTTTCTTGAATCGAACAAGTGAATGGAGCTGCGATCAATCTGGTATGGATCTGAAATTGGAGTGTGCATGCGCAATATGTTTTTTGTTTCAACTATGAAATGAACCCTCATCAGGAGCGCTAACTGCCTGATGAATGGATCGGTTCTTGGGCATGCGTTATCTACGTTTTTCGATCATGCGTGGGCACAATTGACTACCAAAGAAGCGATGGTAAACTTGTCAACAGCATTATCTAGATTGCAGCTAAGATCTGCTTATCAATCCCACTATGAAACGCTCTATGAATTAATATTTTTATGTTCGTTTTTTTTTAGAACGAGTCTAATTAATGCATTGTCATGACTTTCGCCGCGCAACTGACTGACGGCATTTTGATTTCAAATTCAGTTTTCAGCTCGTATCGAATGTCAGCGACGTGGGAAGCACGCACGACCCAGCTCCATCTACCGTCAAGATGAAAGATATGCGAGATCAACATGTAATCTTTGGCATTAGTACGAAAAAAACGCTTAACAAAATGACAACAACAAGCAATACCGGGTAGACAATGGGCAAGGCGCAGCGCAATGAGCGCATGTTGCATGCCCGATCGAATGTCCTTTGATATCAAACGTCTTATGGTACTTATATTTCATTATGCGAAAAGGTAGCACACAAAGGCATAACTAAAGAAGTACATATTGTTAAGCCAATGTCTGCTGAAAGACAGAGAAAGACCTGTTGTCATCGCACCGACCAGCAACTGGCAACCAGCAACCAGCAACCAGGTCCCTGCTCCTGTCTCCTGTCTCCTTGCCCGTATCCCCTGTCTGAGTCAACCCCTTGCAGTTCAAGCGAATTCTGATTCCAAACGTATGCTCTATGCTGGTGCTGCGTCTTTTTACTCGGAACGCACACTTCAACCCTGAATGTCAGCCAGCCAGCCAGCCAGCCAGTCAGACAGTCTGACGATCTGCCTACGTCAACTCCCTTGCCATCATCATTATGATTGTGCGGTTGCTCGATGTCGTAGTCCTTGTCCTGGCGGCAGGCTTCCACCGCTTGACACTTGCAGATTAGTAAAGTGTTGAGTCTTAAATAAATTTCCTGCTAATTGATGTGCGCACAATTAGTTATGCTCCATATACAGGTATTCACAAGGAATCGCCTGCAGTTGCACTCTCCAGGTCTGAAGACCTGCAATGATTTGCATTCTTTTTGTTTGCACATGTGTCCCGTGTTACCGCTTGAGGTATTTATAATTTTTTTCTTCTTGAATTAACTTTTTGCCTGATTCATGACTTTTGGTAATTTTAGTTCGTATTTCCGGTACGATATGTTGCCTCTGAATGCAGTTTTCTCTGAAAAGTGAAGAGGTTTTTCGGAGCATTTAATAGGATTGTAAATTTGACTGGGATTATGTGGTGCCATTTGGTCTGACAAGACTTATGTATTCTTATTATTTTGAGTACTAGGAGTTCGGTTTAAATAACATAATGATAAAATATGTTCAATCAGGAACTGCACAACTGTTACATTCTTTAATGCTTTAAAAATTGGTGTGATTACTATGACGGTGAGACAAAAAGCTTAATTGTTAAATATATTTATTTTTAAATATAAAATAAATGTAATAAACAAATGAATAACTGCTTAAAACTTGATTTAGGATCTTAAAAACAGTTTGACAGTCAGTGCTAATCAAACTATTGGTTTTACACTCACTGAGTAAATAAAAATGTATTTAAAAAGCATTGCATACTTTCAAGCTGTGAATATTAAGAATTCAAAATACAGCTAACTACCAATAGATGGCGCCACACAACCGAACCAGGAGTGGTTAAACCCAAGCCAACCCAATTAATTCGCTATATATAACTGAAAGTAAAAATTGAATGATAAATATACTTTAGAAGCAGTTTGATTATATTTTATGCACATATTAAAGTCTACCAAAGCATTTACTGTAACCAGTTTAAGGCGCCTAATAGACTGTTTCATAAGCATAAAAAATTACTTTATGCATAAACGAAGCAAAAAAAATTATAACAATGTTGGGAACATTTGCGTATCTGTAACGAGTCCTTTCTAAAAATAGTCTTTTATCTTATGCATAAATTAATGAATCCCTTTAGAGCTTCTACATACATAAGTAAGTCGCATAGGCCAGCTAGCCAGCAAGCCAGCTAGCATGCGTGCAGAGCGTGTTCACTAATTATAATGACAAATCGGCCAATTATAATGTCATGTCGTAAATTTCCAAAGCTCGATCGATCATGGCAATGACTGGAATATTGAATAAAAGTGCTCGTAAATTATGAAAAATGAATGTAGCACAGAACAAGGGGGCGCAACAAAGTTGCAAAGTTTTAGTTGCAGTTGCAATTAACTGAATATCGAACAGGACACTTGTTCCGGAACGGGCTAAACCAAAATTACAAATGCAGCAACTGGAGCTCAAGGCAACAGCTGAATGCAGGTGAAGCTTAGCCTGGAGTCAGTTTAATGAAGCCAAACACTGGCTACACAGCTGTCAAAACGGCAATCCACGCGCCACGCCCACCACATTAAAAAGCAACTAAAAAGGACGTGCGGGCGTGCTGCCAGCGTCGTTCAACCTGTCAGAGCTGGCAGAGTCAGGTAGAAACGTGTAGCTTTCAGATTTATGGCCGACACGCACTGTCGCACGCCCCCAAACACAGATTCTACACAGATATCCCCACCAAGACCCCCGCAGCAAACGTGCTCGCTTAACGTTCATCATGGCTCAGACACTTTGCAGGCACTATTCTTGCTGTTGCTGTTGCATTGTAAATTATTTTCGCAGCAGAACTGTTTACTCTGCCTGCCTGGCAGGAGTAGCTGCAGCGCGGAAGGCGATGCGGGGCAACTGGGCAGTAATTGCCACAGTTGCATACAGTTCAGATTATGGTTACAACGGTATATAGGAGCCTATAACCCGTTCCTTTAGCTGTCCATCAGGCAGCTGACCGCAGAGGGCACGGCACAGCATCATCTTAACATTTACTTCGGTCCGACTGCCCCTGTCTCAGGCATTTCGCATTAAAAACAAAATCTGTGCGGCACATTCTCTTTTCGCCAAGTTTATGGGCACAGCGTGCATAGTATTTCACACAGATTGCGTCTACGATGCTGGGCCATCGGGCATCGGATGGAGTGCCCCCTGATTGCTAGCCAGCGATAAGATGACATACCAAAGCTCTACGCTACTCCCCGTTTGTCTTCTTCTTCATCTTGTTGTTCTTCTTCTGGCTCTATATTTATAAATAGCTACGGCTTGGCGCATGCAATCAGTGGAATATTTTTATTTTAGGCCAACCATTCGCCGTTTGCAATTCCCAATCCCTCAGAGGCAATAAAAACCAAATGACGACACGCAGACGCCAAACATGTCCGGCCGACCGCAAGCAAGGCCGTTCAGCGACCTTCAGCTGGCATTTACAGCTCACAGATCCAGATGCTGGTTTTAGGTCCTGTTCTCTGCATTTATGGGGCCCGTTGCCTGCCAACGGCCAACTTCATCATGATCAGCATTATCCGCTCGCATGCTACGCTTTTTGTATTGTAACAGATCTGTTAACGAGCTCTGTCTCTGACACTCGCACTGGTTCTGGCACTGGCTCTTAATTGACCAAATGCATCTATAAAAGTCAGAGCCCTGATGCTCAGCTCTTTTATCCTTAGCTGTTTCCGCATTTCATTGTCCCCATTGTTGTTGTTGTTGCTGCTGTTGTTGTTGGAAGCATCATCCCTTTGTCACTTGTTCATATCAATTAAAGTTTAATGATAATGTCGCGAGTGTCGGTTACCGATCGCCGTTGGCTGCATGTTTTTAATCAATTTTTAATGGCTATTTACATTTCGTGGACCTGTTTGCCTCTTTGTGTTGCAGCAACCCCCCTGTGGGGCACTCATTTATTTTAGCGACCATATATTTCAGTTTAGTGTTCTTTATTGATTTACTTCATTTATTTTTATTTATATATATATATTTATATATATACTTTTTGTGTAATCTTTCACATTGTAAGTTACTTAGGCTCTAATTAGGATAGTTTATGCATTTAAGTGCGTACGTGCTTTTGGGCCAAATTGTAAGAACTTGGCCAAGTTGGTTACATGAATTAAATTATGGCAAGTTGCTAGGTAAAATTTTGCGATTGGTTCATTTAAGTGTAGAGTTTAAATAAGATTATATTAAATTATAATACCAACAACTACAATAAATTAATTAAAACATTAACTAAACATTAAAAAAAATTCTTTAACACACACATACACTCACACACACACGCACACACAGAACTCAAAATACACGCACACTTGCTGTGGGGGAATGTAGGATAAAGTAGGACAGAGAGTTGTGGCCGTGGGTTGACAATCTAACTATGAATACTTAAGACCCAATGACACTAGCTGAAAATGTTATTCAGTTAGAAGATTAATCGAGCAAAAGCAAATGAAAAGCAACAGTTAGCTGGAAACTCTAGCTTAATCGAATAAGAGTTTTAGCAATGCTTTTATGATTCAACAACTTTTTTTATTTTTGTGTACTTCAAAAGCATATGAAAGTTTAAATTAATTCGAGTTGCAAATAAAACTAAGAGCTGGCATAAGAGTGAAAGTTCATGAAAGCTGTTAACAAATTATATGAAAACTTTCTAGTATTTGATGGAAGCTGTCGAAATTCAAATAGATCTAGCTCTAATCACGTTAATCGAAACTAGATATGTAATTATATTAATGCTTCAAGCTCAAGTGGTATATTCCTTTCACTCAAACCAACTGTACTTCTTTTTAGCTGACAAAATCAATTGATTATCCGATTACAACTTTCAGCTGGTGTCATTGTGTTTGTATGAATGAAGGCTAGTTAATATTAATTTAAGCTACGCTAACTACAATACGACTTGGATCACATGTGTATGAAATGAATTGCCGCTGCAGCTGTGGCAGCTGAGGCGGCAGCTGGGGCAGCTGGGGCAGCTGAGGCAGCTGGGGCAGTTGGGTCAGCTCGGCCAGCTTGCGAGTTGGCCAGAGTACAGCCAGCCAGCGTACAGCTGAGACTGCAACTACTTGAGCTTCAGAAATGTCAACAACGCCTTTTGTATCAAACGACGATCAATGGTCGAGTCGGCGGTATAACGCACACCGCTTAGGTTGCCATCGTTGTGGTCCACGACGCCATATTCGCCAACGATGAAGCCGTCGTCGGTTTTCTCTTCGACGCGATATTTGCGATAGTTGCGTCCCTCCACCACATAGGCGACTTTATCTTCATCTGACTCATCTGCGTTGCCCCTGCCCTCAGCATCTTCATCCCCACCACCATCAAAGTCGTTGGCATTTGCGTTGGCGGTGTACACCACCGAACCACGTCCCCGGTCTCTGCCGCGGTTGCGACCGTGTTGCGTTGTTGTCAGTGTTGTGGCTGCAACATTGGATGTTGTTGGTGTTGTACTCGCTGGACTGGCTGGTGTTGTGGCTGTGACCAGTGCGGCGCTGCCGCTGCCGCCACCATTGCTGCTGCTGCTGCCACCCTGCAGTCCGTGGGCTCGTCCGTTTGTCATAACACTTACGGACTCTTCAATTTCGTAATTTTGCTCTGGGGTCGGTGTGTAGAGCTCAGCGCGTTCGGTTGTAAAGTGTGGCAACATGGTCTCATCATCAGTTGGCGATGCGGCAGCGGAGGACGAGGATGATGAGCTGCTAGAGCTGGAACTATATGAATAGGCGCTAATGCCGGACGCTGCTGCGGGCGATGCATGCTGGTGTGCAAATTTGGAAACACACTTGACTAGATCTGCCAGTAGAGAGATACAAAGAGAGAGAGAGAGAGAGAGAGAGAGAGAGAGAGAGAGAGAGAGAGAGAGAGAGCGAGAATGGTTATAAGTTCAAGATTAGTTAAACGTGCGTTGGTCTCTCATAATTACACTGTGCTGCAGAGTTGCAGTTGAGGTTAAGTTGTGCTCGAATCTGATAGTTAGACTAATTGTAGATTCATAAATTATGCCAGCATGCAGCGAGCTAATGAAACGCCCAGCTAAATAGTTGGTACTCCACAATGCAAAACCTGCAGCACAGTGTAATTTGTTTTGGGCAAAGACTCACCTCTATTGGGCAATCCTTTGGCATTTTGATTAGAATGTTGAAGCGACAGTGATGAATGCTGACGTTGCTGTTGCTCCCAACATGGACGATGATGTTGCTGCTGCTGTTGCTGTTGCTGTTGCTGTTGCTGGTAGTCGCTTTGAATTGAACTCTTTGATAAAATTGGCTCCAATAGATGGCGCGATGGTTGCGGTTGCGGTGCATTCAATAAATCATAAGGTAATTTATCCAAATTGAAGAGTACACGACGCGGCTGCGAATTGCCCGCACTCGTTGCAGTCTGCTGCTGTTGATGCTGCTGCTGTTGTTGATGTTGATGTTGGTGGTGGTGGTGGTGCAGATGCTGATTGTGACCATTGTGATAATGGTGCTGCCAAGTGCTTGGCCTACTGGTGGGCAGCGTGCTGCTCGTTGCAGTCTGGGATTCCATGGATCTGCTTGTTGTTGTCGTTGTTTGCGCCTCGCCGAATGCAATCCGCGAGACAATTGCTGGCCGACGCGAGGGCACAAAGGTGGTGGGAGCCACAGCGCCCGGTGGCACAGTTGCTGGCCCTGATGCTGCTGTTGTTGTCGTTGCTCCCGTTGTTGATGTTGACGATCTTGTTGTGGTGGGCGAGCTGGTCGTGCTGAGACCGACACCGACACCGACACCGGCATCGGCACCGGCACCGGTCCCAGTTGTTACAGTTTGCGGCCAGTAGGTCTTGGCGGGCTCTCCATAAACCTTAGCTGGCTGCGAATAAACTTTCGCTGGTTCTGAATAAAATTTGGACGGTTGTCCATAGACTTTGGCTGGCTCTGAATATACTTTTTCTGGCTGGCCATACATCTTTGCTGGCTCTGAGTAGACTTTAGCTGGCTCCGAGTAGAACTTGGATGGTACACTGTACATTTTCGATGGCACAGAATAGAATTTGGACGGCTCGGAGGCGAGACGTGGCATTGGCTTTAGACTATCGCTCACGTTGCGCTGTGCCTCGGCCAAGATGCCGGCCGACTGATGCCAGCTACCCGGCACATGCAGATCATCCACGTTCTGCGAGATGGAGCTGTATGATATTGATCTTGACTGGGGTCCGTGACCCTGCTTTGTGTCGTGATAGATCACCGTCTGGAACGGCAGCAATTTGTCATCACCCACCGACTCATGAGTATTTGCCTCTGACGCCGACTCCGGATCGTTGGCTCTCTGATTTATGCGCGTGGCATTTCGCCCGGTGACAGAAGTGCCACGAAACGCCACCGAACTGGAGCGACTGGAGGCGGCTGCCGCCAGCAATGGCGCCGCCAAAACATTTTGTATGTTGGAGGCACTGTTCAGTGAGTCGCTTTCCACTTCCATGACATCGGCAGCGAGGCGTGGCTCAGTCTCCTCAATGGACAACTCGCTCTTGTGCGAGCGATTGACAAAATCAATGCCAGCTGCACTTGGCGCACTGCTTCTATGAGAATGCGTGGCAGCGGGTTTGAAGGCGGGCGGCTGGGTGCGGCTGATGAGGCTGCCACGTTTGCTGGAGGAGCTAACACTGACAGCGACCACCTTGACCTCGTCACTGGACTTTGGTTTTGCCGTCGACGAGGCTGGGGCATCCTCAAGAAAGACAATCTTGCTGCCTGTGGTCACCAGCTTAACGACCTGTTTTCCCTCTGCGTCCGTTTGATGCTGCGCATTGGCATTGCGGTAGCGCGTCTTGTGCTCCAAGCTTCTGGCGCTGTTCAGGCGACCAGCAGCTGGTCCCTCGAACTCCTCATCGCTGTGCAGGCTGCGTTGCTGTTCGTCGTGATCGAGGAACAACTTGAGAAACTCATTGCCCGCAATGAGCTCACTCTGCCTGCCCGCTAATCCGGGTGAAGCGACAGGGGCAGGTGCCGGGGCTGGCCGCGTATAGCCGCAGCACAACATCTGCAAGTTGAGAATGGAAATGATTTAGTTATGTTCGTGTCAATTGCCTCACATTTCGCTTCAATGCGATTTTTATGCAAATCAACTGCCGCATGATGCATTTACCCTACCTCGCTTATCTCAGCAATTTATTTATAAATTTGCGTAATTAAAACATCATATGATCCACACATTAAGAGGAGAGACATTTATGTGTGCCACGAATGTCTTCTTGCCAGCTATGTATGACATTTGAATAATAATGTATTGGGTTTATTAAGACATCAATGGAATGCGCTGCTGCGGCTACGTTTGAAGTGTCGCTGGCTTGTGGTGCATGTAAACAGCTGGACGGTGTCATAATTAACTGACAAATGGCATGCTGAGGTGGGTGCAATCGGCAGCTAATGAAGACTATATGGAAATGAATTACAATCAATTCACTTATCGCTTTACAATCTATGTAACTCATAGCAAACGTCGATATCTTTGAATTTACTGCAGCTCTAAGCATTAGTTATAAGATTATCGATTTGATTATGGCCCAATATAATATAAAAATCCTATTGAATAGTCCTTGGCTAAATGACTTCACTTAAAGCATTTCTTTAAGCCAATGCAAATCAAGTCAACTATAGCTAGATTAATTTAGCGAATACCTGAAAGCCATAATAAAAGAGTCAAATATCAGCGCATTGTGACTCAGCTTCAGAATACAATTTCGTTACCTAGAAAGCAGTTTTAAACGTGAATCTTTGGGAAAACCCAACCATACAGGTCAAGTCAACAGCGGGATATTAGTATCACTCGTTAAGGATATCAGTTAATTTTATGCATGAAAACCAAATCTGTTTGAAAGATTCACAAAGCTTTGTTGCTATTATTATTATTAGGTCAAAACCATTAGCGATTACTAACAATTTAGCTTTGACCTTCCGCTTACTCATATTTTTGCTTTCAATGAACTCGTCTAATGCATATAATGTGCTTGAATCAGGCATAAATCAAATGAATGCAGCACACAAACCGCCCTCTCTCAGACGCTTAACGCCTCACAACACAAAAGACTTAGGACACGAACTTGCCCTGCAACAGACGTCAATAGCAAAAAACATATTTATTGCATTTGGCGAAATCAGCATAACTAATTGTAATCGAGATAAAGCACATAAAGCACAGCTAGGTCATAAAATCAAATGCGATTGGAAAGGCGTAAATTGAAAACAAAACAAAAAAAAAAAATTTTTTTTTTTGCATGCAAAACGATTTATAAAATAATAACATAATTATTATATAAATTAAATAAAAAAAAGATATATATACAATATATATATATATATAAAGTAAGTAAATAGGCAGCAACAACAACATCCGGCAGCTTTTCGAGCATAAATGCAAACAGCTTGACAGCGCAGCGATGTGCAACAATAACAACAACAAATGAAATTGAGTGGGCGACCAGCGTTAGGCGACAGTCGCCAGTCGTTACTGTTGTTGTTGTTGTTGTTGTTGTTGTCGCCGTGGCTTAAAACTAAACATTTCTAGATCATATTTAAGCGATTCAATCTAACAATTGTTGGCAGGCAGCATTAGAGCAAGCAAAACACCTTCGCACATGTGCTAAAATTACAGTGTAAACAGGCGCAGGCAGCAAATGGGCGACTGGCCAGTTGCCAGTTGCCAGTTGCCAGTTACCCGGTTGGTAGTTGTGTGTTAGTCACCAGTGAGGCGGCTCGCCTTGCCTTTTATGTCTAAAATTGCAGAAGT
This sequence comes from Drosophila leonis, assembly GCA_035045365.1. Lineage (NCBI taxonomy): Eukaryota > Metazoa > Arthropoda > Insecta > Diptera > Drosophilidae > Drosophila > Drosophila leonis. The sequence goes on along the minus strand of JAWNPC010000307.1, from coordinate 306,242 downwards.
AACTGCTGCTGCTGCTGCTGGTGCTGCGGGCAGTGAATGAGCATTTAACATTGACACACAAATCGCTGAAAGTTAATAACAATGCGAGCAGCCAAAGAACAATGGGCCCAAAAGGGCTCAGGTTAGCTGAGGTAGAAACAGTGTCACACACATGTATATATATATTATATCGCCTGGCCAATTGGACACCATGAAACGTTCTAAATATATACTAAAAAGACAACTTTTTGTGTGGCATTGTGATTGTGATTGTGCTTGTGGCATTCCTTTTCATTGTGGCGAGTTACTTGAACCGGCTGGTCAGTGCCACTGCGAGTTTAATGAATGAATGAATGAAATGCGTTTGCCTTTGCGTTTGCACCCAAAAATAGATAGGCAATTATTAGGCATTAATCTTGATTGATTTATCAGCGCTGTGATTTGTGATTTGTGATTTCTGATTTTTTTCAGCTGCGACAATTGGCAAAATGTTAATCCTGTTAGACATTCTTTTGCACTTAGCTGGCAAGCGATCCAGTTAGCGTTTATCGTTTATCATTTATCATTTATCATTCAATTGTTGGACCTTTCACAACAGCGTTGACAATTTTCACGGCTGTCAACTTAGCGGAAGTGTCAAATGCCACGTTGAGACTAATCAAAATGGGCGCTTAAATTGGTCTTTTGAAATTCTAAACGCTGCCACGTAGCTGTCGGTGAAACTCAATGAGATATCCGCCTTAGCCAAATCAATAGAACTGTTGTTAGACATCGAACAATTAAGCAATAATCACGCCTTAATGAGCGCACTCAGCGCACTGTACCCCACTCTAACATATCATACGGCAGCTCCATTGACTTTCAAGTGCCGCTTCAGAACCTTCCAATTTAATTACCCACAAGCATCCAACGAGACGGCAACAAATCAAATAGAATGAAATGAGATCTGACGAACAAGTTCTTTTATGGTTTGGTTTCGATTGCCCAGCTGCTCCCCTTCTTCAAAATTTGTTATTGTCATATTCAATTGCGTTTCGCTTTCAATTTGAGTTTCTGTTTCAGTTTCAGTTTCTGTTTCAGTTGGTATTTTAGCTGATGATTGGATTTGATGTGTAGATTTCGGAAGTGCACACATTAAAAGTCACTCAGTGCAGCAGCTAATCAATTAGGCGTCTCCGCTTGATTGACATGCCGCAAAAACCGTTATGCGGTTGCATAAAAACACAAACGAATGACTCAAGACACGAACTGGCCACACACAGAGCGCTTAGCAGATTTGCATAGAGAGCCAAACGCGGAAAAAGTCGCCAGGCTATAATAATGAAAAGTTTTCTGTGCATTTTTGTTTTTCTTGTGTTTTATCAAAATTCATCTGGTCAAAAAACGGGCAGCATGCAACAAGAATTGGCCTGTCCGCATATATATTGTGGTGTGGCTGGCTGCAACGGTTGTGGCCCGTGGCATTTGTGGTGGGCGTTGAAAGGAGCAGCAGCAGTAGCTCCAGCTCCAGCAGCAGCAGCAGCAGTTGCCACAATGTGAATGTGTCAGCTGAGCTGTGTTGCCAAGCGGCCATTGTTTAATTGCAGCTACCACCCGCTGCCGCCCAGCTGTCCACTGTCTGCTTATAATATGTTGCAATTGGCAACTTGCCACTTGCCACTTGCCTACTACCAGTTGCCGTTGCCACTTGTAGCCAGGCATCTTATGACTTGCCATTAAATCGCAGCATCGATCTTCGGCCCCGCATTAGGGCGCTCAATGCCAACCTCAAACCCAATTGCAGGCAGCGCTCCGCTCAGCTCAGCCCAGCTCAGTCTCTGTCATAATAACACACATTTATTAATTACACAGCACAACAAATAAAAAAAAAAACACTCCTGCCTGCGCTACACTATTCTACATGTATTTCTGTGCTAATCGTCATATGCATATCAGACCATACACACACACACACACACACACACACACACACACACACACATACGCACACATCTAAGTACTGCTCTATATGAGAGAAAAGCTGACGCTGGGGCTTTAGAATGTTGTTGCACCACAGCAGCAGCACAGCACACCCCACCACACCGAATCCTCAATCAACGTCCCGCCCGCTGCGCATAATTTGCAAATTGCCAGCGTCATCGACTGCAGCAGCGACTGCGACAGCGGCGACTCGCCAATTGCTGTTTTAGTTTTCAGTTTTCAGTTTTCAGTTTTGAGTATTTGAGTATTTGAGTTTTCAGTTTCAGTTTCGCATAGCCGCACTCGAATCGCGTGCAATTATTTAGCTTGGCTTATGCCGTAGTTAAGTTGCTTTTAGCCAGCATTACTTTAGTTTTACTTTACATTTGCACACAATCAGCTGTGTCTGTGTCCAGCGGGCAGTCAATAAAGCGTTTGTTGCAGCCACAACAGACATTAGCATTAACCAACACAAATTAATAATGAAAATGCATTCGCATTGCTGATGATGATGATGATGATTTGGGCCAATAAATGCGGGCCGAGCCGAAAGCAGACACCATTATAGCCAGCAATTAATCCATATATTTCTATACCAATTGGCCAAGTGAGCAATTTGAGCTCATGTGCAACTGCAACTACAAATGCAATTTTGTATTCAAGCCATTAGACACTGCAGTGAGACTGTTAGCCACGCCAAATGGCCAACTGCATCCATTGGAATGAGTGTTAACCCAAAGGGTTGGCCAATTCGAATCGTTTTGTTGCGCTCTGTGCTGTGTGCTTCTATGTGGTTGTATGTGTATATGCTCCCGCATTAATTTTTGCCTCATATGCGTAATAAATCATTCCCCAGAATCAGACAACAGCTCGCATACCATCCATCTCTAAAGTTCAATGTCGAGAATCGTGTAGACGTCGCATGGCTTAAATATGTGGCTGTGAAACTAGTTGTATTGGAGAGCTAACAACGGCTCGCATATATCTTCGCTTGATGGGTATAACGATCTCTGGCTATATAACTGGATGTACCCTTAATTAATTGGTGTTTATAATCGTTTCGTTAGCCATGTTAAGGTGGAGTTTAACTATTAACCTATTTTGTTACCCGACGATGTGAGAAAAAACTGTTTACTGTCATTAAAGACAAGTAACTTGATTGAAAGTGAAAATTATCAACAAAAAAGGAATGAAGCTCTTGAGTACAACCGACTGCAGAATACTCTATCCAAAAACAACAAATGATGAAAATATCGATTAATTTGGATTTGTAAAGCCGCAAACAGCATGGATTGGTTTATCTGTAGAGGAGATCAAAAGTGATTTATTGGAAATGGCTTGAATTCTCTCTCTAAAACGATGTCGATATATATACTCAAATTACATGTCTCTAGCTTCAATAGTGTCATCATGTAAAAGATATAGTAAGTCTCGATTTCTCCTTCTTCCCTTGGACTTATCCATGCCAATACTGGCATTTAATGAAATCAAGGTACACACTAGACAGTTAAATGGCAAGACGGACATTGTATAAAACCAATATGCTCTTTCATTCTTTTAGTGTAATCTGTATTTATTCGATGTGGAAACCCAGATTCACTAACCGAATCTTAAGGCAGGAAAGTGGTTCGAGACATAAGCAACAAGCGATTCAGAAACAAAGTCTCCAATTAGCCCGCACTTCAAGCAGAAGCTAATAATTCATATTTGTATTCCCTTAAGTTTCTGGAAAACATTTTGGCCAATTATAAAAGGACAACTTACCAGCAGCAAAAATACCAATTTATGATACCAGCAAAAGTGTGCCATGCCGTCTTTAATTCTGTTCAGTAACATCCACTTGGACTACGTCAGCTGCAGCTGATTAAGGCTCCACTTTAATTGGCCGTTTTAATCGGTTGCTTTAATTTCGTCTCTTGTTCTTGTCGACTTCTTAATGATGTTCACTTTCTTTGCACGACAGATGATTCATTTGGCCGTTTGTCTTGTCTGCAGTTGAATCATACTGAAGAGACAAAATACTCCAGAATCTTGGTGCTCCTGTGTGTGCTCTGTGTGTTTGCGTGTGTGTGTGTGTGTGATGGTGTGGTATGATTTGTTAATCACTGAAATTAAAGAACAGAAGCAAGCAATTAAGTTAATTGTTAAAGAAAAACAAATATGTTAAACTAAACAATCAAAGGGGAATTTAGACAAAGAATTTTATTTATTGGCATTTTAAACATATGCTATTGCTTAACAATTAGTCAAATGTTAAATTAAGTATAAGTCTATCATAACAGCTGCTCAGCCTTATCAATTATATATAGCTAAATACTTAATGTAAACTACAATATAAAATTTTTGATTTTATCCATTAGTTAAGAGTATAAAATGCGGAATGCCGCTAAACGCTTTAGTCATTACTCCACACACAGAGCTTGAATAACAAAACAATTTTTTTGTGGGAGGGATCTTGTCGCCGTGACAGTCGTTGATCAAGTGAGCAACAAAATTGCAAAATGATGCATAATTTGCAAAAGTTATTGCCATGCATTAGCATTAACATTAGCATTAGCAAGCTAAAACAAATTCATAGCGATCGGTAATCAATACGAGGTACCAATGTGGAAAGGGAGGCAAAACAAAGATGAAGTAGTTGAGGAGAGACTCACTCAAATGTCAAGGTGCATTTCACACTTGCCAGCAGCGAGTGTAGCCAGCGAAACAGACAGAAATATTTGAGCATTTGCAGCTAATTTTTTAGAGTTGCCAAATGGGATTGAGTCACGGCTGAAAGAATCATTGAACTTGTCTGGCGCAGTGCGGTGCGGTGCGGTGAGGTGGGGCAGCAACCAGCCACAACAAGTCGCAACAAGTTGCAGCAGTTTCAGCCTCAGCCGCAGTCGCAGCCGCAGCCTCTGGCCCCAGTCCCAGCCCAAGATCGAGCAGATGCTAAGCTAAGCTAAGCTGTTTCTTAGCGATTTCAACATATTTATAATTAATGACAAATATTTTGATAGCCACACAACAATTGGCATGTCATTGAAGCTGGCTTGGCTTCACTTGACTTGGCTCTGCTCGGTTCGGCTGGGCTTGTGCATAGTATGTTGGCCAAATCTGTTGGCAGTGGTTCACATTAGCCTTTAGCTGATTTTTATTGCCAATTGGCGCCCTTTATGCATGCTTTAATAGGCATAGTTTAATTTTTTTAAAGCCCCCCATAGTAATTAGCAGGCATTTCCGCTAAGCCAAGTCTGTAATTAAACCGTAAAGTCCAAGCCAAGTCAACAAAAATTAAATAATAATAAACTAAAAATAGTTATTTGGCCAAAAACAAAAAATCATAGGCAACAGTAGCGTAGCCAGTTGTTGGCCAGCAATCGTAAAACCAGTTCTAATTCTTATCAAGACTTCTTCACAGGCCATATAATTACTCATAGTCAGAGCTTTGGGCCGCAGACCGTTCAATGGCTTTTAATTATCCAGGAATTCGAGTCTCTGTGTATGTCTGAGCGAAGCAAAACAAAATGTTTATGACCAAAATTCAGCTCATTAAAAATGAAAGTTTCTTGGCCAACAAAAAACCGAATAAAGGCTAAGCTTGGCTCATTAATTAGACAACAGCCAACTGTTAGTTATGGAAATTCCTTTTTTTATATACTTCCATCTTTCAGCTACTCGCTACTTGTATTCCATTCTCATTCTCATTCTGCTGGTCTACTCACTTCTATTCTCTTCTCTACTCGTCTCGCGTCTAGTGACGCATTTCTTTGAAGCTGTATTATCTCTGACAGCTTGACAGCCAGTTTTAAGCTATTCGTGTTGTTGGGCGTCTGTGTAACTGGGCTCAGGCCCAGAGCGAAAAGTAAAAGTGCTAATCAAAGCACGTTAAGGTCGTTGTTATCTAGCAACCAGGCGCCATCCGCTGCACTCTCCGACCTGTACACATATTCACTTACTAAACTGGACAGTTCGGTTCGAAGCTGCACCCATATCAGACCCAGAAACGTAGCCAGCTACAGATCAGCCAGCATCAGCTGTAAACTTGCTAGCCTTAAGGCCAAAACAACAAAATGTATGCAATATTTGCCCGACAATAACTTGTTTGAACTTTAGACAAATATATTGTGTGTCTATGGAAATCATCTAAACTCGCCAAAAACTACTTAGAGATTGTCATTATATAAGTAATAATAATTGATTAATATTAGTTAAGTTGAATGTATTTAGTTGACATAAACACTGAGTTCATGCATGAGTTAACTTTAAACACAAAATGTTGTTAATACTTTAACTTTAATAGAATTGACGATTGGATGGGTTCATAATATCTATAACTCTGTAAATGGATTATTTTATATACTTATGGTTCCAGTTATTTAGCCCTGAGTTATTTTAGTCACAATTTGCAAGTCTCTAATAATCAAGCAAATGTTGCTTGAGCGGTATGTAGAGCAGGTCGAGGGAGGTAGAACATATTCAGGAAAAAGTTCAATAAACTTTTGCTCGCTGCTTTTGCATACAAAAGTAAAACATAGACACACATAGTACACACACTCGAATACACACAGTCACACACTCAAGCAAATATGCCGCATGCTGCTTTATTTGAACTCTGGATCAGCTTCTTTTTCTGCTTTATATTTTTGAAGAGAACTGAGTAAAGTCATTTGTTCTTTCTTTACTTCATGATTGCCAAAAATGTTGTTAATGAAAAATGTTGAATTGATTCTGAAAACCATTGAGTCTAAAAATAGATAAGCTAAGAACTTTTCTGATCAAAAGTAATATGTGCTATCCTTAACATGACATGAAACTTAGTTCTTATGATGTCCAAAAGTAACAATAAAAATAACTGTGAATGAGTTACAATTTTTGGCATGTTTCATTTAAAGACATTGTCAAAACTAAACCGATATTTGCTATCAGTCAGAATTTCTTTAATACTTGTGCTCTATATTGATTCTGTATCTAAATTTTATGCCGATTTTCAACAAATTTGTGAAAGATCTTTCAAGATTTCTTCACTTCAAGCGTCCACAAATTTATGATTTATGGTTTGTTGTGCTCTCGTTATTAATTTCGATTTTTAAGAAATTATATTTGAATTTTTTATGTAGAAACCCTACCACCATTTGCAATGGGTTCAGGCTATAACAGAACCGTGAAGCCAACGCGGCTTGGGAATGTTGTGGGAGTGGAGTATCGATAAAGTGCGCTAACAATGTAGTTGCAATTATTAATATTTGTTTTATTGGCAGCGAGTAAAAAAACTATATGTGTATGTCAATTGGCAATGGGACTTGGTCTTGCTCTTGCTCTTGCTCTTGCTCTTGGTCTTGGTGTCGGTCTTGCACTTGGCCCGTCCGATATCGTCGTGTATGCCCATTGGCGTCAAATTTGTGCACTATTGGAGCAGTTAGTATATAAATTAGAATGCTAATCGATTGCCATAGATACGCCCAGAAAAGCAATGGCAAATAAAGCTGGCTACAATAGAATGCTGGCAATTCCGGTTAATAAACTTGATTTAAAACCAGAAGTGAGCAACGCAAAGCACCGCAGAGCTAAGCCAAAGGCAAAGGCAAAGGCAAATAAATTGCTACTAAGTACGACAGGGGACAGCACAATAAAATCGAATCGTATCGAATCGCAAAGAATGGAAGTCGCAATCGCAACATAAAGTGTGTAACAAATGGGTCGCAAGTGGAATCAAGTGTTCGACTATGTGACAAATTGTCAAACATTCTCACAACAAAGGCGGACTGAAATCACACGCGACGCGGCAGCAAAACAAATGCCGATTGCAATTCATTGACAATTGACGTAGCGCGCAGCGAGTTGAGGGACGGGCAGGCTCAAAGCCAAGCCAAACCAAGCCAAGTCAAGCCACGCCATGCCAAGCCAAGTCAAGCCAAGGGAGAGGCCACACGGCGTATGCGCTATATATTTTGTTTCTCTTCTTTTTTTCCTTTTTCTTTTAAATTTCTGTCAGGTTGACTGCCAAAATAATTGTAGAGCAAAAGTAAAGCAAAGTTAACCAAATGGCCGCGACCATAAAGTCGTTTATATGTATTTCCATGGAATTTCTTAAAAGTTTATTGCACTTTTTAGTATACCCTGTAAGTAGTAAGCAAATGTGTGCCTAGAGTAGGCAATATAGGCTTGAGCAGCAAAGGCAAGCGTTGTCCAGCTTTAAATCAAAGTCTTTTGATTGGCTGGAGTATATGATATATTTACAATATATATGTATGCATATGTTCTTTATTCTATTTCCTTTTTGCCTATACTCAATTATCTTCTTTTTCATTTGAACTCATCCTTTGCTGATTTATCTTTATATATTTTATGTAGGGCATCTGTTAGCACTCTCTGCTTAAGCAAACATATCCAGTTGTTTTATCATCATAATTATTGTCATATACGTGTAATCGCAGCTCAGTGCAAACAAAATACAAATAGTGCAACAGGTTTATTTTTTGTATATATTGTACATATATATATGACTATATATTTATCATTTGCTACTGTTGGCAGCCATTGCAGACAATTTGTTAATTTTGCTTAGCGGCGTTAATTGTTTTGGCCAAAGCTCAGTCGAGGCATTGCTGGTGGTGGTGCTGCTGCTGCTGCTGCTGCTTCTATCTTTGTGGTTATTACGAAGTGTGCAATTAAGCTTTTAATAATAATTTGTATTAAAATAGTTGAACGAGTTAAGTTTGGCAATGGGGCTGCTGACGTTTTGCAAGTTGGCATAGAATGTGCAGCAAATGAATTACACAAATTGTTTATGAATTTGTTTAATTGTTTGTTGCCAGGCATTCGATTGAGCTTTTGGCCAAATAAGAAAGTGCAAAGTAATTTGATTTTATATGGCTTTAAGCTTTGAGTAAATGTATTTAGCTGAACAACCAAGAATGCGTGATTGATTGATTTAGATATATAAAATTCTAAAATAAACTTGAAGTAAGCGCAAGAATGTTTAATTGTTAAATTAATTCCAAATTACTATATTCAATTCTAAATTAAGAAACAAATTCTATAACCTTATTTAAATAAAGAGAATTCAGTTAAATTAAATTTCAAGTTAAAAATAATTCAATTGATAAAATGCCAACATGGAACATGGAAGCTACAAATGTATCGAAGCCCCTCTAATTCACATCGAATACAAGCTGAAGAGAAAATACAAATTGATTTCCCAAAAGTCCGTCCCTTAAATACCAGCAGAGTCTCAGACGCAATACTCGATTACATTAAGCCGTTAATTATGACAAACAAGTTGGTAATAGCAGGGGCGTCACAATAACAAGCTGCACAGCCAGCCAGCCAGCTCGGACAAAATTAAACTAAATTATAGTTGCACGTCGCCCGATTTGACAAGCCCTGCGTAACAGCTCATTTGTCCATCAGTGGTGGGTTGGAGGGGGGTGGGGGGTAGATAGAAAACACACTCAAACAACAGGCGGCGGACATTGCGGCAATCTATGGGAAACTGTGCGATAAACATCTGCTCAATCAAAATTGATCTACACGCCCGTCAATCAAAACGGGAGACAAAAGCCTTTTCAATCGATTTTGATGGCTAATGCATGCCACAAAGGGTAACTGTAAAGCACAGCAGTAGCAACACATACACACACACACACTCACTCACACACACACACACACACACACACACACACACACACACACACACAGGCACACACACTTTCATCGATGACCTTGACGCAAATCAGTGGCTATTTATTTTGTTTTTGTTTTTTTCGAATGCCTTTTTTTCTGCACCTTTTTTGGCCGACATATTTTCAGAGCAGTCGGTTGCAGTCGCTTTTTTTAGCTTCAGCTTCGGCTTTGGCTTTGGCTTAGGCTTTGGCTTTGGGCCGTGCAGATTTCTAAACACAATTGAAGACAAATCCACTTTATAGCCGTCAAAATGTACGAGAGCAGCAAAAAACAAACGTTGAGCAAGGCAGCAAAAATTAAAACTTCGCAAAATAAAAAAAAATTACTTCGAGTACAATCAGCAGCAGCAGCAACAAAAAAAAAAATAACAACAAAAACTTAAGCAAAAAATGCTAAGCATAAGAAACGCGTTTGCGCATAAAAAAATATCAAAAAAACAACAAACGTTTTGGCCAATTTCAACGACTTTGTTATTTTTTTTTTAATGTATTAACCGTTACTTTTTTTTACCCGCTGAGCTTACCAATGCACCCACCACATTTATTGTGGTTCTTGTTGTTGTTGTTGTTTGTTTGTTTGTTTAGTGGTTGTAGCTGGATTTTTAATCCCGTGTTGTAGTTGTTGTTGTTGTTGTCGCTGCTATTGAAGTTGATTATTTGTATTTGATTGTTGGGCTTTCTATATGGCAAGCCGTGTTGTTGTTGTTGTTCAGTGCATTTGTTGCTAAGCCGTTTTGAACTGGAGCAATATTGGCGCGCGCTATATGTGTACGATTTTTTATTTTGATGACGATTTGTTTATGGCTGTTCGTTTTAATTTTTGAATTAATTTGTTGTTTGTTTTATTTGTTTTTTATTTGTTTTTGTTTTACCAGTTTTAAATTTTACAGTTCGTTGTTATTTATTTATATAATAATGCTCGATTATCTTAGCCGCACTCACACACTCTGAAAACGTTATATTTAACTGACTTTGTCGAAATTGGATTGCACTGTTGGACAACGTTGCGTATACGAAATATTTCTCGATGACTTTTTAGTACGGTCCTTAAATATGTTTTCAGCTGTGCTTGGGCTAACAGAGGTTTTGCGGAAAACTTCTAACTTCTAAGTGGTAGTCTTAAGGCCAGTGGAGCAGGCGGCAGTGCCTGGTGGCAAATGACTTTCACGCGACAAACGCAGCGGCGGCAACAGCAAATAATGTTCGAGAATCGAGTTCGAGTTCGAGTTCGAATTCGAAATGTTTATTTTTGGTGCAGGTTGTGCCGTGCGTCCGTTTTGCTACAGCGTCTACAATTAACTGAATTCCCACAGCGATCAGAAAACTGATAAGTGCTTGCTGCTGGCTAGCGCCCAAGAAGGCTGCCAAAAGCTCAGAGTAAGCCAGAGACAGAGCCGAGTCGAGCCGAGCCGAGCCGTGGCAGAGACGGAGCCAGCCAGCCAGCAGAGACTGAGGCAGAGCCAGTCGCAGCCGCAGCCGCAGCCGCAGCCAAGTACCAAGGCAAAAACAATAACAACAATAACGGCAGCAGCGCACAAGAAAGGCAAAAGCACAAGTACAAACCCCTACAGACGCACGTCCAAGCACACATACACACACACATACATACATACATTCACAGGCAGCCTGCGCACAGTGTGTAGCAGCGACACAAGAATTGAGTCATATTTATTAATGATTCCCATTTAGACGACGTTGATAAATTATTTTTTTTAAAGTATTAAATAAAGCACTGAAAATAACATATCGGTTATCCTTCATTTACTGTCTTAATTATAAAAAAAAAATACTATCATCATTGAAAAGTTTCAATAAAATTTAAAAAAAAAAGTTTTTTAAACATATCAATATAATTCTAGATTATTTTATGTACTGGTAAATAAGTATAAGTCAACCAAAATATATTCAGCAACCAATAAAATCTTCAATCTAAACTCCCCTCCAATATATATTTGTCATTCCATTTTAACAGCAAAGACCACTGTGCAACATGTTGATTAGCTTTGATTTGCTAGCGTAGCAGAAGCACAACAACAACCGCAGTGGCAACAGCTTTCACGGATCAACATCAAAGCAGCCCACAAGCTTCAGCTCAGAAAAGAACGGACAGTTCGTTCCACAGTCAAAGTGACGACTTCGTTCGTGTAAGCTTTGTGCTCGACCAACGGTCAGCTGCAGAAATTCTATGTTCGTGGCGTGTTGTTGATTCAACTGCATTAAAGCTTATTTAAGCTTAACGAACGGCTTTGCTGTTAACTTGTTTAACATAACTCTGTTAAGTGACATTAGCATTACGTGAAGTTGGCTGCAAGCGCAAGCTTGAGATGCGTTAAGTTAGCTGTGAGCTGTGAGCTGTGAGCGCAAACAAGTAATTTATCGACCGCCACCACATTAACTAACGGAAATATAAATTTAAAAATTGTGTGTCCCTTTTAGCAATCATAATGTGACATATGAAATTAGAAATTGTCCTTAAGTTTACTATTCATGTTTATTATCAAGCCATATATCAATTTACATTATTTACAAGCAATATTAAATATCATATTATCAAAATAAATTGCAACATTTTGCTAATAATTGGAATGCGGGTTTCATATATGTATGTTTAATCTTATTGCCTAGCTAGCCATATATTGTTGTTATCAAATGATTTAACGTTCCAAATGCACAATATATAAATATAAGTTTAGCTTATCACAAAATCAAAAGGAATTGCTGTACATTCATAAAAAAAATATGACAAATGCTGAATTTGTTGCTTCAGAACATCCAATTATCAAATTTCCCGCGACGTGTTTGTTGTCTGTTTAATAAAAAAAACAAATTATTTATATATTTATATATATTGAGCCATTGATTAGAGTAATTGAATTGTTAGGGTAAGCTAAGCTAAAGTGCAACTACACGTCTATAATCTAAGTTTAAATTGCAATGATTTCTTAATGATATGAATTGTTAATTGACGAGTTGATAATCAGATGAGTTAAGAAAGAAAGAAAGAATAAAAAACATAAGAGACATTCAAACATTTCATTTTAATTATTTATTTGGATTACTTAATCTTTAGGCATCTTCATCGAACATTTTTATTTATTTATATGTTTTTGTATATCTTCGCTTTAGTATTTATAGTACATGTTTCATAACTTTAATACATCATAAAAATAATCATAATCATATGAACAAAACAAACTGTAATTGGGATATATGCTTATGCTAAAGCGCAGCTCATTTTAAAAAGATCACACAATGCCCACAAACTTTTCAGAAAATTGTAAAAAAATACTTATCAAAAATATATATAGATATATAGTTATATATGTATATATGTACTTCGTATTGGAACTGAAACATTTATGCAGCATGCAAATTTATACCAAATTTTCGAGTATAAACAAAAAATGGCAAAATGATCAAAAGTTAACATAATCATAAAGTTGTATAGTGTGTATATATATATATATATATATATATATAGCGTTATCTACTGGATATATGGATAAAAGGCAGCTCACTGTGAACTGGCTGGGATTTAACATTGAAATTTGATATTTCGGTTGATAAGTACAAGTTGGGTTTGATTTTCGTATGCGCTCTACAATGTTGGGATTGTCTTCGATACGGTTTGCCACACAGTTTGACAAGCAGTGGAATGTAAAAATAAACAATAATTTTTATCGACAGCTCCATTCTTCGACTTTCGCTTCTATTAGTTTTAACGCTAAGAAAACCATATAGATTAAGGCTAGCTAAAATGGATTTTAACTACAGAAATCTCTAAAGCAAACGCACACAGCTAAGCGGGCCAACAAAAAACAACAATCAGGGTGCAAGCACGACTATGGGCAGAACTTGGCAGAGTTCCGAGTGATTGGAACTCCAAGCTGCTTCAAACTTGCGTCACGCACTGCGCATATTTGTCCAGTTCGCCGCGCAGCACCCTCACGCGTTCCGTCTCCTCGCGCAGCGTCCGGATCAGCTCCTCGATGGTGCGCTGTTGCGTCAACACTGTCGTTTCCAGCTTATCCAATCGACACTCCAGCTCTTGCACCCGTGGCAAGGAGTCTACGTTGCTTTGATGGTTGTTGAGCAACGTTGTTGTCGCACTATCATTCACGCTGACATTGTTGCTCCTCTCCGCTTGCTGCGTGCTGCTGGCATTGTTGCTCGTCTTAACCAGGGGCGACACGCTGCGATTACGTATCGACAAGCTCTTGGGGCGTGCCGCGCGTGACTCCTCATCGCTGCTCATGGCAGTGGGTGCGGCAATTGGTGCTGCTACTGCTGCTGCTGTTGCTGTTGATGTTGGCGCCGTCGCCTTTGCCGCAGACATGCTCTTGGACATGATGGCTTCGTGGCTGTTGTTGCTGCTGTTGCTGTTCATAATATTTGTGGTGGCTGACTCCATCTTCTGGCTGCTGCTGCTGCTACTGGTGGTGCTGCTCTCCACGATCATAGACTGCTGCATGATGCTAGAGGAGGTCACCGCACTCGATTGCACTTTCGTTGCAGTCGTATTGCTGCTGGTTGAAGTGTTGCTGCTGTTGCTGCTGCTGGTAACGACTGTCGCTTGCTCGGTTGCAAACAGCTTTGAAGTGCGCTCCGCCACGGTAACTGGACCGCCACGGGGCTCAACGTTGGGCGACGACTTTTTGCGTGTCACCTGCGACGCTTTCAGCTCCTCCATCCAGGGCGCCTTTTTCTTTTCCCATTCGCGTGGCTTGGGCTTGGCCAGTTGCGGTTCCTCGCCCATCGAATTGTCATCGGAGGAGCCTGTCGCTTGCTTGCCACCAACGCCGCCAGCGCCGCCATCTTCACTTAGCTCGCTGGCACTGCTGGCCATGCCGCTGCCATTGACATACACTGAATTGTTGTTGCTCTCGCCCAGCACATTCATGGCCGCCGAGGGCGGACGACGTTTGGGCGCCTTGACGCGACCCGCGCGCATGTCCTGTAATATAGAACCGCGTTCCACGCGATCAAAGTCCGTATCCTCAACGGCTATGGTAGCAGCACGTCGCATAACCACATTGCCAGATGCGCCCGATTCGGGCAGCTGTCCGCCTACTAGTTTACTGCCAGTCAATCCATCGGAGACATCATGCGATACGGCGCTAGTTAATTTACTTTCAGCGCTCTTCTTCTTCATGCCGCCGCCCAGAATGCTGCCTGTAAAAGCAAATGAAGAGACGATAGTTAATTGGGACATGGCTTGAGGCAAATGAAATTACTCAAAAAGATTGCCAATTTAAAGGGCTCAACGCAAATATGATGATGAAAAGTTCTTGTGAAACTATTAATTTCTGGACTTAATTTTATTTTATCTTTTGCTACATCTTTTATTTCTATAAACTCTTTTGGTTCTCTTTGCATTTCTTTTCCTATGTGCGTTCATTCTACATAATTTTCTTTCTGTTTCAAAGTTATTTACTACTTCCACTCATTATCGACTTTATATGTGATTTCTGCTACTCTTATACTACTTGTATGACTAATACTGCTACTCTTATTCTATGACTTGAGTTGCCGCATCTAATTCATCTTTAATTGATTATTTTATTATGAATACCAAACTTTTACTACATTTATGACTTGGACTATATATCCAGTATTTTCATGGCCACATTTTGTCTACTTTATATCTAGCTCTTTTTACGACGCGCGCAATTCGTAGCATATAAAATACTTTTCCTACTACATAGCTCCAACTATTACTTTGATTAGTTTTCCCAAACTACAATAATTCTCCATTTTCTTTTGTACCCAAACTACTTTTACTATTACTGCTTGGACACGCATTCCTACATTTACTACTTTTTCTCGAACTACAATTGCTACTACTATTCCTTAACATTCTCTGTTAACAAGTCTCACTCCTTAAGCACTTACTTTTTTATAGTCTTCAAGCCAAAAGCACCCACACATATACTTATGCTCCCCTTAACTGTTTCAAGTTTCATAAACCATTTTTATTGGGAACTCATAAGTTAGGCCTTCCAATTACGGCTCTTTTAACTGCAGCATTGCTCTTTGAGTAATTCCATTTCAATTGAATTTTGCAAACTTACCTGTGACTCCACCCGTGGGCGTCTTCTTAAGCGGCACACTGGGTTTTTTGCCCACCACCGGCGGCGTTGGCGACTTCATTTTCTCATCCATACTGTCCAGGCTCTTGCGCAGTTCCGCATACGTCGAGGCTGAAGTGTTGCTGCTGCTGCTGTTGCTATTGTTAATGTTGCTAGTGGATGTTGTTGTTGTTGTTATGATCGTGTTGCCCTGCTGCTTGCCAGCGCCACCGGGCAGCTTGCTCAGATCGAGGTTCTTGTTCTCCAGCGACTTGCGCTGGGCGGCCACAGTGCCAATCGGCAGACCCGTTTCGCTGAGTATATCATTGAGGGAATCGCGCGATCCAAAGCTCTCCTTGCGTCCCGTTGCAGACGAATTGCTGCTGCTGCCCGTCTTCTTGATATAGACCTTCGATGTGGTTGAAGCGCTGCTCTGCTGCTGCTGCTGCGTCACCGCTGTGGTGGTGGTGCTGCTGCTGCTGCTGGAGTTCGTTGTGGTCATGTGGCTCGTGTTGCTTATCTTTCGCTGTGATTGCTGCGTTGTGCCTGCCGCTGCTGCTGATGATGGCTCGTTAATAGGCGCGACTGCAAAAGGGCAGAAAAATGTTGAAATCATTTTAGACAATGAACTTTCTGTATTCATCGCTGAATGTGGGCTGCATTTTAGGCCACCCAAAAGCAACAATCAGCGCTTGATCATCAACAACAACATCAACATCAACAACAACAGCAGCAACAACAACATATCGCGCACTTCAAGTTGAGTTCCGTCCAGACGAGACAAGTTAGGTCAACTTGAGCTGAGTGTTGCGTTGTGCTGTCTTGTGTTGTGTTGTGTTTATTATTAAAGATGAGCACGTCGCGAGCATCGGCGTGACTAACATTCAGAATGGCAACGGCCAAACAGCCAAACAGCCAAACGACTACCGCAACAGCTGAGCTAAGCTGCGCTGAGCGATAATGCAAACAACGAAACGAGTTTCGCTGCTCAACTGTTGCCAAATGTCAATAAATTAACGTGGTTGTCAAACAAAGCGCTAGTAGCGTAGGAGCCAAATGCAAAAGCCAATTCACACACAGCAAACTAAATACAAATGATCAGCTAGAGATGCGTGCGTGACACGCACAAACACATGCAGCATCTGCACATACTATATGCAATATAGATAAGTAAATGAAATTATTTAACTTTACTTTGAAAATATGGGAAAATAACATTTGACTTATCTAAGAAATGTTTTTAAGAAATCTCATATTTGGTAGGAGAAATAACATTCTAATTGTCTTAAAAACAATAAAAGGTTTACTACATGTTTAATTTTAATTTTAAATTTTTGTTTTCAATCAATTATAATTCTGCTTTTTACAATTAATTCCGGAACTAAACTATAATGAATAAATAATAAAACATTATCTACTTTAACAGGACATATACAGAAAATAATGTACTCAATTGGTGTTTTTTAATAAATGCCTCAACTATCTCATCTTGTTCGTGTCACGAGGCACGCTCGCATCTCTACTGCAAACGCTTTAAGATAAACTGCAAATGTGTGAGGCGCGCATACATAAATAAACGGCAATAAATGTTGTTGATGGCAACAGAAATCAAAGCACACGTTGATTGAGTAACGCTTAAATGTGTAAAGGTCAGGCAAAACAAAGCAGCAACAGCAACAGCAACAGCAACAATAACAACAATCAGTTAATGGACAGCAGACAAATAAATGGCAACAAAAAGTTAGCCTTAGAATAGACAGCTTGGCTACGAGCCGTTGATAATTGCAAATGGCAAAAACGAATGCGCTGACGACTTTCACTGCTACCAAATGACAAACAGCCACAAGCAACAACAACAACAACAACAACAACCGCTAAAAGTTGTGCGCGAATTGAAATTTAATATATGTGATATTTTTATTTATTTATTATTATATTTTTTATTTTTAAGTATTGAGTAATTGAGCGTCGTTGTTGGTGCTGTTGCCAGCGGCAAAGCGAAGCGCGCGCACACACACAAAAAAACGAAAGACTTAGGCAACAAACTTGAATGCCTGCTTTGATTTAATGATGACTGCGTTTCATTTTAACTTTTTAACTTTTAACAGGCTAATCATCAATCTCTCGCACACACATGACCATACTTGCGTGTGTATTTAATTATATGTTTCAATTTTCAAAGCGACAACTCGCAAACCGCAACAAAAGTTGCCAATTAGATAAACTCCATGGTTTCGGCCCATGTGGCAAATGCAGTTGCAGAAAGCAACAGAAATGAGGAAAAGAAATCCGCAAGAACGGTAATTGTAGCACACGCACCAGTCACAGCAACAAACACAACGGCAACAACAATAATAAAACGAGAGAAAAACAAAAAATATAAACTTGCGCCGCACCAAAAAGAAATATATAATTGAATAACGTAAATGGTCAAGAAATCAAAACGTACTGAGCCAAAAAGGTAAACAAAAATGCTGGCAAAGGTACAACAAGCGCTGCTCGGACTTGGGAGAGCCACTGACCGAGAGAGAGAGAGAGCAACTCTCTTGGCAACATTGTTGATAAGCCAAAAACTAAAACAATCAAACAGTGATGGAAGGGTGCAGAGAGCGGAGGGTGAAGAGCGGAGAACGGAGAGCGAAGAGCGAAGAGCAGCTGCCGACAAGTGAAGCGCGCGCATTTTGTTGTTGTGGGGCTCGGCACAGATAATCGCTGCCTAATGTGCGCCCATAATGAAGTTCAGTGCTCATGATCAAGTTGATTATGTACGAGCCAGGCCAGAGAGACAGATAGAGAGAGAAAGAGAGAGAGAGAGAGAGAGAGAGAGAGAGAGGACGAAAGCAAAGAGCGCAACATCAAATTGGAACAAAAGCCGCAGCAAAAACAATAAGCGAAGCACAAAAACCAGTTACAACTGATGTTTTAATATTGTGGTGCTTGTTGTTGTTGTTGCGAGCGAAGGTGGTTTTGCGTTGCGGTTGTTGCTGTTGCTGGTGTTGTTGTTGTTTTTGCTTTTGCCTTTGAAACTGCGACGTTGACAAAAGCTAATGGCAAAGCAAAGCCAGAAAATAAAAAATATTTTTTAAAAATTTGATTTACATGCGAAAACCACATTCAATTACAACGAATTTTGTATACACTGAAATGTGATTTCCCTCCTTCCTTGCATTAGCAATAAAGAAACACTTTCAAAATGTGAAATTGAAATTTATAATTTGTTTTACATATTTTATAATAATTAGAAGGGATTTTTAAGTTGGAATTATAAAATTCATTTGAATATGAAAAGCTGTTTAGAAGGAGGTTTTGTAATGCTGTTTTGATTGAACCTGGGATTGAATACAGCTCAAATATATTATTATGAAGCATTACTTAGCTAATAATATAAAGTGCATAGAGATTTTATGAGGTGTATTAAATGTGCAAAGAGCAAAAATAAAATAAACTGCAAAACTGAACAATTCCCAAGTGTATAAGACTGCAAATCTTATTTTATACTGATTATAGTTGGCATTTAAAACCAAATGTTTAACAGTTTCAATTTATTTGTAAGCAATAAGTTGATGCCAACTATGACCAAATCACTTAACAAAATGTGCAAAGTCAACAAAATAGAAATCAATATAAATCAAAATTTATATTTTTTTTGCAAGCAACCGCAAAGTATGCAACGTCAGTTGATTTAAGTATATGTATATATATACATATGTATATATATATTTAACTATATACACATAAACAATAGGTAAAATAAAATGCAAAGCAGCAGCTAACTAATTAGGTAACTGAGTCAAAGCGGCGCTTGCGCGTTTTAAACAGCGCCAGAAAAACGCGCAGAAAACGCCAACGTTTCAAAGGCAACAAAAGAAAATGTTTAACAAAGGCAAATCAAATAACTAGCAAAAAAAAAAGAAAACGAAAAAGATAAACAAGTTTAGCCATGCAAATTGACAACTAAAAGCGAAAACAAACATGAAAAACCGCATTTGAAATGGCTAAGGAAAACGATGCCAAGCGAGCTTTGGCTAAGATTTTCCGCGTCTTTGGCTGGGGAGAGACTGTGCCTAATTTTTCGAGAGCATTGCCGGCGCCAAAGAAAGCCAGCTCGAGATGGTAGATAAATAATAATAATAATGAAAATGGAAAATAAATCATAGAAATTATGTACATGGCCAAAAAGAGCCAAGCGATTTTCCATTTCACATCGGAAAGGCCTCGCGGCACGGAGAAAGGAAAATGAAAACTGGCCAAAAACGAAAAGAAAAACTCTTGAGGCTGCCACTGGAAAAACTCGTTTACATACAAATCGTCGTAATAAAGCTGGCCATACGAGCGCCCAAGAACTCGAAAGAGCCGCCGCGCTGCGGTCCCGCTCCCGGACCCGCTGCCCCACCACGGCGTGTGCGTGGCCGCGGACGTGGAGGGGGCAGAGGCGCTGCCGGAACATCGATGCAGTTGGTGTGCGTGTATGTGTGTGTTGAGTGTGTCGAGTGTGGAGTGGAGTGTGTGGAACGTGGTGTGTCATGTAGCAAAGTGTAGTTGTAGTTAGCCGTTGTTGTCGTTGCAATGAGTTTTTTTATTACACACGAAATATTGTAGAAGAGATAAAAGAGGAGTAGAAGAGAAAGAGGGAGAAAAGTGTAGAGGAAAATTACACAGAGACAACGACATCACATATATATATGTATATGTATGTATATAAGTAAAAGAAGAAGAAGATAAAGTAAAATAAAGAAATACAAATAAAATCTTGAATTACTCGTAGAGCAAGAAAGTCGACATAAGAGCGATAGTGAAACGTAAACAAAATGCTAATAAAAGTCGTTCAACAAAATGCAAGTAATAATAAACATAAAATGAAAAATATATTGTATATAAATTGTTAAGATGATGTTGTATGCAGTGATTCGTTTTAAACTTGTTGAAGAAATGAGTCGAGTCGAATGTGTGTGTGCGTGTGTGTGAAGTGGATCTGCGCTGATGTGTGATTCGAGTGTTGTGTGACTATTCGAATTTAAGCCAGAAACACTATTTGTGGGGCAGTATTCACGCAGAGGAGCAACGAATAGATTCATAATTGTACATATGTATGTAAACATGTCAATTCTCAATTTGTGCACAATCTATAGATCTATAATCTAGAAAACCTAAATGTGATAAGGCATTGTAGCTTGCTAATACTTTGAACTCGTTAGCTAAGCTTGCCAGTCAAGACAAAAAAGGTTCTCTCATACTTTCTTAAAAACAAAACAAAATGCATTTAATTTTACGGCTGACAGCTCAAAACTTAGCAAGGTTAACTTAATATTTATATAAAGTCTGCTAAGTACTACAGATATTTGACAGTTTAAATAGTTCTTCTTAAACAAAAGTTTCTAGATAAAACTCAGTTATTCAGTAGAAATTGATAGGAAACCCCCTACAAATCTCCTCCAAGCTTAACAGGTCTTAGGTCTTATTTGTCTTAATATATCAAAATAAGACCTAGGAATACAAACTATCACAGTGCTAACAAATTGTTATCAGTTATTGATAAATGGGGTTTTATTTATATGGATATACTATAAAGTTTACTTCAAGAACTGAAAAAATGCATTTTGGAAAGTACAGCAGAAATTGAGCTCAATTTTAAATAAGTTCCATTTACATTTTGGTTACAATCTTATCAGTATGATAGAGTTGCTTGTGTGGCTTTAACGACTACGATGACGTCTATGGCTACATTTAACACTCGTCACAAATTCGACAAGTTTTTCTTTAATTAATTCAATTAGCGAAACGAAACGTTTATTGACTTTTGTATGGAACGAGTTGGGGACGTCACGTCAATTGACGATCCAGTCGGCCCGGGCCTGAATTTTCAATTTCAAATTTCAATTTGGGGAAAATTGCATCCAATTAGACGCAACGGTGATGCGGATGAGAGCAAATGACGGCAAATCCAATTAGACGCAACGGTGATGCGGATGAGAGCAAATGACGGCAAATGACGAACGATGAATGATGCAGTTGACAGACCAAATCAAAACTCATCGAGAAATGCCAAATGAGTGCGATGAATGAATATGCAAATATTGCTGTTATGGTTGTGCACACTCACCTTCTGAGGGCGCCAAGAGTTTGACAAAATTATCGGGAAAGACGCCCACTTTGCCGTTTAGCTCGCCTTTCCACCAGCCCTTGTCCGGCAGCTCCATGCTAATGACATTGATAATGTCGTCCACCTTGAGCTCCAGCTCGTCCTCATTCTGCGGCGCATAGGGAAACTCCACGCGACAAAAGTCGCGCTGTGGCTTCGGTGGTAACGTGGGCGCAGCAGCGGCAGCAGCAGCAGCTGCTCCACTTGCAGCGAGTGTAGCCGCCGTGGCTCTGCTTTTCGATTGCTTTGCTGTGGCTGTAGTTGCAGGTGCAACTGCTGCAGGAGCAGCTGCTGCTGTTGTTGGTGCTGTTGCTGCTGCTGTTGTTGCTGCTGTTGTTGCTGCTACTGCTGCTGCTGCTGCTGCTGCTGTCGCTATGTTGGCAGCTTTTGCTGTTAGCGCCGATGTCGTGACCGTTGCACCAATCGTTGGCGGCCGCTTGGAGGCCAGAATCGGTGATGGTTCGATATGTTGCACAAAATTTGAGGGAAATACGCCAACTTTGCTGCGCAAACGTCCGCGCCACCAGCCTTCCTCGACCTAAATGAGAGCAAAACAGCACAAAAATACATTCTTTTTCGTATATTCATATTCGCTGTCAGCTCTGTGTTATTGGGTTGCGTCAAAACTTATTGGCAAAGAGGTTAAATGGGGGTTGTGGGCACTAAGTGTATGCGGTTTGTGGTTATATACATATGTATGCACACATACATATATATACAAATGTGTATGTGTGTGTGTGTGTGCGTGTGTGTGTGTGTGTCTGTGTACATACCTCCCCTAGGAATTCAATGACATCACCCACGGCCAGCGTCAGTTCGTCGTCGTTGACTTGTGTGTAACTGTAGATGACTTTACAGCGACGATTCGATGTCGCTGATTTCTCCCTAAGAGCGCAAAATTCAAATCAAAAAGAGAGAGACAAAAGAGTGCACAAATTATATATAGATGTAGGCAAAGAGAGAATTTACAAATTCTGTTTACAATCAATGACACTAGCTGAAAGACGACTTTAGAATATGTGCTAAAAACTAAAAATCTGAACATAAAGTCGACAGAAATTTAGAGAGAGAGAAACAGGAAAGTGTATAAAAAGCTAAATTAATGTAAAATCTAATAATTTAGAAGAAGTGTCTGCTTTTTAGATAATTAAAATTGTAGCTGTAAGTCATAATTGGAAGCTCCTATTCTCTAGGAGCTTAAAATCGTAAAACCTATCAGGCACATAAATATCTTTTTAATTTACTTCAAAAGTTTTTTATTGACTGAAAGCTTTCAAAGAATATCAAATATATCCATAAAATAAATTGTAATTGAACTGAAAGCTTTAATAAATTTAAAAGAAAATCTATAATAAATATATCTATTATTCATACTTTTATTTTTTATATTATTTTATAATATATTGTTATTATAATATATTGCTCAAGTCAGTCTAGCACATTTAAGTTTACAAATTTATGCAGCTTATAAAAATCATTTTTTTAGTTTCAAATCTTTTATTTATATATGTATATATATTTATATATATTACTATTATGTATATATATTTATATATATTTTTTAAATATTCTACATAGTAAAAATACTTTATATATACCGCATACAAATTTCTACAGCAAAATGAATCAAAGAATCTCTGACAATTGTCAGCTAATGTCATTTGACTGTTAAGCTGATTGCGTCACCAACCTGAGCTGCACCGCCGCACTGTCATCGCTGTGATTGCCATTGCTGCTCGGCTCCAGTATACGAACAAAATTATCCGGAAACATGCCCGTTACGCCGGAGGATTTCAGTGTGCCCTGCCACCAGCCGCCGGGCATCTGTTTGATGCGATGTATGATGGCACCCTTTTGTAGATCCAGTTCATCTGGTTCCTTGGCAGTATACTCGTACTCCACTATTGCACAGATTGCTGCAGAGAAACAGAGAAAGAGAGAATAAGAAAGAGATACATCATGTTTGTAAGCCAATGGGGTAACCTTATATGGGACACGCGCAATTTTTAATGCCAATGTCCAAGTGCACATATTTACTATTGCGCAATCCCCAGTCTAGCTACCTCCCGCCCCTGACCGCCCACTGGCTAATGTGTTGTCTATCACTTTGCTACGTGACACTCACATTTTTGTTTATTTTTTTAAAAATGCTTAAAAAGTAAAAGTTACATGACACGCTCTTTGTGTCCATTTTTGGAGCTACGCTCGGAATGGGAATCATAACACCAAAATAAGTACAAAAACAAAAAACAATATAAAGCGAATACGAATCGTGGGCATCAGTCAACTAGGCGTCAAAATTGGGTTAACGATTACTGCTGGCAGTGACTGTGGCCCATGTCAAGTGAATTATTAAAATTCCCGCATTGTGTTGTGCCATTTGATATGATATGAAGTCTTCTTTTTGCCACAGTATACAATTCTTATCAAATATAGACTCAAGATTTGCGGTCAATTAAAATGATGTCATTAAAAACTGTTGCTTGACATATATATCTACATAGATATTTGCTATGATGAGTAATTGTTGATAATGTTGGGCGGCATAGCCATGGGAGGAAGTACAATAATAAATTTGACTTTATAGTCGACAAAAACTTATCTCAAGTTAATAAAATATATTAAAATATTTTGCAGTTATCATTTCAAATAATTTCTTTAATATATATCTTTAGGTCATCATCAGTTTTACTCAAATTTTCTGTCACTTGTCAAACGGGAGCGCATTTCTCAGTCATTATAGCCCATTATGTTCATTCACACCACAGACCAGAAGCCCCCAAAAAAATGACATGACGCATCATAACAATACCATAGACAACGACGATTCATAAATATATTTATACATATATATATAATATATATATAATTACGATATAACAATAACAAGAGCAAATACGTATAACCAACGCTTGGCTCGCTCGCCTTCGAAACAATTTGAATTGCAACTATAGCAGATCGCAGCTTATTTGGTATTGGAGGCTGCTGCCCCCGCACGAATCACTTTATTTTCTGTACAATATTTTTTATGATTTAAACATATATATATATATATATATATATATATATAATATTTATTGGCTTAAGGTAGAGCGAGGAGTGCGAAAGGTAACCAGAATCTGCGATAAAAAAATACAATACATAAAAACGTTGATAACCAACCTGAAGTGAAAATAAATAAGCGACTAAGTTACTATAAATGTAAATAAGTATAAGAACCCTATGAAACGGCAAAATGTTGATAAAGAACAAAACTACAATAAGCAATTAAAGGTATACCTTTTCATAGGTAATTTGTATTGAAAAGAAACTACCTCTTCAGGCAATGCATAGGGTAGTATGCGAGCAAATAAATAAATTCCAATTGAACGTGATGTTGTAGCGCGTATCAGCAAATGCATTGCCTGTTCTGTATTCTGTATGTGGGCCAATAAGACTGGGCCACATTTATAGCCAGACGATCAGAAATCTAATAAATGACGTGTGCGCGCTCGAGTGCTGAGGATTGCATTGGGAATGGTGAAATGGATGTGTCACTTCAAGACTTTAAGTGTAAACCATTTAGCTATGTGTAATAGCTAATGCGGACGGACACACTAATGACATCCATAATGAACAATTAAGACGGACTGTTAAGTGAATCGAAATGCTTTCAATTTGACGGAAAGCGAACAGCCAAAAGGTGTTCGGGGCTGCTGAGGGGAGAGAAGAGCGGACCACCAACGTTGAAGTGCCTGCCAAAAGCAATCTAAAGCAGCTTTGTGTGGCGCACATAATAATTTCACTTTATTTGCAGACGACGACAACATTAAAAGTTGCACAAGACCAGAGAGAGATAGAGAGAAAGAGAGAGAGCAGAGAGAGCAGAGACAGAGAGAGCAAGAGAAAGAGAGAGTAGTGACAGAGAGAAGTGGCAAAAGTGCTGGAGCCAACGTTGAAGTCGCTGCCGATTTGTAACTGGGCCAACGCGGCCGTATTTCAGTTACAGTTTAACCCCACGCCAAAGCCAAACAAAGCGACAGCCAAATGAACCTTTAATGTGGTTTTTGTTACTGTCGCCGAACACCCTGTAAACTGACTGAGAATGGGCATAATAAAACTGTGCAAATGTGTTGGCTAACAAGCAATTTGAAAGTATTATAGATTTGAATTTCAAGCTCAATCAATTCAAAGATCAAATTTACATTGCATTTCCTTACAGACGTATGCCAATATGAGAATCAATGCAAAAGTCAAGGGAATACCATAAAGTAGTCTCCATTTTGGCAGAGTAAATTTATATGTTCATGATACCGTGATACATTGCTACAGGGCATCTCTGAGTCGTGTACTGGCATTTCTCATTTGTTCTTTTTTTTGTTGAGCATTATTTTTCCTTTTATATTTTCTTTCTTTTGGCCAAACACATCGCATCTGAATGTGCGCTTTAATAAACCAACAGACAGCGACCACAAAGCTCAACAACTACAAATACATATATCACATATATACACACACACACATACATACATGTACACTGTAGAATGGGAAGCATGCAACGACGGCGAGCGAGCAGAGCGTTGCTTGTGAAATGAGGCGCGCCAGCTAAATGCTGAGAAATGGTGAAAAGTTGCAGCATTAAGTGGTGAAAACTACCACCACGAACAACAACAACAACAACAACATCAACTACTACTGCTGCTACTGCTACTTATACTACAACAACAACAACAATATGAGCGACAACCGCTGAAAAATGAGGCGACGACCATGGTGCGCGGTGTCGTGTGAAAAATCCAACTGGGAAATCGTGCAAATGTGTCAAAATTTAAGAAAAATTACAAGCTTTTAGTCCACACTTTTGACCGCCAGAGGGCGTTTATGTGTATGGTGGGCGTCTTTAAATGGGATGCGCTGTGCCTAAAAGGCTGAGCCAATGTCAAAAATAAATAAAATAAAAAAATGCCAAGTCGCACAACTCAAAATTTCCATAAAAATATGCAAATTATAAATATGAACAATTTTTCAAAGTGCCGATTGATTTACAAATGCGACTTGGAAATACTCTATGAAGCAAGTGTCTCAGAATGGAATTTATGTCAAAGCAAGCTCTCATAATGTAAATAGAAGACTAAGACAGATAAGAGAATTTGCATACAACATTTAGTTACAACAGTCAATAAAGACAATCCCAACTCTTACGTCACTTGACCTAAAACAACTCCTGAAGTCTAAGCTCGTTTTATCAATTAATGAAATGAACAAAATGATAACTCATCTAACGTGAATTGCGGCATAAAGCAGAGATTAAACAGCTCTTTGTAAACCATGAAAGTAAACCCCTTTATGCTTGATTACTTACTTGTTTGCCTTAAAGAATATATCATTTAACTCGAATACAATCGTAAATATATATGTGAAGCGTAAGATTATTGAACCTTATGCTGCAGATGATTAATAGGTTTCTCGACCTTTTCATTGCCCAGCTTTGATAGCAATGGATTACCATTGATGTTTCTCTTTCTTTGACTCCACTCAATGAGCTACTCTATTGAGCTGTTGGCTACAGCTCCGCCAAATTAAAAGAGAGAATTTGTTGGGCCGTTCACAAAGTGACGCATGGAAATGAATCAATTTGCAGGCCACATAAAAAACGCACCTGGTTGCAGCAGTCAGGTATTGCGAGGGGCCCAAACACCTCGCATAGGTGTGGGTGTGCGTGTGTGTGTGTGTGTGAAGATAAATTCCCCCCATTTCGTCTGCACTTGAAGAAACACATGCTAATTGGCTTAGGAATCAGTTTTTGGCTGGCTTTGTCTATATCGCTTGAGCCATGAACCGTAAATGTTAAATTGCGTTTGCCTGAGTTTTAACACACTTAAAAGAAGCCAAAAATGGTAGGAGGGCGTGGCTGGCAGCAATAAATTCAGAAACATGCTTCATTTTCTCAGCTATACTTGGTTTGTCAGCAATCTAGTGTGAATGGGCAGGTGAAAACTGAACAAGGTTTGGTCTATGTGTCGCTAAGTAGGGGTAAAAAGTTTTAAGACTTTTCTTCAGAACTAGGTCACGCGGGATGCCATAATAAAATAATAAAAAAAAAAACAAATTGAAACAGGTATTGCCCAAAACACATGGTAAAATATGTAAATTAATTGGTTTAAAGATCGGGAAAATTAGATAAAACATTGAAAATATATGAAATATATTATATTATATTATAAATAAAATATATGAAGCATAAATATCTGACTGACGAAAAAAAACCCTAAAAAAAAAATTAACCCCAAAACCAAAAACAAATTTATTAAAAAAAAAAATTTAAACAAAATTCCCCCCAAAAATCCCTTTCATTTATTAAAAAACAAATTTTTTTAAAAAAAAATATCCCCCAAAAAAAAATTTAATCTCTCTCTATAGTTCCGAGATCCACACACATGAACGGACGGACAGACGGACATGGCTATTTCGACTCAGCTCGTCATCCTGATCTAGAATATATATACTTTATGGGGTCTGCCACGCCCTCTTCTGTCTGTTACATACATTTGACATTTTACCAAAACCATTATACCCTGATTTCCCATTTTCAATGGGTTTAGGGTATAACAATTATGATCGAGATTTTTCAAATTTAAATCTAATTTATTTGTTTGCTTTAAGCTTTTGTTTAGGTATGGAAATCGGTCCAAATTAGATTGAATTTGATTTGACAACAAACTTATTCTGATTAAGCTTAAATCTTTTCAAATTAGTACACGCCAAATATCCTTGACTAATTGTACTCTATATAAGTTAATTACAATATAATGACTCGTTTATCAGATATTTAGGGCAATTAACTACACACGTTGTGTGCCAGCTATGAAAGTCCTTTTTGCTGCAGGACTCAAGGCCTTGTCCTTGAACCTTGTTACATTTATGACCTTCATGTTGACTTTACTTGACTGACATGTAACGGTAATTGGGGAAAACTCATGGCCAAGGTCACAGTTGAAGCCGCAAATGTTGCGTGCCAAATGACGAGGAAAATGTCAAAATAAACAAAATGTTGACAAAGCAAAGCAAACAATTTGCCGAAAATTGAATACTCTTACCAATAATAGGTAAATGTTGGTATAGCTAATATATATGTATATATATTTATTTAAATATAGTTATATGAGTGAGAATCAATTATTTGATTCAGAAATCAGTTAGCAACAATACTAAATTATACTGAGATTGCAGATCTTAGAGCCTAACAAAATGTGTTCAAAGTGTTTCACATATTCTAACACGAAATGTGTATACCCTACCCTATGGAAGTGTATGTTGAGAAACTTCACGTATTTTCCCACTGTATTGTGTATTTCAATAATTAGCTTCTGGCATTTATTTAGTTATCGCAATGAATGAATCACGGCGCCAAGACACTGTAATCCAAGCTGATAAAAGACAAACTATTCATTGCTGCCCTATATGGCGCGTGTATTCTATGCTTTTGTGTGTGTGGCGTATTAGATATAAGCTTATCAGTGCAGAGTTGATTACTGTGTGTGTGTGTGTGTGTGTCTGTGTGTGTGTGTGTCTATTTGTGTGTCATGCAGCTTGATTAAGTCATTTGGCTTAGGTGTCATTGTCACACGCGTGATTCGTCACGACCACGCCCACAGCTGCACTTAAGCAAACTAACGCCTCCACACCCACACGCATATTGCATTTTTCATTGCCAAGGCCAAACAGTTAAATTGGAAAACGCATGCGCTTGATTTATGCGTCGCCGCAACTCGTCGTTTGTTTAATTAAAAAGCACTTTACGATGGAAAGTGTATGCGTGCGTGTGTGTGTGTGTGTGTGTGTGTGTGTATGCAGACAAGATGAAAGACTATACGACTCTGAGCTATGTGGGTGCGTGGGCCAAGTGGGCAACTTGAATAGCAGCCGGGGGTCAGCTGGCCATTAAAAGCCTCTTGCTGATTCCATTATTCCTAATGGCACTTCATTCAGACCAAAGCGCTTTTCCATTTGCCATGCAACCACAACAACAATTGCACTTTGAAACGTAATTTATGCTGCGGTATTTATAGAATTAATTAATAAAGGAGATTGCATATTGCTTTGATGAATGAATTGATTTCTATTCTTTAATATCTTTTATGAAGTTGCGGCTCTTGGGAACTGAGCTCTAGAAATTTTGTTAATTGCATTCAAAATTTCCTTTGTTTTCAATATTTTCCAAATATTTCCAATCAGCAATGATAAGCATAAAATCATTTTCTTAATATTTCCTTTCCTTAAAATCTTCTTATTTTGTGTCATATAAAACAAAAAGATAAATTTTATAGCTCTTTCTTCTGTCTATATAATGTATATAGTTCTATAAAGTTCCAATTCCTCGACTTTTCCTATAAATGTTCATTCTCATTTCATTAAAAAACAAAACAAAACTCAAGCCATTGAGCCTCTACTCTTTAGACAAATAAAGAAAAACTAGAGCAGTACTCAAGTACTTCCAATGCATCTGTGTAAAATTGAGTAACCAAATTGGCTACTTGACTCAATTTGTTTAGAAAACACTGGAAAATTCTGGGAATTGAAATTGTTTAAAGAACAGTTACTTTTCACTTATAGAGTTTCAATTATACAATTGCGACAGTCGAGCGCTATTGAAGCGGGGCCAGCGCGAGGCCAGAGGGTACGTTGCAGACGAGGCCTTGAGTTCAGTTGACGCTTATCAGTTCAATGATATGCCTACATATACACATGCATATGTATGTGTGTGTGTATGTGTGCTTGGTTTGTATTTATATGGCTTGGCTGAGACGCTTGCGCCCGCATTTCTTGTTGTTTGCGAACAGAATTAATGATGCCTAAACAATTGACTGATAAAGAGCATAAAGCGTATGTCTTACAAACTGTCGCCCAATCAGCCAAGCAGCATAAATACACACAGCACACACAGTCATGCCTAGATATATTCATACCTGCATACACACACACACACATACACATACATATGTATATACTTACATAACGTGTGGTTGTTTAAGCAGCGCAAACATTTACTAAACTTGGCATAGTTTTTCACTATTTATACGTTTTATGCATAGCAAATAGTTTAGAACATAACGGGTATATTAGTTGTATGCATATCATTCTTATATACCATATCTAGTATATCTAAAGACTTCAGTTGAGGTTAAAGAAAAGTCATACGAGATATGGAATTGAGTTTTCATACTCCTCGCCAATACTGTATTACAAAGATTTAAAGTTCTTCTATAGATTTATTCTATAAATTCTATAAAAGTTATAAATACAAAAAAAAAAGAGTTTTAATATATAAATTCTATTATTATTGAAGACATGATGCTTTTTACTTGGATAACTTTTTTCATTTCCAATCTTAATCTTTAAAATATTGAATATACCACAAGATATCTATATCTAAAGGCAACTCACAAAGAAAAGGGGTATCTCATAGTCCAGCACAATCAATAGTGGGTATTTGCTAGTCGAGCAGCAAATTGCTTGATCATTTTTTTTCAGTGTCAGACAAAAGTTTAGCAGCACAAAAGTTTTGTATTTAACGCGCCAAACTCGATATGTTTCCATATAAAATTGTAAAGAAAAAAAATGTGAAAAAAAATAGAAAAAAAACAGAAAAAAACAAAAACTGAACGCTCTGATAAGTTGGCGATAAGATAAACGAACACAGAGCAAAAAACAAAAAGCAAAAACGAAAACAAAAACAAAAATGCCCGCACATTTCTAGTACTTCCACATCGAGTAGTTGTTGGGAGCTGACTCAAAGCCCTCGAATGGACTGCAAATAATATGCATTCACAGTTATTTGCATGCGGTTGATTGTTCAATTGGAGGGAAGTGGCGACAGCCGAGAGTCTAAGTATACAAAACTCGCATAATTTTGTAGCAGTTTGTCGTTTGCCATTCGCATTCGTCGTGACAAAACTTCAGACCTGATGAATCATCCATCCACTCGATTATGAATGCGAATGTGAACAGGGCTAAGAAATTGTGGCCAAATGCAGTAGAAGGCAGCCAGCTCATGGGCTGGGCTTTATGCTTAAAGCCCACGCACAAGCTGAGCTGAGAAGAAGAAGGAGAAGAAGCAGTAGAGAAAAGTAATTGCCACACCCACAAAACACAGGGCAGAAGAAGGCTTGCCGCAAGCCATTTATATTGTAAAATAGCAGCAGGCGCAGCTGATAAGCAATTCGTATTAAAATAAAAATTTCACAAAATTATTTTATGAGAAAAACACAAATAGGAATACAAGTGTGCACTAGGCGAGCATGCCCAACTAGAAGATACCCTGCACATGTGCTAAAAATTTGTATATATTAATTATATTTGAATAGACTTTACTCTGCCCAACTAGGAACTATCCTATATATATTTAAAATTAGTTTAATTTACGTTTATCCTATGCACTTTAGCCTGCCTGACTAGGATATACCTGGTACATTTGTAATTAGCACAGTTTACTCTGCCTGAGTAGCAGACACCCTGTATATTTGTCATAATGCTTATGCATATCTCTGCACTTGGAGAGAGCCTGCCTGACTAGCAGATACCCTGCACATTATCAATAAATTAATATTAATCATTATTATTGGTTAGAGTGAGAAATGCTTATTCCTCGAATAAATTCCTTTCAATCGAATCTTCGAATTTTTATGAGTTAAATCTATAAAAACTTCATTTCAACTATTCATGATTTAGCTCTTCCAGCTTCTGACTCAAATAGAGCTGTTTTCGGCTGTTGCTATGAATCAAGAATACTTATAGAGCCTTCAATTGAATGCCGCAAACTACAATACACCCATTATTAATCATTTCTAATGGGTATGGTATATTTATAGTGTTGCGTATGTGTGTTCGGGCATTTCCTGTTGGTCATCAGCGTCATTTATGGTTTGCTGCTGTTTCGCTTTTGTATTCTTCAAGATTTTTCACTTTTAGTTTTCAAATCGAATCACTTAAAAGCAGCAACAACAAACAACGGAAGAAAGCAGCGGCGTCTTTTGTTCGGGATGCAAATGCGACCCAGACAAAACCATTCCAGACGAGCTCCATTGTCCGCCTCAAATTGCTCATCAAAAGAAATCATCAACGATGCAAATGCAGGGCGGGTGTCGAGTGGAAGTTGAATATACATATATGCAACCCAATCAGCTATATTATCAGCCACATCAACATCAACAACAACAACAACAACAACAATGAACATTCGAACAATCTTGAGGTTGACAAAGAAAGCCAAAACCATGTTTTATTAATATTGCACGCTCAACGACTCTTACTCTATCC
The DNA here is from genome assembly GCA_035045365.1 of Drosophila leonis. Classification (NCBI taxonomy): domain Eukaryota; kingdom Metazoa; phylum Arthropoda; class Insecta; order Diptera; family Drosophilidae; genus Drosophila; species Drosophila leonis. The sequence goes on along the minus strand of JAWNPC010000307.1, from coordinate 273,135 downwards.
TTATCAGGGAAGTCATAGAGTGTTACATGCAGACATATGTACATATATACATATGTATATACTAAAAGCTATAGTTTTTTTTCCAACAAATTTCAATTATATATAGTAAGTATATAAATACTGGGCTTTTGAATGAAAATAATATAAATTTATATTACATATTATAATACATAAATAATACATACATAATATAATAATAATAAAAACCGTTAAGCATGGCTTAAAAATCATGATTTGGGCATGTTTCTCATATAGCGGAGTTGGTCCAATCCATATGATTGATGGGATTATGGATCGAAATGTCTACGTTAAAATCATGAAAAACGTTATGCTCCCATATGCCGTATGGGATATGCCCATAAAATGGACATATCAGCAGGACAACGATCCAAAACATACGAGCAAGCTCGCTAAAGATTGGTTTCAATCAGAAGGGATCGACGTAATGCCATGGCCAGCTCAGTCGCCGGATTTGAACCCCATTGAAAATTTATGGGGAGACATTAACCGAAGCGTCGCAAAGGAAAAACCGTCCAATAAAGCTCAACTTTGGGAAGTTATCCAAGAAGCATGACGGCAGATCCCAGTTAAGCGATGCCAGGACTTGGTGGATTCAATGCCGCGCAGGTGCCAAGCCGTTATTGCCAATAAGGGGTTTACGACTAAGTATTAAGTCCTAAGAACCAAAGGTGACCTGAATTTAAAGTTTCTAATAATTTGGAATCGACAGATTTGTATATTTAGTAATCACTGCTATTTTTATGAACAGTCCAAAATGTCCCTTTTTCACTAGCATCCCCATTTTTGAAAATGTGGGACTCTTTTTTCAACCCAAAATGGTATTAATTTTGTTATAGATAAATATAAATTCTAAATTTATAAAAGATTTGTGCAATTATGGTCTTTTTAATATGATTTATCAACTATGAAGTCAAAGCTCAAGGGCACTGCTATTTTTGTGAACACAGCTGTATGTATGTATGTATGTATGTATGTATGTACATACATATATGCCAATATATACAAAATCAGTTCAAAATAAATGAAAACAGAAAGAAAAAATAATAATTTAAATAATCAATTATTTAAATTAATATATAATATATGTTGGTTCGTAACATTTTCAGACTGGACAGTATATTTTCCCTACTCGAAAGTTCAGCAAATCTCGTTAATCCGAACAAATAAATAACTTAATAAATATATACTTGTAAAGAAGAAGTACCTATATACATATATACTATATGTAAATATATATATCTAAATATTATTACAAACTTTAAGGCTATTTGGTTGACTATGAAAATCAAATTTCTAGAAACGACGTCAATTTCTCCTTTGCCCAACAGAAACTCGTTTTTCAATTTGCACTTAACCCAAATGGATTATTAAAAATTAGTGGTTTGTAGACACAATATATATATACGATATTTACATATATATCTATATATAATTTATGACAAGCAACAATCATATAAATTTAAGAAAATCAAATATTATCAGTAATGCCATAATTCATATACGACCAAAAGTTCTTACCAAAACTAGGTTTACGAACCTCAAGACAAAAACTTGTCTAGTATTATAAGTATTATCCCAACTCTGTTACTGCAACACACACAGTTTTTCTACCTGTTTCAGTTGCTACAAATCTAAATCTTTTGTCTTAACCATTCACATTATGTTTCCCATCAAAATCCCGCACGTTCGCAGCCAAACAAATAATACAGAAAAAAAAACTGTTTAAACTCTTTGCCGCATGAAATCATCAACAACAAATTCTCTTTTTTTTTTTACAAAAATAAATGAAGTAATAAAAAAATAAAGTCAACTGTAAAACTGGTTTCGAACCTTTTTTTATTTTTATTATTATTATTATTTTCTTATTTGACTTGAGCTGAGCTAAGCCTCTGCGAAAATCTAAAATCTTTCGTCTGCGTTAGCTTTAAGTACCGCAATTTGTATTTGCAGCTGCAACAACAACAATGTCCTTGTGGAGAAAAAAATAACTAAAAACTTTGCACGCCCACCCTGAGACACACCCAACAATGCGAATGGTAGCGCAAAGCGCAGAGCGCAAAAGGCATAGATAAACGGCGTAGATGGACCCACCCTAAAAACATAGCCAACAGCAGCAGCAGCAGCAGCAACAACAACAATAACAACAGCAAAACTGCAGCAAGGCACGAATTTCATAGTTTTTTTTTTGTGTTTACTCTTCTTCTTTTTCGTCATCATCTTCTTGTTCTTCCTTAGCATACTCACTTTTGTCCATGTTGTTGTTGTTGTTGTTGTCGTTTCGCCAGGAAGCAATTGCGTCGCAGTCGCGTCGCAGCAGCACCAGCCGTTGCCGTCGCCGTCAGCAGCGGCAGTTCAATGGACGGACTCCGTGTCCGTGTCTTTCGGGCCAACAACAACACGCGCTGTCGACGACTTTTCCTGTGCCGCCCCCGGTGTAGCAAGGTATGAATCACGCGCGTTGTTCTGTTTACACACACACACTCACACACATGCACGAGAGCCACAGACAGACAGACACGCTTATAAACTGTTTCTCTTCGTATTTTGTTTTTTTTTTTTAAGAAATACTTGGAATTAAAACGCTTTTTGCGTGTTTTATTTTGACCCTATTCGCAGCTAAAGAACCAGAATGGGAATTAATTAAAATATATGTATATACATAACACAAAAAATATATAACATTAAAAAACAGCGGCAACTCAGAGTTTGCAGAGGCAGAGGCAGAGGCAGCGGCAGACCCAGCAGCAGCAGATAAAACAAGCAACAACAATAACAACAACAGCAAAAGCTGCGTTTATAACGGCGCACTTTACAAATTCACGTCACGTCGGATCCACTTGTATGTATTTACAACTACAACTACAACAACAACAACTACAACTACTGAGCCTGGCCTGAAGCTGCTTGCTTTCTCACTCAACAGAACGTTTACAGTGCGGCCGCTGTTTTCTTCTTCTTCTTCTTCTTCTTTGCATTGCCACAGCCACTTTCGTATGCACTTTTCGCCTGCGTTTTATTTACTTTGCTTTGTTATTGATTTTCGCCATCTCACACTTAAATACACACGTACAAACACACACACACACACGCATACGCATATGCAGATGCAGATGCAGATGTATGCAGATGCCAACACTATTTATTACCGATTTCCACAAATTGATGAAGATAGAGCGCACTCTGTTTGCAGACAATTCAAACTGGCTAATTCAATTTTTGGTTAATACAAGCGTTAAGCGAACAACGACACACAAAAACAATGCTAAAGTGGCCGCAAAAGGAACTTCATCGACCGCATAAACAACCGCTCGGCTAAAGTGCGCGCAGAGAACTGCGGACAATGTGAACAGTGTGACCGCATTAGTGTTAAGCCAGAAATACTCAAATTTCAATTACACGAGCAAAATACTAACAGCAATGCACAAAACTAATTTCAACTGGTATTGTATTGATAAATAATTAAAAAATATATTAGTTTTTTAATCATTCAAACTCCTATTAGCTACATTTTGATCTTCATAAGTACACCAACATTATTGCTGCATCTGTCTGATCACTACATAAGCAATAATAAACCCAAATCAACATTAAAATAACAAATCAAATTATTTAAAATATTATTTATTCGTCTCATTTAAAATCACAACTTTTATTTTTTGATATACCCCAAGATTTCTCTTATTGCACGATTTTAATAGTATTTTGTTTAAACGAAATTTTTAAACTGGCCGCCAATGTGAGTGTTGTAGTATTCAGCTATATGTTGGGTGTACATTTTCAGTGCTGCCCACCTTTCAGTATATTATCGATAACGAAACTCATTGCAAGTCTGTAAATTGAATTGTCGTCGAACCACCACATTCTATACACAGTCGATCGCTCAACCACCACAATATATCGCCCATCTATTATTATTAATTAAAACAACGCAGCGCGTGGAGGTGGAGGAAAATTTGTGAAAAGTGCAAAAACGCAGCGCGTGAAGGTAAATTTAAATAAAAACGCAACGATATCAAATGAAAATAGTGCGCGAGACGTATGCTTAGCGATCGAAAATTCAGTACTTCTCAGTTCGTGCGTGCGTGTGTGTGTATATGTGTATATGTGTCTCGTGTATGTATGTATTTCCAATTGTGCTGGTTGGCTCTGTTTCTCTTTCTAAAAAAAAAATTATATATGTATGTACAAATACATATATGTATATGCATATAGATCCAAGAAAATCTACAAAGGAAACGCAAGTGTGTGAGTGCATTTTGTAGCTTTGTGGAAAATCCAAAATAAAATGCCAAATGCATGCAACGGTTCATCTATTTACATATTTTTCTTCTCACTACGCGCAGTTCGTGAGTGCCAGTGCGTGTGTGTGTGTGTGTGTGTGAGAGAGTATGATAGTATGTGTGTGTGTGTGTGTGTGTGTGTGTGTGTGTGTGTGTTGCTTTTTCTAACTCTATGCTCCTCCCCGCCGCACACCGATGTCGTTGCTCGCAATATCTGCGCGCTCGTTACTTTACTACAAATCGGATTAAATTCTTCAGCTGCAACTGCTCCGCTCTAGCTGCGCGCCCTTCTGCCATCCCTTTTCCATTCTGTTGCATTTGTGTTTGTGTATGCGTGCGATCGTGTACTTATGTGTGTGTGTGTGTGTGTGTGTGTGTGCATAATTATGCGCCTCTCCCCGTTGTCCTTAACTCACACTCGCTCTCTCTCTCTCTCTCTCTCTCTCTGTCTCGTGGAATGACATCTGCTGCTAATTGCCGTTATAATTCAGGTGTCAAAACTCGTCATTTTGTGGGCGTTTGTCAAATTCGCATGCAATTTGTTTAAAACAATTGCAACAATTACAGCCGCAGCCGCAGCCGCAGCAACAAGTAGAAAATGCAAAATCAAAAGCAAACAATAGGTAACTACAACAACAACAACAACAGCTACTTGTGATGGCAGCTGAGTTGAGCATTAGGGATACTCCTTTGATAAGTTATATGAAAATAAAAATATACAGACATCCGATACATACATACATATACCCAAAATACTATCGATAACAGCTGTGATGAGCCCATTAATATAGACAATTGCCGCCGTGATAACGGGAATTACAGAGAAATTAAACAACTGTTTAATTCTCCATAAGTAGCGAACACAAATAACGAAAACAGACAAAAACAATCTGACAAAACAATTCGTTTACTGTTATCCAATCTACCCATGGATGTCATTAGGTTTCGCAATAATAACCAGGTGAATCTGTTTGTACGGGGAACATGAAATGCGATCTGCGTACAGGAGAATAAATAAAACAATTCTTAATGCAAAAATGCAAACAAAAATTGTTGCAAAATCTTATCTATTAGCGCAAATAAAACAAATTATCAAAAGTGGGTAGTGTACATAGCCATTTTTCAGCCTTAATACAGTGATCGCTCGCCAAGAGGAACTCTGATTATATAATTTAAAGTTGCTTAGCAATAAAAGAAAATAATGTAAATTTATCGATCGTTTTTGCGATTATGCTAAATGTTTGAATATGTGTCATCTCTATATAGGCATATAAAAAATGCAGTGTGACCGTGTTTGGTCTTGTTTAACTTGAGGGAATACCTCTATGGCAATAGATTTGAATGAAAAAAACAACAACAAAGTAAATGTAAATATGAGCAATGCAAAATGTGGCACAAGTAACTGCAACAACAACAACAATAGTAACAACTGCGGGCGCGCTTGTAATTAGAGGCAGCTGCTGCGCTGCCTCTGCCTCTGCTGCTGCTGCTGCTTAGAGATGAGCGTCAATGTCAGTACGATAATAATTTCTGAAGCAGCTTAATAAGTGTGTGTGTGTGTGTATGTGTGTGTATGCATATTTTGGCTTTGTCCACTGATTTACATACACTAATGTATTTGCATAGCTTTTCATACATTTGCGTACATCACATTGTAACTGTTTGTTTTTCTTTTTACGTGATTTATTTTGAATTTTTTTATTTTTTATTTTTATTTTTCTGATTTGACGTGCAAAAAGTTGCGCCAAACGACGTCAACGGCAACGGCGACGTCGACGGCGTCAACGCCAGCGACGCTGAAAATTGTTGAGATTCCATTCACATTCCAGCATGCAATTCGTAGTGGATTATGTGTGTGTGTGTGTGTGTGTGTGTGTGTGTGGCAGTTGCTGCTGCTGCTGCTGTTGCTGCTGTTGTTGTTGTTGTGGGCTGCTCCGCCTGCAGGCAGCGACTAAACAGGTGAGGCGTTGTCTATGTGCTCGTGTGCATTCCAAAAACACACACACACACACACATACATAGACAGAGTCCAGGCATGAGCAAGGCAATAAATACAGTGATCTGTTGTTGTTGCTGCTGCTGCTGCTGCTGCTTTTTAAAAGTAAATGAACGATAAAAAAAAGTGACCAGGCCTGGCCAGGCCAAGTCAAGCCGGGGCCCAGTCTAGTTTGTGTTGGTTAGGGCGGAGGGGTGGGCGTTTGGCCATTGATGGCAGCGCATAGAGAGTTTGCGCGCCCGTTTGCGCCCCCCTAGCAGCACGCCACTGTCGCTGGCTGCTGCAAGTTGCAATCGACGAGCGACAACGTCGACGACGACGACGAAAATGCAATTTAGCTCGTTTTTCTTGCTTCTTGCTTCAATTTTTTTTCTTTCTTCTCTTTTTCCACACATTTTGAAACATGCCTGTTGCAACTGCACACACACACACACATACTTACACACATTTGTGTGTGTGTGTGAGTGTATGAAAAAAGGGAAAACGAAAACACAGAGAGTGGAGCAGCAGGCAGGCAGGCAGCAGCAGCAGCAGCAGCAGCCGCCTTGTGGGGATAAGTCGCCGAGGAATGCGAATTTTTGCAATAATAATCAGCAACTAATACTATTTTTATATTCTGCCCAGCAAGGCGAGTGAGCAAGAGCAACTCTGCATGTGTGTGTGTGTGTGTGCGTGAGCATGTGAGAGAGAGAGATAACTTGCTCTCACGCTCTCTTAGACTCTCTGTTTTGTGTGCTGTGCTCTCTGTGGCCTGCGACTGGCATTTCTGTTATGTATTTTATTTGCTTTTCCACTTGCCTTGCATTTTGATGGCCAATTTCTTATGCTTTTTACATGCGCACGCGACTGCCCCCACACACACAAACACACGTACGCACTTTACGATAGTTTTTAGTGATCTTTGGGCAATAGAGAAACTAACTAAAAATAGACTCTTACATGCGCCATTAACATACAACTTAACAGCGGCCATGTAATCAACAGCAGAGCTGTAAAAATGTGACAAACTACATGCATACATACATACATACATATGTATGCATGTGTGTATGTATGTACATACATATATCGCAGCTGCTCTCTTTGCGCTGTTGTGATTTCTGTACTATCTTTGAATTTCTAATGCTCATAATAGCTCGTAAAAATGTCGCAAATGCGGTAAATTGTCTTTCAAGTCGGGCTAGCGAAAATTTGGCCGCAATTAAACAATTAAAAATTCCAATAGCGTCGCATTCAACGAGCCGCTTAATAACGCATCAAAAATCCCTCTCTCACTCACGCACACACACACATTTGCGCTCACAATTGCCTATGCGTGCGTGTGTGTGTGTGTGTACATTTGCTTCAGTTTATTTGTATTGTTAATTAGTTATTGGATATATTTATATCTGTTTCTCTTTTCTTCTTTTTTTTTTTGGTATGTTTGGAATGTGAAAATTTCCCAAATTGGCAAAAAGCTCGCAACAATTGTGCGGAAAGGGGCCGTGGCTCTTGCTCTGGGGGCAAACGCTGTTGACATTTGAATTTGGCGCGTGTTTGTTTATTAGCCCAAGCACCTTCAGTCTCGCTTATCTAAGTGTATATGCCTATGTATGTACATCCGAAGTCTCTAAATTCAGCATTCCACAGACTATAACAAAATGCGTAGCGTCAACAAAACAAGGCGCAAAAGTTAACTTCTGTCAACAAAATAATTAAACTCTTTAGACTGTGCAAAATATGTACACAAGCGAAATTTATGAAACGACATTTGCTGTGATATGTGTACATACATACCTACATATGTACATACATACATATGTATGTGTATGTATTCTATGGGCAGCTTTACTTTTGCATTCCAACAGCTTAAATGCAAATAAATTTTGCGAATAACAATCTAATCAGAACTTGAATAAATTCCTTAAAAATTCCCATAATTATCAAATTCAGCTTAAAAAGGAAGCGAAAAAGGGAAACAAACAACGTAACTTAACAGGGGAAATTCTCTCATATTTACATTATCTTGCTTTTAACTTAAGCTTTAGCTCATTTACATATTCTTGGACAAAAGCCTCTATTTTGACTGCTGTTAGCTGTTATTATGTTAACAGTATAACAGTAGATCCTTATATATGTATGTATGTATGTATGTACCTATGTTAATTAACATACAAACAAACAGAGCAGCAATTGCTTTTCGCTTTACTCATTTGCACTTGGCACAGTTTGCCGACATTTTTTCGGCAATTTCGTCTGTTTACATATTCGTGTAGCTGTGTGAATATTTATGTAGGTATGTATGTATGTACGTATGTATGCATGTGTGTATGTATTTGTTTATCAGTGGTCAGCTCGCTTCCATAGTCAGGTGCGCACGCCAATCCCTTGTGCTTACAGCCATTGGTAATTCGTCAATTTGATTTGTGTGTGAATTTGATGGTTCGTCATAAAAGTGATTTTAGGGAATTTATAGGCTTCCTGGAATACGACTATGACATAATGCGCCATTCGATGCATTAACTATGATCATGCGCCGCCAGACTTTCCAACTTTCCATCTTTGCAAAGCGTGCAAATCATTCCAATATGACAAGTGCTGCCAATTCCATTGTGTTTAATGTCCCTAAAAAAACAGAACTGTAACAGAATGTTTAACAGAAAGCTTCGTAGCTGACTGCGTGTATCTCTTCTGACTCACGTCTTCGGCATGTAAATGTCCGCTGCGTGAGTAACTGTGTATGTGCGTGTGCGTCTGTGTGTGTGCGTCTGTGTGTTAGTGTTTGTATGTGCATGAGTGATGGAGCTGTTTAGTTGCCTTTAAAACGCGTCGCATCTGCGTAGCGTGTGACAATTTTTTTTTTGTATACCCTGTAAATATCAGTTTGTTGGTATGGGTATGCAAACGTAGATAGAAATTACATGTTACATAAAAAGTTGATATTATATATATTGATGCGTGAAAATATAGAAAATGTGCTATAATTTTGGACTATATCTATATATAGGAAATCTATATGTATAGGAAATCTAAGCACTGTATATATAACTGTGTATATTCTAGACAACAAAAAGTTGAATGTTAGTACAGGGTATTTAGCAGCTGAGCACTATCGCTGGAAGCACCCTTACGTTGGTTTTCCTCTTCAGTTTTAGTTATTTTGTTTCGTCTGTTTTGCGTCTATTTTCAGCAAGTTGGCGACATCGATCGTGTATATTATTAATTAAAATTCCGTCAAGCCGTGTGTTGTGCTCTGCCTCGGCTAAATTAAATCCAAATCTACATCAGCCAAGATACCTGCGTATGTATGTATGTATGTATGTACATACATGTGCACATGCGCACTCACACACACATACATAACATACATATCTTATATTTAAATTCATTCATCGAGTGACTTCCAGTGCCCGCCTAAAATATTAATTGTATTGCCAATGATGATGATGATGATGATGATGCCAGAATTTGTGATAAAACAAAATGATAATGAAACAAAGTGAATTGAATAAAAGGGCAGCAAAAAATGTGATACAAAATGAAGACTTAAACAACAACAAACACAGAAATCTGTGAATATATTTACATGCAAAATGAATTTGTGCAGCAAGCAACAGCAACAACAAAATGTTTTTATTATAATGCAAATGAAGTGCCTTAGTGAAGAATTTAGCGAGTGGTGAGAAACAAAAACAACAAACACAAAAACTACGAAACGAGCGCGAAACAACAAAAGCAACGACAATCAAACCATCATAAAGCTTAATAGACGCACACTTACCTTAAGCCAAGACTAGTAAGTAGTTCATTATAAAATACAAAAGCGAAAAAAAAACAGTGCCTCAAAATCAAAGCAACAGCAAAATACAAACCACAACAAAAGCAAAAGGAACAACAACGTAACGACAACAACAGCCACAAAATCACCTAAAAGAAGCTGAAGCAGAGGAAGAGAAATAAAAGCTTCTTCTCTCTCTCACACACACACGCACACAGTCAAAAGCATAAAGTATTTATTTAAATTAAATAGCTGCTGCTGCTGCTGTTTAGTGAGCGCATCTGCGTCTTGCTAAGTGTGTGTGTGTGTGTGCGTGCGTGTGCGTGTGCGTGTGTGTGTGTGTGTGAGTGAGTGAGTGCTCGTGTGTGTGTGTGTTCGTGTTGTGCGCGTGTGAGAGTGTGGAGCATTTTGTGATATGAGTGCTAAATATCACAAAGAGAAGAAGCAGCAGCATAATGCATCCAGCGGGCGAAAAAAGGGGCGGTCGCCCCAATGATAAATACACAGCGGAAGCGCTCGAGAGCATTAAACAGGATCTAACGCGATTCGAAGTACAAAATAATCATAGAAATAATCAGGTAAGCGAACTTAATGAATCACTATAGTAATAAATAAATAAATAATAAATGTAATAGATTATTATATTAAAAAGTAAATATAAGTTTGTAAATAATTACATACAAATGTATGTATTTTGGGTATTTATTGTTATTCTTCATATATTTTTAGAAGAAAAACAATGTTTTCAACCACTGTCAATTTGCTTTAGGCAGTTACAGTTAGATTCACGCTTGAAGGTTCTCTCCTTCTCCCTCTCTCTTTCTCACTCCCTTTGAATATTACATTTTCAGTTGCAATTCATTGAGAGACGAAATAGTAGTATAAGAAAAAAGAATTTCTTGCTCAGATGGCTTTTAATAATCAGCCATAAAGTGCGTAAAATGTTTAATTTTATAAATGAACAAAGTCGAAAATAAATACAGATTAAAATATATTATCACGGTATTAAATTTGACAATTGATAAAAAAAATAAAATAATAATAATACACTAATCAAAGGTTGTTAGACTCAATAAAAATGGTATCAGGGGAATTTCTTTAAATGTTTTGGTAAACACGAGCACTGATTAGAGCATAAAAGTCCATTGATGATTCACTCTGCGGCAGTTAGAAAGCTTTTCAAGAAATGGTCAAGTTCTCAAAGAACTCAACGCAGCTAACTAGGCAATGTTACAGAAAATACTAAAAGGGAAATAACGGGAATCTGTTAAGTGAAGAGAATATGAGCAAAACACTCTATCGCTCGTCCCCTTGCACTCGCTCTCTTGCTCCACTCCCTTCCCTTTACAGGTTATCGGTTTGTTTTAGTGCTTTACAAATGATGCGGCAACATTTTTCATGCGTAGAATAGAATAACAACAGAGAAGAAGAGACCGAAAACACGACAACTAATAAAAAATTAACAGCTACATAGATAAAACGCATGTCGGAATGAAAAAGAATAACAACAATAAAACAAAATACGAAAACACAGGAACAACAACTTTGTTGCGGCTGCTGCGTGGGCGCTTTATGAAAACATGTTCAGCTGATGGCACGAGCCGAAGCCGAGCGTGATGCTCACCTGTGCCAGCGGCCATGTAAAATACAGTAATAATACATCAATGTTGGCCAAGACATTTGTCACAACTGCTTGTGTTGCTGCTGCTGCTGTGGCTGCAAGTGGGCGACAGGAGTTGGCAATTAGACTGGCCAAAAGATAAAATGTTAGTCACAGCGAAGCGAAGCAAATAGAAAAGTTGTGGGTGTCTGTATGTGTGTGCATGTGGCATGTGTGCGTGTGTTTGTTTGTGCTAAAAATAGATGCAGAGAGCTTGAAATGAAATTAATGAACTGCCAACGAAATGCAATTGACCTTCTGCCATTCCACACACACACACACCCGCACGCACACAACTGTTATACGTATGATAGCTGAGTGGGCGGCTTGCGTTGCCAGACAAAATGTCCAGCACGCGCTCTCTCTCTCTCTCTCTCTCTCAGCTGCGTGAGTAAATGCGTGCCTTTGCCTTGTATGTGTGTGCGTGTGTGTGTGCACGCGATCGGCCTGGATATTGAGCATTGACGTCACAGCTGTCAAAAGTTCGAAAAAGCATTGCTGAAAGAGTGCGCACAAAGTGAAATATTTTCGAAGAGAGTGCGCGTTAGAAAGAGCGAGCGTGACAATCAGTGTTGCCAACTTGTTATCAGAAAAAAGCTATTTTCAATGCTGAGAAAAGTGAAAAAAGCTGAAAATTTACACCAAAAAGCGGAATATAAATTCATTTTTTGAATGTTCTTTTAAGTGTGCTCAGATTAATTCTATTTGTTAGCTTGGACTTTATAAGAATGATAGTTTGCTTTAAACTAGAGGTGGCATTGGCAAATATCGGTAAAAAGGATACAATTTAATAAACATAATTTGTATATAAATGTTGGCAAAATAAAAAAAGCGAAATAAAAAAAGGCAAATGAGTTTTTAAGCAAAATCCACATTTCCCGCTGCCCGCAATTGGTCGTCAAAAAAAGCCAGATTTGACGGGAAAAAAGCGAAATTGGCAACACTGCTGAGAGCAAATGGAGTGAGCTGCATTTGCTGCCAGATTCCACTTCATAAAATATATCTCGGTGTACAATTTGCCAACACGAGTTGGCAAATAATCATTTATAAACTGTGTTTGCTCTTTGGTTTGGTTTATCGATTGTCTTGCCTCCAGCCAAAAGTGCAGCCTCACTTCGGGGCAGAGGCAGTGGCAGTGGCAGTAGCAGCAGCTGGACGCAAGTCATAAAAATGCTTAAATATGATCTGACGGGTCATTAATTTCAAATTTTACGATTCCACTGCCAGCTACTGTTTTGTGCGATTGTAAATTATGATCGAGCGCGCGATCCATGCGATTAGCCAAACATTCCTGCGGCTAAGCCGTTCCACCAACTCCGCCACACCAAGAATCTTACGAAAGCAGGAGTTGCAGGTTTTACGAAAAAGAAGAAGAAGAAGAAGAAGAAGAAGAAGGTGATATTGCTTGCTGACGGGATGCGGCAAATTGTTATGACCAGGCCTATTGACAGTTGCCATTTTATGCTGCAGCCCATTTTCCACTGGGTAGCTTCTTTGCTCTTTTCTTTTTGGCCAACTTTCGCCGGCAGCCACGTGGCTTTTTGGCTAATTAGTCATGCTGCGTACTAAATACCAGACCATAATCTACTCATATATGGTGAGCTGTTGCCACGCCCCCGGCTTCGGGCCATATATGTATGGGGGCGTTCGAAATCGATAAATAAATACAATTTATTCATGGCCCGCTCAACACTTTTCGGCCCACGCAGCGACCGACCGACCGCTGCCGCTTATGGACGGCCAGCAGCAGCAGCAGCAGCAGCGGCGGCAGCTACCATAAAACGATTTTTGACAAATGCTATAAATATCGAAGCATAGCAAAGACACGAACCAAGCAGCCAGCAAACACGAATTCAGACCAAATCAAGGCAAAAAGAAAAAATAAATAAATAAAATCACACAGAAATATTTGAGCAGCCTTACGTAGAACTAATTAAAATAACAAAACGTTGGAAATAAATTTAACGGCTAACGCCAACGTCAGCCGTCGCCAAATGTCGACAGTGGGCTAAATGGCATTATAAAAATTAAAAAAATATATAAATACGAGCGACAGCCAGAGAAAAATATGCATAAATAAATTAGTCAACACGCAAAGGCAATCAAATCGAACAATGCATAGCAGCCCCCTCCACTCTCTCTCTCTCTCTCTCTCTCTCTCTCTCTCTCTCTCTCTCTCTCTCTTCTGTGTCTCTCTCAACCACTCCATAGGCTTATCAATACACACACACACACACAACTTTGGCTATGGGTACACGCATACATATGTAATCCAGCTTTAAGCTCTAATTGGTTGTCATATACCTTAAAAGCTATTTATAACTCGAACACACAGCCACAGCCAAAAGTATGCGCACAGTTAGATAATAAAGGTCAATTGTGCTCAAAATACATTTTTCATATCTTTAAGCAAGATAAATCATGTGATTTGAATTTGTCAAGTAAATGTGGACTGTTAAATATAGATAGTTATTAATTAATTATCATCTATTATTATTATTAATCTCTAAAAAACTATTATAATAGTTTTTATATTTAGGGAATTTATCTTATTTATCATTATTTATTATTTTAAAAATAGTTTAGCTCTCTTAAAAAATTGTAATTGATTTCCTTTCTTAATCTTGTGCTACGATTTATCTGATTTATATTGTCAGATTGCGATTTTCTGCTTATTTAGATATAGATCTCACTTAATTGGCAGCGTAATTAACGAATTCATCCGAATTCCCCAATCGGGATTTATTTTTGTGCGCGTTCCCCAGCGTGCGATTTTCATTTAATTTTCGGCGCGTTATGTCGCGATTTTCCCAGGAATTTTCACCTAAATAAATATACACATATATCATTTTCAGCAAAAGTCCGAAATTAACATGGCCCGTCTCTAATAATAACAAAAGACAGCAAGACACAAAAACGAATCTTTTAGCATTCCCCAGCAAATAAATATCTACGTATGTTATGGCCAAATATATGGCAGATATATATATATATGTATATATATATATATTTGTTGCCATTTGCCAAGAATTTTGATGTATCTTATGGCCAAATTATGTTTGTGTGTTTGGGCCAAAGCAAAGCCCAACAAATTTGTTGGAGAATATATCGAATATAGATAGATATATACATATCTTGATCTATATATATATATATATATATTGTCAGGTTCAAAGTGATTGCGGTCAAGGCGTTAAGTGTCTCTGGGCTTACGTATTGCCCAATTGGCAATTGCATTGCTCGGTCTGTTAAGTGGATTAGCGAAAGTGTTTGCTTCTTCTCCCACCTACCCGCAAATCCAATTTATTTGAAATTGCAAATTTGTCGTGACACGGGTTCTAACGGTTCAGCTGATTTAGTGTGCCCATTGGCTCTTTAGCTAATTTGCCATCAATTGGTTTGCTTGTAAGGCGGAACGGATCAGGCGGCGAACGCGACAAACGCGTCAGCTTGTCTGCTGGGGGTCTCTTTTGTTGGGTTTCGCGTCCTTGGTTTTAATTAGTCGCGCCGCACATCAAACGTTCGCCCACTTGAGGGTTAATACACCTACATACATATGCATACATATATGTATATATCTCTGCTAGAGATGCGTATTACACATTGCTTAAAAATGCAAAATAAATGCAATTTGAACACACTATCATTTATAGCAGATGTTCTAGTTGATTAGCTCTTAACTCGTTCATTAGCATTAACATTAACAGCAGCAGCAGCTTAACATTTCGAACTGACATTCAATTTCATGACCGTGCGTGACTCTGCACATATTTCATGTCACGCAGCCATCACGATATTTATGGCCATCACTCATGCAAAGTCAAAATGCGAGGATCAGACACAAAAGAAACAAGATGATGTAGTAGCATCAAAAGAATGCGTAAAACGGGTAGCAGCAACAGCAGCAGCAGCAGCAGCAGAAGAAAAAAAGAAGAACACACACACACACGCACACACACTTGCAAGCATGCATATGCTCTAACTGAAGGTTGCCCTGTTGTCTGTTTGCTGCAATCTGTCAGCCGGCGATCGCTTGCGCTGCTATTATTGTTGTTGCTCGCTCAATGCGCTCTCTCCCACTGTCTCTCTCTCTCTCGCTCTCTCTTAGTGCCTGTTTTCGTTTGCTCTCTGGATATAGTATGTGTGTGTTTGTGTGCTCCTGACTTTTAGGAATTTCTGAACGATGGCAAGAATTTGATTTCATTGCTTTGGCAGCCGTGTTTCTTGTGCCTTTTGTTTTAGTCGCTGTTCGCATTTTTGTTTTTATTTTGTATGCGCATCTTTTGTTTAGTTTTTGAACTGCTACCAAACACACGCACGCACACACACACTCACGCTCACCCATACATACGTATATTTATATTTATACACAAATATAGTTTCTCACAGAGCAGGAATGTTGCTCAGGCAGTGGCGTAGCCAGTGGGGGCAGCCTATGATACATACAAAAAAAACTAGAGAAACATGTCATAAAAAATAATTAAAAAAGAGGATATATTTTGTTTGAAATATATCGATATGTTTTTAGTTGATTTAATCGATATACATACATATATAAATTAGAATAAATAATTCAAATAAAAGTTACACTTTTAAAAATTATTTATTTTGTTTTAAATATATCGATATTTTTGTAGTTGATTTAAGCAATATATATAAATTAGAATAAATATTTAAGTCTTAATAAATTGAATAATTTCATGTTTATAGCTATTGGTATTTAGGCCTAACGATAGTTCGATAGTTTATATACTGTACCATCATCGATAGTTATCTCAATTTTACTTATCGATTTCAATTTACAGAATTACACACCTCTGCGATATACCGCCACCAATGGCCGCAATGAAGCGCCCGATTACCACCACGCAAAGCTGCCACTGGAGCCACCATCGGCATCGGCGTCTCCCTCGCCCGACGTCGTTGTGCCCCCATCACCGGGCGCCGTCGCCGTCGTCGCTCTGCCCACAGCCAACGGGCACGTGCCAAAGATGATCAACGCTCTGATACCGCCCAAGCTAATACGCAAGCCGAGCATTGAGCGCGACACGCCGACCCACTATCTGCGCTGCAGTCCGGCGCTCGACTCCGGTGCCGGCAGCTCCCGCTCGGACAGCCCGCACTCACACACCCACCAGCAGCTGAGCGGGCGAGCCAGCACCGGGCAGTACTCGCCCTCTCCGAGCAGCTTCAGTGATGCGGCGCCGCCGGCGCCACCGCCGCGCAATCCCACCGGCATGGGCAGCTCGGCCACGCCCCCGCCACCGCCACCCACCAATCAGATGTTCAAACGGCGCTCGCCCGCCCTGAATCGTCCGGCCGCCATCACGCCCAGCTGCCCCACCACGCGTGGCACCTCGCCGGTCATACCGCAGAACGGGAGCGGGATCAAGGCACAGCAGCAGCTGACGCAGCAGATGAAGGCGCTCAACATGTATCCGGGTGCGGGCAGCGGTGCCGTCGTCGAACCGCCGCCGCCCTATCTGAAGAATACGGTGGTTGTGAGCGCTGCACCACCGCCGCCCAGCTACACAGCCTCCATGCAGTCGCGACAGTCGCCGACGCAGTCGCAGCAGTCCGACTACCGCAAGTCGCCCAGCAGCGGCATCTACTCGGCCACCTCGGCGGGCTCGCCCAGTCCGATAACGGTGAGCAATGCCAGCGGCATTTTGCCCGCCTCAACGGGCGTGGCACGGCCACAGCCGCGCGTCTATCAGGCGCGCACCCAGCAGCCGATCATCATGCAGAGCGTCAAGTCCACGCAGGTGCAGAAGCCGGTGCTGCAGACGGCCGTGGCGCCACAGTCCCCGGTCAGCGCCTCCGCCAGCAATTCGCCCGTGCATGTGCTCGCCGCACCGCCCTCCTATCCGCAGAAGTCGCCAGCGGTGGTGCAGCAGCAACAGCAAGCGGCCGCCGCTGCCCAGCAGCACGCACCACTCCTGGTGCCCGCGTCCACGGTGGTGGTGGCCGGTGCAGTGAAGCCGCCCACGCCCACAACGCCACCGCTCATGGCCAGCGCACTGAATGGCGGCGTGGTGGGCAAAGCGGTCTGCATGGAGCCACCTTCCTATGCCAAGAGCATGCAGGCCAAGGCGGCGACAACGCCGCTGCCACAGCAACAACAGCAGCAACAGCAGCCGCAGCAGCAGCAGCAACAACAGCAGCAACAACAGCAGCAGCAGCAACAGCTGCAGGCATTGCGTGTGCTGCAGGCGCAACAGCAGCAGCAGCAACAATTGCAGCAGCAACAGTTACAGGCACAACAGCAGCAGCAGCAACAGAAGGTGAACTATTTGTCATTCATTTCAATTGGCCCAAGATTCGAGTGGTTGTCAGCTTTTACTAATCCTTTCTCGTTTCCTTTTATCAGGCGCTGGCCGTCAGCAGCAATGGCAATGGAAATCGGCAGCTGCCGCCGCCGCCGCCGTATCAGAGCGCACGCGTTACCACGCCGGAGTTGGCCAGCAGCAACAACAACAACAACAACAACAGCAATGTCAACCTGTCGCCCGAACTGAAATCGACAAACAACAACCACAGCAACAACAACAACAACATACAAATTAGCAATAGCAATTTAGCCACAACGCCGCCAATTCCGCCAGCCAAATACGGCGGAAGTGGTGGCAATGGCAACAGCTCGAGTGGCAGCAATGGCTCAACAACGGCAGCAAGTGCGGCTGCTGCTGCAGCTGCCGCTTGCAAGAAGATCAAGCACGCCTCGCCCATACCCGAACGCAAAAAGATCTCCAAGGAGAAGGAGGAGGAGCGCAAAGAGTTTCGCATACGGCAGTATTCGCCGCAGGCATTCAAATTCTTTATGGAACAGCATATTGAGAATGTGATCAAATCCTATCGGCAGCGCACGTTCCGCAAAAACCAGCTGGAAAAGGAAATGCTCAAGGTGGGCCTCTCGGACGAGACACAGATCGAGATGCGCAAGATGCTCAGCCAGAAGGAGAGCAACTACATACGGCTCAAGCGTGCCAAAATGGACAAGAGCATGTTCGTCAAGATCAAGCCGATCGGTGTGGGCGCCTTTGGCGAGGTGACGCTGGTCCGCAAGATCGACACCTCCGATCATTTGTATGCAATGAAGACGCTGCGCAAGGCCGACGTGCTCAAGCGTAACCAGGTGGCGCATGTGAAAGCCGAACGTGATATTCTGGCCGAGGCCGACAACAACTGGGTTGTCAAGCTCTACTATAGTTTTCAGGATAAGGATAATTTATATTTCGTCATGGACTACATACCCGGTAGGCTCTATCTGGCCAGCCAATAGAGTTAATTGTATCTAATCCTATTGTGCTTTCGCAGGTGGCGATCTGATGTCGCTGCTGATCAAGCTGGGCATCTTCGAGGAGCCGCTGGCACGTTTCTACATTGCCGAGGTCACCTGCGCCGTCGACAGTGTGCACAAAATGGGCTTCATTCACAGGTGTGTAGAGTTTCCACCATCAATTTGACATCGTTTTATCCTCGCTTATCGTTTCCCAGGGACATCAAGCCTGACAACATACTCATCGACCGGGACGGGCATATAAAGCTCACCGATTTCGGCCTTTGCACTGGGTTCAGATGGACGCACAACTCCAAATACTATCAGGAGAATGGTAGCTAGCCACACTTTATATACAAATCTCTTCGAAACCTATTGTAATCCGTGTCTTTGTAGGCAATCATTCGCGACAGGACTCCATGGAGCCTTGGGAGGACTTTTCAGAGAATGGCACCAAGCCCACAGTGCTCGAGAGGTGGGTGCATCTATTAGACCTGCTAGATTACACATGCTCACAGTCTTCTTCCTTGATTCCTTTGTACAGGCGGCGCATGCGCGATCACCAGAGAGTCCTGGCGCACTCGCTGGTCGGCACACCCAACTATATAGCGCCGGAGGTGCTGGAGCGCAGCGGCTACACTCAGTTGTGCGATTACTGGAGCGTGGGTGTCATACTCTATGAGATGCTGGTGGGTCGACCACCATTTCTGGCCAACACCTCCATGGAGACGCAGCAGAAGGTGCGTAGCTGCCCATACCACAACAGCAGCGTTAACAATCGTTTAATTTACAGGTGATTAACTGGGAGAAGACGCTGCATATACCGCCGCAGGCGCAGTTATCACGCGAGGCCGCGGACCTAATACGGCGACTGTGCGCCTCTGCGGATCGGCGACTGGGCAACAGTGTGGATGAGGTGAAGTCGCATGAGTTCTTCAGGGGCATTGACTTTGCAGACATGCGTAAGCAGAAGGCGCCGTATATACCGGAAATAAAGCATCCCACAGATACGTCCAACTTTGATCCTGTCGATCCCGACAAGCTGCGCTCGAATGACTCCAATTTGAGCAGTGGCGATGATATCGATCTGAATGATAGGCAATTCCATGGATTTTTCGAATTTACCTTTAGGCGATTTTTCGATGACCGACAGCAGCCGGACATGACGGACGACCAGGCGCCGGTCTATGTCTGAGCACAATTCAGTCAGTCAGTCAATCAATCAATCAATCAATCAATCCATCATTTTCATTGTTAGTCAAATAGTCACAAAACAAACAACAAACCGCACGCACATACACACACGCGCCTAAACAGCCGTTAACAGTGTGGCAACAGCGTGTTAACAGCGGCGCTGTTAAGTCTTAACAGTTTTTATATGCAAATATTCATTTAGTGTTTTAGTGGAATTTGTTGCCAAAAAAGAGACAGAAAAAACAAGTTGAGGCACTGAGCAAAAAAAACAATTGAAAATTCTGGCATATTTTTTTTGTTTTTTTTTATTATTATTATTTTTTATATATATATAAAGTTATTGAAAAGGACAAACACACACATCGGCAAGACGAACTATATACATATATATATAGATATATATAATATACATATTTATAACAAATTATATACGGTTGGCTAGAAAAGGGACTACACATATACATACATACATATATATATATGCTTGAATGCATGAACTGAATAAATTTAAATGAAATGAGTCAAAACTTTTGATTTTTGTTAACTAAAGATCTTGTACACTACAACACGTACACGTATATACACATAAACATATATATATATATATATGTATAAAATATATAAATATTATACAAAAATAGTTATGAATGAATATTTATCTATATATATATACATAATATGAATATGAATATATGTTAAATTTATGTAGACTTTGACAAACAATTGAACCAATTTCCTGGTGCTCAAAAACTAAACACACTTACACACACACACACACACACCCTACACACTATATATGCCTTGAAGAAAGATAACAAAAAGAACTCATAGGAGAAGCGAATTTAACTGAGCCTGGACCAATTCACAGTGTTTAGTCGTTGGCAACTATTTCAGCAGGCTGGATAGTTCGCGCCAACGACGGCACTTTGAAACTTTAGCTTGACAAACAACAAATTTTTGTGTGCGCGGATCAACACGAACCGATCGCCGCACAGCATCGCAACAAGTTAGCGATATAAGCGGGTCTTATAAGCCTAATCTACAACTCTATTTTAAATATTATGCCCGCGGGCGCGCTCTGAACTAAACTATACATAGATATATATATATATATATATGTGTGTGTATACAGATATATATATATATATATCTAACACTCTTGTATCACTGCTCATTCTACAATCTATGAACGTATTACGCGCCCTTTCC
This sequence comes from Drosophila leonis, assembly GCA_035045365.1. Lineage (NCBI taxonomy): Eukaryota > Metazoa > Arthropoda > Insecta > Diptera > Drosophilidae > Drosophila > Drosophila leonis. The sequence goes on along the minus strand of JAWNPC010000307.1, from coordinate 251,739 downwards.
CCCTCCCAAAAAACAATCAAATAAAAACAAAAATTAAAAAATAAATAAAGAACAAACTAAAATGTATCTATCGTATAGATTCTATGCATAAACTATCTATAAATATATTAAAATATTATTAAACTAGCAATGTTAGAAGAACTTGTTTTTTTTTAAAATAATATTCAACAGAGAAATTCTATAAGAAAAGAAAGGAAAACAACAAAACAAAATCTATAAATATATATATACAAAAATATTTGATAATAAATTGTAAAAGAAATTGAATTGATAATTTAATATTATAATATGCAATACATTTCTAGTGCTAAGATGTTTTTTAGTTTATAACTCGCTAACAATAATTTAGTTTAATTTTCATGTCTAAGCAAAAGGTACAGAAAACACATTTCTTGTTTGTTGTGTAAAGCGATTCGTTGGCAAATGCGATTAGTTCACAATTTCAATTCGTTGGCCCGAAATTCCTGTTTTTGAATGAATGAAAAGAAAAAAACAAAACAAATGGAAATTCTATTTGAAACATAATACTGCGCGTGCCTTGGCCAATTTACAATAACAAATTAATAAATGGAAAGCAAAATATGTAAAAAAAAAAAAATACTTTTTTGTGAATGTTTCTTATGGCATAAATGGGGCAAGGGCTACAAATGGTCTAATATGATCCTGATCAAACTTAAGTTTGGCTGTATGATAGACCTGAATTCCTAAAACAACATTTTCTTTAGGAATCTAAAGAAGATTTAGCTGAATCTGAGTTGATTTCGTATGCCTTACATTACTCTATCAAATCCATCTATGTATTACTCAGATCAATCATGATGATTCAATTGACCAAATAACAGCCAACTCCTTGATATAGATCAACGATTTGTGCCGGACTCATAGACCAACTACATGCACTGGGACACTGTTAAAAGACTCCGTAGGTTACGCAAAGACGAGTTCCGTTACTTTTAATGTTAACTAACAGATCTGTTGTGACGTCACATTATCACTTTGTGCTCTGTTATCCCAGGTGAAGTTTGGCGGGCACTTAAACTGAGATCGGGAAAATGCTCCAAATCAAACAAAAAGCTAATTTCAAGTATTACTCAATCGTGGACTGGGATGTCAATCTGTATAAAAATACTTAAGCTTCTGTTTCAACTTTAACTTGAGTAAAAGGCATATCCTTGAAAAGTTATTATTATTATCAATTACGATCCTTAAGAAACAAAGATGAAGCTATAATTAATTGAGAATTCTTTCTGTCATTTTTATACCCTGAACACATTGAAAATGGGAAATCAGGGTATAATGTTTTTGTGAAAATGTATGTAACAGGCAGAAGGAGGCGTGGCAGACCCCATAAAGTATATATATATTCTTGATCAGCTAGACAAGCTGAGCCATGTCCGTCCGTCCGTCCGTCCGTGTGAACTCAGCGATCTCGCAAATCACAAAAGCTAGAGATCTGAAATTTGAAATGTATACTCGTGTATATCCTACGCAGTACGAGTTTATCATTTTTTTTCTCGATAACTCGTCCCATTTCCTTATTATCGATAAAAATCGATAACTTTTCTTCGTTTTTTGATACCGTTATAGCTATAGATTTCAGATTTACTGTGTATATTCGTGTAATGAAGTGAATTGAATGTCGCATCTTCCCAGGGTTCAGGGTATCTCTTAGTCGAGCAGAGCACTCTTACTTGTTTATAGCTGAAATATACATGAAATTGAAAGAAAATGCGTAATATTTAAATTTTAATAATTTGTTTTTTTTTTTTGTTGTTTTTATTTTCACATTGTAAATTTAATAATTATAATAATTTTGTAAATGTATCAAGACAAAAATGTTTTATCCGTTGGCTTATTTTGATTAAAATACATTTATGCATTATATATATATATATATATATATACATATATATATTTGAAATATAAGTTATTTAAATTGTTGTTTATTTCAGTTGTGTGTATAGCATTTCACTTCATTATTAATATTGTTTAACATTTGATGCCCGCATAACTAAAACGTAGATATTTTCTTCTTTTGTTTAAGTTAAAATAAAATATAAAACAAATAATACAAGCACATACTTTGTACGAAACCTACGCTGTATGCGATCCTAACTATTCTGATCTCATATCTTCTCACGCTTATTTACATGAAAATCTCTGGCGAACAACTTTAACAGAGGAGACGAAAGAAATGTTATGCTTAAAATGTAAATATAACTAACAAGAGTTTATAGTGTGCGTGTGCGTGTGTGTGAGTGTGAGTGGGTGTGGCTGTATAGGTATGTGTGTGTGTGTGTGTGTGTGTGTGTGTGTGTGTGTGTGTGTGTGTGTATCTCATATAAGGCCCTAGATTGCAAATATTATCGCCGCATCCACGCATCCATCACAATGAAAAATATTTGCGCTTAAATATAATGAATTCGTTTCATTTGTTGTGAGTTAACATTTATGTACGCTTTTGTTTGAACTAATCTAATTTATTATATATTTGTAATTTGTAATTTGTAATTCATAATTTATGCTAAACGAGTGCTTAACTTTTCATAGTTGAAGCAATTACAGTTGGCGCGTAATTTGTATTTGGATTCTCTAGCTTTGTTTCTTGCGAAATAATTTACAAAATATATATATTTATATTTAAATATATATATATCCATTTTTTGTTTGTTAAAAAATACAGATATAAAAATTAATTAAGTAATAAATGCATATTTTTGTGTTCATGTTTTTCTTTTGTTTTGTTTTGTTTTGGAAAAGCAAAAGAAATGAAAAGTTCCAACAATAGATTAGAGAGACGAGAGAAACTTGGGGCTTTTAGTTAGTTATGTTCAGGATTGTTTAGACATAGCACAATAAATATTAATAAACAAATGTTCGTTGTTCTGGAAACCTTTTTCGCTTTCTATCATGAATTTAAACCTGTATTTAATTAATTAATTATATATTTAATTTACTGTTTTCTTTTGTTTTTGTTTTTGGTTAAATTATTTGAATTGAATTTATCTGGAGCGAAAAGTTGAAAGCATTCTAACTATTTAGAAAATTTATTGTCCTTGTAAACATTGTTAATAGTTAATGTTAATAGTTTGTGTGTTTTTTTTTTATTTTTTGTTTTAGGAGAAAGATTTTCCTTACATCAATACGCACATTGAAATTTGCTAATAATTTTCTTTAGAGACTTTTCCAAACATTTTTTTTTTCGTTTTTTTTTGTTTTTTATTTACTAAATTTAAATATTTTCGCTTAGAAATAGTTTTATTTTGTTTTTTCTTTTTTTAAGTAATTTATTGTTAAATAATGTTTAATAAGGCCAAATTAAGTTTTTCTTTTGCGCTTTAGCTTTGTGTTTTTTTTTTTTTTATATATATTTTAAATATTAATTTTAAATTGTATTTTTTTTTGTTTTTTTAAGCATATTACATTTACAAAACATGAAGTATTCTTATTTCATTTTATTTTTATTTATTTATTTGTTTATTTATTTAGTTTTTAAACTTTTTTGCTCAAGTAGCCGAAGGTTCTTAAATGCATGTGGGGCGGTTCCTTCGTGTCGCGCAACTCTAGCTAAATGGAATGATCGTATAGGTGTTTCGTTTTTGACATATATGCTTCACTTCCTCGATTATTATGTAGCATTATATAATTATTAGTTATAGCTTTCGTACAAAAATAAACAAAAGAAATCAAAAAATTCAAAATATCATTTGAAATTTTGGAAAATTTCCTTTTCTTTTTGTTGTTTTGTTTAAGTAAGAAATTTGAAACGCGCAGCAAGCGGTGGGTTTTCACATTAACATAAGTTACATTTGTGTGTGTGTGTGTGTGTGTGTGTGTGTGTGTGTGTGTGTGTGTGTGTGTGTGTGTGTGTGTGTGTGTAGTGTGTGTGTGTGTAGGTGGCATAATTTATTAAGTTTTGTATTTTTAACTCTGGCTTTAATACAGTTGGCTGATGTTTTAATACTTTTGCGAAAGAGCATCTAGCTCGGCGTTGTTCTTTTTTTGTTTTTAAATTTTAAAAACATTTATTTGAGTTTTGTTTTGTTTCTTAAATATTGTCATGTTAACGTTTGCTGTTGTTGTTGTTGTTGTTGTTGTTGTTGCTGTTGTTGGGCTGTTTGGTCCAAAAAGAATTGTTTTGTATTTAGACAGTTCGACTACAATTTTAAAGCTAAAAACATTTAACCGATTAAGTTTTACATTTATTCCGTTAGTAAACCATAAACTAGATGATAAATGAAAATCATAATAGATAATAAAAGATAAGTGGATATCGGGGATCTGGCCCTGATTTGATAATGAAATAAGCTTGAGTATTTCGCAGCACTTGGTACTGGGTTCTTGCTCTTAAGCCTAAAACGTAAACGTAAACGTAAATAGTTCGAATGTATTAAAATATTATTGTATGTATATATATAAATATACTCATTCGTAATTGAAACAAAAACAGTTTTCAACTTAAGTGTAACTCATTTAAAAATACTTTTTAAAAACAATATGCAAAATAGAATTAAAAATAATAAATTCGCTCAAACGAAAGGTTTTTAGCTCTTCTACTTCAATCTTCTTTGGGAGTTTTTCTCTAAACTCATTTTGTGGCAACGAAAATGACACGAACAAAATATATAAAAATATCTATATATACATACATATGTGTACAGATATACATATATAATATCGAATATATAAAAATATTTCATCAACGCTCTGCCGAGTTGGCTGCCAGTTGCATTTGTGGGCTATAACCGATAGAACCGATATAACCGATATCACTGATATCATGATGACAAAAGCTATTATAATTAATATTAGTTTAATTCTCTGTTTTGTTTTGTTTTGTTTTGTTTTGAGTTCTTTGTGTCTTGTGTGTTTTGTGTTCCTGCACAATTTGAGATTTCTGCGTCTGTTTTAAGTACAGCATTTAAGTGCACTGTTAGTTCACTGTTAGACTTATGTTAAATGGCTGTTATCGCTGCTCAGTTGAGCAGCATTTTGGCATTGAAGAAATTGAAGGCGTGCCCGCCGTGGGACGGTGCGCCCGCTGGCGGCGTCGGTGGTGCTGCGAAGCGCTCATTGGACAGCGGGTGCGGGTGCGGTGGTGCCATCAACGCTGCATGGTGCAGCGGGCTGGCAAAGAAATTGGGAGGCGGCGCTCCCGACCCAGACAGTAGCGGCGGTGGTGGTGCTGGTGCTGGTGGCGGTGGAGTTGCTTGCGGCGGCCCTGTGCCCCGCTGCTGCATATTATTATTGCTGGACAGCGGCGGCAACATGATGCCAGCGCCAGGCACGGACGGTGGCCAGGCAAGTGGCTGGCAGGGCAGACGCTGCCGCTGGTGATGGTGGTGGTGCTGCTGCTGCTGGAAAGCTGCCATGGCAGCCAGCTGATGGGGATAGTTGCTGCTGTGGTGGAGGTGCGGTTGCTGCTGGTGGTTGCTGCTGTGGTTCAGCCTGGCCGTGTGGGCGGCGGGGCCGCGACGCTGCGGCCTGCCGGCGGCTGCTACGCAGGTGGGCGGCACTGAGGTGTCGCTTACCTATTCCCTGTACGGCTTGCAGTAGGAGTAACGGTGGTTCATGTGCTGGCTGTAGCTGCCCGAGTGGGAGAAGCGCTTCAAGCATTTGGAGCACTGAAATGGCTTCTCGCCGGAATGCAGACGCTTGTGCTCCGTCAAGTGATGCTTGTGCTTGAAGGCCTTGGGGCAGTCCATGCACTGATAGGGTCGCTGACCTGCAAATAGAATACGGATTAGCTGCGCTCGCCCACCTTCACCTCAGTTCTCACTCACCGGAATGCTCGTACTTGTGGCGCGCCAGGGAGCTCTGCTTGGCGAAGGCCTTGTCGCACTGGTCGCAGACGAAGGGCAGGTCCGGATCACCCGCATGTCCGTGCGTCTCGGCCTTGGCGCGCTTGGGCTTGGGCGGCAGCAGGCCAGCGCCAGCCAGGACATAGTCCTCGTCGTGCGAGATGCGCGAGTCATCGTCGCGCCACGAACGCTTCTCGGAGCCGCCGGGACTGAGGCTGGTGCCGCGGTAGTCGGGCAGCTTAATACTGTTCATGAGCGGATTGGGCGCATAGTCGCCGCCGGGCCGCATCTGGAAAAGTGCCTCCATGGGCAGGCGTGGCAGCATGTAAGGCGGCAAGCCGCCGAATGCCTGGCCACGCCCAGCCGCTGCGCTGTGCGTCGTCGCCAAGGCGGGCGCCGACTCGTGCAGCAGGCTGGGCGGCGAGGGGGGCGCAAAGTAGAGCGCTGCAGCGGCAGCAGCAGCGGCCGCCGACTGCTGCAGCGAGGAGGCGCCCGAGCAGGGCGACAGCGAGGCTGGCGACATGGACGCCGAGCCGGAGAGCTTGCGGCTCAGATTAATGGCCATGGTCTCCTGGAAGTCAGCGGGCGCGGGCGCGGGCAGCACAGCTGCCTGCTGGGCTGCCAAGCCGTACAACGGCGAAGCATCCCGTTTGACGGACAGATCCAGCGGCTGATCCTCGCCAGCGCGTGGCTGTGGCAGAGCTGGAGCAGCAGCTGTGGTGTCGCCATTGCTCGCATAGCTCTGCAGCTTGCGTTCGCGCGAACGATTGTTCTGGAACCAGACTTGGACGACGCGTGCGTCCAGCTGCAGCCGGGCAGCGATCATGCGGAACTCTTCTCGACTGGGACGCGCATTGTGAGCGTAGTGCTGCTTGAGCTGCTGCTGCTGCTCCTCGTTGATGGCGGTGCGCACACGCACTTTGCGCTCGCCGCTATCGCTGCTGCCAGCATGGTAATCCTGGCGTGGCTCCTCCTCGTCCTCCTCATCCTCGTCCGCGTCGCTGGCCGATGGCAGCAGAGCAAAGCTCGATTGTTGCTGTTGTTGCTGCTGTTGTTGTTGTTGTTGTTGTTGGTGGTATTGCTGCTCCAGCTCCTCCTTGATGAGGCCGCACAGCACCTTCTCGTGCTGCACCAGCTCAGTGGGATGATTGAATTGCTTGGCACAGCGACTGCAGCGCAGATCTTGAGGTGTCTGCGCAGGCGCCTGCTCCACGGCCACTACCTCCGGCTCTTCCTCGCCTTGCTCCACTTTGATGGACTTGGGCGTGTCCGGAGGCGTCGGCTCGCGACTGGGCTCCTGCTTGACGATCGCGACTGGCTCGGCGACGGACAGTTCGGGGCTGGCCGTAGGCTTCGCCTCGGATTCTTCTAAATCCATGACCAGTTTGGGCTCATCATCCTCTTTGCTAGCCTCGTACAGTTTCTGTTCCTCTCTGTGCTCCTCCTGGTTCAGCTGCTCCTCCCGCTGCTGCTGCTGCTGTTGCTGCTGCTGCCCGGCAGCAGTCAGCTCCAACAGTCGCTGTATGCTATAGGGATGCATGCGCGGATCCAGCGCGGCAGCCATAAAGGCATTCGGGAATGCCAGCAATGCCGCATTCATCGCATTGTAGTTGGGATAGAAGGGCGCAGGAGCATTGACAGCCGTGGGCGGATTTTGCACTTCGCCGGCAAAGTAATTCATGGGATTGGGCAGCACCTGCTCGGGCAGCTTCCGTTTGCCCGCCAGCTGCTGCTGCTGCTGGTGATCTGTGGGTGAGCGTCGAGCGCTTGAATTCTTGTCCAGAGTTTTGAGCATTTGGCGATTGTTGTTGAGCTTGAGGCCCATGCTGATGCACTTCTTGGAGGTCATGTGGGAGGAGAAGCTGCCGGAGTGCGAGAAGCGTTTGCCGCAGTTGTCGCAGCCAAAGGGCTTCTCACCGGAATGGATGCGCACATGCTCCTTCAGGTGGTGCTTGAACTTGAAGGCCTTGTCGCACTGGTTGCACTTGAATTTGCGCAGCAGCGCGGACTCGTCGTGGCTAATCATGTGGCGCTGGAGGCGGTACACGTTCGCGAAGGCCTTGTGGCATATTTTGCAGGTCTGCAACAAATAGAAATAGAGAAACAAAATTTAATTAAACATTCATGATACAAACAAAATATTATTATTTTTTTATATTATTATATATATTTTATTATTATATATTATATATTTTTATTTATCTTTATATATTTTTATTTATTTAATTTATATTTATTTTATTTATTTTTATTTTTTATATATTTTTTATTTGTTTTCAAACACAAATTATTGCAATTAAATTTCAAATAAGACAACAATGCAGTTATATACACAACAGCTTTTGTCCATCACTCTTGCTCTCTCGCTTGCGCTCACTTGGGTTTTTTGGCGCTCCTTTAGTCCTGCATTTAGTCTGCATGTTAGCAGCTCAACTGTTGACATTGTTGTTGCTGTCGCTTTGGTCGCTGTTGTTGTTGTTGTAGTAGCGCCTGCTTTTTATTTTGAGACTTGGTACGCACACATTTGCAGCACGAACGCACACACCGACGCACAGGTAATAAAAGTTGTTTAAAACAACAAAACGCGTGTATTTATTTGTTTTGCTGTGCTGTTTGAATTTTAACGGGATTTCGTTTGTTTCAAGGCCCGCAAAGCGAAACCAAAAACCACAACGCAAAAAAAAACAACAAAAATTGTGATTTTCTTGCTTTATTGTGGCGCTGTTGCGTTTGGCAAGCAGATTAAAAGAGTTGAGCTGATTAAATGACCTAAACGCAGAACTGACAACAACAAAAACGAACGAAACTTAATTAAAAAAAAAAAAAACCAAACAATATGCGGGCTATGCAAATCACGAAATTATAACGCCAAGCGACCGAAGCAGACTAAAGAAACTGGCAAAGGATTGTGGATGTTGAATTAACATAGCAATCAGCTTGCAACTGTCATCATAGACGTGCACGCATGTGTGTATAGAGTCTAGACTCTAGATTATGAAAGCGTGGGCAAAGCAAAGAAGATAAGCACAAAAGCAACAACAGCAACAAAAACTAACTGTTTGTGTGCGTGCGCACGACACGTTTGGTATGATGAGAAATGATTGAGAATTGGGGAAAAAAACTTCAATGGAAAATATTGCGACAAAGCGCCAATAAGAAATGGAAACACAAACAACAACAAACGCCGGCAAGTGAAGAAATAAACAAAAAGTCGAACGGAAAAATAGAATTAAAACTCCTAAACATATCAAATCAAGTCAAATCAGATCAAATCGTATCGTCTCGTTTCAGCAGCTGATGCTAATCAAAACCGAATGCGTTTGTTTGTCTTTGATTTGTTTGGCAACAAATTGAACGCATCAAATGCAACTTTGTTGGAAAAGGTGCACAATGAAATGAAAGCACAAGCCGCCTGGCTGACTGACAGGCGGCTCCACTTAGCCAGCGCGCTGAAAGATTTGCGGCACTTTCACTCGGCCAACAGATGGCAACACGTGTTGCACCGTACCACCGCCCCACCTCTGTCTGTATGGCAACGCTTGTTTACGCGCTGCCGTTGAACTTTACTGCTGCTGTTGCTTCTGCTTCAGTGCAGCTCACCTCAGCTATTTGTTGCTCTTTATAAATAAATACATACATATAGAAAACATTCCAGATTGTTATTGTTGTAAAGTTCATGACATTGTCGTTTTTTTTTTATCAGCCATCAATTCGGAATGTGTCTGCTCAGTACGCCATCAAACCTGTCTGTATTCATGGTCACTACAACTGTTACTCTCTTTGTCTTTGTCCGAGCCTTGACCAGTGTTGGCAATTTAGCTATTTTCCTGTCAGTTCTGATGATTTTCAAATTTAGATATAGCGGCTGGCGGGAATAATAGCTATTTTGTTATTTTCAATTATTGAATGGCTTCTTTTTAGCGTGAAGGAAATGCGAAATATGTCAAGTGGATCTTTTATAAGCAAGCATCATAGCATAAAAATGGAAATGGAATTGAATGAATAAAATGTTATGAAAAGGCCATAAAAATCCGCCATAAAATACTGTCAAATTATTTCGTTAAAGGTTTAAGGTAGTTTATTTAAAGTGAACAAAAATACCTTAGCATCGTAAAAACTTTGTATCTGGAGTTTTCAATATTTAGCTTTTTTTGGCTTTTTTATTACTTGATCTAGCTTGTCGGAGACCTGCAGAGTTGGCAGCACTGGCCTTGACTTGCATGAAGCGCTCTCTCTCTCTCGCTCTCTCCCTCTCTCTCTATCTTTGCAAATTAAGAGAGTGCGTTTGCTGTGTGGGGCTTGGACTTTGATATGTTACTCAGCAGCAGCAGCATTGCATGAATTTCAATTAACGTGTACGTGTGTATGTGTGTGTGTGTTTAAGTGTGACCAGTTATTAGTCATAATTCCAATACAAAGCCAATTTTTAAATGAGCTCTTGACATGAGATCACAATTCTATGGAGAGGGATACGGCGCGACTCAGGGTCAGCAGAATAGCCTCCACTAACGGTTGCTCTCCGGCCTAATTAGTTTGTACATTAACGGTGACATTGTGTTTATTTGTTTAGCAAGTGGGGAAAAAAAACACTGAAATACGCCCAATAATTACGCGCGGCCAGTTTCAGGCCTAATTTGTTTGTTTAACAGCCGTTTGCACATTAAAAAGCAACAACAACAACAACATCAACATTTGTTTTGTTTTTCCAAAGTGAAAAACTTTAAACTACAATTTGATTTTCGCTTTGAGTGAAATGTGAGCGCCGGCTGGCGTCGGCTGATGGAGCGGAAGAGCTGAAGCAGCAACATAAATTTCCGCTTCCGTTGGTTATGAGTGGAGTGGAGTGGGATGGGGTGGGGTGAGATGGATAATTCATGTTGTTTTACCTGTTCTTAAAATTGGACTTGTGCGCTGACGTCACAACACCCTGAACAGCCGCCATTTGCCGCAGCGAGAGAGAGAGCGAGCACACGAATGTGTGAACAAAAGAAACCAAAACAAAAGCAAACTAAGCGAACGAGTTTTAACATGCTCTTCAACATGGTGGCTACATTTGTGGCTACGGCTACGGCTACGACTACCTGTTGCGCTCACACACACACACAGAGAGAGTCAAACTCGTTGTTGCTGTTGCTATCTTCTACTCACAGCATGAAGTTACGCTATTGCTCTCCTTGTCTCTCCAACTTAACGAGCGTGCGCGTGTGCGGCTGTGTGTGTGTGTGTGTACGTAAGCCGCAGCAATGTGTGGAAAGAGCAAAGAGTAAATACGCCCACCTCTGCTTAAGTACAGTGTGGACATTATTAACACGCTTTGTTGTCGCACAAGCCCCGTTGCTATTTCTATTGTTATCAATTAAATGTAAACCAAAATGGCGCGCCGTACAGCTTTACAAAAGGTAAGCGACAGCGTTGCTGCATGCGTCAGAGCGACTCTTATGCACTTTTTTTTTGTTGTGCTGCTTTTATTATTATTATTATTATTTTTATTAGTGCTCGTCATGCGCTGCGAACGGAAATACCAATTGTAGCTACCTTTCGTTAATAATGGCCACACAAAGATGCCCTGGCACTGAGTGGAACAACAACAACTCTGTTGACTCAAGAAAAAAATACATTCTAAGAGACTTATTAAGTACGCTGTAACCTTTGCACTATAAGATAAGCTACGCACACGTGTGTCTATATAGTAGCTCTCTCTTGCACACGCTCTCTGTCTCACTCTTACTCTGACGAGGTTCGCATAGGCGCTTAAAATTCGATTGCAAACAAAAGCTGCTTGCTACACATTAAACTACACATGCTTATACATACATGCATACATACTATGTACATATGTATTTACATATATGTATGTGTGTGTGTGTGTGTGTGTATTTGTTTGCTTCAGAAAATGTCTAATTAATTTCTACAAAATTCTATGCCTCATGGCACAGCCAATTAAGAGCGTGTGTACCTTAAGCCTTCTGCGTATCTCAGCAATGACATCATTGATACACGAGCGTTGCTCATTAAACAACAAACACACACACACACGTAAATATACTTTCTCTATACATATTTACAGCGCCCATTGCTTATCGCTTTTTGGCTTGTTATCAAGCCAAGAGGCGTTTCTTGTAAAAAAAAAAGCCGAAAAAAGGCAACATTTAGCCGGAAATTGTATGCCATGCAGCCGCAGACCTCACACAGCAGCTTCAAAGCACAAATCAAGCTAAATGAAGCTGACAGAGCTAGAGTGAGTGAGAGAGGAAGAGAGAAGTAAAGCACGAGCAAGAGAGCGTCCAGCAGGTCCGGCAACGCTAATTGCAGGCGACAGTAGCCTTTTGCTATAATTATAACTCAACGTAGGTGGGCGCCAAATTCAAAAGACAGAGACAGCGACAGAAATGCGACAAGCGCACTAATAGAGAAATCAAGTCAAAGTAAAAATATATATATATAAGATATAAGATCTACAAGTGCGTGTGTGTGTGTGTGGTACAGACACCGCTAATTTGTGAGCGTATTTGATGCATTGAGTGACATGAGAATTTGGCCATAATAGCGCACATAATTGGCTCTAAAGCAAAAGGGCGACGCTGGGCGCTGAGGGGTGAGGGGGGTGCGCGCGAACAAGCTTTTAAAGTGACATCTTCAAAAGAATTGTTGGCCGCTAAAAACTTGACAAAATGCCGCCGTCAGCATGGAAATATTTATATATATATAAGAATACTATATATGATCATATATATATATATATATATAAATATATATATATAAAACGCACCTGTCGCCACTGCCAGCGCGTAAACAAAATTAACAACAAGCGACATGCTCGAGTTGTCTCTTTGTTGTTGTTGCTGCTGTTGTTTCTTGTTTTGAGGTCAGTCTAAACACATTTCTGCTTGCAGAATGAAACAAAACAAAAACAAAAAAACATTTATTAACGACGCCACAAAACAAAAATGTTTAGGCAAAAAAAATTTATATATGTCTAACTGCTTTATAGCAACTGCGACCCAATTTTCTAGGCTTATCTGTGCTAACAACAATATGAAAAAAATACAAATAATATATATAATTGATATTTATATACATACTATATAGAGCTCTGTCTGATTAGAGCAATGAATGAATTTCTAGTTAGCATTGACGTACCTTCCCAATACAATGCTAATAAGAAGAAGACGAAGAGGAAGAGGAAGCAGTGAAGAGATAGTAGAGCGCGCTTAGTATAGCCTAGTGAATCGGCACACGAGAGTGCGGTTCGATTGGGGTTATCGTTATCGAAAGTGTTTTTTCTTTTCGCCTAGGTAGCGGCAGCCGATTGGCATGCCATCTAGGGTTTTTGAACTCGTTCGATTAGCCTACAGAGCTGAGTGAGAGAGAGAGGGAGAGAGAGAGAGGGCGAGCTTATCTCGCTCAAGCTGAAAATTATTTTATAATTTGCTTTTAAGTGTATTTCGTGGTAAGAGTTCATTAACATTTTTTCTCTTTGGCCAAAATGAAGAAACGAAAAGAAATCGAACAGAAATACATTTATATATAATATATTCAATTTTGTTGTCTGCTTTTCTTTGCTGAAAATTGATTAACAGGAAAATACTTTTAAGCGTTGGCCATTTATATTTGGCCTGTCGCATTTTTCAATATTTTACGGCGCATTTCTCAAAATGCAGCTGATAATATTTAACTTGATAAATAATAATAAAAATAACAGAAAATTCGTACAAGCGGAAACTCAACGAAATTTCATTTAGTTTCAGTTTGTTTGGCTGCCAACGCACGACAAATCAAATTTAATTGTTTATAAATAAAACGTTTTGCTCAATTTGTGCGTGGGGTTCGAAACACACAAACACACACACACACACACACACACACACACATAACTATATATAAATGTATATTCTTGAAGTCTACTACTAAGCATGCGAAATTAGTTGTGTATTAGGAAAACATAAATTAGGCGCCGCCGCCGCAGAATAAATAAAAAAAATTTATTACTTTTGATAAAAGGCTGCAGTGAAAATTTGTATTTAAATCAAAGGAAATCTCAATATTAATAAAATAAAAGAAAGAAAACGAAATGAAATTATGAAAAGCCTTAAGAAATTGCTTGTCTGGGGGGAGCCAACAGCTGCTTTCACATTCTTATTGGGCAACTAAGCAGCAGTGGTCAAGCTAAGGGAAATGCTCAGTTCCAATAAGATCTGTGCAACGGTAAAGTTGCTGTGTCGCTCACTCTGTCTCGCCCTCTTCCATTCGAACTTCATTAAACATATCATGCGACTCAACCGCACAATAAATGTCTAAAGAGAGAAAATAACCCACGGGACTTGCTGTGCCAGGCCAAGGGAAATGTCGCTGGGAAATTCCATGTGAGTAGCAGAAAGTGCACACACACACACACACACACACACACACACACACGGGGGCCGCATAATTTATGATGTGCACGGTGAAAGTTGATCCAAGTCCCGTGAGCAGATGAAAATGAAAATGAAAATGATTGTGGAGAGAAAATGAATGGAAAATCGTATGAGCAAAGTACAAATGTCTGGGGGAATATAACGTGGCATGTGTTTTGGTAAAAAATGGGCAGGTGCTGAGAACTTCAGAGAGAGAGAGAGAGAGAGAGAGAGAGAGGGGGTGGAGGGGGCGGAGAGGTAGAGTAGGTATTTAGGCATTGTTGCGGAAGTCTATATAAAAGATATTCTGGGAACAGAATTTCCAGCAATTGCTTTTTCTTAAATGTCATTAATGAGGTGCAGACTGGTGTTATAGAGACAAAAGAAAAACATTTTCAGAGAGGTGATATATATATATATTTAAAAGATCTGTTAGATAGATAGATACAAAAGCTGAAATTTGGATTAAAAAATAGAAATAATAAGTAAGAAAACTCTAGTCGGTGGTGCCCGACTAGGAGATACCCTTAACCCCGTCCCATCTGCGTTTTAAAATATACTCAATTATGTATTTATTAAAGCAGAACAAACTTTAAGCTAGTAAAATTAGACTATAAAAAACAAATTTTTAGTCGTTATCCAAAATATAACAAAAATCAAAATTTTATAAATTATAAATGAATTTAAATCCAAAATGTGGAGACTCTAGCTTCAAAAATGTACGAGATATAATTTAATAACTTGATTTCGATACGGTTTTTAATCGATAACAATAAAACGGGAATAGTTATCGATTTTTTTAAACAAACTTCGTGCTAAGCATGGACCCACAGAAAAAATTTCAAGTCTCTAGCTCTTATAGCTTCTGAGATCGACGCGTTCATGCATACGGACAGACGGACAGACGGACAGTCGGACAGACGGACAGGGCTAAATCGACTCAGTTCGTCACCGTGATCAAGAATATGTATATATATTTTATGGTGTCTGCGACGCCTCCTTCTGCCTGAGAGAGCTCGTGATGATCTTAAAGCAAACCAAATTACCAATCTATGTCATTCTAGGTGATATATTATATATATATATATATAATATATATTTAATTTGACTGAATTCTGCAAAGTTTGCATTATAAATTTCAATAAATTTTCATTATTTGTAAACAAGCGCTTAAAAGTTATAAATATTTCAGGCTCGTTTTTTTTTGCTGTTGTGTTTTAATTTGTTTGCTTTAATTGCAAATAATTTTTAAACTTTGTACGAACGCGTAGTCAGAAAGGTCAGAGAGAGAGAGAGAGAGAGAGAGAAAGAAAAAACAAGAAAAAAAGCATTTAAAAGCGGTGAAAAGTCGGGGAAATGAGTGTGGAAATGGGCATGGCCTGGCTCGGCAGTGGAGTAAATAAATTGCTATTAATTTTTCAGCGCTGTTCGTCAAGTGGCGAATGGCGCCGAGACGACGATGTCAGTGGAGCTGGAGCTGGAGCGACTGTGGAGTAGGGTGAAGGGGGAAGGGGGGGGGGGTGGCGGTCATGGGTCACCTAAAGTGCATATAATTTTTCAATTTGAAATGTTTCGTGTGCAGACACATGGCCAAAACCAGTTTGTGGTGGCCAGCAAGGTGGATGGACCCAAATGAATTGTGGCCAAAAAGTTGCGACTGTGCGCGCGAGTGTGTGTGTGTGTGTGTGTGTGTGTGTGTGTGTGTGTGTGTGTGTGTGCAGGCGCAGTTAAGCAAATATTTAATTGCTGCACTTTTTGCGGCACTCGCTGAAACTTTGCCAGTTGCGTCAGTTTGTTTTATTTATTTTGAGTTTTGGCCAATAATTTATGTGCTGCCATTTGCTCAACAATTATGGCCCCACATGCCATCTCTCTCTCTCTCTCTCTCACTCTGTCTCTGTCTGTCTCTTTTTATATGTCTATCTTTTGGGCTGGCTGTTAATGATGTTGACCTTTGCTGCAAAATGTTGCACGTTGTTGTTAACATTAAAGCCGCGCGCCATGTCTGCGGCCAATTTAAATGGCTTTTCAATAACAATTGTTATTGGCCCGGCTGCAGCCGAGGGTGAGAAATGTGCATAAAAAAGTGTTGCCTACTTATGTGCGTGATTTCCATAATGAGCAATTTGTGCAGCGATTGCTGCTGCTGCTGCTGCTGCTGCTGCTGCTGCTGTTGCTGCTGCTGCTGCTGCTGCTGCTGTATTGCTTTTTGCATAATTAATTGTTTTCACACATAATAATTTAATACGCATATACACGTGTAAAGAGCACCGCCCCCACTGCCCTCTCCTCCTGGCCCATCAATTATAAATATGGCAATAAATGCGCATTGGCCATAGTTGCAATATGTCAAGCCAATGTTGTGTTGGCCAATATCCTGTTGCCATTTGTGTTTCAATGTGTTGCAATGTTTAAATGTCATTAACAAAGCCGTAAATTATGTGCTCGACCGCGCGCGCACCTACCACACCGTGCCACAGCTGTGTGAGTCCTCCTGCCTGCAACCAAAGTGCAAACAGGTTGGCCGCCAGCGCTTAATAAACTCAGCCGAGCCAGAGGGCTGCTTTATTAGCTTTTTGATGCACACAGCCGCTGCTTATGGCGGGTTTTAGGCAAATATTAATAACGCCAGCAACTGGCCCAAAGAAAAGCAACAGCCAAAAAAATGCAGTTGCTACAGTGAACATGGCCTAAGCTGAACGGGCGCTATATATATATATATATATATATATATATATATATATATATATATATATATAGAATATATCATATATCATAAATAGATTCAATCCAATCCATTTGCTTCTGCAAACTGCCTTGAAAAAGTTTTTGTTTATTTTGCATTTTTCACCAAATAATCTTATGATATATCTTCTGCTGGCAATCGTAGGCATTTTTCACTGTAACAACTGCCCATGTGTAATCAGAAGCTGTTCCAACTTTTTCATTTTGGCTCCACTTGCAGCAAGGTAAAAAAGTACCAAAAAAAAAAAACAAAAAAAAAAGTTAGGCGAACTAGCCACATATGAATTTATGAGCTATGCCTGATGGGGGGCGTTGACTGCCTGTGGCTGGGCGAGTGGAAGTAGAACGTGGAAAAAATGCAACAAAATTATAATTTATGTGGCTTTAATAGCCGCTGGCTGCCTCATGCCACAAGGTGCAAGTGTGTGTGCCCCACCCTGCACACACACAACTTGCTGCTTATCGCTGGGCGTCTTAGGCAGACCAGTCTACCTCTCTCGCTCGCTCTCTCTCTCTCTGTCTTTCTGTTTTTTATTATTATATATATGAGCTGGAGTGGGTTGGCCGTAAGTGTTAGTATGTCTTATCAGGGCCTGCCTGTAGCAACATTTATTTTAATGCCTTATCACACGGCCAGCCCAAGACGAACGCAAAAAACAACAACAACAACTGCACAATTGGGAGTTATGAGTGTGTGACTGACACGCCAGACTCTATATACCACACATATATACTATATATGTCTATATATATATATATATATATATGTGTGTGTACGCTCAGACCTTATGATAGGCCGCCACAAAGTGTGACAGCCGCACGCACTTGCTATCTCACTCCAGTGGGCCTTGTATCTCACTCGGTTTCTTTTTTGGCCGTAGCCAATGCTCCCCTGATAATACTTTTTTTTTGTTGTTGGCTGTGTGTGTGTGTGTGTGTGTGTGGGAGGTTTTTGGTAAACGCCTACGTTTTTATTTAATGCCAGTTCAGTTTGGTTCGGCTGTGTTTTTGTTTTTGTTGTTGTTCCTATTCTTTTTGTTTTTTTTTATTATGACGGTGTTGCTTATCATAGTTTATAGTGTTTGTTGTTGTTGTTGCTGCTTGTTGTTGCCTTGCTGATAAACTTTACGTAAGCAGCAGCAGCAGCAGCCGCAGCAGTAGAAGAAGAGAAAAAAAAAACAATCTTTTGAATTCCACAAAAAGAAAACCTCTTGAGTGTAGCAACAACCTCAAGTATATGTGTTATCTTCACAAAAA
The DNA here is from genome assembly GCA_035045365.1 of Drosophila leonis. Classification (NCBI taxonomy): domain Eukaryota; kingdom Metazoa; phylum Arthropoda; class Insecta; order Diptera; family Drosophilidae; genus Drosophila; species Drosophila leonis. Next base: position 233,543 of record JAWNPC010000307.1, on the reverse strand, counting down.
CTACAAAGGAACAAAATACAGAAAAAAACAATACAGAATTTATTAAAACTGGCCTGTCCCATGTGTGTTAGGCTTTATCTGGCTCTTAATTATTTGCTCATTTGCTGTCGATATATTTTATACATTATTTCATATAATTCATATTGTGTCAACAGGAAACGTGGGCACATTCATAAGGTTGCCGTTGTGCTTGGCACCGTTGTTATCCGTCTTACGTTATCGTTGCCCATTTTCCGTTCACATGCATTGCCAACAGCAGCAACAATAACGACAGCAACAGCAACAGCAACAACAACTTTAGCCTGAACAAAGCCTGCGCATTGTGCGTTGCTCAAAGATCAACTGAGGCGAATGCTGTGCGTGTTGCTGATCAGCTTCGAGCTGGAGTCTTAAATTAACAGGGAGCTGCGGGGGAACTGGTTTATATGGATCCATCTTATGAGTAACTTGCGCTTGTTGCGCTCAATCGTACAACATGAACTTCAACCCAGTGCAACAATAACACAAGCAAAACCCAAGTGTGTATAAGAAATATTTTGTTTTTATCAGTCAGGCGACTTGAGTGATTGCTGACTCATAATATATGAAGTATATATATATAGCAAAGTTCGTTAAACACTTGAAAACTCTGAGCTATTCACTTATATTTCGATTGCTTAAGCAAATTAAATATTGCTAAAATATATCAAATTTTATTTCAGCTCTTTTGATTATCAGTCAAATTTACTTATTTTTCAAGCTAAATTAAAAAATGAATCAAAATGAATTTATGCCCCTTAAGAACTAACTAAGCAAGGCTGTAAATGAACTAGTTCAAAATTGTATTATAGATAATTTTATTTGAGCCAAAGTCACATTTCATTCATGTCAAAAGCTGAATCTCAAAAACAGTTTGCAGAGCTAAAATTCTGAACCAAAAACGAACTCAGACTCAAGTCGAACAATTGGTTCAAATCATGAGCTGAACTAGTTAAGCAGTTCATGTGAGCTTGCAGCGCTGTCAGCTTTAAGCTCAGCTTTCTGTCAGCTAGCTACTGTATCTTATATAGGAAAAGCTTTAGCTCACCTGTGTCACATTTTGTGTGGTCTGTGGGCCCGTGGGCGAGTGCAGCAGCTGGTGCTGTTCGAGCTGCTCGCGGCTGGCGAAGGCGGCGGTGCATTGCATGCAGGGAAAGGCGGCGCCCAGGTCGCCCGTTGTGGAGCCCGGGCTGGAGGTGGAGCGTGGTGCGCTCAGGTCCAAGTCATAGGCGGAGTTGCTGCCGACGCTGCTGTTGCTGCCGGGCTGTGGCGGTGGCAGCAGCAATGCCTGCTGCAGCTGCGGCGACTGTTGCAGCTGCTGTTGCTGCTGCTGCTGCTGCTGCTGTTGCTGTTGCTGCTGCTGCTGCTGGTGCTGGTGTTGCTGCTGTTGGCTGGGCGAACTGGCGGATCGGGCGGATTGCATGGCCAAAGCAGCGGCGGCCATGAATTGTGCATGCAAATGGGCAGGCAGCTGCGGTGGCTGATGCGGCAGGTGAGCAAACAGATCGTTGGGCGTGGCGGCAACAGGTGAGCAGAGAGGTGAGTGCTGGCTTCTATGGCTGCCACTGCCACTGCCACTGTTGTTGCTGTTGTTGTTTTGATTCTTTGCTGTCTCGCTGTTGTTGTTATTGTTGTTGTTGCTGGTGTTTGGAGATTTGGCATAGCGACGACTGCTGCTGCTCAAATTGCTCTGCTCATCCTCCTCCGCTTCGCTTTCCGGCTGCGCAGCCTCAGCTGCCGCACGATGTGACTCATAGTTGAGCTTGTCATGCGGATGCTCGTTGGCAATGTGCTCGCGGAAGGACTAAAGGTGGAAGTGTGTCACATCTTTAGAAACCGTCTTAAATATAAAGAGAGGTTTTAGTTTTAACTCACCTGAACCTCAGTGAAGCGCTTGTGGCACTGCGTGCACTTGACCAAACAGTTCTCAGCCGCGCTGGCTGTGACGCTGTTGGCCAGCTCTGGGTTGGCAGCCACATTGCTGGGCTTGTTGTGGGCTTGGTGGTGATGCAAACTGGAGGCCAAAGAGGAAACTGCAATGAGTAGAGAGCAGAGAAGAACGAAAGTGAGTTAAGAGTGACTTTAAGTATGCGGACAATACACTGAAAGAATTTACATGCCTATAACTAATAGGGATACAAAATTGATTGAAGATTTTGATTGATTTTATCTCATATAGATTTTAGTAAAATGCAATTTACAATGGATTTAAATGATGGAAAAATAAAATAAAAATAATATAAATGTCAATTGTTATAAAATGTTTACACATTTTTTTTATTAAATTAAAATACATAAACAGGAGAATGCTTAAAAATATTATAGTATAATTGCAACATTAAAATTTAAATATAAAAATACCAAATAAATTAACATTTATTTATATGTTTATTTTCATATTTATTTATAAATAAATATAGAAATATTCGAAAAAATTTAATCATTTTAAAGCATTTTAATTATTATTCTTATTTTAATTTTAGTTTTTCTTATATCAAAAATGTTTTATACACGTCAATAAATTACGTTTGTTTTTTATCAACTTTGATTATTATTCATTGCGAAACATTAAAGTAAATGTTGCTGATATGATTTGTGGATGGATATTTTGCAATTAAGCTTCTTTTCGCTTTTTTTCCCTTTTGTTTTTTATGAAAACAAATTAACTGTGAGATGTGTTTGGGCGATAAGCAGCAAGACCTAAATGCCATGCCACACATAAGCAAGGCAAGTGGAGCAGGGCTTGGGGAGAGGGGCAAACGAGACTCGAAGGCGAAGGCGAAGGCGAAGGCGAAGGCGAAGGCCCTCAGCCATTAAGCGATCTGCGCATGTTGTTGTTGCCGTGTGGCTGAAGGCAACTGTAGCTCGAGATCAACTTTAATTTCGTGGCAAATCAACTTTACCGCTGCTAAAACCCAATTCCCCAACTACGGCCCCGCCGCCGTCGCCGCCTTGCATCACCGAACTGTAGTTTATTGCCATTGTGGTTGCCTTCACGCAACGTTTCCACGTAAAAGGCGATGATCTCATACGCCAATCAAAAGCAGAAAAAGAAAAGAGTGGAACTGGTTTTCACACACACACACACACACTGTGGCACTGGCTGAAGAGTCGACTTAATCAGTTTAAAAAAGCGTTCAAGCATGCGAAAAAGGAGATCATAAAGAACGTGAAGCAGCAGACGAAAAAAAGAAGAGGAAAATGAAAAAAAAATGTATCTCGAAGATTGCTTTGTTCAATGACGACGTCGCTGGCAATGCCGATGCCGATGCCGAGGGTCAGCCAATTGCCACACACACACACACACACATATATATATATATATACTCTGTGTGTGTGTGTGAGATACTTATGGCCGCCGAGCCGCTTGGTAAATAAGCAACTTTGTTGTATCTGCGACTGGGCCCAGGCACGTTGCAAGGTACAAAATGGAGTTTCGCTGTGTGTATCTCACAATGGGAGTCTTTGTTGTTGCTGCTGCTGCTGCTGCTGCTGCTATTTGATCGCTACCTTAATTTAAGCCAATTAACCGCCTGCAGACAGACGCCGCTCATAGGGGCACTCACATGTGCAGCTAAATTAATGGGTCTGTGCGCTGGCATACCTTGTTTCTGTCGCTGTAGCTGTGGCTGTATCTATAGTTGCTTTTTTTTTGTGCCCAACAATCAAGCGCAATCTAAAGCAGAGTTCGTTGCACGTTCCGTTGGCATTTTCACTTTCACAATAGTTGCTGCCCTATACATTCTTTTCGTTTTATTGATATTACGCAGTTAATTGATTCAGATACAATTTGATTTCAGTCCATCTCCCTCTTTCACTCAGATACGGGCGACAGAAGTCCTAAAGTAATTGAGAATTACAGAATTTCTGATGAGGGCTTTCAGCCACTGCCCCATTACCTATGCTAATCACTCTAATTAGGGCTTCACGACTTTGCTCCCATTTTAAATGCCATTAAAAAACATAAATAAATATATACAAAAAAAAAAAAAAAACAACAGCCAACAGCTGCTTGTATTACAGCACTTTCTGGTCGCGTTCACATTTCAGTTAATAATTTTCGGAAAATTTATTTCTTGCTGCTCGTTTAATGACGCTTTTATTAAATGAATCTGTCGGCCATTCGCTCATCTTAATAAAATATGCAAGTTATTAAAAATTTGAACCACAAAGAGAAACAACAACAACAACAACAACAACCCAAAGCTGAATATTAAAACACCAAACAAATTTTATGGCTTTTTTCATCAACATAATGGCGGGGTTTCTGGCTCTGCTTATGTGTGTGTGTGTGTGTGTGTGTGTGTGTGTGTGTGTGTGCGTGTGTGTGCGACACTCAACACTCAACAAGTGTGTCACCAGCTCATTTAGTTCAATCAATTTTTCATAACAGAAATTATTAACGCAACGTGGAAAAAGCCGTTTCGCATTTTACACTTATATTTTGTATACCCTGTAATGATTAAAAGTGCGTCGATCGGGTATGCTCAACAGCAATAACACAGTGTAGAGTAAAGAATTAAAACTCATCTAAACTCAACTATGATCAGTTTAGCAAGTGAAGATCTAGCTTATAGGGTATCTGCTCGTTCAGCATGTATATTTGTTTTTCATATGTTCGCAGCGGTATTGAAAGTGTCTGCAAATTAATATCAATTTGTGAAATGTAAAAAAAAACCAAATAGATTTCAAACGAATTTTGATAGTCGCATCAAATGTTTTCTGTTTGTTTTGCTCTGCAATTGTTGCTTTAGTGTTTGTTGTTGTTGTTGTTGTTGTTGCTGGCCAACTATTTGGCGCTTACGCAGGCCAATTGAAGTTGATTGATAGTGTTTTATGCATATGTAGTCTATAGAGAGAGAGAGAGCGAGATAGAGAGAGCTCATCAAAGAAGATTTGTTATGTATCTTAATCTATTTTCTGGCTGTTGGAATGTCTTTTATGAGCACGATTTCATGGCTAAACCACTTCTAAAGCACAAAACGTTTAACTTTAGCGGTATTATAGCCAAATAGCCTTTTAGCTATTAAAAACTACTTGGCCTAACAGTGCGCTGTTAATTTATAGCCAACTATCTTAAAGAATAGCCTTTTTTCTGCTAGCTGTTAATGGCTACTAGCTTTAACAGTTCACTGTTGCGCCTATGTGGCGTAACAGCGCATGTTAAAAGTAGCTTAGGCTTTATGTAAAAGTTCATTTAGCAGAGGTAACAGCTACTAGGCTTAACAGTTCACTGTTACCTAACATAGCGTGCTATTGTCGTCTAGCTTTTTGGCTTTAAATAATCATAAATAAATTTGTTGATTTGCAATAAATGGTTAAAGCCAAATATATTGCTATTAAAAATGCCAAGTTTTATGAACTTTTAAACATAATGGCAAATAGAAAATAGAAATCGGTGTAAGAATTGGTGGAATTGGTGCTTTGACAGTTCGTAAGGCGCAAAATATTTTGACAGCATGTGAGATGAAAGCTGCACACAAATTTATGTCACACGTATGCCAAACCAACAACAACAACAACAACAACAACATTTAAAACAATAAAATATATAATATTAGACTTGTCGTGCGATTGAAGCTCACGAAATTTGTTGTGGTTCAGATTGCTCAACCCAAAAAAGAAATATATATATAAAGAAAAAAATGAAATGGAATTAAGGAATTGATGTCAATGCTGCTTCACCTGTGTGCTACACGCGCAGCCCAAAATAGTAGCGTCATGAAAGGGGGCAGCTATTATAAATAATATATATAATTTGTATATGTGGGTGGGGGGAAAACAGCGTAAATCAATAATAATAAAAAAAATACAGTTTCATATATGTGTGCTCAGGCGACAGATACATTTGTTGCTGTAGCTGTATCTTTAGCTGTTGCTGCTGTTGTTGCTGTGGTATTTTCTACGTTCCACTAATTTTATGTGCTTTTTATTGCCAGCTTTTATTAGCCCAGACATTTTTCCGCTAAGCTCGGCTAATGCAAATTTATTTATTTCGTTTCATTTGATTTGGCCAACTTTTCTCTCAATGCTGCTTTTCACGTTTAATTTATGGCTGGCGGTTGCTGGCGGACAGCTTTTACCTGCGCCGAAACGCTCGCATCTGATGGAACATTTCTCATGCTCATTTGGCTGTCAGTTTTTAAAGTGTTTTTAATATTTCAATGACAGGCGCTTGTCAAACACGGCCAGGCCAGGCCAGGCGAAATGTAAACCGATGACATTTTCTACACATTTTTTTATATATATTTTTCGGTTTAAGTTTTTTCTTCCAACTCAGGTAAGGAAATTTGTTGCTACTTTAGACATTTCTAATTGTTTAATTGTTGTTGTTGTTGTTGTTGTTGGTAAAGCGCTGACGCAGTTGCAGACAAATGGCCGACAGGTGGCGCCGCTTTCAATGACAATCGCTTGGCTGAGTTTTTTTGTTTTTTTCAGCTTTGGCCGTAAATAATAAACATAAAATTTTTAGCACTTAATTATAAACAGAGACAACTCGTTGCAGTAGCAGCTCATTTGCAGCTAGGCAACATTTTTAGCATATTTATTAAATAAATTTTGCATAAAATTAGCTGCAAATGGCAGCTGGCAATAAACACAGAGAGAGGGGAGTGGGAGTGGGAGTTGGGCTAATTGCGTAGTGTAAGCGACACCTCACTTAATTTGTTTATTCGGCAATGAATTGTCATGTAAATGTAGACCGCTGGGAATTGGCCAACAATTGTTTAGGTATGCTCCAATAACGGAATGTATTAGAAACAAAACAAAAAATACCGTGCGAAAGTTTACAACAATCTGGCAACGCTGGGCGTGGGCGCTACTCTTGCTCTTGCTGTGGATCGTCTCACGGACTGCCTGTCCTGACTGTCCGTTCGTTCTCAAGTGGCACTTGAGCCGCATATGAAAAACATATGCCCAAAAGCAAAAGACCCCGACCCCGACTCAAATGCCAAGTAATAATCGCCGAGGCGTGCTAAATTTGGAACTCACATAGGGCACTTAAAGGTGCATGCAGAGGTATACATACACATACACATGCACATGCTTATGCCCATACATGTGTGTGTGTGTGTGTGTGTGCACAAAGGTGGCTTAGGTAAGAGAACTGCTCCGTGGCAATGCCAAAGGTGGTGCCTGGAGTCGCTGCAGTCGTCTCTCTGTGTTTAGCTATAAATAGCGCTGCAAAGGGAGTAGATGTAGATGCCAAAACGTAGCCAACGCATTTTGCCCTTTACTTGGTTTTTATTTATTTGTGCAGCGCACTGCGAGTAGCTGTTGCTGCTGCTGCTGCTGCTGCTTCAGCTGACTGCCAGGTTTATTTTATTTGTAGCATTTGCTTTGCTGAGTGTGAAATTTTAATAGCCAACCGAGCCGTGTCCGTCACTGACTCCTGCTGCTGTTGCTTGGGCATGTGTGTGTCCTCAGTCACAGATCGTGCAGCATATGTGCTCTGCCTGCACTCTATTTTTGTGATTTACCTTGAAAAAGTCTGCTCGCTGCGTAGGCGTTCGCTTGCAATTACCCCAACGAAATATGCCCATGTAAAGCAGCAGCAATATATGTAAATTTACATATGCCAACTTCAAGGGGAAGCGCATAGCTGCAACAGCTGCGCATAGTTGCCAGGGAATAGCAGACAGCTCAGATTAGCAATTGGCATCAAGTTTGCCTTTTGTAATTGAATAATCGAATTAATAATATTAAAATAAAAATTAGTCTTTTGTGTATGTATACCAAAATAATGTATTTCTGATATGAATAACAAAACCATTAAATACCTCAAAGACTCAAAAATACTTTTAAGATAAGTACAATAACTATGAAGCTGAAAGTAAAGGTACAAGGCACATCTTCATCTACCTTGAGTTGATCAAATTGAATGAGATTATTTCTATTCGAACTTTTTTAACGTATCTAAAGAGGATCTGAAACTGGAACTGCCTAGTCAATGCCAGTTTTACAAGATAATCTAATGCGATTTAACTCTTAAGGTGGTCTTCATGGTCAAGTTGGTATAAACTAAAATAATTTAAATATATTTTAAAAATTTGGAACAAAAATTTATAGTTCTGAATGTTTAAATGTAATTAAATTAAAATGAAATAAAATAAAAAATATAATAAATAAAAAAAGAAAATATATAAATATTAAGTAAAACATGAGAAAAAACAAAAGTCATCGAAATTTGATCACAAATATGAGAATTATAAATGTAAACAAATTTAAAAAGATAAATAAAAGTCTAAAATAAATAAAACAAAATTTTAAAAAATAAAAATAATTAAAAGAGGAATACTTAAATAAATATTAATAAATAATATAACAATTATTTTATGAAATGTAACAAATTTTTGATATTCATTTTAGTTTCATTAAATTATTAATATAATAAAATTATTTTACTTCACTTTAATTATAATATTAATATAATAATTTTATGTAATTTGAGTTTTTATCAAATAATTAACATAATAAAATTATTATTTAAATGTTTTTCTAACACTTTCAGCTAATATTTGAGTTTGTTAATACAATAATTTCATTTACTTTGCACAAATTAATTGTTATTCAATTTGTCAGCTAATTGAAATATTTGAACATAATAAATTTTGTGTGCAGTGCAACGCATAAAAGTCAAATGAAATGTATCGATGCATTTAATATTTGTTTTCTTTTCTGTTTTTTTTTTTATATTTTTTGTTGTTTATTTTTCTTGCACTATTTTTTGTTTGTTTTCAACTTTTAACAATTATTGTGCAATTGTGCGAAATTTATTGCAATTGAACGGCAATCAGAGTGTAACCAATGCAGCTTCTGCCCTGGCCCCATGCCCACTCCTCTGGCCCACTGCCTCCCACCGCCTCCTCGTCTCTGGCAACTGGGAGCAGTTAACAAAAATCGTTTACATGTTAAATTGTGCCTGGCAACCGTTAAGCGCTGTTTGAATATCGACTCCAACCAGCCGTAACACTCTGTGCTGCTGTGCAGCTGAGTGCTGTGCCACGCCCCCCAGCCTCCACCTGCCACAGTTGCTGTTGCAATTTCGCAAGCCCTTTGGCTACACCTTTTGGGTTGGTCGCATTCGCTTTGTTTGCGCCACGATTTTTGCTTTTTTTTTTATTTTTTTTTGCCAAATTTGTTTTTTATTTTTATCTATTTTTTTTATATATTTTTTTGGGCGTTGTTGTCTCGTCGTGTGGCTGGCATTAAATAAATAAGCAAGTAAAACCAAAAAAAGCGACGAACATTTTTTTCGGCAGCTTTTTTCATTTTGGAGGCGTTGGGCTTGGAGCTTGGGAGGCGCACTGTGGCTGGGGCTGTGCAGCATTCCGTGCAATTTTCACTTTACAACTGTTTCAAAGTTATCTTTGTTTCAATTGTGTGCACAAAGGCAACAGCAATGGGCACACAAAAAAAAATATTGGCAAACAATTTTTGCTTGGCAAAAAATACAAAATAAAATGCGGCAAATAATTTGCACAAAGCTGCGGCAGGTTGCAGCAGCAGCAGCAGCAGCAGCAACAGCAACAGCAGTTGCAGAATATCAAAGTAAATATCCAGTACCTTTTGGCCATTGATTTATGGTGCTTGAAGTCCTTCAATTGAGCTTTTTAAAGGCGCTTACAATAAACAATGTATAGAAAATGTATTTTCGAGAGCAACAGCACTTGGCAGCTGCTCAAAAATGTTGCTAGACAGCCACACACACAGCCAGGCACATCTATTTAGATACGATCAGTCTAGTGTCTGTGCTTAAGCAAACAAGTTGTCTTGAGGCATTAACTGCGCCTGTTCAAATTAATCATTTTGCAGCCAGCCAGCCAGCCAGCCACTCGCAAATAGTTGGGCGAAAGTTTGTTTAATTTCGATTACCAGACTCAGCCTCAGCTTCAGGTCTATACAGGAGCCAGCAGCCAGGAGCTGGCAGCCAGGAGCGTATGTCAACGTGAGACTCTAGCCTAGAACGAGGCTGGTAACAATATAAATGGCAGCACCGACAGCACCAGCATATAAAACTGACATTCACTGACATCCCAAAATGATTAATTAACAACGTAGCAAGCCCAGTCGAGTCAAGTCGAATCGACTCAAGCGTCTGCCTAGATAAATGATACGAGCCAGCATTGTCCAGAGTATGTGTTGAAAATATGCCCCAAGGATTTGCTTAATGAAAAAAATAAACGAATAAAAAAAATGAATAAAGAACAAACACAAAATGTTTGAAGAGGCTACAGAAATTGCAATCGATAACAATGAAATTAGGTAGGCATCGATAGATAAATCGATTAATCGATAGGCATGAGTTTGTGTTGAAAATCCGCCTCAGGAATTTGCTTAAAGTAATACAGACGCATAAATGTGAAGACGCTCTAGAAGTTATTATCGATACATTTGATATTGCGCAAGGTTTATCGATAAATCGATAAATATGAGAACGTGTATGTCTCCAGAATTGGCTTAAATAAGCAAATGGAAATATAAAGAGGCTTATAGAACGGCAATCAATAGAAAATAAATAGATCGACAAATCGATATATCTATCTAGGTTTGATCGATAAATCGATAAATATAGTATTGTCAGCTATATTATATACATATATCATCTGCTTACATTAAATTTATTTTCAAACCCGAATTTCAATTGATATTTTACTATAAAAAATGACCAAAACTTTTGATAATTGTGCAATGGATAACACACACATATATCGATTATATATACATATATCGATAAATTATATGAATAAGTAAACAAAGAGAAAGATTTTCATAGCCGACTACAAATGTAAGCAAAATCGCTTGCTCAAGCAACTATAGGAAAGCGCCAAAACATTCTGGCAAGTTAAAAGTAAATAAAATATAATCATAATATTATTAACAAGCAACAATTTCCATAAAGAAAAAAACAAAATCGTGTTCATATAACATATATGTGAATATAAAGCTGGACGTCAAGAAATTAGCAAAGCTTTCAGCATTGATTTACTGTTGCACGAGGCAGACTGAATGCCAGGTAGCAGCAGCGGGGGCGGCTACGGAAGGGGGCGTTACCAAATACATAATTTGTGTGTAGGTGATAACACAGAGACAGACAGGTTTTTAGCTCTGGTGTTTTGGGCTAACCAAATTTTTGATTTATGACATTTTGGAGCAATTTCGAAATGCGACAAACACACGCACCAAAAACCAACGCCAGAGCCAAACGAGTTTCGCGCAGTGAGCAGCGGGCGGCGGGCAGAGGGCAGGGAGAAGCTAGCAGCAGCGAGCAGAGCAGCGAACAGCGTTTTCAATGTAGCAGCGATTAATACACATCGCGGCCGCAGCTGCCCAGTGACATCAAAAGGCGGCCCAGACAAACAACAAACAACAAACAACCGGAAAAAAAGACGCGTTGCCAGCGAATAAGATACATTTGTATCTGTATCTTTGTATATGTATCTGTATCTTTGTATCTGTATCTGTATCTTTGTATCTGTATCTTCTGTAGTTCTTATATATGGGGCAACCTGTGCCTGATCGATCGATTAGCTGCGCTCATTTCTGTTGGCTTTTAGCCGCCTTCCACCTACAACTGCCCACTTTACACGGAAAGAAACGCAGGGGCCGCTACTTAAATGCCCATAAATTATAATTTATTGTTTGGCCTGGCGCACGGGCAGCCGAGAGTTGTTTCTTAAATCTTGCGTCTATTATAATATCAAATTTTATTGTGCTATAAAAATTTCTATATAAATTATTTCAGTGTATTGACAATATTCAAAATACATCAAAAAGTATGAAAATAGTTAAAGAAAAATATAAGTTTTAGCAATTTAAGTTTGGAAAATTTTAAGAAATTTATAGCTAAAGTAGAATCTATTTAGTTATATATGTTTATAAGAACATGAAATATAAATTTGTAGATTTAAGAATTCATATAAAACATCTCAATACTTAAATAGGTTTCTATAGATATTATAGTCTAGAAAATAATTAGGATAATATCACATAGAATTTAAGGAGTTCTCTCCCAAATTCTATGGATATACCTATATTATTATCATATTTAATAGATTTCTATAGTTTTTTAGTCTAGTATTTCAATATTTTACGAGCTCTCACACACCATTTCATTTAGAATTTCTATAGCTGGTTTTCATTATGTTTTAGTTTCTTCAAGCTCTAATATATGAGCTTAGTACTTATAATATTAATACTTATAACTTCTTATAGAAAACAATAACATTGTTTTATTAGAAAACAATAAACTTTCAAATTTTAAACTTTTTTCTGTTAAAAATTTCATTCAGAAGTTTTCATATATCATTTCAAAAATGCATTTTTCTATAGATTCTTTAAATACTTTAACTGAAATCAATCATTGTAAATGGGCAAATCTTTAGATTTATTTCATATCATACAGATAGCTAATAGATCACAGCAATAGCTGACAACTTAAGAAACTGCCCTCGTTCTAGCTATTCGCTATGCAGTGATTCCCTTTCCCTTGCCCTCCACTGCGAACATGTGCAATTAATCCGTATGTTTAGCGCTGCTTATTAATTGTCACAGCTTTGAAATGTGAATTCACATGTGAAAGTGAGTGTGAGTGTGAATGTGAATGTGAATGTGAATGTGAATGTGAGTGTAGACGGGCACCCAGACACAGACGTGAGTCGTGAGACATGAACGTGGGCAGTGGCTATAATGATATTGCGCCATAAATTTGTAGATCATTTTCGTAGCGCGCTTTCCACTTCCAGTTGCCAGTTTCCATTTCCCATTTTCCGTTCCGTTTCCAAAATAAAAATCGAAGCTATTTGAAATGAATTTTCCTAGCTGCGGTGCATTTGTTAACACCTTCACTTTAGTCGGGGCGTTGATGAGCTTCGCCCACTGACAGTTTTATGTTTTGTTTACACTTGGATTGGCTGTTTGGTCAATTGAACTCGATGTTCAAGAAAACCGAAATGGAAAACTTAAGAATGGGAAATTCCCATATTGCAACCACAATCAATCAATGGAACCAACAGCTGCCATTTGCCAACAGCAGCAACTCGAACAGGTTTAACGAGGTTTCTAGCAAGTGGAACGGAGACGGAGACAGTTCGACGTGTTCTACCTGTTCGCGTGCGCATGTCACACAGGTGTGTGGTGCGTTCTCTGTATGTGTGTTTGTGAATGGTGGTGCTGCTGACGTTGTAGGAGGCGCCAGCACTTGACTCTCAGCCATTGCGCTGTTAGCTGCCTACCTGCCACACCACCTGCCGCTGCCTCGGCTTCTGCCTCTGCCCACCTACAGCAGCTAATCACATCTTACGCTCGGCCAAGGCAACGCGCTGCCAACGGCTGCCAACAAATCAAATTCGAATGCGTTTGCAATTGGTCGCAGCTAAAATCGTACGATATATAAAAGTATTTTTTGCTTTTCTCCTTTTTTTCTTTTTCTTTTTCTTTTTCAAGCACCCGCATAAGAAAATATAAAAACGAAAAATAATTCAAATTGCAAAGGTAAAACTTGAGCTAAGAGTCGCAGCGAGCATATTTAAAAGGTATGCGAAGTATTCGATGCAAAGTTAGATGATAATGAAAATGTAATTAATAATAACTGAATATACTCAAGCTTAGCAAATGATAATATTAATTTAGATTAATAAATAATTAAATTTGTTTTTAAATAATTCTATATAATAATTTTAATATAAAAAATGAAAGTTAAAAACAATTTCTTTTATATCTTTTCACATCTTAAATCATTGAAAAAACTTCACAATCTTGATTTTTTAGCAAAGCATCAGTTTTTTCACTAATTGAAACAAGTTTTTGTATTTTAAAATAAAAGTTTTAAAATAGCGTTTTATTTTTTATAGAACAAAAATCATTTATTATTATTCCTAATTTAATTGTGAATTTGTTTTACAAATTAATTGACTAAATCATAAACTTATATAGGTCACAGTAAAAGATAAACGAAAAAAGTTATCTGTAAAAAAAAAAACGCCCCACTCGCGGAAGACCTACAAAATTGATTGTCAATGTAATTGCAATATAATTAAACTCTTCAAGTAAACAAAATATCATAACTAATAATAATTTTGATTACAAAGATCGAAGTCAAAACATTTGCATAGTTTTCTTTTCAAATCTTATACAAATCCCTTGAAACAAAAGATGTTTTATATATATATAACTATAGTTTCTACTAAAATACTAATAATAATGAATAATACTAATAAAAACAATAATAATATACAAAATTATAAACAATGTGTACATTCCATTCTATTAAAAAGTGAATGAGTTTGCATTTACTGTTTGATCCAAAATAAATTTGAATTTTAAAATAAATTTAAAATACTTTTATATTAACAATAAAAGTAATTATAATAATATGACTAATACTGAGATCAATAATAAGAAGTGCATTGCTCACTATTAAATTTTGTATAATTATTTCAATGTGAGTTTTTAGTTAATTATTCCATGTAGCAATTAGCTTAATTATACATAAAAATTCTACAAAAGTTTTTAGAATTGTTTTTTTTTTTAGCACTAATCATAGTTTTTATAAAAATAAAAATGAATATTTATAATAATATATTGTATAAATGAAATTATTTCTAATAATAGAATATATGAACACAATTAGTTTCCCTTTCAGTTCGATGAAGTCTTTTCAATGTTAATTTTCTTACTCATTTTTAAATACTTATAATAATAATAAAAATTATAAAAATAATAATAACAATATTATAACTTGTACTAATATCAAATAATAATAAAGAAACTCATTTAGTTTTTATTTCAAATCAATTAAATATGCTAATGAATCTATAGAGCATTTCGAGTTCTGCATAACAATTCAATATTTTTGTAGCTGAAACCTTTTTCTACTTGCTTCGCGTGTGTGTGTGTCGTTCATAGGTGTTTATTTTCAAGACTGTAGCTGGGAGGTGATTAAACAGCGCCTGCATAGCCAGCGCTTCGCTTGTGGTCGGTCGACTGTGTTGAAGGAGCGATCGAGCGACGATCGAGTCGAAGAGCTCAGCCAAGCGCTTGAGCTGCTTTGCGTAGGAGGCAAAACGGAGGGAAATTCGATGCCACGACTCGATCGCTCTCGCTCTCTCTCTCTCTCTCTCTCTCTCTCTCTCTCTCTCTCTCTGTGCTTCATTGTTATTTACTCTTATTGTTGTTTTTAATTTTTTGCTGCGTCGCTTACTCGTTTAAGGTGAATTTCAGTTTGGGGGACCACACAGTTGCTGAAATATGGCGGCGTTTCCCTGGAAATGTTTTGACATTGACACTGAGCAGCGCTTGGCATAGATTTGATTGGCTTTTGGCGCGTTTTGCAAAAGTTGAATGAATTCAAAGACACACACACTCACACACACACACACACACATCATAGAGAGAGAGTAACACACTCAGACAAAGTTCAATTGCATCGCGCTGATAATGCAAAATGAATTTCTAGACAATTGATGACTCATCGCAAGATTCTAAAACTCTGGAATTGTGAATTGGCTTGGCTTTGACTTACACTGCATGGAGAAGGCTGTGGACGATGGCATGCTCTGCTGTATAATGTTATTCTCTTGGCCAAAACGTGTAGACGATAGCGGCAAAAAGGACAACATTGGAATGCTTTTTGTTGCAATTGTTGTTGTTGTTGTTGGTTTTGTTTCACTTTCTGTGTTCCACAAGTTTTGTGTGTGTTTTGGTTTTGTTCAAGTGTTTTGGATCTGGGTTCGATTAGAGACGTTTGCTTAAGCACACACGTGTAGCGGCCATTTGGGCTGGCTTTTTATTATGACTATTTGTTATATGTATATTCCGATTGAAAACATATTATTATTTTTTTTGTTGAGATTTTCTTTTGGCACTATTTGTGTGTTGAATTTCGAATGTGGTTCGGTGTACACTGCGCGTTGAGATTGAGATACTTTTTCGACTCGGCGATTTCTACAATTGTTTTTCCAATGCGTTGGCTTCTGAGCGCTGTGGGGGAGCAGCGCGTGTGCGGCCGACGCGACGTCTAGAATACAACTAACGGTTTCTGTTGATTTCTGTTTTCTACGTTGGCCTGCCTCAGCTTCTGCTTCTGCTTCTGCTTCAGTATCAGATACAACATCTCTGTGTGCCTGTGTGTGCATGTGTGTGTGTGTGTGTAAGGGTGCTTCAATATATTTGTGTGTTCGGCACAAAGCGAGAGCGAACAGCCGAGCGCGAGAGCAACTGAGCGAGAGAGCATCGAGCACATTTATTATGTGGTAGTTTAACGTAGCTGTGTGTGTGTGTGTGTGTGTGTCACCCATACACCAATAACAGGCAGCGGCCATATAACAGAACGACGACAACGTGTAACGGTGCACCGTTTGTTGATAGTGTGTGTCTTTGGCTGTGTGCGTAGCGGCAGCGCGCTGCCGAGGTGATATGACAATACACCCCCGCCCCCATTCTCTGCTCTGCTGTGTGTGTGTGAGTATTGGTGGTGCGACGCTCTCCAATTGGAGAGAGCGAATCAGTGCTTGGGCTCTGTTACAGTTGCTGTTAATGCTAGGGACTGTGCGCTTTATCGTACGCTGTTACGTTACGTTACGATATTGGCGTGAGGGGAAAATGTTAAACTTAACATTATGGAATGGATTCAAGAAATATGTGTAAATACTTGATTTACTAGATTTGTAAATTCTCTTTGATTTTAATTTCTTGGATTTCGATTACACAAAAGTTGCATTTCCAAGAAAACAGCCATATTTTACTTATCATTATATCAAAAATCATTTGCACTTAACATTTTCTATTCTCTGATGGGCAAAGTTGTGTGTTAGAGTTTCCAGCTTAAGCATATCATTTGCCTGGCCACTTTTCGCTTTTTTTTTTGGGATTGCAACACATTTGACATTTCGTTGACGTTGACAAGAAGCAAAAGTTCTTGAGAATGTCCATCACGCACAGCAGCTATGCAAACGAGCAATGAAAATAATAACAACAGCAACAACGCCACTTGGGCAACAAATTCAAAAGAAATGCTTCACAAATAGGAACGGAAAAAAAATGGTTTTCGACTCTCAATCAACAAGTTGAAGCCCGCCAAAGAAATCAAAGGCAAAATAAAACAAAAATATCAAATAAATCCTGAAGCTGTTTGCAATGATTTCGTAGTCAAAAGTCATCAAAACTCAACAAACACACGCACACACACACAGACATGCAAATGCACACATACATATGCATGTGTGTGGGCCCGACGGCGAAAAAAGCAAACTCAACAACATAATAAACAATTTGTACATTAATTTTTAATGCGGTTAACATGTGTTCTACCTACCCCCACCCCACACACACACACGCACACATATATAGTTAAACATATGCATTTCTCACTGGCAACCGCAGCTGAGTGTGCGTGTGTGTGTGTGTGTGTGTGTGCGTGTAAAAAGGTGGAGCTTCAATAATTTTCTCACTTGAAGCCAACGGCGACGCTGACGCCAACGTCGACGTCAACGTTGACGTTGACGCGCGAGAACGAGTAAAAAAAGAGAGTGAGCAAAGCGAGCGGCCGTTTAGCGGTTTTTATATTTATTTTTTTCGTGTTGCTTCTCCCGCCGCATTCACTTTGTATGTTAATTAGTTCTCGCTCTTCACTGAATGTGTGTGTGTGTGTGTCTGCGCGCTCGCGTGGGTGTGCTAATGAGCGAGGTGTTTGCCGTATGCTAGGTGTGCTGTTGGCTCTGCTCAGTTGGCATTGGTCGCTTTGCACCTGTTGCCGCCCCATTGGCTGCCGACTGCCAACTGTAGGCGGCCATTGCATGCCAATGGAGAATATGGCTCTTACCGTTCATTATGAGCGAACAAGAATTTTGGTTGGAACAGGAAAAAACCAATTGGGAAGCGTTTCTATGTATGTGGCTTGTATAAAACTCTTTTCGTAAAGAAAAATATTAATGATGAAGATCAAATAAGAAATGTATTTAAAAAATAAATATATTTAAATAATCATGTATTTAAATAATCAAATGATTTAAATACTTAGTAATTCAAATGAAAATCATTAATAAATATATTTACAAATAGTAAAACTAATAATATATTAATAATAAAAAGAAAAATGTTTACAAATAATAATATATATATATTTTAATTATTATTGCATTACAAAAAAAAAGACATTAAATAAATAAAAAAGTAAAAATCAAAATTGTAATTGATTAATAAAAATTTAAAAACTACAAAAGTCAAAATAAAAATTGCTTATAATTCTTATAATATAATATTTATTATATTATTATTATAATAAAAAATATATACAAATATTTCAGAAATCATTTAAGAAAATTTAAAATTCTAATTCATTTGATAAATAAATTTAAAAACTAAAATTTGATAAAACAAATAAAAGTAATTCGGGTTTTTTTAAAAATTTAATTTACAGAGAAGCTTTTTAAAATTTCTTTGTATTATCTTTATATATTTATTTTGGTTGTGTATAATAATAACCATACTTATTTTACAAAATAAAAAAGTTTTCGTAGAATTTAAACAGATTTTTATTACTTTTTTTATACTCCAAATTTCTGCTTATCTTACTATATTATATTTATTTTAAATACAACAATTTGCAATGAGTTAGAACATTTCTGAGTGTTATCTGCATAAAAAAAAACACGCTGGCGAAGAAGTTGATTGCATTAGTCAGAAAGTATTTCATATAACTGGGATTTTTTTAGCTCAACTCTCAACTTCCCCTTAAGGTTTGGCTGTTATCTGACATATTGTATATTATATATATATATACTTGTATATATGCATAAATTCTTTTACTTTTTGAACTAATTTAACTTAAAGTAAATCCCATTAAGATTGCCCTTATGTAGTATACTACGCTACCTACCTCTATGTGGATGGTAGTTAACTCTCTTGGTGGTTTGGTGCGAATTGACGTTGTCCCGCATTAGCATGCATATTTTGTTCCCAGGCAGTGTGGAACACACCCACTGCCCACTACTACAGTGGGCACTCGAGAGCACCGTGAGAATGACTTCGCAGACTTCCCACAGACCCACTTTGCTTTGCTTTGGGTACCTACAATGTTGAGTGTTCTTAATTTAAATTGGATTTGTCGATCGATGTGTGCTCAATGCAATTTCAATTGCAATTGCAGTTTCATGCCGTGCCAAATGAAACGTCGTCGTCGTCGTCGTCGTCGTCGTCGTCGTCAGCTGCTGCTGCTGCTGCGGGTCCCACATAAAAGTGCGATAATGCGAGTGTTTCTCGTACTTCAACGATTCAATTTTCTGCTCGCTGACGTCATTGCATTGCCGGCGTTAAGATGGGAAGGAAGCCGACGCTAGCTGTCATTAACTTTGCCGTTAAGCAATCAATTTATTTCACTTTATAATTACGGATAACCTAAAAGTGAGCAGCTCACACAATAACCCCCATCTCCAAACCGACCCAGCACGATCTGCTACGCGCAGGGGCTTCGATCAAAATTTGGTGGGAAAAACAAGTCCAATCCTTTACGAAGAGGTGACCCCAGCATAAGGGCTCAACGGTTGCCTTTGTTTTTCACACATTACGAGTACCAAGCAGATTCTATATACTTACATATATATATATATAAGTATCTGGATATATATATATATATATATCTGGTATATATATATATATAAGTATCTTCATCTCAACATTTTCAATTGCGGACGTTTGGATTTCGGGGTATTGAATTGCATGCATGTTTCTCGTTTCTACAATTTTTAATTAGCAGTAAACTTTAGCGCGGCATTTAACCAAACAGAAAAAGAAGTCAGCTTGGTCTAGGCGAGCATGCACGACTACTAGATGCCCTGTAGTGAGTTTTTAGCATAAATATTAATAATGAAATAATTTGATTTAAGTAATTAAGAAATTTACTTAAAAATATCTAAGCATATACTCATTACTAATGGGTGTGCGGGGTATAATGATTTTGTAGAAAACATATGCAACAGGCAAAAGGAGGCGTGGACGAACACATTAAGTGTATGAATAGTTGAGTTGTCCATTTCTTCATCTGTATGCATGAATCTTGCCTTTATCTCTTGCATCTATCTATAGATCTTTAAATTCAGTTGCGCAGCAATAATTTAACCAAATTGAAAATCTAAAAAATAATATAAAATGTAAGAAACTGACAACAGATTTCTACAAATCGAAAATACCCTCTTAGTTAACATTAGTTTCTAGGGTATGCCGCATAACCCGAAACCGAACCGAGCCGAAATGTAATGACAGCATAAATACTTGGCGTTCTAAATGGTATGCTAGTGGAGTGGACTCTCTGTGAGTATGTGTGTGTGGTGGTGGTGCTTGGTGGTTTACAATTGGGGTCGCACTCAATCTCAAGTGTTGCTGCAGTCGGCGCGACGCGTTTTTGTGGCTGCTTCTGCTCATTTCATTTAACACTTTATGTGACAGTTAAGTGCAGGCAAATGTCAAATTTTTGTTTCTAATACACATGTGGAGGGGGTGGGGGTGGTTGTTGGGGTATTGGGGGGCGTTGCGATCTTGTGGGACAGTCAAGTGCAATTGTGGTTGCAGTGTGGGAAGATTTTGTTTTGTGTGTTACTTCTCAAGCTGTGAAGCTGTGAAGCAATTGAGTCAGGTTCAATGCTCCGCCCTTAACTTGGTCTGCAAAAGCGTTTTGGACGCGTGCCGCGGCATTGAGAAACGGCGCAGAAACAACAATAAAGAGTAACGACAACAAGCGAATCATCATTATTGTCATCTGTTTTCATAACTGTCAATTGTTGACTTTACATCGATCTCTGAAATAACAAAGACTTGACAGCGAGGACAACGGTAAACAGCATTTGAATGGCACGCACAATATCCCTTTTAGCGCTCGTTTCTACTCTCTCTCTCTCTCTCTCTCTCTCTTTGCTTATATACGTTTTCATTCAGCAAAACAAAGAACGGTTTGAGAGAGAGTGAGTGAGAGCGATAGCATATTATCCCTTTTGCGCTAGCTACAACTTTCTCTCTCTCTCTCTCTCTCTCTAGTTGCCTATCGAGAGAGGCACGTGCTTTATGCTGTGTTCGATTTTAAGGCACACATTGATTTGCGGTTTTCTCTTATACTAAACCGTTCGTAACGGTTTTACCTGCATTGCTGTATGGAAGCGAAGAGGGAGAGCGAGCGCATAACAAACTGCCCTCATAAACGTATGGCTGCATGTATTTGTGAGTATATTCCTGTTGTAAGTAGTTTACCGTTTTCATAGCACTCTAAAAATTTCATTTGGTAATTTAATATTTTGATGCCGTTGTTTATTTTACGCAAAAACTGTTTGCACTGACAGAAGGAATTCCAATTGGAGATGGCAGTGTGCAGCCAAGCCAAAAAGCACGAGATTAGATGATACGATATACAGCAGAGCAGAGCAGAGTTGCTATTGTAGAATGAACTATAAATTACTTATTTATAAATTATATAATTATTTATTGAATTGAAAATATAATGAGTAAAATAAATAATAATAATAGTAACGTTTTGATAAATAATAAGACTTATTTATTATAGATATTTAAGAGATATTATAATTGTTCTTTTCCTGAAAACCTATTTTATTCTAATCCCCAGAACACACTGTCTTTCGAAAAATCTTTAAGATTGTAAAATTAATTTTATTAAAAAAATATAAAATAAATGAAATTGAAATAGATAAAGCTATATTTACATTAGTCCAAAATTATATCTTAATAATCATTCAGTATTTTGATGTATTTTAATTGATTTTCCTTCATATTCATAGGAGTAGATAAATTAGTCAAAAATGATTTGTCAATAACCATTCACAAATTTATAAATAGTTTCATTAATTTTCTTTAAGCCATATAAAAGTCGTGTCACGAAGTGCCATCTCTAGTTCAAATGAATGTAATAGAAATAGATACAGATACATTTACTTGAACGCGAATCGCAGCTGGGCAAATAAATACTTGAGTTTAGTTGGCGCGATTGATGTAACTTTAGCCGCTAAAAGGCTGTGCCAAATAGAAAAGGGCTAAGAGGAGTGCAAAGCCAATTGCGGAGGACACGCCAGGAGACGCCAGGACACGCCAGGACACGCCAGGCTGATGAAAAATGAAATTGTCTGCCTTTATTGAAACAATATTTAAAGTATAAAAAATAATAATAAATCCCATTTCGCTGGCGGCGCGCACAACAAAAACAAGAAATAAAAACAATAATAATAATACGGCGAAAAAGGCAAAGGAAAAAAAGGACGAGGCAGCATGGAGGGGTGGGCAAAGTTTACCTTGATGCGGCAGCCGAGCACCAAGTGAACAAACAAATAAGCAAATGAACGCGAGCGCATCCAAAAAGCACAATAAAAAACGAGATTGCGGCACGCGACCTACCACAGGCTGCAGCAGGACGACGGACTAAGGACGAAGGACGAAGGGGGAAGGGACTCAGGCTGGCAACATTCATTCAGCATTGAGCGTTGAACGCTGAGCAATCGAGCAGCAAAATCAAAGCGATGCGAAAAGAAATATAAAACAAGTTTCAGACAGGCTACTGCGGCTGCTGCTGCTGCTGCCGCTGGTGGTGGTTTGGTTTGGTTTGGCAGTCACATGTGCGACGCACCTTTTGCATTATTTTTTTTTTGTTTCACCTCAATCCAGGGATCATGCACCGTTGCTGATATCCTTGCATATCGCCTAGGTGGGGGTTGCAGCCCTCATTTGTGCCAAAAACAAGCGCCTGCAGCTATTGACGGCTGCTGCTGCTGCTGCTGCTGTTTGTTGTAAGTAATGAGCATCATCAGCAACATCATCATCATCATCATCATATCATCATCATCATCAGCAGCAGCAGCAGCAATAACGGGGCGGCGTCAAGGACAACTGGCGACAACATGTGCGTCATCGCAGCCGCCACGTTTACTCATTAAGGTCTTTCAAATAGCATTTTTTGTTGCTGCTGCCGCTTGTTCTTCTCTTTGTTGTTGTTGCTATTTTGTGATTTTGGGCAAAATTATTGCGAAATTGCGTATCACGTGACTAAGGCTGCGGCAGCACTTATTGGGGGTAGCTTTTACAGTTACACCTTCACAAGGGCTTTGCTCTCTTTCACCCGCCCTCTCGCCCTCTCCCTCTCTCTCTCTCGACGCTAGCAGCCGCAACAAAAACAATACAAAGCCAAATGCCCAGCACCTTTATCGACTTTTGGCATACACACACGTGTGCGTATGTGTGTTTGAGTGTGTGTGCGTGTGTGTGAGCAGAGATTTAATGATTAACGTTGAAAAACAGCCACTGAACTGCGTTGCTGTCCACCTTTTGAGCCGCCCTTCACTTGAGCGCTGTTCAAATGAAAAGTGGAAAAAAATCTGTGCGTTCCATGCACCGAACTTGCACTTCTCTTGCAAATATACATTTGTATATCGCAACGTCAAATCTTTTATCGTACATGTGCTGCATCGATCTATAGGTTATTGCCCTTATGATAGACATATATGTGTATCATAGAACATAACATATACATATAAGGCAGCAGCTGTACAAAACTATTAGAAAGAGAACTAAGAAGCTTAGGGAATAGTTTTTATCCAGAATTATATACAAATAGCAGAGGAATAAGTTATATGGAATAGCAGCAATATGATTATATTATATATGATTAAATACGATCTTAGTGTTTACTTAGCGATAGTTTGCTTATCATTATCATATTGCATTCTAGAGAATATTCTTTTATATTGTACATACTAAATACTTGTATACATATTTCATACAAAATGTTATATATATTTATTATATACACTATATTTTTTGCCTACATAGATGTAGATATTGTATATAGATAGTTGGGAATAGTTTATTTGGCAAATACATTCAAATATAAATATATGGTATTTTGTTTAATATAAAATAAATCAATATATATTATAATATGATATATACACTATATATGTCTGCGAAAGTCCTTTTCCGTAAGATCTTTACATGCATATGCTAAACAAACTATCGTTCAAATAGATTATAAAAGGCTTTTCTCATTTTAGTTTGTATAATATTGATCTACACACAGTGTGTATTATCTAAATTGAATATCGTTTAATATATATTTTTTTAAAATATTTGTAGTCTACATATAATTTGCCTAATTGCTTTATGTACCACGAGAAGATCTATATGCATATGCTAAAGAAATTATAGTAAAATATCGTTAATTAACTATTATATAAATATAAATAAGGTTCATTGAGCATATATTTAACGATAGTATTTATTTTTATTACCATATGCAAATGGGCTCAAGCTGACAAAGGGACCTGCGCTAGGGTATATGTGTGTCTGCAGCGCATTGCGAAGGGCCAGATAACTCTGTGTATGCACGTGAGGCTGCCTGCTGTTTTGCCAGATATACAGGATAAATAAATAGCTCAACGAATGCCGTGTTATTCCAGCAGCTGTTGTTGTTGTCGCTGTGTTTTGTGTGTGTGTGGCACGAGCCGCTTGTGGAGAAGGTAAATGCCCAATGTTGGCAACAGGAAACTGGCCAAAGAGCCGGAAGTTGCCGCAAAGTATGCAATGACTCTCAGTCGACAGCATTGCCAATTGGCACGCTGCAGCTAGAGTGAGAAAAAGGGAGATAGAGAGAGAGAAAGGCAATTCCTTGACTAGTTTGCCTATACGAACTGCTGTGGCCCACTCTACTTCCCTCCCCTCCCCTCTGTCCAGTGCCCACTGATTGCTTCGTCCCGCATTCAGAGCCGTATGTCAGCATTTTGTTGCTCGGCAATCTGTCACGCACGCTGCTCGCAGCTCACCTCAGTTCGGCTGGCTCATCTTGCCTTACCTGTCCCCCGCGCAGTCCACGGGGCACGGGACACGGGGCAACCCTCTTCATTTACGGTTTTAGCATAATGAAAAGTGCTGATCAGGGCACGAGCGAGATGAGCATAAAATGCAATTTAGGGTTGCAAAGCGACACGGGGAGTTTGAAGCGCGACACCTTTACAGCCAAGCCAGGCGCACTTCAACGGGAAAGGGGAACGGGATCAGAAACAGAAGCAAGGCACATGCCCGCGTTACCAGCATTAATCCTTCTGTTATACTCAAGTTCTTTTGCAATTGTTCAATTGTTCAGGGAGGGGGTGGAGTAGGGCAGAGGGGGAGGGTTGGTTTGAGCTGCAGCAGCAGCAGCAGCTCATTGAGGTGAATTCAATGGCATTAATGTACATTTGTAGCCGGCATGCTGCACGATTTTGATTGATTTGATTGATGGGCCGGCTGTGTTATGCGCCTTATGAGTTATGAGCTGGGCTGCAACATGACCAAAGGTGTAGCAAAGCCCATAAGCCGGCGCAAGAAGTCAAGTGGCAAGGCCAACAGAACCTGAGACAGAATCCGTGCCAAAAAAAAAACCCTTTTTAGCCAGCTACTGTTTTTGGCATGGCGCATGGCTCACGACTCTTCGATGGCAGCTTTGGTTTGTACTTTTTGTACACCTGCTCTTCCTGTTGCCACATGTGTGTGAGTGTGTGTGTGTATGAGTGTGTGGGCCCTGTCAGTTTTGGCCATATTGGTTGGCTAGCAGCTGGCTTCTGTCTGCGTTGCGATTTTTTAGGGTTTTTTGTTTTTTTTTCCCTGTTGCAGCTCAATGTCTGCAGTCGTGTCTGTGGTTTTGCTTAACATTCGTGTTGTTGTCTTTTTTTTAGGTGCTTTTTGTGCATCTTTTTGTTAGCTTCAGTCAGACGGAAATGGCTCATTGCACTTTGGCTACACCAAATGGCATTTAAAGCGCATTTCCGCTGCCTTTTTGCCAAGTTTACCGACGTTTGCGGCTTTTAAGCTGATGCGACGCGTAACTGAATTGCATTTGAAGTTTGTTGCTTTTCTTTTGTGAACGGATTTACATACTCGCAGTACTCCAAAAACAAAAATTAAAAAAATAAAATAACACGAAAAGGGATGTAGAATCTACCCTCAATGACGAACTGCTAATGATACCCAACACCGGCTGCAACCTGGCGCGATTTGCTGTTGTTGTTGTTGTTGTACTTGATGATGATGCAAAAAATCTCCTGAGCCACAACAGAATGCTATAAACCTGTTTAACGGTGGTGGCTAAAGAAGTGAAAAAAAAGAATGTAAAAAAAGCAGCACGACAAAAGAAAATTTAAATTAGATTAATTGATTGAAAGGCGAGCCGGGCTAAAATTCAGCTGACAATCAGCCCCGACTGCAGAGCGGGCGAATTCTGTGCCACAGTTGTTGCATGCGGGCCACGTTTCCAAAAGCGTTTCTTCTGTTCCATATAATTCGTATTCCTTTTTTTTGTGTTTGGATTCTATAATGTTCTTAGTCGTCGTCGCTTGGCAGCCCAAGGTGTGAATAATGCGGCTTGTGTTTAATGAAGCGCACGGCTTTGCAGCATGAGGCAATGTCTACTGGCACTGGCGGTCCATGTGGCATGGCTTATGATAGTGTGGCAAGTTAGGGTAACAAATTCAAAATGTATTATAGCAAAAGTGGACAGACTTCAGATTAAGCTTTATTTAATATAACAAAGTTTTGTAGAGCGTATTTTAGTTGGGAGTGTTATTCATAGAGATGAAGTGTGTCTCAGAAAAAGATTTGTAAGACGTGAGATGAACAATAATAATATAATATAATAACAATAATTATAACATTAATTATAATAATTTGTATTTATATAAAGCTTACACATAGATATGCAAAGTTTATTTTAAATAAATTTTAAAAAGTTTTTAAAATATTTTGTTGTCTACAATTTATTGTTCCATTGAAAAAGCCTTTTTTAAAATTTTCTTTAAATATTTTAGCAATTTTATTTCATACTTTAATAAAGAGCCAATAATATACATTTCTTTTTTTCTCATTTCAATGCATTGATATTTTTTCTTAATTTTTCTCAGATTTTATAATTTACGTTTTATAATTCTTTGTTCTTATCAGCCCCAAATCTAAGATTTTTTGGAATATTTAAGCAATATAATCTCCGTTATTAGCCAACTACTGCTGACAACTCCTAAATGAGTAACAGTCGATGAAAATTGATTTATCATTTCGCTCACATTTCCATTTCGCTTGCAACTAATAAAGCGCTCAATGCCAAAAAGGTTGCCTCATGTTGCTGCTGCTCGCTCGTTGCAACATTTTTTGTTGCACCAGTCGAACATACATACATTCTGCCGCTGCAGCAGTTCATAAATGCGGCAGCTAAAAATTAATAAAAAAAAAAACGAAAAAGAGCTCAACTTGAAATGGTTTTTAAACGAAAAGCGCGTGTGCGTGCCTCAAGCGCAGCTCAGAGCGAACGTTTTTCGCGTATCTGTCGGATACATTTTCGTTGTGCCTCGCTCAGCTGACACATGTGAGGCACACACACACAGAGCTACACTCATTTATATACTCGTTTACCAAGTGCAAAGGGTATATTAGTTTTGTTAAATAGATGTTCTATTTGTTGTCTGTATGAATGCATGATATATCGATAGATTTATCTATTATCTTTATTATTTATATCTAGGGACTTCAGTAGCTAAATATTTGAGCTCTTCTAAAGATATACATAGATAAACAATATATAGATTCGTTTCTTGGCTAGATCGAATCATCTTCAGCTTCAACAGTTTTACATCTAGGACAACTTGATGCTTTACAAATTATATGAATATAAATTTATAAGTTTTTGCACTGCAAAGGAGTATTGTGCAGTCGCCCATCCCCGACTGTAAAGTTCTTACTCGACTTTTTGCAGTTGTTGTTGTATTTGCAAAAGTTATTAATTTTAATTGACTGTTGTGTAATTTTGTCGCTCAGTGCACATTCCGCACGACACTTGGCTGGCACTTCACATGCACTCGGCTGAAGTCAATGTCCTGCAGGCCGTGCAGCTTTAATTGACAATCTCCAGGGGTAATGACAGCCATGTCGTCATTTAGCTAAAAATAGACGATCAGCGCTTTAGTAACTGTTGTAATTAGGCGTTAATCATTGAGAGGGTTGCGGTTGGAGGTAGCTCTATTCTATTCCGCTCTTCACTGTTCGACTGTCTGTCGACGTCTGTCTGTCCGTCTGTCATTGGACTCTTCAAATGCTAATTGAGGTATGCGCCAGCCACTTGTCACATTTGCCATATAATTTTAATTGTTTAACTTATAATAGGCGCCACTTGGCAGCTGCCGCAGCCACCGCCACCGCCACCGCCGCTGCCGCCTCCTTTGCCACTTCCTCCTCCTTCCCCTCTTCAGCGGGTTTCGGTTTGCAATGCAATTTAATGCATTTGCTGGCGCCAAAAATATGTGTGTTGCCATTTAAATGATATTATCAACAGTTCTTTTGATGAAGACAAATGATATGCACAACACTTCTCAGAGCCGCCTGTCTAATTAATGCGAACTGCCAAAGCCGCGCTTGGACTTTGCACTCCCAACGGGAAGTAAATTTCGCACTGGGTCAAATGTGTGTGTGTTGCAGACATTTTGAGTGATTGCAATTGCACGCAGCATCGCTCATTGGCTCATCTAGCTTAAAGTAAAAGGTCTTGATCGTCATGTTAACGAACTTTTGCATACACACAAATCACACATGCGACTAAGCAAGCGGGAATGCCTAGGTCTAAGGCGGAGCCTAAAAACTTACCAATACAGATGCACATAAGGAGAAACTTATAGTTGAGCAAATACTGAAATAAACATGTATTTTTGTACATATTCAATTAGGTTACATATATAGTTCTGCCAGATTGTATTACTTATATATTTTCATACCAGTTAACAAGTTTACCGAAGATAAGCATTATTTACTCAGCAAATTCGAACAGCATATGCAGCTTTGGTTAATAATTTCATATTCTGGCGTCTAACTTCTGATCTGTATGTTTTTTGCAAGGATTACTCAAAAGAACCCTTTATACATATAAAAGCTGTTTTGAGGCATGCTGAGCATGAGCAAGCATAGTAAATCTTAAAATTAGCCAATATATAAACATACATTTAGTGATCGACAGTGCAGGTCTGCAATTGCAGTGCTAACAATGCAAGCATAGGAGATTTTCGCATTCTCACTCTTAACTCCTGGCTAAATTTGTAGCGTCTTATCAAAGTTTAAACTAACTGATCGACAGCGCTTGTGAAAGCTTTCACGTAAACATAATTTATGTATAAGCCCAAAATTTCAAATACTCTGTGTGTTTGTAAGTTCACCAATAAACTCTATAAAATATTTCTAAATATTTTAATCTAATGTTTAATTTACTAAGGTGCATAGTGTATAGAGTGAACTCATATATAAACATATTACTATTGACTATTAGTTCTGAAAGCTTGTACTTACATATAACATCTGCATATCTTGAGCCAAAGATCAGCAATACAAAAGACTGAGACGATCTTATGAGCATGTTCTAACAGATATTTGTAAATTCTTTATATATGCTGTTATTGAAACCTCTCAGTTGAACTCTATTGCCTCAGCATGAGTCAGCCCATATAAATACATACGTAAAGCTACTGATTGTCAGCTCGAAAAGCTTTTACATACACACGACTCATGCAACTCATACAACTCAAGTGAGGCAAAAGTATTTAGAAGCTGTTCAAAATACAAAAACATGAGACATTTGTATTTTAAGTATTTGTGCCG
Source organism: Drosophila leonis (assembly GCA_035045365.1). Lineage (NCBI taxonomy): Eukaryota > Metazoa > Arthropoda > Insecta > Diptera > Drosophilidae > Drosophila > Drosophila leonis. Next base: position 203,879 of record JAWNPC010000307.1, on the reverse strand, counting down.
AGCCGACTTGTGAAAACTTTGTTAAGGCTTATACTCAACTCATAAAGCAACTCAACTCATTTACAGACTGCTCACCAATACAAGCACATGAGAGCTCGCATTTTCATTCATAATTCTTAGCTAACCACTGAACACCTTAGTTAAGCTTACAGTCGACTCATATAGCAGGTCGAAGTTTTTTACAGACTTTTCAGCAATATAAAAACCTTTGCCTCTTTCAGGTATTTTTAAAGTCTTTGTGTCTATTTGGGCGTCTCGAATTTTCATTCATAACTCTAAGCTGAGCTCTTAACGCGTCCGCATTGTCCGTGGTAGCGCCGATAACGCCTTTTGGACAGGCGCGCACGACAGGCGGCCGCATAAACAAAATGTGTGAAATTTTTACCTAAAATAAAAATGTAGAAAATGTACGATACGGGCGAAAAGGATGTGGCAGGCAGCAAGGGTGCATTCAGTGCTATGTCTGCATTTGATTTCCGTTTGCCTTGGCTATGCCATGCCGAGCAACGATTCCATTTTCGGATCACACCTCTCCATAAACACACACACACACACACACAGAGAGTGAGAGAGAACATTCGTATCGGACTTGGGTAGATTTTTCACATGCCGTGGCAAACATTTGGCAAACACATGTGCACCAAAAACGCGCAGGCAGTCAGGAGTGCAAAGGGCCCATGTCTGAGCCAGAGCCAAAGGCAGAGGTAGAGGCAGAGGCAGAGGCATGGTATTCAGTTTTTGTGTATCTAGGAGATGCGATTGTATACCTACGCCTTTTGGTCACTGCTGTTGCCGCTGCTGCAGCAGCGCGTCTGTCCTTTGGGTAAACAAATCAAATGGCTGTGTTTGTTGTTGCGTGCTACTCAAAATTGGCCAGCGAAATGTCTTTGTCAACAGTCAACAGCGCCAAGCAAATCGCCTTTAAACAGCTAAAAATGGAAATAAAGAAAAAGGAAAACGAAAAATGCATGGAAAACTGGCAAAAAGTTTTCGCAAATCAGCTGAAATTATGAACTTCCGGCTGCAGCTAGCGGAAGTTCATTTTAACCCACAATAAAAGTTTGCATTCCACTATGCGAGTGCATGCGTGTGTGTGTGAGTGTGTGTGTGTGTGTGTGTGTGTGTGTGTGTGTGTGTATGTGTGTACTACACACATATTTTCATGTTCATGTGCAAAAGTTTTGCGCTTATATAAGAGCATAAAATTTGCATTATTCACTTAAAACAAACAGCTCACAGAGAGTGAGGGAGAGAGAGACAAAAGCGAGTTCCTTTTGCCTTTTCCTGTGGAAAACACTTTTTGCCGTTATGCACAAACAAACAAACAAACAAATATTAAATGCAAATAAATGCGCAAGAAAATTGCAAACATCGAGCCAATGGCATCAGCCAAACGAAGCTCACAGCCAAGCAAATAGTGAAATATTTTGAATAGCTATCGAATAAGAGCAGCATCTATAGCTCGGGCAAAAGAGGTGGATTCCCAGAGCTAAAGCTGCTCTCTAAGGTAACCTCAGTAGCTGGCATTGCCACGTGCTACGAAAGTAAGCAGGCAATTAGGCTGCTCGACTGTCATCTACCCTGTAATATAGGCAATTCTTACAGAAATCAATCTATCTTATAAGAAAAAATGTTTTAAAAATAAAAATAATATGAATTATAATTTATATGTAAACAAGGTTGAGACTATCAGAGCTACAAGGCTTCAATGAATCAATTATAAATAATTTATAAATCATTTACGAAACCATTTTTAATAATTTTGTTTCCCATTTTTAAACTATTTCTGGGTTATTATAAACCAGATCTTAATCATATCCGAAGCAATACGTAAGGATGTTTTCAGCTAGTTTTTAAGTATATTTTAAACTTTTTATTCGGTGCGACTACATAAGATTTTTTCTGACCTGACAACACTCAAACCTATAAGATTTATATTTCCTTTATTAACAAATTTGTAATAATTTATGTTAGACTTTAAAATATTTTATGAAGCAACTCAAAATAAGTCTTCAATTTTATTTTATGAAGCTCTTCTAAATCAGTTTCAAATAAGCTCTCCATCATTTCTAAACTAGTTAAAAACCAAGCTTAAAGTTCACAGAGTATACTTAAAATACATATGCACTAGTTCCCAAGCAATGGCAGAACTCTATCTCCCTGTCCTCTATCACTCAGATTGCGAACATAGATATATCTACAAGCTCTAACAAATCATAAGCCCCTTCCCTGTTCTGTTCATAATCTAAAGTACACATATAGAGCTCGTAAATTGTCAGACTTGATGACAACTCTCGGGCAAATTGCCTTTTAAAGTCCTTGAAGTTGTTGCCACCTACGCCCAAGTCTTGGTTAACAATTCGTAACGCGTGCAGCGTAATAAAATGCAACGTTTTTCTAGTTTTCGATTTGAAAGGCAAACTTTTGCTGTTAAGCTAACAAATACAAAAGGCAAACACACACACAAACAGAAAGGCAGCGCCAAGACGCCAGTCAGCCAAGTTCCGTAGAGTCTGATTCCGATTCTGAATCCGATTCCAATGCTGAGACGCAAGCACAGGCCACCTAACTGAGGCAGCACGCATGCAAATTGCGCTCAAGGATCCGAGAGTTGGAGAATTTATAGTTTTCTCTTATTTACAGACAGGAAGTGCAATTCACAAATCGTTGGCTCAATCGAAACGAGACGCCTTGCTAGAATGTGGCAGTTACCTAACTTCACATCCACGCCTCCAACTTCCACCTTCGAGAAGCTGCAGCACTTTGCGCCTTTGTTTGTTTGTTTTTTTGTCTCTATCTGGCAATATCTATTACCAGCCACGTGCTGAGCTGTGTGTGAGGTGTGCCGGCAGGCAAACAGCCAAGCCTAAGCCCGCCCACTAAAGAACTTATAATCAACAGCTTTGGCGGCTTAAAACTCAGCTATGAAAACTGAAACCCAAGCAAAACTATTTTCTTCTCTCTGTGTGTGTGTGGGTACGTATTTGAGAATAACATAAGTATCTGTGGCTAGAGTATCTGGCAGCTACTTTTAGTCGTATAAAACTGGATTCGAAAAGTTTGTGCAATTCCCAAAATGCGGCCCGTGTGTGCATTTAAGCCACTTTTACTTCAACTTCACATTAATTTCAATTTGCTGCCAGTAAAAGTTTTTCATGCACGTCCGCAAATTGCTTTTGGGGACTAAAAGACGTGTGTGTGCCCGTGTTTCTCAGTCTCTGTGTGAGTAGCATATGTAGCAGAAGTTTAACACTTTGCGGCCAAGAGGTGCTTTCTACTCGTATAAGCTATATATGCCCTTCGATCTGCACAAACATACATATATAAATACATACATACGAGTATGTCGAAGTGAACAGGCGAGAAAAAAGCTATAAGAAATAAATAAACAAAATTTTAAGATTTTGGCATTTCGACGCTGACTTTGTTTTGTGGTCTGCGTTTTTTGACCACCCAAAAAATGTTTCGCGGAAAGCACAAGACAAACCCACACACACACACACACACTCTCACACCGCTTTGATATACAAAACGTGCTGAAATTTGCTGGCATTGCAAATGAAATCAGAATTCTTCAAAAACAAAAGGAACGCCACCTTCTCTGAAGAGCGACGCCCACATGAAGCAGATGATGTCGTCTCTGATATGTATTCTCAAAGTAAATTCAGGTTCAGCAGCTGCTTGCTGCTGGGAATGAAGTCATTTCGCTTGACTGACAAATTTTCTAGACTGGCCCCGATCATTAGTCTTAATAGTTAAAGAAGCGAGTCGTCAATGCAAAGTTGCTCATTTATGGGGCAACATTTAAATATTATAAATTAGTCTCAGTGCGTAGGCATGTGGGACACACCTAGGTGTAAGCCTTTGAGGAATTCATCTTTGGGTCACTAACGAACAGACTCACACAGGGGCTTTAAGCTGGGCGCACACTTGTCAAGGACTTCGTGTTGGCTGCTGCTTGGCTGTTGGCTGGTCCCCTTTTTCGCTTCATAATCCTGTTATTTGCTTGCTCTGCAACTTGTGAGTTGCGTTTGTTGCTTGTCTGCTTTATATCCTGCGGGATATGCAAACTTATTAGACAAGTTTCACCCCAACTCCAGCTACGAGTTGTTCAGCAACTCTCGAGTGATAAAGACGCCCGAATGTCAAACAGCGCAAAACATTTTGTGTACGTCTCATTTGCATATGGGATTGCAGGAGCATTTCCTAGGGAAGTGAGGTAAGAGTTAAGACTGAAAAAGGGTTCTACACAGACCCGTTGCTTTGCCACTGATATGTGACTATCATTCCTTGACCATGAACTGTAATCGTTTATTGTCTTACTTAGACTAATAAAACTAAGTTTTAGGAATCGTTCTAAGCGCTCAGTTATGACACCTTTACAGTTATATAGTTCTCTTTTGTTTTTAGAGATTACGGTAGAGTTGTCCATGGCAACATTTAGACTACTAAACGAAGATTATAAATAGACTTGATTTTTAATCAAGAAGTACATATGTATCTGGATATCTTTTATGAAGACGAAGTTATGCTGGAAAATTAATATTATAAGTGTCTTTCATTTTACTCTAATCATAATCAAGGATTTCAACAATTTTCTATGATTTCCATATTATCTCTAAACTTTTTCGTTTTCCTAAATATTAAACTTTTCTGTCATTTTGAGAATTATTTCTACAATGCTCTTCAGATGTATGCATAACCTGATAATGACAGACATAATCAAATTTTGTATAGAGAATCTTATCTTTGCCCAGTCTAACTCTAACTTTATGTATATATATATATATATATAAATTTTTGTTTATATAAGACATGATTTGAAAATATCATGATTATATTAAAAACATTAATTTAAATATTTAAAATATTTCTATAATAGCTCTTACCTCATATTAAAAATTGTATTTAATGTGTAAGATTTTCTGTGTGTGACCTTGATGTCTTGCTACTTTGTTGCCACAAAATGCCGTCGGCTGTCAAGTTCAATGGGTTTGCACCTGACAGCGCATCGGTCTGGTCGGATGCACGCGGCTAACCTCGAGTTGGCTGGCATAGGCGGGCAACGCGATAAGATGGCAGCTGTGCGGACCACCCAGCGAGAGATTTGGATTTGGCTTTTTGCAAAACAAACAAAACGTCAGTCAAAGCTGGCGAACGGCGCAAATTGCTGCGGCCGAAAAAATTGCTGCATTGCATTTCAATGTTTCAATTCTGGGCTGGCATAAATAGCCGTGTGTTTATGTTGGCAGCACTTGAAGAGCCGCCAGCTTCAGTTGGGACCACCCACGGGCTGCCGGGTAGGCTGACTGGTTGGCTGGCTGGCTGGTTGGCGCCCCTCTAGAAAGGGCCAAATTAATTACAATTAAAAGTTTGCTGGCCCAGCAACACCTTGGCCAATAAAATTGAAATTTATGGGTCACACATGAGCTGCCACGCCAAAGAAACTCGTCTTGGCCTCGAGTTGCCTTTATTAATTGCCAAGCTGAGCTGCTGCCGCCGCCGCCGCCGGCGCCGCTGCTGCTGCTGCTGGCTGTGGTCGTGGGCTGTGGGCTTAAGGAAATTTGTCTTACTCTCGAGTGGACCACAAGCCAAGATGCACACCTCCCAAGCAAGATTCATTTAACTACTTAAGCTGCAGACCGTAGCTAAAAAGGGTTTTGCTGCTGCCTGATAAATTTACAGTTTTCCCCTATAAAATTTAAACATTTCTGACAGACGCTCCTGTGTGCCTCACCTCAAGTGCTGCTCACTGATAAGCTTCGGTTCGCAATGTGGGCGTGGTCGTTGTGGCACACATGTGCGCCAGCTCCCCGATGAAAACCACATAATAATTCTTGAGAACAATGTAAGCGTCAATTGTGCATGGCCAACGTGTGTGTGTGTGTGGGTGTATTTAGGGCTGAGCCATGTGGGTAGTTTCTTTGGCCATGCGCCACGGAGACGTTGCCCACATTTCTGCAGATGTAAACGTCAAGGGACAAAGGCAAGGACTCGACGTCGGCACATGCCACACGTCAACTCGAGAAATTTAAATTAAAAACCTTTTTGCATAAAATGTTTTTCTCTTCCAGTTGCTGTTGTTATTGTTGTTGTTGCAGCTTGTTGCAACTGGCACATGCAGTGGGCGTCTCTACATGAGTAACAAAAACAGACGTAACTAAAATACGGGCTCCTGTGATAATAGTTAAAGTATTATAACAATAGAAACTGTTTACAAGTCACCGATAAAATCGCATAATGAACTCGAGCAACTCATTCCGAAGTAAATAACAGATCATAGTTTCTTGTGGGTCTTAGAATATATAATGCTGGGTGCGAGTGCTCAGAGTTTAGAGCTTTTCTTATTTATGGGTAAGTGAAACTCCTTGTTAACAATTGTGATTGCTATAGATAGATATACCTTAAGTATGTTTGCGTGTAAGGAAACCCATAGAAAAGAGAAGGCTTTCAGATGAACGAATCTAGTTCTGTCTGCTTATTAGTTCAGTGTATCTATCTGTTCCGAACCTCTTAGAGATACCGACCCGATATGCAAATGCAAGGAGCTACATGTACAGAACAGAAACAGAAATTTTAAAGGGCAATTGCACAGGCTTCAGGGCATCTTCTAGTCGAGTACTATCTATTTATTTTTTTTCATTTAAAAAACTTTATTTTGGACATTTTTCAGAAGAACCCACAATCTTATTTCTCCGAATATATATTTTTTTGGTTACGTTTTCATATTTTAGCTTTGATAAACAAATAATTTGTACAATATTCATGCTTGAGATAAGCCAGAGAGAATGCGAAAGAGGAAGTACAATGGTTTAAGCGAGCAGGCGAAATGAACTTCAGATGCGTTGCCTGAGTTCAAATAAGAATTGTATTTTTTTTTTATTTTTTTAGTATGTTTAATTTGTTTTATCGGAGTTTCGTTCGGCGAAGTGCATAAATCTGCCTGAGCTTCAATTTTCAGCCGAATGCCTATAAAAGTAAATCAGCTCGACTTTTGCAGCTAAATTCTTCAGCTCGTTTGTGTTGTTTGTCTTTGTCTTTATATTTATATATATTTTTTTTCCACATATGCTTCGCTGGCGGCGCCAATTAATTTGTGTGCTTAATTCAGCTAATTATTCCAAGCAATAAAATTCTCAATAGATGCGTAGATTGTGCGGGTTGTAAGTGGCGGGGCTAACTGGATTGCCAGCTAGTGGAGGCAACAGCAGCGACACCTAACCATAAGTCAGACAAGACAGACAGACCCACAGCTTAGAGCTAAGAGCACGTGCTAGACAAGGACAAGGACACGTTCGGCGACACTTTTAATTCAATTCGCAAAGGTTCCTTGGCACAGCTCACAGTCTCTTTTTTATATACATTCATACATATATATGTATGTGTCTATCTCTTTATATATATATTTTTTTGTATTTAGCTTAACAGCACAAATAAAAATAGAAATAAAAAGCAAGGCGACATTTAAATTCAAATTGTTGAAGACGCTGACGAAGTTGCCGGCGCCACACGTCGGATTAGTTTTATGTGCGCCAAGCAGGACCAGCTTCAGCTACAGTTCGAGTCGCCGTCTTGGGCGTTCAATTAGAGTCCGCTGGCTGGGAGAGGGAGACATTGCTGGTCGTTTGCCATTGGCTGTGCGAGCAGCCATGCAATTGTTAAAATCGAATTAAGCCACGGTGTCGCATACTTTTGATCTCCTTGACGCCACCAACGCTGCCATAGCCAATGAAATGTTACAAATCCCTGTCATTCTCCCTGCCCGCTTGGGAACCAGTTGGGGCACTGTCTTTGGGCGTTCGCTGTGCTCGCCTGGCAATGTCCTTACATTGTCCTTGCCAGTCCAAGGTATCTCGACCCCGAGCATCCAACTCCAACTGCGATTGCGATTTCGGTTTCAATTTCAGTTGCTGGCGCAAATGAAATTAAATGAAGATTAGTCGTGTGCTCGCTCCCAGATTATTCCAAGAAATAAAAATCCTCACGATACGAGTGTCGTCGCAGTAGTACTCAACCGTTTGCTGGCCTGACTCCATCTCAATGTACTCATTATTTTTTCGTTTTTGTCTGCTGGCTGGAGCGGCTTTTGCTTTTATTTCATTTGACTTTTTATGACGCTTGAGGTGATTTGCCCAAGTTCATCGTCCCCCTCTCCTCCCACGCCCATTAAAGCCACGAAAGGGGGGCGTGTCAGAGGCATTGCCATTCAAATCTGTGCAAATCACAAGCTACATTTGGCCCGCAAATGATGGCCAGCATTTGCTTTGGCAAATTCTTGGCAGCAGCTCTCCAAATGCTTTCATGCTCTTGAAATTACTTTCGTGCCCCCGCCTAATATTGTTTTGATATTCCCATTAAAAGTGCGAATGACATCTGAAATGTTATGCAATTTCAGATTTTCTAATCTAACGCCTTAGATAACAAACGTTTCTTAATATTTTTATAGTTTTACTTATATTTAGTAAATTAAAATTTAAATACTTTAATATTAAATATGATAATTTCAAAATTATTATTTTTCTTTATTTTAAGTATGTATATATAATTTCACATTGTTTTATTGCTGACTACAAGAAATTCACATATATGCGCTTGTTTCTGTATTTATTATTATATTAATTACGTATTCATTATCAGCTATACTAAGTTTTTAGGGCTTAAGACTTTTATTGTTCTTAGTTAAGGCTTTGGAAATCCCCGAAGCTTGGCGCTCTAATCTGTATATTTCTGTGTATGTATTCAAATTGAGTACAGATTATTCAAATATGTTTAGTCTTCTAGTTTTATATTATGTAACTATATTTTGAAGTTGCTTAAAAAACTATTTGTTGTAGCTAATCAAGAAGAGAGAAAGACAGCGTTTGTGGATTTATTTGAGATATGATTTTGAAGGGTTTTGAATTTTGTATTTGCTTGAAAACAGTTTCAATTTTACTTGAAATCCAATTTTGAAACTGGCTTGAAATAGTATTTTCTATTGAAAATGCATTTATACAGAACATGCATGTAAAGTTACTTTATACGTATCAGTTATGAAGTCTAGTTGTGGCTGTAGCAAAGTTAAAACCAGTTACTCAATAAAGATTTATACAACAAAATTGGATGTGCTTTGGCTCAACATAAAGTCTTCGATTTTTATTTTTAAAAAAGAAGCTTAATCTCCAACACTTGATTAACCCTTTTCACGCCTTGGCCAGCGGCTTGATCATGTGTTCAATTAAAAGAACTTGTCTTTAATTGCTAACCAATTTGCTTTCATCACGCAGAACTGACAGACTGGACACACTTTCTCGCTGGCAGCCGTTGCTGTTGACATTTTTTGCATATTAATTGAAGACGGGCAGACGGGACGGACTCGGACTTGGCTGTATTTTTTTTTCGGCCACCCTTGGCTTAATTTGCGGTAAGTTCATTAAGTAATAAAACATAAATTTCATTTTTTTTCCAGTTTTTTGTTGTTGCTACAGAATACTGTTCTCTGGCACCCCATCAGGCAAGATGTTGGTAATTTTTTTTTAATACTTTGCATATTTCTTTAATGAATTAATTCTGTTTTGGTTTTGCTTTTGGTTTTTGTTGATTCACCGTTCAGTGGACTTTGATAAAGGCGCAAAGTCGCTGGCGATAAAAATGCCAAGGGAAATGCTGAAGAAGAAAAAAAAAACAACATTCATAATTTATGCAAAATATATTAACAGAAAAAAATAAAAAATAAAAAATGAAATGCGCTGAGGAAAGCGGAAAACGTGTTTCCATCAAAGTTTGACTGAACGTCTCTTAATTATGCGCTCGCCGCAAAACTTTTCTATCAATTTTTATTTCGTTTTATTTTTTGGGCAAAAACTTGTTTGCATTTGAGCGCTAAAAAACATGTTTTGCATCCGAAAATGTATCTCATATATTTTGTAGCGATTTAATTGGCTCCTTTGGGCATGATCAAAATATGGCATCAAATTGCGACGCATCTAGTGGCAAGTCGCGAGTCGTAAGTGTTGTTAAAGCGTGTCGGGGTCGGGGTCGGGTTCTGTGTGTTGCCTTTTGACTGTTTCAAATGTTGTCACTTTTTTCTCTTTCTACACAAATTTGTTAGAAATGTTGTTACTGTTGTTGTTGCTGTTGACATATGTGCCCGCAAATGAGCCGTGCAATTGTCGTCGTGGCCTGGCATATTGACAGCTTCGAACTGAGCTGCACACTGTCGCTGCATTCAAGATTGAAGTGCACTTCTCTCGCGGGAATCGTCTCAAATTTCCGACGTGCGCACAGCTTGTGACTGACAACTATTCGTCTGTGTGCTACACTGTCCCTCCATCTATCTGTCTGTTTGTCTGTCTGTCTATCTTTAAGCCTCTGTGTCTGTTCAACCAGCTGTACATTGCCCCACCAAATAGTCAACTTGATAAGCGTGTCGATATACGTGCCTTTTGGAGCACTGGCAGAGATTGACAACACTCTACAAAATATATAGGGGCTTCAAGTTTAAATATAAGCAAAAAATGAAAGTAAAATCAAATATGAAATAAAGGAACTGAACTTCCACTTCTAGTTTTCCATAATAGAAGAATAATATAATGAACTTTCTAAGAGTATTAAAGTATGAATAAGACATGTAATAAGCATATATTCACCCATATACACAAAAAAGGTTTGAAATGGTTACACAATTTGATTAAGAAAAGAACGAAAAAGCCACACAATTAATACTTGTCATTATGAGAATCGTAAAGAAATTCGTTTTTCACTAAAAATTGCCTTGAAAGAAAATTTAGTTTGCTTTTTACATTGAAGAGCATTGGCATACCTATATGTTTATAAATATGTTTATACGTATTTAAATATATAGAGACACATGTATGCTTGTATACTCGTATTCATATAAAATGAAAGTGAGCTGTTCAAAAGTAGCTTTGTTTAACACACTCAGCTGGAGGCTTATTACATATACACTCGTCTCGAAACCCCAGTGTAGAGCTGACAAACGTTTGCCTGTGTGTCAGCCAGTCAGTAAATATATATTTGTGTCTATAGTCTAATGAATAGCTGCGAGTTGCTGCTACAATTAGTTGAGCTACCTTTGAGCGAGCTGTGCTGAGTGCGGCGTAAGCCTAGAAGTGAGTTGCTCGAGCTCTAATCTACGTCAGGTCTTATCTGTTCACGGGCCGTGAATCTGTGCTGTTATCAGTGACGCTACTCACAATTAACCTTTGACCAGGCGATAAGACGCAGCTGGCAGCTTTTCGGACCTGTTGTGAGATCATTCGAACAGCGCATTCCATTTTCAACACTCAAGGCACCATGTCGAATATCGCAGCGATGTCACTGTCCCTGCTGCTGCTACTGCTGGTCGCGATGGCCAACGCTGAGGTTATTCACTATCAAAGCTGTGAGGACACAGAGAATCAGTGCACTATTGATGAGGTCCGTGTGGATCCATGTCCACAAGCACTGGAAAACGCGGCCTGTCGTATACGCCGCCGTCGTCCGGCCGAAATGTCCTTCAAGTTTACGCCAAAGTTCGACGCTGATCAACTGCAGGCCTCGTTGGGCTGGGTGAAGAGTGAAACGGAGGAGCTACCTTTGATCAGCTTGGAGCGAGATGCCTGCAAGGCCACCAGCTGTCCGGTTAAGGCTGGCGTTCAACAAACCTACAAAATCCAAGTGCCCATCGAGTCCAAGTTTCCAGTGAGCACCTATACCATACGCTGGGCCATCAAGGACCCTGTGAGCAGCAAACGCTGCTGCTTTACTATCGACATCAAGGTGGTGCGCTAAGTCCATCAGTCAAGTGGTGCAATAAAATGCAGTTTTTTGCTTAATAAATTTGTGTTTTCTTTGCTTTTTTTTGGTTTTTGTTTTTAATTATCTTCGAGCAATGTCTCATTTAGACTATTGGACGCTGGGGCATTGTGAATGGGACTGTGGACTATTGCGTCATGGCCATCAACCTGCGAGGCTAATGAAATGCTACTGAGCCCTGCGGCCAGGCAGCCAGGCAGTCAGGCGGCGTTAAGTCAACAGGGAGTAAAAAACTTTGATTGAACTTTTGGGTGCCATAAAAGCAGCCCAACCTCAATCCCAACCCCAACGCCAATCCCTCCATTCATTCCAATTTCTGTCTCGGCTACTTATCAGCGTCGTCAAACAATTAAAAATTGAGCACTTAAGTTGTGGTCATAAAATCATTTGTTTTTCTTTTTATTGTTTTTCTACATTTTTTTTCGTGCTGTGTTTTTCCTTTTTCATGATGGAAAATTCAAATAGCAATAATTTCAAATCACTTTCTTTTCTTTTCGTTTTTTTTTTGTTTACCTAAACGAAAAATGTTTACGCTTTTCGGGGGCTGTTGAGAACTGTTGTCGAGGCAAAAGAAAGCTGATAAGCACAGCATTTTACGCCCCGACCCCAGAAGCAATAGCAACAACAACACCAACAACAACAACAACAACAACAACCACAGCATCCACTTGAGTAGTAAACAATGCAATGACATACGAAATTATGGAATACAGTTTTTTCTTCTTCTTTACGTTGACGCAAGTTTGTTGTAGCTCGCACACAGATTTAATAATTTATGTGAAAGTGGAGTTTGTAATTGGAGCAGCGGACCATTTAGTCGAGTGCACTATTCTCGCCGTACTTGTAGCCGAGCATATAGGGTGTCTTAGTTAGCTGTGACATGATGAGACACTTGACGGACTCAAAGCATTCGGTGGCATCCACATAGAGCACCTCGCGACGATGACTGAGATAGGTATTGAGCAGCGGCTCGCTTTTGCGAAACTGCTGCATCTGATAGTCCAGATAGGTTATGTTGTCCTGCGGACAGGGCGCATACTTGCGCATCAGTAGGCGCATGCGTGCCGTCTGCTCGTCGACCTGTAGGAAAATCAAGCGATTGGGCGGCACACTGAAGGTCTCGAAGAGCTCACGGGCCTCACATCTATTGTTCGGATAGTTGATCAGTATCCAGCCGCGGTGCAGTGCATCCTCCTGCAGCAAACGCTTCTGTATGATGTTGCCTATTGCCTCCGACAAATTGTAGACCGAATGCTTCTCGATGCCTTGATACAGCAGCGTCGCATTACTATCCCGTGCGGGTCCATTGATGTGATGATAGGCCAGCGTATCGGCATCCAGTATCAGTAGATTCCACCGCTGGGCCAGCACATGGGCCAGTGAGCGACGGCCCGAGCCGATTCGTCCGTGCAGCACGATGCGATGAAAGAAGTTCTTTGGCAGCTGATAGTAGTCGGCATCAATGCCCTGATGAAAGGCATTCATGGCCTTCGAGTAGATATCTTGAGCAATATGCCGTATATTCTCGCCCAGCCAGCGACGCACATCGTCGATCTGCTGCACAGTGGCCTCTGCCAGGATACGGCTCATGATATCCAACAGCTTGTGCTTCTCAATATAATACATATACTCAGCACTGAATTCGACAAGTGCGGCTCTGTCCATTCTGATGCCAGTGGCCATGACTGCAATGCAAACCAAAGCAACAAACTATAAATAATAATAATAATAATAATTGTTGGTATACAAACTAAATTTTATATAATATATATTTTAATTATATATATTTATATTATACTATGCTTAGAAATATATTCGATTTGACGCTAAGCGCCAGGTTATTCATGATTTTAGCTATGATGGAAACTGTTTGGAATTTCAATACTGAGCAGCACAGCCAGCTTAAAGGAATTTGTAACTTAGATTGCATTAGTCCTTTGAAATATAAAATGAGTACATTAATCAGTTAAATAGCTAGAATAGAACATGGGGCTTGGCAAAGCGAAAAAAAACTACATATATCTTCTACAGCATTAAAGCTTGAAATATTAAGTATTCCAGTTAGATTCCAGCTGGCTTCTACTACAGATAGAGCAATAAGTTATATGGTATATCCATTTAGGCGAGACAAAACGATAAATATCGATATTCGATTGGATCTGAAGTGGTGTTAAACAGTCGCTTGAGTTTGACTTAATTGCTTAAACTTAAAAACTTTTGATATGAACAACCATAAATAAAATCTTAAAATAATTTAAATTAAAAAAGATTTACAAAATTATATGAAAAATGAGTTCGTTAACGAGCATATTCCAGACGAAAGATATATATATATATTTATTGTGATTGAATGTTTTTAGAAGATTTCTCTGAGATGCTTCTTTTTCTTTCTCATTATATGTATATATTTTAGCAATTATGTCGCATGATGCGAGTGTAATGGCCATTAGGATTAGGCCAATTGTGGAAGAGTTGTTGGCACATTCATTGCGCATATTAATTACATCCGTTGCAATATTAGAAAATGGCGCGCACTTCCGGCGCAGAGGCGGGCCAAGAGTGGCTGAGATGGCACATAATGGCTAATGTCTTGGCCAGGCGTTGTAAATTGGCATCATGTAAGTACTTTCACATAAGTTGCTTGACAATATTTTGCTGCGAATTATGACAGCTCTTTTGTCTGAGCGCTCGCATTAACAATTTAAAAAGTTGTCTTGGCCTCGGTTGCTCGGGCTGCTCGGGCTGCCCGGGCTGCTCTTGGCATAAAAGGGGAGCAGGAGGGGGTTTTTGGTGACGCTGCTAACGGCCCGCAAAGTGTTGCCAAATGGCTGTCATACTTTATATTGTCTTATGAGACATGCCAGGGCATGTCTAAGTCCTGGCCAAGCCAGTCGCTAAGCAAAAATGCAAGCATGCCATAGACGACTCTGCTGCATAGTCATATAATGCGAATCGTTGTTGCTGCCTGCTCATTTGTTTAGAGTGGGCGGGCTAATAAAAACTGGAATTCTATGAAAAATTGTTTCCTGTTGCTGGCTTTGGCTCTGTCTCAGGCTCTGGCTCTGACTCTGTCTCAGGCTATAGCGTCTTATATGGCCATATTGTTATGCCAAGTATGCTGTTAATATCTTTCACATACTAATATTGCTTCAGTGCATTTGCTTTTCGATTTACTTGACCGACAGCAGCAGCTGTCGCTGCTGATGGGAGCTGCTACAGCTTTAAGTAATCACAGCAACAGCGACATCAAAATATGAATATAAATGCTTTGGCCTGTCGCCGGGCACAAAGCGCAACTTTTTAATTAAAGCCAAAGCCAAAGTCAAAGCAAAAAGCAAAAGCGATTTCCACAGCGGGCGACAGCTTTTCACAGTTCCTCAAATTTTGTCACATTTCTCCGAAATGTGCTAAATTACATTTCATCATGTGCATATGTATATGAGAGTACGTATTCGTTTTAATCGTTGAAAAACAAATACTAAAAAAATTGAAATGAATGTAGGAAATTTGTGGATGTTTTGACTAGGAGATGCTCTGTAAATATATTTTTTCTTTAGATTTCCAAGCAAAACACACATTTCTATAGTGCATACCTTTTGTTGGCAGCCGGCAATCAAGCCAAATCAATTGAAACGAAAAGAGCTGAAGCAAGAGTCAGAGCTTATAAATTAAATTTATGAATATAAGCAATAGAAAAAACTTATAGAGTTTCAGAAATCCAAGCAGGTTATTTTGTAGCCTGTCAACCTATACAAATACCTCCTCCTTTCATTGATTCATACTTCTGTTTTACGAAGCTCTCTGGCATTATACCTTCCCATCTCTCTATAGGGTATCTCTAAAAAAATTCAAAAGAAATGCGTGCCACAAGCAACGTTTTCGTTTGACGCAGTTGCGCTTATCAGCGAACATTTCATGAAATGAAGAAAAGATTTCGTAGCGGTTTTCTATCCAACAGACGCGCTGATTGAATGAAGCTGCGAAACGAGAGCACACGCAAATGCTACCAGCCAGCAATGGGGGACAGCTGACACAGAGACTGAGACTGGCCGAGGGGGGTTGTATGTGGCTGGGGCATGCTAGACCCATCCGACGACAACGGCTGATAAGGCGAAAAAGTGACGGGCAGTGCTTGGCACTTGGTCGTTGGTGGGCACTAAGCCTGCTTCGCGTAGTAGCTAAAACTATGCCTCACTTAGATTGCTGCGCACTTGAGTCGCCTTTTTCATGTTTGCCGCACGTTGCAACGTTGTGGGCGCAAAAAAAGGCAGAGAGAGAGAGAGAGAGAGAGAGAGAGAGAGAGAGAAAAAACACAAATACGAAAGGGGAAAAAACTGGAAGAAACTTTTATCGCATCGCTACAAAGTCAGCGGCCTTTTGAGTCAGCTTGGCGGCAATTGCAGTTCGTCTGGGCGCATGTTATCTGCTCCGTTGCTTGCCGCAGACACACCCATACACAAACACTTCCTGCGGAAATTGCGTGCAACGTGTGATGCAGTCAATCGTCTTGCGCCCTTATCAAGTTCACAATTGCGTCTATACGAACTTTATCAGACAATGCCTGCATAATTTTTGTGCTGCGGTTAAACGCAAAACATTCAACAATTAAAAATCGTTTTTCCACCACACACACACACACACACACACAATTGCTAGTCAACTACAGACAGACGCACATATATCTATTTCCCTAGTGTGTGTGGCACATGCCACAAAAAAGAAAGGAGAAAAAAAAAAAAACTTAACCACACATCAACACGCAGTCAATGTCCACACCTCGATATTTTTGCAAGCAGCAGAGGAGCAGCCTCGACAATTTGCCATTGGCTGCCAATATTTTCATTTTTTATTTTGTTTGCCACACGTGAGGCATTGTCCTCTGCGCTGTGCGCTGCTGTGTGCTGTATGCTCGTTGCCTTCAATTATGCAACAATTGAAAAATTACGACATGTACAGCGATTTTTTTACGCTTTGCTGAAGGGTTGCCTTAGCTGCTGCTGCTGCCACCCTCAATGTGGCAATGACAACAGGTTTTAAATTTGTCACCACAACAAACAGTGGCAAAAACAAAACGACCAACAACAACAACAACAACAACGGGCACAACGGACAGAACAACGTTGTTCATGACAAACGCCAAATGAAGCACAAATTTAATTACGCAATTTTATTGGATTAACAGCAACCTGGGCCATGGAGTATCTCTGCCCAGCCATGGTGCATAAAAACAAGCTTAAATAAGCCGCACACATACACACACACACACACACACACACATCCATACACACACTTATGCATGTGTGTGTGAGTGTGTGGCAGCTGTCCAGCTCAAACCCTGAAAGATTTTTGCCATCTTTACTGCTTCTAGTCGCGTAGGTGAGCCGTAAATTTGCGCGCCATTGTTGACTGCCTGCCCCAGGTTGTTGTTGTTGTTGACGCCAATGTCGTGTGTCCTGGCCACATGGCTGTCCTGGCCATGGTTATCTTCCTTTTTGGCCTTTCACTTATGCAAAACGAAACATTTGAAAAATATGTTGGCTGGATAAACAGAAAGGCAACAAAGTGCAGCTGATGCCAGTCTGGGGCAAACAGTTTTCAGTTTTCCGTTCCAGCTCCAACTCCATTTGCAGTGACGTTTTAATGAGTATGCAACGTGCAACGTGCTGCATGCAACTTGCCCTCGTGCTGTCCAGACGGCAAAGCCTTGTTAAATTCATTAGTAAAACGTTGCACCTCAACGCACAGCCGGCCGGAGGTGGGGTTTGGCTGCCACACGTTTGGCATCATGTTGCCGCTGCCGCACACGAAATTAAAACCCCATGCCTAGCACACATCAGCCCCCTCTTTCATTCTCTCTCTCTCTCTCTCTCAAACAAACACACACACAGACGGAGGCAGTGGCAATCTGTGGAACAACATGACATGATACCGATACTAAACTGACACTTTGACATGGACTTAACCCTAAAAACGCTTTGTTGGCTTTATTGGTGTCGGTTGCCACCAATGCCATCGTGTTTACCGTGTGCCACCACAACGGTCTGGGCATCAGGGGGCCATGTGGGCCGGTTGGGCTGTTGGGCACTGTCAGCACTGCCAGCAATGGCAACGACAAAGGTATCGCATCCACTTGATTTTTGCACTAATTTACGTGGATTAAACGCTTGGCAAAGGCCCCGACCTGGGTATTATGTTTAAATACCTTTTAATTGACAATTTGTGTTCAGCAGCTGACGGTTGATTTTGTTTAATTATGTCTGCCCCATCCATCCAACGAGGGGCAGTTCAGCAAACATGTGAGCTTAATGTTTGCTCATTCATTAGTTAAGCCAAACATAGTTGGGCAGCAAAGATTAATTGACCTTAGGTCTGAATTGTTCTACTAACAAGAAGCTTCTTCGATTGGAATTACTTAGATCTGGTACAATATGTGGTATTTTTTGGAATAAATATATTTCAACCGGGACATAGTGCTGAACAGAAGAAAAATTTAATAAAACTTAGCCAGTTGGTCAGACAGTCAGTTCCACACTTAGTCATCCGATCTGTCAATCAGTCAGTTAATAGTTAGTGTCAGTCAATCAGTCATATAGCTAATCAGTGAGTCGGCAAGCTAACCATTCAGTCAGTCTCTGAGCTCCAAAGTTATCAATCAGTTGTCAGTTATCCAGTTTTTTTGGTCAATCAATCAGTCAGTTGGTCAATCACTCAACCAGATCGTCAGCTAATCAGTTACTTAGTTAGTCAGTCAGTATATCAGTCAGTTTACTTGTGTATTGATCAGTCAATCAATCATTGTTAGTAAGTCGTTCAGTCAATCAGTCAGTCATCCAGTCAATCCTCAGTTAGTAGGTTACTTGAACAGTCAGTCTCCGAGCTCCTAAGTTATTGAATCAATCAGTCAGCTAGTCACCCAGCTAATCAGTCAGTCAGTCAGTCAGTATCTGAGCTCATCAGTAACTTAAGCAGTCAGTCAGTAAGTCACCCAGTTACTGAATCAGGCAATCAGTGAGTTGGTCAATCAGACATTCAGTCAATGGGTCAGATAATCAGTCAGCATCAGTTACTTGGCCAGTTAATCAGATAGCCAGTCAGTCTACCAGTCAGTCAATCAGCGATCAATTGGTATTCTTAAACCATTAAAGGATTCTACAAAATATTTCCATCTAATATTTTGTTTACTATAATATTTAGTTTAGCTCCTGCCCAAGGAAAGACAACGCAATCAACCATTTTATTTTAAAGTTTCTCAATTTCTTCTTCTTGTTTAAGCTCTTAGTTTGCCATGAACTTTAGCTGCAGGTAAGTGGCAACTCATTTGTATGCTGTAAGTTGGTAAAAGTTTTTAATTTGCGCCAACAATCGTATCGAATCGTATCAGGCGCTTCATCAACCGCCACCAGCTCGACCAGGTCAACCTCAACAAGCTGGCAAGTCAGCCACGCAGCAAAGCTTGTGGCTAAAAAAGTAGATGGCACAAAAAATGTTTGCAAAGTGCTTAAATCAGCGTATTTCTTCTTCTTATATATATAGATATATATATATATTTATTTTTTTTCGCTGTTTCTCAACACTGGCAAAGTTTCTGTCCGCGACGGCGATTGCGGAGGCTGTAGAAGTCGTCGTCTAATTGAACCCAACAGATATTTTCAATTAGCAGCAAAACATTTCTGAGCTAAAAAACTTTTATTCAATTTTTTCATTTTCGGTTTTTTCTTGACTTGAATTTTATTTTATTTTTTTTGTACGCCACCTTGAGCCAAATTCCTGTGGGGCGAACACGTCTGGACACTGGCGGCCAATAAAAAAAGGCACCTTAGTGCACAAAACTTTGGCTAAAAGCGAGCGAAAACTTTTAATGGCATTAAAAAACATGCAAAAAATGGAGAGCATTGAATGAACGACTTACCAAATACTCTAGATTTTATGATTAATAATAATAATAATAATAATAATTATAATAATAATAATGTTATATTTGATTTTATTTATTTAAAATAAATTACATTATGGATTACATTTCAAGAGTACAGACTACACAGATTTTTTTATTTAAGTATATTTATGTTGAGCGCATTTATAGGTATTTAGAGAAATATGTGTGTAGAGAGGGAAATATTGTGTTGCTAAAAATACTATAAAATTATATAAGCTATATATAAGTCTAGCTTTAGTAATAAACAGATTTTCTAGCTGAGGATCCCTATGATTCTATTCTATTCTCTATTGCTTATAATATAAGATAGTTGGGAAGCTCAAGAGAAACTTTTCTATATATACACTTCTATTGCTCCGGTTATTTATGTTTAATTTAACTAGAAGCTATAGCAATCTCTCTTTATATATATAACAAGCTCAATCTGCCAACAACAATTTTTTTTGCTTTAATGATATATAAAAGTCCGATCAAAAATTGCTTTGCTTGTTTAGCTAGAATTTACTATATACCCCATGTAAATCTATAAAAATAAACGAAAAACTCCTCAAGTTTTTCCACTACAAAAGGTGGCCAAAAGCATAGACCTGGCCATTTAATTTGTTAGCAAAGTCTGGCGCAGAGCAACAGGAAAAAATATCGCAGACATTTAAGCAAGATTTGGTGAGTGTCGCATAAATCATATTCAATATTTTTATGCGCTGCGTAAATTTAATTGATAAAAGTGTCGCAACGTTTTGTGGGCTCGTTTTTGCCAAATGCAAAATGCAAATGGTTAAATGGAACAAATGCGCTGCGTGCCCCACGAGCCATCCGAAAATGGCAACAAAATGCCGAAAATCTACTACTTGAGATAAGCGTCGAGTTCAAACAAACTAATTCAAAGTGCGTGCGTGTGGCAGCTGCACCAATGTGGCAACATCAACTGCCACAGCAAATGCAACTGGAACAGCAACAGCAACAGCAACTGCCGCTGTGTGCTGTGTGCTGTGTGCCGCAAAGCATGCAACACAAATCAGCGCATAATGGCGTCCATGGCTGTGTTTGCATTTTGCAGCTAGGCAGCAGGATAGGCACAAGGACCTAGAGTCCTGGCAGCAGCAGCAGCAGCAGCAGACCTCGCATTTCAATAATTCTAATTAATTTATTAACGTTTATCAGTGACAATAAATTGACAGAGCGAGACAGCAAGTTAGCCCTGCTACAAGTAGAGCGAGTCAGTTGCCATGGCCCTTAGAATTTGGTGGCAACTGTGAGCTTTGTGCCGTGTAGCAGCAACTGCTGATACGTCACTTGGCGCTCGCTTGGCTTATCCCACTCGAACGCATAAAGACCTTTTATTGTGACCAACTGACTCAGTCTCCGAATCTTCATCTGCTGGAATTGGCTTGGCAGATGCGCATCGAGCGATAAGTTTCCAGCCCATTCTCAGCCATAAATGAAATGAGAGACTTAGAGACAAAAAGCACATGCGAGCGAGCGAGTACCGAGCCACACAGACACACATTCACACATACAACTCGTAAATAAGCGGGCGTTGATTTTAAAACGGGCCCATTGATAAGGCCAAGACTGGGGCTACAACTCTGCCAAACTTGCTGAGGTGGCGAAAAGCAAACAAGACTCCAATAAGAACATGTCGGGTGCTGATAAGCAGTAATAGACTTAAGAAATACCCAGTACATAGGAAAAATATATATATTGGGTATATTTATAGTCCTATTTATGTAGATTTCTAACATCTCTGATAAAAGTTTAATTCGTATAATTAAAGAAAATTATGATATTGATCGAAAAAGATTTTGATCGAACTTTGTATACCAATGTCTATTGCTTATGATACTTGGTAGTATGAAATATATATTCAATATAAAACTTATACTCAGAGATATTTTAAGAATGCTCAATTAACTAACAAAATAAATTGCTAAACATAATAATATATATCTATCTAAAGTACAGAAACAAGTTTGTGGGCAACTACAGCTAAGTCAAGTAACTTATCCTTTTTTTTTTGTCCATCACATACTAGTGTATACCACTTTCGAAACATACATATACAACACTTACAGGGTATAGCAAATGAGTGGGAAAGACAACTTGGGCGCTTTTTTTTATTGTTAGCCCGAAATGACTTTTTGTTTCTGTCCACCAACTGAAAGTGTTACAATTTATTGACGCATTTAGATCAAAACTAAAAATTGTACGCCAGCTAGAACTGCTGAGTCGACAGCTTTGGCTACCCTGCAGCGGACTTTATGTGTGTATTTTGTTTTACATTACGTATATCGCCTTAACTTATATCACTGCCACGCCCTCAACGGGTGGGCAACGTTTCACCACGTGGCCGGCGGCTAAGTAAATCCCGGCATGGGCAAACAATACGTGAACGTCGCTGTAGCTGAGATACCTTTAATGCATTTCGCTCATATTGAAAAGCACTTAAAATTGGCCCAACGGGCGGCAGGCGGGGGGCGGGGGGCGTGGCATGCGAAAATATGAATATCATAAAAACTGTGCGAGGGCTTCTCTAGCTGGATGGGTGGTTGGGTAGGGTAGCGGGTCTTGCCCTTCCCACTCGCCTGGCTGCTTATTTTATTATTATTATTTTACAGGGAATTATCTCATTTGAGTGGAGTTGCCGGCTGCCATGCTATACGCTTCCTGGTATCCTGTTATCCCTCCTCTCCCTGCTCCCTGCTCCCCCTCTCCCATCCCAGCCCAGCCCAGCACTGCGCTGTGTAATGTGTACGTAATAACATAATATCCTTAAGATATTTTAATATTGCCTGCCGCTGCATATTGAACTGTGGCAAGCTCTTGACTGCGCTCCCGCTCCGCTCCATCTGCCATCTTTTGCCAATATCATCCGCATCCTGGCTGGCCGCATCTCAACATATTTGACTTTGCTTGGCTGTTCGCCTTGTTTGCCTGTTTATTCTGTGCCGGCTGATGCCCCGCCCCCATTGCTCCGCCTTCGCCTCTTAACAATACCTTTGTGCATCGTAAAATAATTGCCGCGGGTCATGTAATCTGCTGGATGGCTTGCAATTTGCTTGCTTTTTCACATCATATTTCCAGAAGCTAAAAGCATTGCTAAGCAGCATCGACCCGAAGCGGAAGTTTGTCGAATGAAAATATGCGAAATATTCTAAAGGTTAGCAAATTAATAGATATTAGAATGTTATGCAAGCAGAACAAGGTAACGAAATTGGGGTATAAGATTTGAAAAAGATTTAAATGTTATACATTTTTTTTATTTCTTTTTTATTTTAATTGAGAAAAATATAGATTTTGTGTTTACATATGTATTTAAATATATATATATTGGGGCTTGTGTTACTCTGTTCTTACTCGATCATCGATCATTTAGTTGTAATTTATTGGCAAGAAGAAATTCTTTTGTATACATATGAATATACCATATATAGAATAATTATTTCGCTAAAAAAAAGTTATAACAAGTAATACAAAAATCAGTTTTTATTCATAAAATAATATATTATTTCTGTAAAGGAACGTGTCTATGACCATAACTTATGAGAGTCGAATAGTCAAGCAATATTTATAATTAAGTTTTTTTTTATAGAGTTTTAGCTCAGAAGAGAGTTATAAATTTTGAAAGTGCTTAAAAATCGGTATCTTATTTATATACAGTAAACAACTTAATATCCAAAAATTTAAAAAAATACAATTTAAAATACAATTCTAAATTTTAATGACATTTCTCTGAGTGTTTATACCTCACTCATCATATACCATGATATACATACGTATGACATAATCGTAACATAATTATAATCATATCGTAACTATAAAAATCATTGAGTACACTTTGCATATGAAACACAGATAGATTTCGACTTGATTCCATCTATACACAATAAGCACTTATGAATGGTTTGGCCCATGGCACCACCGTCAAATATCAATAATGTGCTCATCTGTTGTTTTTGTACTTAATAAGTCGCTCAACTCTTGGGTTCAACATATGCGGCAGTAATTTCATCTTGAGCTCATAAATAAGATGGCTCGTTCGGCAAGTGAGTGCGTGTGTGTGTTAGTCAAAACGTCTGCGGTGACATTATTAAGAAGTGGATATGGACTATGGACCACGGCTCGTACTTCGCTCGTACATACTCTCAGGCACTCGAGTTATTGACAAGTTTATGTGCTTAATCCTTCCATAAAGCGCACCATTAAAATGCCAACAAAAGGTACTTTATATGAAAATTTTCTTCGCTCTGCCACTTTTATCGCCAGCATCCTCATCGTCGTCGTCGTCGTCGGCGTCAGCGCTGTTCATATTTCAATAAACGCACCGAAAATTTGAATGTCTCTCGTAAGACAATCGTCGTCAATGATGGGCGTATCATATGGCACTCGTACAGGGCGTACAGTCCGCACAGCCTAGCAGCAACATCTGCCCCATCGAGCAAGTTATCCAAGAGTGAAATAGTTTTCGGTGCGCTCGGGCATTTTTATCGCTCTACACGCTTATAGAATATTGTGAAAAATATTACAATAAAATAACTTGGCTGGCCAGTAAGTAATTGTGAGCTTAGAATTTATCAAATGATCGACTATATAATACTCTAATTTTTATAGCAACTGCATATGTAGAATTAGCAAAATAATATCAAGTATATATATGTATTGTATAAATCATATATGCTTTAGCTTTATCAAAAGTGCTTAACTTGGGGTGATCTCCATCACGTTCTTTAAGGATTATTCTTTATATAGATACCACATTACATTTTTTAACATTTGATACATTTCTTTTGGGGTTTTTTTTTTTAAATATACTTATCATGTATCCTTTTTACACATTTGCTTCAAATTTAAGACCTTCACTGCAAATATTTGTATTTTTTATTTAAAAACTCAATGAATATCTGCATAATTGTAAATTTACATTTCCATTTCTCTGGTTGACAGAATTATTTTTACACATTCCAACTTATACATCTGTAAATTTTTGAGTTCTTTCAGTTATGCACTTCACCATAAGTTCCGCCTTTGGGCAGGGGTGTAGAAAATCATAAGCCTAAGCGGGTTTCATGGAGCTGCTATTCGGAGCAAAACTCACGAATTTGTAATAAAAATGTTTGGGCACAGCCAAAAAAGCAAAAACGTGTGTCAAATGAAGCCGTCGACTTCGCCAAAATGAGACAGGCATTAATTTAAATTTTTGTTTTTTATTTAATTTTTAATACCCGTTCACAAAGTGTGAGAGAAGTCTATTGGTATACGAAAGGGAAATTTACTGGGAATTTTGCCATATAAACTATGTATATTATATAGAATTATATTGTTCGGTATTAACATGTCAAACTGTTCAGTCTTCTAGTCCATGCAGCTTTGGAGTTATACGTTCCAAATTTGAAGTGAAGATTATATGTATGTAAATAAACTGATCTTAATATCTATTAAATAAAAACATTATTTCTTATCTATTTCCCCCTATCTCTCACTATTCAATTATGTCTCTCTGAGCGAGTATTACGCAGTTGGTTATCCCACTTGCCACATTCTTACTTTGCAGTTTTTGTTCGTTTTTAGGTTGGTTGACTTGATGGCCGTTTGCCATGTGGCTGTTAAAGTCTCTACATGTGTTGGCTGCCCAAAATTTGCTTTTCATTTTTTTTTTCGTCAGCTTCCGAAAAGCTGAGTTTAGCCTGGGGGCTGTCGCAACGTCTTGCGGCCATATTTAAGCGATTTCACATTTCTTAATGATTTTGACAGCTGAATGATGTTTCATTTGCTGCGGCAACTTTTGTTTTCTTTTCGGGGTAAGCGTATTTTGTTTAATTCTTACACAATTTGCGTCAAGTGGCGGTCTTTAGTTAATGCCAGTCAAAAACGAGGGCAGCTGTTGCCCCGCACTCCAAGCGCTGTGTAATTTGTTGCGCATCTTACGAGTGACACCAGCAGCAGCAGCAGCAGCAGCAGCAGCAGCAGCAGCAGCAGCAGCAGCAGAAGAAGAAGAAGCAGAATGAGCGAGGGCAATATACTACTATATGACTTTTTGCTTCAATTGCTGATGTCTTTTGTTGCGGCATTAATTAGGCGAGCCTGTCTGAGCAGCTCAACTAACAAACGTCTTCATTAATGGGAACCTGAGCAGCAGCAGCAGCAGCAGCAGCAGCGGAAGGAGTACGAACAGAATCAGGCTTAGGCTAGACTGGGCACTGACTGCATGTCAAATGCTGATGGACAGTGCTTTTAATTTTAATTCTAATACATCATAATGCGTCGGGCTGAGGCAAAGTCAACACCCCGCAAGGTGGTCGCATGTAACAACCACCCAACCCCCATCCCCGGCTGAGAGTCCTTTGCTGCCTGTGTAGTTGTGCGTCCGTGCGTGCGCGTGTGTGTGTGATAAGTCTGGCAAAGTAGAAAAACACACGTACAAATTTCACAACAGTTGGTCCACCCTCCCCTGTCGGCCGACTGGTGCGAAAATCAAGCCAAAGGCAGCAGTCAGTGGTGCATTTGTGGTGGTTGCAGACGCGCTGCGTCGCGACGTCAAGGTGAAAGCCGCTTAAGGTATACGCACACACCACCCTGCCGCAATGGGGTTGGGTGGCTCGGCCCATTGTTAGAGCTCAACATGTGCGCGATTGGATTAAGTGGCAGCGGGCAACGATTCAAGGACAATCAGCTGCACAGCGTGTGCATGCGGCAGCGGCAACGGCAACGTCAATGCCAAGTGGGCTCTACATAGTATATGGATGTGGATGTGAATGAGGATTTGGACGCCACCTTCTGTCCAATTTGAAGTTAGACCGCGTAACAGAAATCCATTAAGGTGACCGTTTTATTTGCTACATTAACAGAAATGAGGGTTAAATGCGAGTCTTTAGACATCTGGCTCAATTTCAATTGTTGCCAATTTTCAATTTTTATGGCTTACTTAACAAAAGTGTTAATTGAGAAAACGCCAAATGAGTTTCAAATGCAGTCAAGCGAGATGGTCAAAGCCTTGCGATGAACAACTTCAAAAGCTGTTCTCATATCGTATACACTGAGAGAAAATGGAATGTAATATTGAACTAATGATGGCGTCATCTTAGTATTTAGATATTTGAATACAGAAACTGTTTTCTTAGCCTCAAACTTTGATTGTTTATTCCTCTTTCTAAATCTCAAGAACATGATCCATGTAATATCATAATACCTCCGACTTTATCTGAAATTCATATCATATTTAAGACAAACTTAAACAGTTGTAAATTTTATAGCTCATCTGCCGCCTTCTTTGCTTATTCTCTCAGTGTCTGTACATATGCTAATCTATGAATCAAGGCATGCTGCTGGTATTTTGCTGAGCAACTACTAAGAGCTCCTTAAGGGGCAGCTGGTGGCGCCCACGTGCGTGGCATGCAAGGAATTTCCAATCAATTTTAATTGGCACGCCATCAATAAGAGCGCAGCAGCAGCAGCAGCAGCCCGAAAAGATTTCCAAATCTGAAAGACTTTCAAAGATTTCCATGTGACTTGAATGCGACTTGTGTCGCATGGCTAAACGAATTCCCAAAATATTTGTGCATAATTTTAATTAGAGCATTTTTCTATTTTGCGCAATTTATCTTTGCCGCTGCCACTCGATAAGTATTTATATATTTATTTTTAAATGTGTGTGCGTGAGTGTGTGTGGCAAACGCTTCAAGTGTCAGAGTGGCATGCCACTTTTAACTGGCAATGAGTGTCAGCTCATTGCAATAAATTATTTTAAATGAGCATATCGACGAATGTGCCTGTGTCTGTGCCTCTCTCTCTGCCTGTGTTTGTGTGTGTGCCGCGCGTGAATGCCACGCCCTCTCCACCAACATCGAGGTACTTGGGTGCACATGTGTCTGGCTGGATAGAACATTGCCTTAGATTCGAAGGTATTTCAATTTGTGTTAACGCTGCTTTAAGAGCGCGCAGATAGATCTCTTGCGAGCCAATCAAAACTTCTGCCCAGCTCATTTAAATGTTCTTTGGGGCTGTACAACAAACTCATTTAAGTTTTGGCGCAACAACAACAGCAGCTGCAGCAGCAGTCAAGATAGGTAGAAGGATAACACACACACACATACACACACAGTCAGAGCGATAGGACACTCCAAAATTGTCGCTAAGGGATTGGTCAGCGCCAACTTTTGCCCAGAAACGTTGTCGGCTTAATTGCCAAGTGTCCTTGGCCGAAAGTGCAAAAGGGAGCCTTAATTGCTGAGCTCTGCCGCTGCCTGCTGACCCCTGTGCTGCGCCAGGACTCGCCAGCAACGGTCAGTTGCCGAGCAGCATCCTAGGCCAAACTCAAATGTTTAATTGCCATTTAGTCCTTTTTAATGGACTCCACTGTACTGCCAGTTCTGGCTGCGTTCATTAATGGCTACGTCTAGATTTGCGCTCACCTCCTTGTGTCCTGTCGATACATTATCTCCGACTCGTAGCTGTTGTCCTGCCTCCAGATAAACCTGCAAATGCTAGCATTTTAATAGCCACCAGCCACTGGACCACTGGAGACGCAACATTTTTGACTTACAGACCGTTATCTATGCCGGAGTGTATGTGAGCTTGTCCTGTGGCCGAGTGGCCCCTCAGCTCGTTTGTATTGCATAAATTTTGGCTGAATTGCTTGTTGCTGTTTGCTGATAAGACGCCGTCGATAGCATGACAATTAGCCGCAACTATATTTTGAATATGTATTCCTGCTCCTTTTGGCAACTCCTGTTCGGGTGTGCTCTTTAATTGTTTCTTAGGATTTGTTGAAAGCGCAAATACAATTTGATTGCTGATAGCTTCTATGAACTAACTGCAAATGCTCGTACAACGCTTGCTGTAGACAAGCAAGAGCTTGCATAGCCAAGTTCTGCTGGGTAAAGTAAAGGGGAGTTTATAGTTCAGCTTGATAAGATAAGCTCATATTACAATAGATTTTAGTTTATAAATAAATTAGTCTTTTAGTGTTTAGACTATGTAAAGTTTCATTATGCTCTTTTTTATGCGTAAATATAATTCAGATACAAAATTATTAATTACCATAAATAACATTCATGAAATAGAGTCAGAAAACGTAATCAAAGTCTTGGATAACTGGCTGCTACGCTCGCAGTGGCTACCACATGAAGTAAATCGTGTTTCTATATAATTTTTGACTCAAACAAGTTTGAAAATATTTGGCATGACAGAATATTTAAGTTGTCTTATATAATCTTAAATTTATATATAAACTTATATATTTATACATATTATATAGTAACTGCTAAAGATCTCTTTTGCACATGAAAATAATAAATTTATATTGCCAAGCCGACTTACGCTACTGCATTCGACTATGTCTTCTTCCACTTCCCTTGATTTCTGGAGGCACAGAATATAGCATAGAAGTCTTAATTTTTTGCTAGCTTCTGCCTTGGTCAACTCTTTGCAGCCTCTTGTTATATCTTCTCTTAGCACCCACAAAAATGTTTACTCCTGCTGCTGCTGCTGCACTTACATTTAATGAAAAAAAAGAAGGCGCTTTATTATTAAATTACGCCCTGTGCTGCTAAGGATTGTGCCGCCCCCTTTTGCGCTTGACATAAACATAAACTGGGCGTCTTTTGTGCTGGGCACAAAGCAGCAGCAGCAGCAGGAGTTGAGGCGGCCAAATAATGTATCCTGGCCGCCGGCTAAGCAACATAACAAAAAACACCTTTAATATTTTCATTATGAAGTTATTCAGCGCGATTATGAGCGCGTGACCCCCAAGGCGACTAACAGCGTCCAAAGCACAGGATACTAGCTCGTTCGTCCACCCGTCATGCCGTCTCCCGTCCACCCGTCCTAATGAACAACAACAGGACAACACTTCAACTAGGCGGCTGCTACTGCTGCTGATGAAAGTGGCTCAAAAAGTGGCAGCAGAAGGCGTTCGGAGTGGAGCGTTTCGATGCTGAGGTAAATTACAATTTTCGCTTATAAGTGGCCGTCGTCGTCGCCTTGGCGGGTCCTGTTGCTGGCCAAGTGCAGCTGTACCCAATAATCATAATAATTGCGCCATGGGCGTCAACGTCGTCAACTTTTGCCAGACGCCAACGAGGCCAACAACAATTGCTTATAAAATGCGTGTGACACATTAACGCAGGAAAAAAACGCGAGGAAAATAGGAAAAAAACGCGGAAAAGTGCTAACCAGAAGAGAGAAGGAGAGAGAGAGATAGAGAGAAAAAGGCAAATAATATGACGGGGCCAGTGGGCGAACTTCAAAAGAAATAAAAAAATAAAATGTTTGAAAGAAAAGTCCTTTAATGCCGTGAATTTTACGCGGGATTTCTATAAAGTGCAGCGCTCCGTTTAGGGGGCGGGGTCGGCTCAATTCCTTCAGGCGGGGGGTCCTGCGGTTTGGGCGTCGCAGTAAATTGAAAATGTTCGTGCGTAAATTGACTTTGGGTCAGGGGTATACGTATACGCATAGGCAAATCAGCCTCCGCCTCGGACCGAATTGAAATGGAAACAAACCGTGGCGAGCGGCCAGTTCTTGTGTATGTCCTGTTCACCTCATGTCCGGGCGGGCACTTTTTGAAATTGAATTTCTTGGAGTAGCGGCGGAAGCAAATTAAAAAGAAATTAAGCCAATTTGCCCAAGCGCCCAGGCTGCGGCTCCATTTCAGCTTCAAGTGCCTTGTTGTGGCTCGTAAATCTTTGGCCCATAAATACCAGAAGCTCCTGGCCGTCCGGATCA
This sequence comes from Drosophila leonis, assembly GCA_035045365.1. Taxonomy (NCBI): domain Eukaryota; kingdom Metazoa; phylum Arthropoda; class Insecta; order Diptera; family Drosophilidae; genus Drosophila; species Drosophila leonis. The sequence goes on along the minus strand of JAWNPC010000307.1, from coordinate 173,431 downwards.
CGTTGCGCTTGGCCGGCGACATCTTCACTTCGGCGTGAAATTCTTTAATCTCATTCAATTCAATTAGTTCGAGCTGACTAGTTAATGCCGCGCGAACCATTCGCGAATGTCCTTTTCATAGCGCCAGCTGTCCCGCTTAGGTGTGCCGTGTCCCTGCTAACGGCAGTTAGTCGTGTGGTCATGTCCTTTTTGGTCGGCGCTTATGCCGTCTTTTTGTCACTGCGCATTAACTTTTGAAATTTATGTGCCAGCTAGGAGCTGCTCAGCTCCAACCAACAGCTGGCGAATGCTATTCATATTATATGCAAGCCTAATTAAGATAAGATAACCAGTGCAGATTTGGGTTTACGTAACAATGGAAACACGGGCACAAACCCAACCGAAAGAAAATCAGTGAGCTTTGAGTCGACTCAAGACATGATATACTGTGTAAACTGATTGATGGCTGTATTTGAAATAAAATTAAAAAAAAAAACTATACTGTTAGTAATATTTTACTCTAAAGTACTCAAAACTAAAAAAATAAAAATAAGGCTCAACTTTCAGCTAGATATATGATGTAAAACTTATATATATATATATGATGTACTAAAGAGCACTCCCAGTAGCTTGCATAGCTTACATGTCAGCTGAGTATACCTTATTGAATTGTATTTAAGAAAAAAGCAATTCAATTGCTGCAACTACTGCCGGCTATATATAACCTGTAAAGCTGATGCTAGGTAGATTAATTGCTGCATATGAAAGTGTAAATTTCGTAGAAAGTTAACACAATCACATAGAAATTTATTTGAAATGTTCAAGAGTTTACAACGAATCGTGCCAAAGTGATTTGCTCTGCTAAAAGCGTGTACAGAGTGTATCGAAATATATATACATACATATATACATATAGATTGGACAGCCTACACATTGTCGGTTGGATATTGAGTCGGTCGAAAAGTTTATAGATTCCAGTAGCTGCTCTTGTTGTGGTTGTTGTTCCGATTGAGGGTGATTAAGTAATTTTCGCATTTTTTTGCTTTTCTTTGCTTCATATTTATATATATTTGGGGGGTTATGGATCAGCACTTTTGTTGCTGCCACTTGGCTGTGGATCGTCCAACTGCTCCGGCTCGCGCTGTGGGGTAATCGGCGGAGAAGTCTGACTCTTGCGTGGCTTGGCATTGCCAAAAATGCTGGCTGCCTGCTTGGTCTCGGCTAGGGAATTGATTGGTTCGGTCACGGTGCGCGGCTGTAGCACAATCTTTGGACGATCATCGTCGTCCAGATTGGAGAATGGTGGACTAGCAGTGCCGCTCGATGGCTGATTGTGCCTTTCATTGGGATTGTAGTGACCACGACGATCGCGTGTTCGGTTCTGCCCGAAGTTAGAATAGTGGCTGTTGTCATTGCTGATGCTACGTTGGCGCTGGGTGCTTCCACGCCTGTAGTTGTTGTTATTGCGATCATTGTATCTGTGTGGTTAGAGCGGGTTAGACAGGTAAGTGGAACAGTGTATAGCTTCGATACGCTTACCGATTGTTGTAGCTGTTGTTGTTGTTCGAGTAGTGCGGAAAACTGCGACTACTCTGAAAGCTCGTTGTCGATATGTGTGGTTCCACGCACTGCCTGGGACTGCCCAGACTGGACGTATCGTGGCTGGCGCCACCCAATGAGCCAAAGTCGCTGCTATTGCTGCCATCGTTAGTCTGATAGCCATCGTTATTGTGGTGTCCTCGACCGCGACCGCCGCCGCCGCCGCCGCCGCTGCCGCCACCACCACCACCACCGCCCCTGCCGCCACCTCTTCTTTCGCCACCGCCACGACCCCCGCGATAGCCACCTTGCCGTGGGCTGCTCTCCTGCCTGCCCATTTGAAAGTTGCTATTGGAAGATCGATTGCCCACAGGGCGCCCAGGACTGTGTTGCTTGCGTGAATATTGACCTTGGTAGCTCTGCGAGCCGGCGCTGTTGTCGCGTCGGAAGTTGCGACGCTGATTATGATTGCCGCCGCCGCTGCTGGAAGCGCCGCCTCCGCCGTTGGCGCCACCATTGCTACCCTGGCGCCGATGATCGGCAATGTCGATGCGCAGCGGCGCCGATAAGTTGTCCAACTTGATGCGGCCATTGCGAGAGAGCGCGCGCTTTAGCTGATCCAGTGTTGTAAACTCGACGTAGCCATAGCCCTTGAATTCGTCTGTCTCGCGATCCTTGATTAGGCGAACGCTCTTCACTTCGAAATCATCGAAAATCTTCATCACATCGCCTTGGACGAGGCCCTTGGGCAGGTTGCCAACAAAGGCAATATATGGGGGATCGCTTGGCACTTCCCTGTTGCGATCCCGGAAATCTCGGTTGCGATTGTGAAAATTTCGATATTCCTGAGAGTTGCCTCGGTAGTCGCGGTCATGATTGTTGTTGTTACCTCTATCGCTGTTTGGCCGCTCTGCCATATTCTACGAGCTTTTCAGTATTTAAACAATATATTTTTGAAGTCCGGAGCTCGTGTTCCCAGACGCTGTGAATATGGTCTATGACAGACATAGGACTGACTGATTTGACATTGTTCCAAAGCCCACTAGATCCAATACGTTCTGGCTTATATCATTGAATTCATTTCACTTCTCATATGTTGTACGAAATTCTTGTCAGTATATCCTGATTACATCCATGTATTTCTTAAAGCTTGTCAACCTGTACTTTCAATCCAAATTCCGTGCCAAATGGGGCAATCTGACGAGAAAGTTTGTGCGCTACATACGACGCAGACTGTGGTGAGGCCAAGGTAAATCATAAATGATAAATGCTGGCGCCTGGCCACGTTACCCCCTTCCTGTCCACCAGCTGCACTCCATGCCACTCCACTCTCTAGAAATGCAAGCAAAAAACATGTGTAAGCAGCGGAGTAGATGGCTCCATCTCGATCTCCAGATTCAGCATTTGTGCTTGTTTGCGTTATGGATAATAAAAACAACAACTGCGACGTTGACGACGATGGCAACTACATGAAAAAGTCAACAGCAAATAGTGAGCAGCAGCACCAACAACAACTGTTTTTTCAGAGGAGGGGGCAACAAGAACTACTACCGCGTTTTGTTTGTACGACGAACTCATGACTCATTTTTGTACATTTGTCAAAATTTTTGCCATACATCATTTTAAACAGCGCGCGACATCGAAGAGGCCAAAGGGGCAGGCTCGGAGCGGTAGTGGATACCAGTTGGAATATTATGCACTGCCAGTCGAGTCACAGTGGTCACACACACTCGTAATCAGAGAGTAACAAATTGAAAATGTAATTGATATATGCTGCAAGACAAAGTAATCAAATTATCAATTGGCCATCATAATATTGGAAGCAAAATTGAAAATGAAATTATTGAAAATTATTTAAGCACATGATGACGTATACCTATATATGTCTTTATATATCTATATATATATATATAACACAAAAGTTGGAATAGGAAAATATATTTAAATTGTCAAAAGTTAATAGATCATGAAGTGAAATGAAAAGAGTACTAAGTTTTATTTTAACTTATTTATGCTAATGTTGACATGGACATCTACATCAATTATATATATTAAAGAATATTTTGAGTTGCAAAATATATATTCTATGTTAAACCGTAGCTCAGATTAGAAAATATTAAATTTATTTACATCTTAATTGCAAAATGCAAATGGTTGGTTTTTGGCGACATATTTTGGGACTTACGAAAATGGTTTGAGATGGATTTGGATATGAATTTGCGTAGGTGACGAAAAGTAAGTAGCTTTATCTTTATTATTATTGTTGTACTAATTTTACAATTTTTGTTAATTTTAGATGGTAAACTTTGTTTGCACTCAGATCTGCTTCTTAACTGAAAACTTGCATAGCAATGCCATACATATGTTTACCCATAGCAAACACTTGAAGCTGGCATTCCAAAAGAATTATAGATAAATTATAGCGAGTTTCAGCTAAACGAAATTTCCACCTTGCCCATCAGTTTGCGTCAGTGTGCCATAGAGATTTTATGGTTTGGTTTGGATTCGGCACACGCCAACGCATGCTAAAAGATAAATCGTCAGCAACACGGAATTAAAAACTGATGTAGCGATTAATTTATCACTCACTGGTACAGCAACAAGCAGCTGCAAGAAGAGTTGCCAGCTACTGGCAATATTTAACTAACAAGTTGCAACTGTATGGGGGCATGCCACACTGGGCCACAATGGGCCACGGACAGTCTTTCGTTTGGCATCCTTAGAAGCAGCTACGTAGCTGAACTACGAACTACGAACCGATGCGGACAGTAAATAAATTACGAGCAACAAATAAACGCGCTCGGCTGCATCGATGGACAGCAAAACAAAAAGCCGAGCAAAGGCAAAGGCAACGGCAACGGCAATGGCAATGGCAAAAAGAAAAAAAAGTAAAGAGCGTAGCAAAACGAGAAATGTAGACAAACAAAGACAAGAAAACGGAACCGGAAACGCTTTCAGCTGTCGAATTTGTATGAGCTGCCGCTGCTGCCCCTAGTTACTCTTAGTCCTTGCTCCTTGAATGCCAAATGCCATGTTCATCCTGTCTTAGGAGGCCAACAGTGTGCTTTGCTGCCCAGCTCCATTCGTAAGTGTTCAATCATTTGATTGTTGCAACAATGCAACAGAAGCAACAGTAACAGCAAAAGAAGTGAAACACCGAAAAGGATTTATGCTCATCGATCAGAATTAATGAAGATTTTGTTTTAGTGCCCGGACAAAGCTTCAGTTAGGCAGAGGTCGAGGCACTGGGGTTGGTATGTCCAAAGCAGCTTCAAATAGAGCATTTGTTGCTAATCGTTTTCGCCAGGCTAAATGCCACTCGAAGCACTTGCGAACGAGCACTAACCGTAAATGCTTGAGTATTACACTACATTAGCGAAATTAAATTGATTTTGCGTTGCGCCTGCTTCGATTTTTCTCTACTTTTTTTCAGCTTCTTTGCGATGCCCTTGCAACCCTGGCGTATCATTTGGCTCGAGAGCTGTTGATAGCTGTATTTCACCACCTTTTAACTCTTATTAAGCTATACTCTATCTCTCTCTAGTTTGCTCTACCCCCTCTCTCTCTCTTTTTCTCTCGCTTGCTTGATTTATGCTGCAGTGCCCGCAAGTATGCAGCGTAAATATTTTTATGACCCAATATATATATGATGCCTGCTCCGCCCATCAACCCACTGCACTTGTGCCTGAACAACCTCATAGACACACACACACACAAGCACATAGAAATATACAAACCAGGAGCAGCGGCCCACACTAATCATATTAAATGAAATTCATACGTCGCCGCATTTATGCGATTTACTCAGGGACTCATGCGACACTAGCGAGGGTTGCTAAAACGTTTCATATGACGCGCAATTGATGTGTGTTTGTTGTTGTTAGTGTTGTTGTTGTGTGTTGGCTGGCTGGCAACATTTTCGTTGTCGTTTAAACTAATTGAGTGTTACAAATTTTATGTGCAAAATCTTTAAGCTAAATTGAAATTTGTTTTGTTTGCCTTTGGCCTGGTCTGGTCTGGTCATGTTGTTGTTGTTGTACATTTTTCACATATGATGCGGGTTGTATATGAACCCATTTAATGTTATGTTCACATTTCGTTGTTGGCAGCCGTAAGTGCGTTGAACCATTTTAAAATTGAGGTATGCCTATCACTTTCCGAAATTGCCAACCAAATGGCAAATATTTTTTGACTAGCGCTTAGTTCACTTATAATTTATTCAATGTGCATGATAATTTAAGAAAGGGAGGAAAAGAGAATAGAATATATGTAAGGGATGTATTTAACTTATTATTGTAGATAATATATGGTCAGGTCTGACTTCATATACTTTGAATTATCTTACATACTTACCTTATTATCTTAAGACTCGTTGAGACACATAAATAAATACTTAAATGAGTTTTTTTGCACAGAAGTGACTTGACTTTTTTATACATATATATTTTCTTTATTATATTTTTAAGAAAATACAATTTTAAATATACATTTGTAAATAAAATCAATTTAAATTACAAGTATATATCTAAAATTGTATTTTTGCCAAACATATATGAAACTAAAAATTTTAAAAAAAACAATTTATTTATACCCAAAAATAAAAACCCAAATTTAATCAATTTCCTTTGCTGCATATGAATATTATAAATACTATTATAAAAAATATATAAATACAATATATATTATTATATATATATAAATACTATTTTCAGCTTCTTATGCACTCTTATTTGAACCAAATTTGTAAAACAAAGACATATTTAATAGAGACATCGGCTTTGGTATCTATACACATTTGGATATCATAAATATGCCTTGATAATTGTTTCTATTAGAACTGTTGACTCAGACTAGACAAACACTTTACAGTTTATGACTAAGGTAACTCACTCTAAAAATGTCCAGAGTCATGTATAGACTTACTAGATTCCAATCTCAAATTCCATTACTTTACATGAACTACACTTGTGAGCTTTTGGCAAGATTTGATAATTGCGTCGCTGGCAAAAACACATTTTTGGTCAATTTACATAATTTATGACGGCAGTTTCGTGCAGCCCACGCTGCTAGATTAGGCCAAAAGAAATGCATACAGTTCGAAACAATTTCAGAGATGATTTGTGATTGGGGCCATTGCAGCGACTTGACTGGCGATAAGAACCAAATATTTGGCTGCTGTCGCGGCTTGAATGCATGGCTTATAAACAAATATGCTGGCCAAATTAAACTTATGTCTGAGATTTATCATTTCTATGGCCATATATCAGCGCTCGAGTGGCAGGCCAATAAAATATGGCACTTGTTTCAGGGCCTGGCCAAAACAGGCAATTACCAATTGCCAAAAGCCGCCCAAGCGCAAAGCTGTCGCGAGATTTTGAAAAATTAACAATGTCAGCGTAGGAACATCCACATACTCATCGGGCATCGGGCATCGGGCATCGAGTATTGAGGCTATAGAGCAAAAGATACATATATGTAGTATTGTTCAGTTCCAACTATAGATTTATGCCAATTTAAAGAGACAAAACTTGTAGTCGAAAAGCTGCTGATGCTGATTTATGGCTTCTCGCATGAATGTTTTGCCAAAGGGTAGGTCACATCGCTCCTCCCGCTCTCGCAGCTAAAGCTGGTCATAAATTATGCGTATGATCAAATTGCTACCTTCATGTGGTAGTCGCTCAAGTTTTTGTGTTGTGCTTTCATTTAAGGCAATTGATTTTAATTAGACCATGACTTAAACATATTTCATAAGCATATTCCGAAGAAATGATTATTATTAAACACGCGACTCACCAAGGGGCCTCCGACTCTTAACGAATGTTACCTCGCTGTAACTTAATATGTGAGCAGCAGATACCCTACCCATTCAGCTCAATTAGTGGGAATTACGAGTAGATGTGGCCAAGTCGTCGCATAATGCACCAGCAGCCCACATATAATGCCAACTGCTGCAGGGTAGCACTGCTTACAGTTTGAGCTCCTTAATTGGTGATACACACACACACACACACACACACACGCACTGGCACACACATGCAGGGTATAGAGCGGGACTCACATGCAACGTGCTTCAATTGAGGTGATCAACGTTAATTAAAAGCCAACAAAAGACACAACTGAAATTGACTCAGCCAGCGGCCACTGTTGTTGGCTCATTAAGTGGTCGCCTGGCCACGCCCACAGCGTACTGTGCACACAGTACGCCCCACTGAGCGATCGAGATGAAAAATTAACATTTCGCGCATCATTAAAATTCCGACAGTAGCCAGAGGCAGAGGCTGCGAAGAGGGGGATGGGGAGAGGAGAGGAGAGGCGAGGGCCTACTACTGGTGCCATATGGAACTATGTACACATGAATCTGTATCTATGTGTGTCTGTGTGTGTGTGTGTGGTTGACAAATGCCGCAACGTGCTCAATGTTTCCATTTCCATTACCATTTGCCCAGTTGCCATCTAACGCCCTGGCGATTGCCTTCATGTTGCAAGTAGTGCTAGACGCTTCAGCTGTGCCGCAGCCTGTGGCTCATTTGTCGCAGCAGCCGACGAGAAATGAGTAAAACAAATGCGTCAACACCGAATTTTCATTTGGTTAATGTGTGAAAGCGAACAAAACTAAATACAAATTCAGACACACACACACACACACACACGCACACACTCAGTGAGAATCGTATGCCTAAGCAGGCATCAGTGAAATAATAACATGAATTTATCAATTTGTCATGTTGATATTTGTTTGGCAATTTATTTTCCACATGCGACATGTGCTCAGAGATCGTTCCATTCCATTCCATACAGGTCCTCTTCCTCTTCCTCTTACTCAGTTGACTTGGGTTTTAGTTTTTATTTTTAGTTAGTGTCGTTTGTGCAACTCGAAGCATATATGTAATGCAATTGTGGGCAGTAATTGATTGTGCTACTTATCCGACTTACAGCCAGCCAATGGGATACAGATGTTCAAGGTTTTTCTGTTTCTCGTTTCTTTGTTTTTGGTTTGTCAACACCAAAAGATATTTTTATGTATTTTATATATTATTTATGAGTACAATAGACTAAATGAAAGCATTAAGAAAAGAAATGTTAATGAAACAAAAACGAATTGAGATATAACTTTAAATATTATTTTATTTCAATGCTTCATCCATGCCTTTAAGTGTGGAGAAGTATATTATATTCAAATATCGGCTTCAAGCTCCTCCGAAATGGTGAATGTGTTAGTGGATATTAAGAACTTGATATGATCGCGGGAAAAATAATTTTGAGCTGAGAAATCCTATTATCGAGGAGACCAAGTGATGAGTGGTTTTTGTGAGCTGGAGCTTCTGTCAAATTTGATAATTATTTTGAACAATGTATTGTAGAAGTGAGATGAATTATAATCAATTGGCAAACTCTATTGAATACTTTAAAAATATGAATATTTTAGCTAACTTAAACAGCTGGTGAAATATAACTAAACTGAAATATATTTTCATTCCTTTCAAAAAGTTTTGCTCCTTGAACGAGAGAAATCTCAAATATGCTAAATCACTTGACATTTTTAATTGCATTGACTGCTTAGCCTGTTATGAGTTTTGCTATAGGTAAACACCTAATAAGATGTTTATTTAACAAATGTTTATTAACTTATAATCGACACAGACACACCCACTCGATGAGTAGTTAAACACATTGTAACTTCAACTCGAAGGCAGACAATCACAAATCATTCAACAGCAACAAACAAACAAATAAACGGACAGACTGACTGAATTTAAAGTCATTTAACTTAACATAATAAGCGGCCCTTCGGAGTTGCAGGAGTAGGCTGTCAGTGCCACAGTCGCTGTCGCTTCCTCTCCCGCTTTCAGTTTCCCTACACACATATAGTATTAAGGCCTGGCTGTCGCTCAACGCTGATGATGATGATGATGTCACCTTATATAGCCGAGCCACAGCTACAGCACAGATACAGATACATATAGACAGCTACAGACACAAATACAGATACAGTTGCAGAGGGGCATAGTAAACACGACCATAAAAACCATTAACATCTGGTGTGATTAACTCTTAAAACTGCGAGTCAAGTCCGTTGGCTCCTAAGCAGCTCGGCCGCCCCAGCCATTCCGATTGGCGGAGCAGCTGCTGCTGCCTGCCCGCCCTCCTGCTCTCCAAGCAGATTGGTGGGGTAAACTCATTCACACGGCAGCCAGTGCATCAAAAATGGGGAATCGGAATTGGAGTCCGAGTCGGAGTCGGAGTCAGGCAGCAGCAGAGAGTCACCAGAGTCAGAGCTGAAGTCGCGTCGTCAGTTTCTTTGTCGCTTTTGGAAATTTATGAGTTTCGCTTGAAAAGTATTTTATTGCGTTTATAATTCTGAGTGTGTGTGAATAGCAGGCGGGCGGGTGTATGTGTGCGTGTGTGAGTGTGCCGCATGGGAAATGAATGGGCAGCTCTCTTTGTGTGTGCTGTGCCGCTTGCTCCCCTTTCTGTAAATGTTGCACATAAACTCTTTAACACTTTGCCTCTCGTTGCAATTAAAAAAAATCTACTTATTGGTGGAAAGTGTTGCTGCCCCACGCTCTCGGATATGCGACATTGTATCTGTATCTGTAACTGTCTGCATTTGTATCTGCTATGCACATTAGGCACCGACACACCCCGCCCCACGCGCACCACCAGCTCATTGGTGGTGGTGCGCTGCTCCACTTGGCCGTTTGGGGGCACCGCATCATTTGTTTGCGTAACTTTATTAGACTCTTGAATTGCGTGTTTAGTTTTTGAACAATTTATGTGCCTGCCTGCCTGCCTGTCAGCCCGCCTACTCCTCGGTCGTGTGACGAAAATGTGGGAAACTTGTGTAGTCCACGAGAACGAGGCCGGCCATGTGTGCCGCCAGTTGCATTAGATACAGATACACCCAAAGATACAGATACATCTGACAGCCTGATGAGCATAACAAGTGTCTCTGTGCAATGCTGTTCAGTGCAGATATCAAGTTAACCTTTTAAGTTGAAAGTGTTTTCAATTTAAATCTAATGAAATAAGTGAAAACTTCAAACACCTTACTTCCTCTAACTAATGACTTAGGTGTCAGCTTTAAACGATTTATATTTCGTATAATAAATGTGGTAAAAAAGCAGAAAAAATCTGTTTTTTTACACATCCCTTGATATGTCTGAAAAAGTTTAATTCGCTTTATAGACACTTAAAGATACTTTTATATGTATTATTAGGAAGATTTTTGAGTTTGGCTGAAATATTTGGTACATCAATAATGAATTGTATCTGTGGAGAAAGACTTCTTATAAACTAAGAGCTTAGACCAAGAGGACTTGGACTTCCTATACCCATAGACTTTCAAAGCTAAAGCATTTCTTAATAAGATAATTTTTTTAATGTTGTTCAGCTCTCTAGGCTTTGAATTTCAAGACTCATTCAGGAGAAATCTTTAGCCATTGCTCATTGCTTAATTGATCATTCGCAGGCCATAAAGTCAGACCAGGCCAAATCATATCGAAAAACGTTAAAGCATTTTCCAAAATAATTTCATTGTAAAATATTCTTTGTTCGCTTTGATAAAGCTCATCTTTAAGGAGAATATGTGACTTTCTATTGGTGGAAGTTCAGTTTGTTAAACTATGAACGTTTTAGAAAGAATACCGCCAGCAATCTAAAGTGCATAGCAAGCGTCTGGCTAATTGCAAGCTTCAGCTATCTCAGACAGAGTTCAATCGGGCCAAGGCGCCTTGGCTGGGCATTGACTTTTAGCCGGTTTGGTGCAAGCGTTTGATTAATAACGAAAGTAAAATTGAAAAATTTTACAAAACACACACAAAAATTAAAACGTACAAATTGCGAGTTATTTGTTTGCCAAGAGAAAGGGGGTTGCAGGAGGGGACGAGAGTGGGGCTGATGGGGCGGCACCTTTCCGTCAACGCAACTTAAGACGGCCAGTGCGAGCGCTGTCTGCAGGGTTAGGGTGGCGCACAGCGGAAGAAGAGGAAAGAAAAAAATTCATTTTCCACGTAATTACTCTGCTGTGATTAGTAAAATTAAACTTTTCTTTTGCATTTCCCTTTGGTTGCGCGTGAGTTTTGCTTTTTGCTTTTGCCTTTTGATTTCTTTGCGCGGCTGCAAAAAATGGCGGCATTTCTGTTTTTTTTTCTTGTTTGTGCTTCTCAGTTTCATTTAGCGCTACGTTTTTCATGGGAAAAACTAGAAAAAATGCTAGCAGGAAAACGCGTAACGGCCAATTACAAGGATTGATTGTGTATGAAAATGTTTTTGGGAAAACTTTTCCTCAGCACACTGCAAAAGTTCTCAAGCTCATTTTTTGTATTTGCTCAATGCATAAGGTGTCCAATTTTTCATGGCCGACATAGATTGACGGCCCGTTGTCGAGCGCAATCAAAAATTTTCTAGATACAAAAAAAGAAAGAAGAGAAAAAATTGCTGCAGACACTTTAACACTTGAATAAATATTTGTGCGGCAGTCGGAGATTTTATAATGCCACAAAATCCAAACTAATTACTCAAGTCGGTCGCCGTTGGTCGGACGCGCGCATCATTTCACTTGATATCCTGTCACAGGATGCGTGGCAAGGCAGTGTTAGGCCCAGTCGGCCAGACAGCCAGACAGGCAGACAGACAACCTCATCATCAGTCTCATCATCAATGCCAACGAGTGCTACTTCAGCAGACAAAAATAAATGTTTTGAAAATAATTTCGTGTTATTTTTTGCCTCAAGGACTCGCTGCGGAGAAAGTGTCGCTGGCGCGTGTGACAAAAATTAATATTAATTTGCTGTGTCAATGCATCCGTCATACCGAGAGAACCAAATGGTCCCAGTCCCAGTCCCAGTCCTTGTTCCAAAAAGTGGTTATTTTTCAGGAGTCTCATTATCATCCCATCGCAAAGTATTCTCGAAATATAAGCGTCGAAAAGGGTAAAAATCTTGTTTGTTATTTTTGGATGAAATATTCAAAATTTCTCTTATTTGGGGTTTTGGCTTTTGGCGTGGCAACTTTGTGGCATTGGGCGTGGCAGGTGTTGTGTTTGCTGCGCAGTTGTCAACGGGACGCGCAAATGCTCTCCAGAGTACAGATTACAGGGTGTCAGTGAGCACTACCCTGCGCTGTCCCCGGACACACGCCCGACACACGTTGCGTTGAAATCAATGCGCTGTTTTTCCAATTTCCCGAGTCGCTTGGAAGGTGATCGGGGGGTGGTGCGAGGTGGGGCAAGTGGGTTGGTAATGTGACAATTTACGGTTTGCATTGCTCATCAGCACGCGGCCACCGTCAGTGAGAGCTGCTTAATTTGGCCAGCTCAGTGGGCGACACGTGGCACAGAGTGTGGAAGGTGTTTGTCATAACGTGTCTTACCCCTGCCCAACTTACTTCACTCTGTTTACATGCATTTGTTGTTAGTTGTTTAATTTAATTAATACTCGAATATGTGAGAGCGTGAGAACTCACCGAAAGAAGATTGCATTGAAAGGATCTGTTGCTTCGGATTCTGTCTGAACAATTCCACTGAATTACAAATGAAGTGCTAAACTATTCTTCAAATATATTTTTTTAAGAGCAAATCTGCTTGAATTGTGATTTTTTCTGTGTATACAAAAGTATATATATTTCATACATTAAGTTTTTATGTGCAATTACTATGGATACAGGGATAGCTAAATACCTATATAAATATATATGCATCTATATTATACAATATATTATATGTATTTATACAATATATATTAAAAACTGCTTTTTTCCAACAGCAGTGACAACTAAACCATTTGGCTAAGGTTATAACAAAACCTGGAATTTTAGTATAGAATTGCTAATTACCTAAATAACAACTCCACTTAGAAGAACGATCTGCCGAGACTTGCATAGATATACAATTGTTGCCCTGCTGTACTGTTGTCAGAACTGTTCAACACGAATCTGTCGTGCCCGGGCGTGTCACGGAGACAGACCGCAACAGACACCGCAACTGACTCGACTCGTCTTTTCCTTATTGGTCTAACCTGTTACCATATGTTCGGGAAAGTCTTTTTAGTTTTTCCGCAGCTTCCTTGGCTGCGCTGTGGCAGACAGCTGCCAAGTTTCATGTGCAAATGAAATGGAAGTGAAAAACTCTTCGTCTATTGCGTGCGACTGGCACCTTTCAGTGGGTGCGTCTACGCAGCGCGTCTTCATTTCTAAATATTTTGATTAGTTCTTGTAAAAATGTTGTTTGCATTGCTCTGGCGAGCAGCCTGGGCCTTGGCCTGGGCCTGCATGCAGTTCGCTGTGCGCGTGTCTGTTTGCTTAGTCTCACTTAATTTGTAATTTCTACGGTCTGCCTATAGCAGCATTTGGTACATGTTGCTTTTGGTGACAAACTCAAGACACTCAAACACCAACACATGCAGATATAGTTGTGGCAATGTGGCTAGTTTTTGGCTTACAGCTCAATCAAGCGCTTAGCTAACTGTTAACTTAACTTAGTTGAATGTCTGGCAAACACATACACACACACACACACACACACAGTTATACAGTTGTCATATGTGTGTGGCGCTTAAATTACATTTGACATTTACGAGTGCATAATAAAAATTTTTACAATGACCGACGCCATCTTACTTGACAAATACTTTACAACAAAAGCAATTGAGGGGCAATAGAAGCTAGAACTGGAGCAAGGAAGGGAGTATCGCATAGAGGGGGTAATGGATAATGGGTAATGGGTAATGGCCATCCAAGTGCAGATCGCTCGTAAAACACATTTTACAGTTTGGCACATTCAACTTTGGCCATAGGTTTGGACACGAGATTTCCATTGGATCTCTGCTTGCTGCTCAGTTGAATTTTTAATTAATTGACTGTAGTTTTTATGGCTTCATTAATTACGGAGCTGCGTTGCCTGTTTGCTCCTTGACGTCATGGCACGCACACACATGTGACAAGCCGTCGTCTATTGAATTATGCATCATCGATATGCGAGCTGTAAATATCAATAATAAAAGTGCGCTGTAAAAGTTGTCTTCAAGGAGTTGGGGCTGAGGCGAACGAGTGCATTAAAAATTTATTAGAATTTGCCTGTGACGCGTGTCCATAGATGACTGCGACCCATTCGTGGATGTTCTCATAAAATAATAATCTTTATGATGGCAAAATTTTAATACAATATTGGCGGCCCACGTTCCGCCCTTATGCCGCATCAATGCGTCTCTATCTCTTTGCCTCCCACTCTCTGTCCGTCATTCTGGGATTCATAAATTTACTTTAATTGCTGCAGTGATTTCTGCGCTTTTAGTGCTCGATTCAAACCCACATCCCGATCCCGACTTAGCCGTGTTCCGCTCTCGCTCTCAGCGATAAAAGCATTCAAAGTGCCCGTTAAAAATGTTGCTCATTAATATTCAACTATTTAGTGGCACAGATTAAGTTCCTTAAGCGTTTTGCAAGCCAGCTGGCAATTTGATTAAGCCCACATCACATGCCATTTAGGGTCAAATCAATTCGGAGAATATGTTTCTTGAATGTTCAGTTTGCTTTTTCAGTCATTCATAAATAGGTTATCCAGTTGTGTATTTTATTTATATATTTATTTATATATATTTTAAATAAAATGATTTTATAAAAGTACAGTACAAAGAGGGTTAGCAGATACTACAATATAAAGTAGAATTATATTCCTAATTAGGATTATGCGCTGTGATAACCAAGCAATGAAGTCCGCGAGTTCAGCTGGTTGTGAACGTAGCAATCTCGTTAACTTTTAAAGCAAAGGAATTTTATAAATATATTTATATAAGAAAATGTTTTCATAACTTTCTTGTGCGATATCAAGAAGTAAAGCCTTTTCAATTATTCATACTACGAGTTTATTTTTCAAATCAAACTAAGACTAGATACAAGAATGTTATTAGAACAAAGCTAGCCCTGTGTCCGCTATTTGCTGTGTCTTAACGGTCATGCACAAAATTACATTTATTTTGCATGTCAAGCGGTCGTTGACATGTGGTTGGGCGGATGTGTTAACTTAAACTCTTATATTGTTCGATTTAACATTCGTTTTTTCAATTTTAGTTTTTCTAGTTTGACAAAAAAATTGTTTTCATATTTTAGCTGGATATTTTTCTCATAACTTGAATAGAGCTAGGGACACGTATCTTAATCTGTATAATCTTGTTATAAAGGCACAGATTCTGAACGTCCGATTTAGATACTTGCACACATTTGCATGATATATTATTTAATGTACAATAGTTCCAGAATCCTAGTTATTCAATAACTAGTTTCGCATAGCGGAGAACTGTAGAAAGAACAAGTGATCTATTGTGTATATATGTATAATGTGTATATATGCTCAGGATTCAGGGTGTCTTTCCGCCGGAACTCATCTGACTAGGTTACTCTACATGTAAACGATATCTGTATAATAGCTCAAGTTATGCTAGCTAGATACTTAAACCCACGTTTCTCTCTTATATTCAAAGACCACGTAGATCATGTTGTATGCAAAACGCATAATAGCATGCATAGCTAGCTATGGCTGCTGCATAGTTAGCCGCATAAGTGCGGACATGTTTTGTTTTGACCATGCCTCATTTAGATTCATTTGCCAATTTATTTAACGATCGATCGTAAAGTGCTGCTGGCCGCCTCCATTGCCGGCAGCACCTCTGCGGCCGCCTTTAAAATTTTGTTTTATTTGCTTTCTGATCTTTTTCTGTTTCTGTTTCAGTTTCGAAATATGCATTGAATGGGAGCAGTGGCAACAGCAGCTTGTTTACGTTTTTAAGTGAATTTTCATATTTTAATGTTTTGGCAACATTGTTGTCGCACAATCCCGAGACGCTGTGGAGGTCGACGGCGGTCATAATTTCCGGCGTGGAATTCGTGGAAGTTGCCGATGCGTAAAAATTGCGCTCACATCTTTGCTCAAAGAGTTTGGCGGAGACTCAGGCGTGGGCGGCGGTCGCTCACTGTGGGGCAGCTCGTAAAGTTCGCCAAGCACTGGACGTTTTATAGGTGGAAACAGGGGCCGAGCACAAAGGTGTTTTCCTTTAGCAGTTTATATGGCTTTTCACTAAAAACAAAAAAAAAATGTCAAAGCAAAGCAAATGCCAATATAAAACTTGTTGTTGCCCCTTTGATGAAGCAGCAGCAACTGTAAACAATCACGCCCAAAGCGTGCACAACCAGATCGTTCAGTTATTTAGATATATATGTGTATATACTACACATGTATAGCCGGGCACTCATTGTGCTCATTCAGCGGAATGGCGCACATCATTCGCATTGAGCTTGAAATTTTATATGATGTTTGTGCAAAAGGATGAAGAGGAGAAAAGGAAAAACAAAACAGTTTCAGCTAATTAGCCAAACGATCGCCGACTTGTTGAGGCAGATCCACATAGAGTGGGCTTTATGGAGGAGGAAACGCCAGACTAGACGTGCGTGCGTTGGCCATTAAAAATTATTGAAATTGAATTTGAAAATAAACTGAAAAATGCTTTTTGGGGGCCGATTTGTTGGCGTGCTTTTTTTCTTCTTTTCTTCAATTTTTGGCCGAAAGTGTGGCACACGGCGCGCTTGATTTGAATCTGTTTCTGTTTCAGTTTTTGCTCTTTTTTTGGTTTGTGTGATTTGTGGAGTGGGGATTGGGCGTATCGCCTTCGATTAAATGTACCGGCTGCATTTTCACGTATTCTCAGGAAATGTGCGTTCAATTCGAAATTAGTTTCTTGCGTTGAGCAGAAAAAAAAAAATTAAATTTATTGCCGAGTCGAGAGCATTCGAACGGTGTGTGGCGTATTTTTAAGTGAAATGGATTGAAATGAAATGATTTTTCATTTAGATTTTCTTATTTGCTTTTAAGCCAAACGCTGCTGATGTGTGGCTGGTGGTTCTGGTGGTGGTGCTGCTGCTAGTGGTAGTGGCGACGACAAGACGCCAACGAGACGAGCTACTCAGCGGCCTGGCCCCAAAAATGCCGACGAAAATTTCGTTGGCCACAAATTCGTACCTAAATGCGCAAGAATTTTCCGAGTGCTAGCACCTAAGCGGACAGTGGACAGAGGCCAGACAATCCGCCATTAAGTGGTTGCACCTTTTCCTCTTGCCACAGGGTGTTCGCACTTGGGCATCTCGGCAATGAGAGCTGGGGCAGTTGCTGTACAGCAGACACCCTGTTTGCCGCAAAGGTACTCAGTGGGCCGAATTGGCGTCTATTTTCGACGAAGACACGGCCATGCCGAAGTAGGTTGACGCCACCTAGGTATTTCGTTTCACAAAGGTTACGATTCGGGGAGTTTCGCACCTAGAAAAGGGGCACGGGCAAACGTCAGTCGGCTCCGACAAGCTGGCGTCAGTCTCGTGTACTGCAATTATGCAGACAACATGTCAGCGCGAATTGTTCGCATTGTCGAGCAACGACAGCAACGTCAAGCGGACCATGCAGTAGGGCGTGGCTGGGCGAGTGTGCAGCCAGCAATCAGCGAGACGCAGCTGCACCCTAGGTGCCAAATAGAAACACACACACACACACGCACAGCAAATCACAACGAGCCGCGTCTAATGGTCAATAAATATGAAAATTTTATTGACTTACGCAACATGATACACCATACACATACGCCCATACACACGCACACACAAATCAAACAGTTCGAACAGTGTTTTATGTGAAATTTAAAATGTACACACCCACACACGCACACACGCATACTCACACAGATTTCATGATCCTTCTCAACTGGAAGTCTCCAAGGTTTGTATGCGCATCTCACGTTTGACTAACAAGCTCCCTGGAGTGAAATAAAAGCGAAAGTGCAAAAGTATGTGACTACGTGATGTGCAGCTCATATTGGCCAAGCCTGGCGGCAGCTCAGTTAGCCATTTGGCCCCGTTGGCCACAATCTGTGGCTATATGGCTCACTTGAGTAGGTGTTTCCTCTAGCCAATTAGCCCGCATGCTTGCAGTGAGGCAGTCAGCCAGCTGCTAGCTGCCACCCAGCTCAGCTGGCCCATTTACTGACGGACATTCGGATTGTTCATACCCTGTATCAAATTTAAATGACTCTATGATAGATCTCTGATAAAATGTATAAAGTTAAGGAACACAGACAACTCATTAAGTTATTTGTGTTCCCAATGTGAATTGCAATATATATTCATTATACAGTCGAGTCTCGATAATTCGAAATGGCAAGGGGATCAGTTTTTTTTCGATTTACACAGAAATTCAAATTATCGAGATTTCCATCATATAGATATCCCCATCAAGGGGATAGAATTTTATTCGATTTATCGCTATTTTCGATTTAGCGGGGTACAAATTAACGAGACTCTACTGTATATTCAACGTACTCAAGCTTGGTGAAGTGATATTGGATTTCTATAAAGTAAATTGATTTCATATATCACAAATATAGGATATCTATCAGTCTGTGTTAATTGTAAACTGCAAACTATTTCAAATCTCTATATATATTAGGTTAATTCCCATTTAGAACATATGACTTGATTAATAAGTACAGGGTAACTCTCAGTCAAGCTAACCCTAACTGGAACATTTTTAAATGTTCGGTATATGTTTTCTGAGCCATTTCGTCTATTGTCGCTGTCTGTTGGAAATAAATCAAAAACTACCAGGAAAACTGAGATGCAATTGCCAGTTGCAAAATGCTGTTGCACTTGCAACACTTGTGCAGCCAAGGCATGGCCAAGTGCTAGGTGCCACATAGTGCTAACTTCTCAAGATATATATATACATATAGTAGATATATATATATATGTATATATAAATATTTATATGCGTGTCTGGCCGCTTGTCAACACTTGCCAATTGTTCGTCTGCGCCATTGGAGGTTTCCACATAAAAACGCGCAGCGAAAGACCAAAATGAAATATGAACTATTTTAACGCCTACTTAATTTGTTTTGTTTTGTTTTTTTTTCCTGCTCGCTAACTATAAATTTTAATTAATTTAGCGTTGAAGTGAAAGTGTTAAGCGACTTGCGTCATGGCAGCCACCGCGTGCTATTCGTATAGATACATACTCTGTTGTATCGTAACTGATGATGGCCGACGCATCAAGTGCAGCTGTGTCGGGGGCCAATTGGTCGTTGCCAATATTTTAATAAATTTTTGTGCCTAGCCGACAGTTTTCGTCGAGGTAGTAGACGACCTAAATAAATAAAGATATGTTTATGTGCAAAATATTAAAGACAAACAAGCTGAATGGCCACCCCCAAGCAGTTGCCCACGCACACACACACACACACACGCACGCATATGTCGCCGCCTGACCAATTCATAAGTCTGCACTTAAGGCAGCAGCAGCTGAGGACACGGGAGATGGGACAAGCACAACCTGTGGCAAGGTTGAAGAGGCTGAAGTTAGGTTAGGCTAACGTATATAAACTGCAGGCTCGCATATACATAAAAATCATAATAAAATGTATTTACCCCAGGATCAAATTATGAATCTCCTTATGGGCATAGGACAGGACGCAGTGGGCACGGCAGGGCAGGCAGCTAAAAGGTGTGCCCGGCCATCTCAAGTTATGAAAGCCGCAGGCTGCTGGCCGGCCCAACACAACCCAACCCGTAAAAAGGACAAACGCATATTTATGAAATGAGCAAAACTATAAAGGACACCCACACAGGATATAGAACAATGTGACGACGCGTCGTTCGACGACGACGATTTTGGATTTTTGGGTTTAGCATGAAAATTTGTGCACATTTCAGCAAAAAGCGCCCCTGAGGTGTTGCGAGCGCCTTCAAGGTGCTGTCCTCCGTCTCGAGTCCCTTTTTCTGGGTGGGCGGCCAGTCTATTACACAACTACTTTATGGCATGTAGTTACACCTAGGCGCGCCTGCGGCGGCAACATATGGTCAGCAGTCGAGCACAGGTCCACATGCCACATCTGACTGGGGCTCTCTTCCATTTGCCCTTCTTCACGTTTTACAAACTTTATTTCACATTCGTTTTGCTTTGGCTGCGTTCATTGTCAGCATCATCAACAGCCATCAACATTGTCGCCCCAGCGTCCTTTCCAGCGTGACATCTGCTTGCCCTCGGGGCTCTCAGGGCATGTGGAGTGTTGCTTAAACATGTGAGTCACATACGCCACCAACTGGTCCAGGAGTTTAGTTGAGGAAATTACCTTTGCTACGAAAGCAAGAGACCAAATAAAAACCTAAGGAAATTACCTAGCTACGTATTAATACAATGGTATTTCGTCTATTGCAGATCACGTAGCGTTTTATTAGTCAATCAAAGGATACTTGAACATGCATCTCATTAGCTTCCACAGTTAATAAACAAACAAGAAAAAGTCTTTAATATGGGTTTAAAGCAAGTTTTTAGCTGAAGTACTTGAATAATTTATTTTTCTCGATTTAATGGAAAGCTGGAAAAATATGACAAAGCATTAAATGTGCATAAATATTAATAATTGGAGCAAGAAAATTTTGGTAACATCTTCATTCTAATGAAAACTAAAGAGGAAAAATTAAAAAAAATTATATTTATTCTACAAATTTGAATTTAGTTAGCAGTGCAACAATATGAAAGATCAACTAATAATTAATTGAAATTTCGATTATAAATTATAAAATATATTAATAAATATATAAAAAATGATTTATTATCAAATATAAGTATTGATAAACTAGGCTAAAATCTACTTTGATCTAAATATTATAGAATTATTATTTGCAAAATTATTTAATTAATTTTTGTAACTTTTGTTTCAACTGCCGTTTAGTAACCTTAGTTGATTAATGGAATTTTGTTCAATAAATACTACTGGAGTATATTTTAAGAGCTCTATACGGCGCGAACCCTGGATCTCATGCTATATTTTTATATCCTTCTCGTTAGACTATAAATAAGCAAAGATGCAGGTCCTGAATTTAATATTTAATTGCTTTGTCATTATATTAAAATGAAAAATCTCTAGTTCTGCTCAAAAGTAATTTCAATTAATATTATGATGCTATACTTTAATACTCTCAATAGAACTGATTATTTTTATAATTTATTTTTAAGTTGTGCAACTTTGGCACCAAAGTGCATCAAGTGCTTGGCTAACAAATCAAAATGCAATTTTCATAAAAATGCATTTTATTTTTGATGAAAAAGAACTGAACTAAAGCGGGCTAAGGGGTTGCACTTCGAAATGGAAATGGAAATGGAAATGCTGCACTTTGCATTAAAAATGCGCTAGCTAAAAGCTCAACAATTAGCAACAATTTTTGAAATGGAAAATGGCAAAAGCAGAAAGCTGAAACATAGAGGCGAGTGAAACAAATTAAAGCGTCTTAAATGGAACTTATTAGATTTGTATACTTTTAATTTGCATTCATAACAGACCGGACCCGTCCACCTACACATCCCTGCGCATCTCTAAGAAAAACCAAAGGCGGCAGCTTTTCGCATGGGCAAGAGTTAGGGCTAAGGCGAAGGCAATGGCAATTCCGTGCCGAGTCGTAGGACAACAGTTGGCAGTTGTGTGCTGCTCCTGTCTTCGCCGTAGACAGTGCGAGGGAGAGAGAGACTGAGTGAGGGAGAGAAAACGCAATTGAAACCCTTTTCTTGTTGTTGGATCCCACACCCACTGTGGCAGTGGCAGTAGCCGTGGCAGTGGCTGTGGCAGTGTGGACATGACGTATTTCTTTCCCGACTTGCCTGATTTAAATTTTACTTCAGCTGGAATAAAACAAAATTAATTTGTGCATATTTCTTGAGCGCCCAGACGAAATACGAAGCTTCAGTTGCTGCTGCTGCTGCTACTGCTGCTACTGGACATTTATTAAAAGGCGAAACGAGCTGGCAACCAGAAGGGAAATGGAAACCTTTTTGGCCAATCCTAGGAATAATAAAAAATATCAAGTCAAAAGAAAATTTCATAAAACGAAAACAATTTGCCAAAATTAAAGAATAATAAGAAGCCGTCAACGTTCCTCACAAATTGTTGACCAACAGAAGCAGCAAGGAGCAGCAGGAGCAAGGACTCTTTGCTGAATAGATTTCCCATAGAAATGCATTAATGCAAGGCCTCCCCGAGGAGCGACGGGAAACGGACCCAGCACACGTGCCGTTACAGAGCAGATATGAAAGATATTGATATACAATCGAGCCGTTGGCCGGATGGCTGTAGTTCCAGCTGAAAGCGGGCCATAAATCCATTAGCAATAAATAGTTTCGATATGAAAGCAAAATGAAATAAATTTATTTATACGTTTCGCACGGCGCGACAAGCAGGAAAATTAGTGCGAACAGGGCATATCGACGGCTTTTCCTCTGGATTCGCTCAACGGCAATGGGAATAGGCATGGGCCAGAAGCAGCGGCAGGAGCAGGGACTCAGTACCACTGGGAGGGGGCAATGCACTGTCAATTTGCGATGCGCGGCAAATGAACCAAAACAAAGCGACGCACAGCTACAGCAATCGAACAACTGTATCGAATTACCAATCATTCAATACAATGCCAGTTGCCAACCCCCGCCCAAAAGAAAGTTGTGACATGGTCACGCGACCTACGCGACCCTGCGCGCCAGGGTGGCTTCATAGTTCACGGTGTCAGATTTACCGATTTGCCAATTTACTAACTTGGATTTGCACATTGCACACCAACCGATCGTTGTCTGCCTAGCATGCTCCCTCCCCAGGACCCAGTGCCCCCATACGATGCCGATTTTAGAATTCATATTGAGCCATCAAGGCATTACTATCACTTAGACAACAGCCCCCGCTCGCTAGTAAAAACAATTGAATTGAAAATGGGATATAGCCCACACATATAGCCAACAACAACAGCATGCTGACCAAATGGCCGACAATTTGGGTTAACTGCAAATTTCAGCAAACGGCAAACAGCAAACGTGCAAGTTTTAACAAAAATGTGATTCTTCGAGTTGTCGCCGAAACATCTCTTTGGGGGCCATAAAATTCACTGGGGCGTAAAGGATGCGATGCCTTTTAATAATAAAATGGTCGAATAGAAAAAGAACTACGCACTGGCTGCATAAACTAAAACTAAAGCCTCTTGGCTATGCCCAGGCACGTCTTAAATGTTCAAATTATGTAAAATAAAATGTGCGCCAAAAGGATAAACGACTAGGCTGACGTCAGCCAGTGAGTGACATGCGGACAGGCGGACAGGCGGACAGGCAGGCAAGCAAGCAGAGGGATAGACAGCCAGACAGACGGCTTACTCAAACACTCGACAATCCTTGCAAGGTGCAAAAAAGTTGCCAGTGAGGCCGCTTAAAGTGCCAGCGTCCATTTGCATGTCCTTTGGCAGCGTGTCCTGGCTAATAACCGTGAGTAAGCGAACAGGTGCCGTTCGCTCTCAATGCCGTCAGCGACCGTTGTGATCAATCTTGCTAAGCTTTTGTTTTCACTGGCTTTTTTGTTTATGAACAGCAAAAGGGCAGGGCCGACGCCTTAGAAGTGCCAATGGCATTCGCAGCGACAGCTTTCAGCATCAGCAGCAGCAGCAGCGCAGACATTGAGACATCCTGTGACACGCAACAACAAAGCAAACTGGGACGAGTCCTTTTCGGCGTCTTGGTCTATGATTGATTAGCAATTAATTAGCTACACAAATAACTGTAATTATATGCCAGCGAGAACAATGTCAGGCCCTTGCGTCAAGAGCTCTTGAGCTCAACCCCAGAAACGAAAACAAGAGCCCCAACGCCCTCTCTGAACGCCTTGCGAAAAGACCCAAAACTCCAAATGACACTTTTTAATATCCTTTATTAGAAATTCGTAGAGTATTTTAGGAAAATATTTTGGGGTATATCTATCTGCAATAAAATAGGGGTTTTTTATTTTATTGATTTATTTATTTATTTTATTTTTTCTAAGAATACTAGTTTAATATATTTATATTTAAAAAAAACCATTTACTTTCGTGTCTTGTCTTTTGATTTATTTAGATTCTGTATGTTGCTGGAAAGTACAGGATAAGCTACATATTCTCAAAACATTTGATAAACTGCCCTTTGAATCTTAGTTTACTATTCTTATGTTATGCAAAATGATACTTAAGAAATCCTTCACATCTGTTCATGAACTAAAATTGACTCATGGGTAATTTTACTTTTTCTAGGGTATTTGTTGGTCAAGCAAACGCTGTATTTCGAAACAGTTTCCACTTTTTTATGCTTTGCCATTGAAAATTATGTACTTGCAAAAAGTTGTTGTTTTTTCTTTTTTTTTTGTTGGTTCTGCTCCACCTTTTTCTTTCGTTGTAGTTGTGCAGCGGCGTCTCATCGTTAGCTAATTTGCATTTGGTTGTTGTCATTTTATGTGCTTATGAAACGAATTTGGTGTAGCTTTGGGTGGAGAGAGTGCCATTGGTTTTTACGATGCAAATGCCAACCAATATATATCCTAATGACACTTTATTGTCAGTCCAAGTATTCGTCACAGTCAAAGGGAAAGGAATAGACCTAAGTGTAGACCCATCGCAGTCACCCCTAATTGCATTGTAGCCCCTGAGCGGCAAGTTGGTTTGCGAATTTGCTTTGTATGGCTATCGAAATTTGAATATGGGCCGGCGAGTCAGCTAGCTGTGAGTGAAATGCTTAATAGTCGAGCAGTGCATTGCTTTAAGCCATGTTTCACTGGCCAAGACGTTGCCTTGCGACGGTGACACTTCGACAGCTTTTGGCCGGCCAACAATGCATGACTGACCCTGTCAATAGTCTTGGGTCTGGAGGTCTGGTCTACCCTAATCCATTTACTGCATATGCAATATTTAATGCATGGCACATGAATCGCAAAAGTGCGTCCAATTCCAAAGTATTGTCAGCCCTGTCAGCAGCAGACCGGGAAGCCGGAGGGCTCATGTGCCTGTGGCGGCATTGTTTCGAGCTCAGAATAGCGAGTTATCCAGCCAAAACCCAGCGACCCCGTCGATACCCTCTTTAACCAGTCGAGTTGCATGTGCATTTTGCTGACATTGAGTGCTACGACAGGCGACGTGTGCGAGGACGACGACGACAATGTCGTCCTCGGAATTGGTAGCTCTTTATGGCTGAAAGCTTTTGTCGCTGCTGCTGTTGCTGCTGCTGCTGCTGCCGTGGCACTAAACATGTCTCTTTCGACCCGTTGGCGCGACTCCAAAATATAACTTAAGTTTCTGGTCAAATGAATTTGGCAAAGGTAGTCGCAGGCCCAAAGCCAAGCGCACAAAATTCACAATTCCCAAAAATCGAGCATACTTCGGGGAGCCGCTGCTACTGCTGCTTTTGCTGTTGAATTTATGCAAAAAGAAAAAAACCAACGGAAATTGTTGTTTTTGTGTGTGGTGCAGAGGACAAGGACAAAACCACATTTTGGCACTTTAAGTGGCTTTTGTTATGGATAAACTGCGCACTGTTTTCATTGTATTCTTTGCTTTCTTTTTGCTTTGTCACCTGTTTTTGCTTCGAGTGCGGGCTGCCAATCCGCATGCCGTGCAAAGTTTTTACGAGCTTGTCAACATTTTGTCTTGAGTGCATTTTTACGCACATGCTGCCACCAGCCTAGCCCCGCCTTCGAGCCCTCGCCTGGTGGCAGTAAAATCGAAAAGTAATGCAATAAAATTCGCTTTCATTAAAAGCATTAAAATAGGTTTTTGACATGCCATAAAAATTGTTTTCACGTAAACACAAAACACAACGCAAAACTGCTGCTGTTGCTGCTGATGCTACACTATGGTGCAAGGCAGAGAAGGGGCTGGGCTGCCTGAGGGGACAGAGAAGAGGCTGGGTAGCTTTGTGCTACTGGCTGTTAGCATTCGCGTCTAAATGGGAATTTTATTGTTCTGGGAGCTGCGGCCGGCGCACTGCCATTAGCCACAACACGGCATTGGCGCTCACCTAAGCGCTATAAACTTGACGAGAATATTTTAAAAACAAGTAAGAAGACTCTAGTTGGGAGTGACCGACTAGCACATATGCAATCAATGCGAATATTGATTTTAAAAGATTTTTCGAAGTTACGTGAGTTTAAAGTCAAAATGAAATACATAATCATCAATTATGGGCTTCAGCTATTTTCAAAAAGTTCTTGGAGTTTAAAGTACTCTAAAATATTCAAATGCAATTTGACTGGAGAATTAAAAAATAAAATTGGATTTTTAGTTTTGAATCAGCTTTGAGATTCAACCATATCCAGATAGGTATTCTTTATGAAAATCTAATCGCACGCCGTGCAATGTTTTTACGATCTTGCCAAGATTTTGACTTGAGTGCATTTTTAAGCTCATGCTGCTAGCAGCCTAACCTAGCCCCTGCCCTCTGGCCTGTCGGCAGTAAAATCAAAAAGAAATGCAATCAATTTCGCTTTCATTGGCGGAGTGGGCTGAGTCAGCAGAGTGTGGATAGCTGACTGCTTCGCGCCTGTTGCCTTCGCGTCTAAATGGGAATTTTATTGTTGTGGGAGCTGCAACCGACGCATTGCCATTAGCATTGAGGCTCACCTAAGCGCCAAGGGGAAGGTGTTCATCTTTGGCAGATATTATCTATTTCGTCATAAAAACATGTGTGGCAGCTACAAATAACTAAGGGAATTAAGAGCGTCTATTGTGAGCGGGGCAAAAAAGTTTGTGAGAGCAGGCCGAGTAAAATATTCATACTCATGATACCCATTTTTATTACATATTGTGAAATACATTCTTCTTCATGGAGCATTCATTTTGAAAATACTGGAAATGAGTTGGAAGCTTGACATTGCAGAGGCTTGAGGAAGAGTTGAGTGTTTCTATGAAGACACCTTCGTATCATTAAAAACGCGATGTCGGGGCTAATATCTACAAGAAAACCTTAAAGTTCCATTTGAAAAAAAAAACACATCAAAAAGAAACTTTTTTACTTAACCTAATTTCTTACTCGTTTCCATTCAATTTAAGTACAAAATTTCTTGAATTTTAGTTTGATTTAAAACCATATTACAGCCTACCTTATCACATTCTCATAAAGTAAACAAAAATTATGTTAGCGGACAAATGCGAATTCTGAACTGACTTAATAGTCAGTCCTGGCCAGGATAATTTTTGGCGTGGCCAGCGCTATGCCAGCTAATAGCGAAATAAACGTCAAATGGCTGCGAAATTGGCAATTGAGAGAGAAAACGATGGAAAATCGAATGTGCATTAAATATATTTCAGCGTTATTAACTTGAAATTAGCAGGCAGCGAAATGCCGAAAAAGCCACGGAATGGCATGTAATAAGGCAAGTTGGTGGGAGGGAAGCTACAATCAATGAATGTTCAGGACAATGCGAAATTGCTGTTTCTCAGTTCTTAATTGCTGTGACAGCTTGTGGCCAGATCCATACGCGTTCATTAAGTATTTTCAGGGCAACGTTTTACGTTGAGCTATTTTCATGATGTAATAAATGAAATAAATTTTCATAATTGCAGCGATTTTCATTTGGGGCGTAGACAGTCCGACTGTCGAATGGTTCCAATCGTCGGATTCGCTCGTTCGCATTGACTCGTAAACAGCGTAAAAATATAGCCAACATTTTTATTTAGGCCACTTATTTTATTTCGCCAAGCACCCAGATTGCTGCGACTATATGAACATATTTAATGATGACCATGAAAACTGCTTAATCGGAAGAATGAATATGAACATGAACATGAACATGTTGCCACAGACTGGGAACCTCAACTAGATAATAAGCGCAGAGCATAAATACCCCGGGGAAATATGAAAAACCAAACCAAAATATTTGCACAAATTCAAATGCTCAGTTGGCGGCTTCCTTTGGTATCTTTCGAATGCCCTGTACCTATTGAAAGTGAATAAAGGGTGGGGTATATTGGCTGACAGCTTGAGAGCTCAGTTGAATAGCCTTTGTGTGTTCATCTGTTCATGGAGTGATTTCCTAAATATAGAGCTACATAGTAAAATTTAAATATAATTTATATTAATATATTGTATTTTGTATATTTGGAGCTGTAAGTACCATGGCTTTTGAGAACATTCACCATAATCTGGTCTTTAGAAGGACTAATAACTGCTTTTACTGCTGGATACTGATCACAGGGTATCTCATAGTCAGCTACTACCGTTTGCAGCCCTGTCACTTGTGTTTTTTTGCACAAACAGCAGCATTTTTAATATAGCTGTCATTTTGGAGCCCCCCGCCTACTGCGCTTCCGACCGAGGCAGCCATTCGAGCAAGATTTTTATTGGTAATAGCAACGACTATTTTTCGCATTTATAATATTGGGCCATATATTTTCATGAACACTAAATTATGAGGCGGCTCGCGGCTGACTAGGCGCCGCTAGAGGCTTCTTTATAGTGAACCAAAAAATTGATAAAACAATTGAAAACATTTCTCTCCACACACATGTACATATGTAGTTAAATATCTCTGATTTTCATGTTAACTTAGCTAAATTTAATAAACGTGTTTTTCTATTATGGAAGCTCTATGCAAATTCTTAAGTTTAGACATCGGCGAGGCGGTGGCGCAGCTCTTTAGTAGCTCATGTAAACCTGACTATACTGCTTCCTGCTGCTCGGAGACGCATTCTGAAGAGCCAGTTGAGTGTCTGAGCTACACCATTCGGCACAAGTATCCCAAGCGCCTGGTCACCTACGATGCGGAGGCGCGATGCGAACCACGACAAATACGCACTTCGGATCTAACCGAGAGCACTATGAAAACAATGAAGTCAGATTGCAAAAGGTCTTGTTCGATAAAACCCGATGACGAGTTGCTAAGCAAATACTGCAAGCCGTTCAACCTGAAGGAGAAGCTTACAAAAAAGCATATGAAACAGCTGGAGGATCGTGCCAAGGCGCTATACCGATTCACAGTTCACCAGCAGTGCGAGGCCGCTGAGCAGCCCAACTGGGAGTGTCTCAGTCCGAATCAAAAGCTAAGTTTCTATTGGAAGGCGCTGACTCGCCACGAACTGCGCTCGACACCCTACGAGAACTTCATGGCAATTTTCACCGCGCGCTACCTTAAAGACTTTCCGCAGTTTAATAGGCGACAGCTGGGCGCCACGGTGCGGCGCACCTGGCTCTGCATGAAGAGTGAACAGCGCGTGCCCTTCAATCTGCATGCTCTGCTCTATCATGTCAGCACCGGAGCATTGGATCCCTTCGATCATTGTGCTGTGCGTGTGCTCTTGAATCGTTGGCGCTGACCTTGAAGACCTCTGGGCCTGCTGTGGGCGCATTAAAATGTCTGTCAGGCAGTTGAGGAACATTTGATTTTGATTTTAATTTCCCAATTTTTTATGCAAAACAGATGCTGTACAATATATATAAATATATTTATATATTGTATATGTATCATCATTCATCCATATGCAATCTATTTTTATGCAGAGTTTTCGTAAATTTCGCTTTCCATTGGCCACACGTCTTCCGTCTGCCCCTTTGGCCCACTTCTATTGACTCTTTTCATCTGTTTTCATGAACTGTGCGATTTTGTTGTTTGCACTTGAGCCACAACTGTTAAGAAATGAGGAAATGTTACAAATCGAGACGCCAAAATTATAATGGATCTTAACTCATTTCGCACATGCTTCAAGGTCGCCTCTGACATGGCCTTGACCATTCGATGCTGAGCAGCTGAATAATCCGTTTATGCCGTGGATTACACTGAATTGTGAACGACAGATGGCATTGGGCTTGAGAGGCAGCTCAATTAACAATAGCTGCAGATCTCTGGCCAGCAATTTTGGTGGTCAGTTCTGATGGCTCTCAACCTTCGGCTATTCAATTTAGCCATGCGCATAAATTAGCAATAAAATAAGAAGAGAGGAACAAGAACTATTTAAAATGTAATTTCGATTTGTTTACGAGCGCAATGTTTAACTTTGTCGTGTACGAAATATAAAAATAAAAACAATAAATAAAATTGTAGCAAATCGGATCGGAATCAGAATCGAAACAACATTATGCTAATACAAATAATGGGCAAAGCGGGTAGGCCGTGTCTGCGGCTGGTGTTGAGTTTTATTGAAAAGCCAAAGAGGTATAGGAAGGGGGATGCGGGAGGGAGTTTTCCACGTTTATGGCTAGCGAATTGCCGTTGACAACTTTTGGCGAGTCGCACATAAAACGAAATGAAATGGAAAACTTAAAAAAAAAAAAAACAAAAAACAACAACAAAAATAAAGGCAAGAAATCGAAATAGAAATAGAAATCGGCAATGACATCGATTCGCCACGTTTCCCCAGCTGTGCAACTGCTCTATCGACGTCGTGTGTGCGCGACTTGAAATTTATTGTTGTAGATATTGAGTTTTATAGTGTAGTGGGCCCGAGTCCAACTGCCAGCCCGCCCGCAGCCCTCGCATAATGCGCCGCTCACGGATTTGCGCATTTTTAAGCGCCGGAATCGAAAAACAATTGGCATTCGCATGCCTGACACTCTCAGCGCGTCTCTGGCGATGTTTTGAAGCCTCTGTGTCAAATGTGGCACTAACCCTAGCCCCCGCAGCCCTTCTCCTCTGCTCAGTCACTCAAACCCTTTTATGTTGTGATTTTTTTTCTGTTGGCTGACTCCTTTTGGCTCGTCTTTTTTTATGGCCGACTGTTGCAAAAGATTTTGTTGTTTTGATATTCGGCAATTTTATTGCCTCGACCCAAGTTCGCACCTCAATTTGTCTTCGTAAATGTGAAAAATGTGGAAATTAGTTTGGTGGTCCGCAGGCTGCTCGGGAGGCTGCTTGTTGCCCACATTTCATCAATCACACGATCTGTCACACCTATCGGGGTAGGCGTGGAGGCGGCGCTTCGTATCAGTTGCAGCTACCAACAACTGTAACGAATCTCTCTCTAAAAAAGCGAAAGGAGTGTTGCCTGCCACGCCTCTTGACTTGAGAGTCTGCTGTTAATGGCGTGTGGCTGAAATTTGTGGCATACTTGCAGGCGCTTAGCCAAAACTCAAACAGCCCGTTAGCTCTATGGCTGTATAGTATTTCAGAATCTTTATCCAAGACGTCAAAGTTTTGTGTCACTTAGCCATTTTTATGCAAAGTCGATGCGCAAACACATAACGTAAAAATCAATGGCCGAGCAGATGACTAAAGCCTGTGGCCTCGCTGCCACCCTCTAAATAACTAAAAGCTAGATTCTGGGCAAGGCCTCTTTATTAACATAACAATAATTATGGCTACGTTTTGGCTGCCCATTTGCCCAAATGCTGAGACGTTGCGCAAACAACAACAACTACAAATGGGATTCTGCAGCCATAAGCAAAACGCGCTCAATCACAATTGACATCCTGCCAAGGGGCAGGCGAACGGCAATCGGATGACGGACGTCGGACGTTGGATGGAAAACGGACGGCGGGCAACGGCCAACTGCCAACGGTCAGCAGTCGCCATCGACGCTATGCATCCGGTTGAATTGATTTTAGCCAATGAATTGAGCATTTTTTGTTTTCATACCCTATTTTTAGGAACTTACAAAGAGCATATTCATTCCTAGTAAATTGGATATGAATGCAATATGTTCAGTCTTTCCCACAGTTCAATGATGAGAACTAGACTCCAGTTTAGTCAATGCAATGTGGAAAAATACAGTAACTTTATTCAAGCTATTTTCTTTCGGATGCTGACGAATTTGTTAAAGGAATCATGTATTTTTTAGGCACCAAGTACAGACTATAAATAAGGTTCTTAATTACCAATTGATACACCTAATCCGATCTTCTCAACAAATTGGAACAGCTCAACTTACAGACATCACACAATTCATTCGCTTTCAATACATATGCTAAATACTAAAAGCAGAGTATGTTCAAGTCGGGTGAAACGTATTGCATTCTTAGCTTTTCCTTTTTGCTGACATGTTTGTGGGGGAGTATCACATGTAAATAGCAGAGTGTAACTGTAATTGTGACTGTGGCTGTGCCTGTGCCTGCGACTACAACAGTGAGCCTCTTCCACGTAATTAAGTTCAATTGAGTCTTGGGGCACGCTGCCAGCGTCCTGTTTGGATTGTTTGCAGAGGGACAAAGGCAGCTGGCGCTCATTAGGAGCAGCAGCGCCCCAAAAGGTGGGGGCGTGGCGGGGACGGGCGGGTGCGGTAGATGCCATATAAATTGCGCTTAAACAGGAGCAAATTGACAGGCGTGCAGATTTAAGACGGCAGTTTGGCTCGCAAGTAAATCCAATTTCCGAGCGCCACTTTTAAGTCTTGCGGCTTGCAGCTTGAGGCTGAGGTTGCACGTACTCGCAACACTTTTCAGCGCCAGTCGCCCACACAGCAGGCAGGAACTGGGAGCGGCAGTGGAGCAGTAGCTGGTGCAGGATCAGGTCATGTCGCGGTCATAAATACAACAATGCCGCTGGCAGCAAAGTTTGAGCTGAGTGTCGCCAGCGCCATAAATTTGCGCGCGCAAAACTCACGGATTTATGTAGCAAGAACATGCGGCAGCAGATAGTAGCGCTGTGCGGCGCGAATACAGAGCAATGAGGAGGGCAGCGCTTGAAAAGGGGGCTGGGGGGCGTGGTGTGACGGGTGTATCCTGGTTTGGAGCCAGGCTAGGCAAACGTAATCCACTTTAAAGTTTGTCGCGGCTTTCATTTGTGAAATGAACACGAAACGCGGCCTCGCGCTCGCCGCTCATGTGATGCGAGTGCCATATCCTTGCGGATATCCTTCAGCAACTGCCTCAGCTACAGTTGCGGCTTTTTCTTTGTTTTTTTTTTTTTTTTTTGGGTTTTTTTGGCAGCCATATGCAGCGCCTGGTCGTCCTGGTCGTGCCTGACACGACTTCTTATCCAATTTGCATTTAACGCATTTTTGGCCAATTTCGTTGGCTTCGCTCAGGACAACCGCCAAATCTATGGCACTCGTTGTCATTGCCTACATTTCCTCTCTCTTTTTCTTTTTTTTTTGTTTGCAAATCCCATTTTGTAGCTATTTGCATTTAATACTGATGACTGTCCGTGAAATTGAGACGCGCTCGGCGAAATTAATAAAAGCGCCTGCCAAAGCAGCTGCCAGTTGGCCAAGAGGACTGCCAACAGCGAGCCAACAGAACCGCAAGTAAAAATGTTCAATAAACGTCCGGTCAAGTGCTGTTAGACAACCGCAAGCGCCTTCAATATGGCTAAAACTCTCGAACGGCAGCAGTCAATTCTGCATTTTTAGTCATTTTTAGCCAGTTTCTGCAGCAGCTGACTTTGACAGCGACCGCCCGCTGGCCGTTAGTTAGTTTGCGGTTCGCTTTCTACTCATGTGTTCGACAGTGTTACGTTCTGGGCACCAATTAAAAACGCGAATATCCCTCAACTTCCCACATCTTGCCCATTTCCCATAATCCAACTATGCCAGCTATCTAGGCCCGGGCGTGGGCACAACTATCCATGCGCCCACGAACACTTTTGGAGCAGCTGCCCACGGTGGTGGTGCGGCTAAGCGGATGGGCATGTCGAGGTGGCTTCTGACAGGTCTAGGTATTAATTAGGTTGTTAATTTTGCATTTGGCGTGCGTCGTTCGCTATTCCCGTGAAGAACGCAGCGCACGTAATGACACACGTGGCACGATGATAAATCTTGCGGCTTGTGCAACAGCAGCGAACACATGTCGCAGTTGCTCACTGTTCACAAACTCCTCCACTCCACTCCACGCCACGCCACGCCACTCCCTCTGCACTGGGCACCTGTCTCAATTAAGCGTGCAAATCGCGCCCATGTCAAATTTAAATGCCGCACTCTAGAAATAAGATCTGCGTGTAGTCAAGATCTAAAGGCAATCTCACCAGAGATGCAAATGATGATGCAGCTATAGCCCCATCTGTCTGTATATATAGATAGCTTCATCTATGTCATCATGCTCAATGCGGTTGCAGTTGTCTTTTTGCTTTGAACACATCTCAGGTTGATATTTCCGAGGCAAGCGGCTGCATACCTATGTCTAAAAATGTCTGTTCATATGTGAATAGGTTCATGAAATTTTAGAAATATTGGAGACTATATGGGATATAGAATATATAGTATGAAGAACTGATCTTAAGAGTTTATATATAGACAGAGTGGCTTAGGCAATGTAGCTTAATTTTAATTTGTATTTTAATTTTTTTCGTTGTTATATTCATACTAAATTTATGATACAACTAGCACAAAACAAGCTTCACCATGTAAATACATTTTTTCACTGAAATTCTAAAGACTTGTGACAGAACGCAATTGACATTTCTCTAAATATTGAGATGGCACTGTGTATGAGCACATATATTATTAAGATAGATTTCCCAAAATGAAATATGAAATATTATAGTAGGATAGCCATACAGTTATTAAAACACATGTTCTCATTGCTGACAGTGAGGCAGGCAAATCTTTAAATCAGATAGAAAGGCCGAAATGCCGTGGAAACTTAATGATCTGTGCCTAAATAGAGAGCCAGATATGACAAGAGAAAAAAAGAGAATTTATGGCACTAAACAACAACAACAATGACAACAAGAAGACGTCCGAAACTAACCAACCCTCCGGGAATACCCTGTAATGGGGACTCTTATCTACGTATCTACGTTCCAATGAGAGGAAATTCGCACAAATCACGCAAAATTTTGCACACTTAACGTGAGAGAAATGCTAAGGGTAGCTGTGAGTGTGTGTGTGTGTGTGTGCGTGTGTGTGTGTGTGTGTGTGTGTGTGTGTGTGTGTGTGTGTGTGCGTGTGTGGAGTTGCCAAGGCCAAGGGCTGAGGGTGGTGAGCTCTGAGCTGATAAGAACTTGCAGCCTAATGCACCGTAGCGCTTGTGATGGAGTTTCGACGGCGGGCATCAATTTTGCACCAATTTCCGTTTCCCCCTTGGCAAATGGACAGCAGCCACAACAGCAGCAACAACAGCAGCAGCAGCAACAGCGACACAAGTGGGGCATGCCACAGTCCAAGTGGCAACATTTCACAATTGGCCAAAAATTGAAAAGTCATAAATTTCGAGCGGCGTTTTGAAATCGAGCACGGCACGGAAATGCGCACCATGCGTAGCCAATTATTGAAATACGACTTTAATTGAATTTCAATAAAATGTTTCAGCATTTCGCATTTCCTCCAAAAACTGTATGGCTGCAATTGCAATTTCAATTCGCAAATGCCACCGGCTCATGTTTATTTATGGCAAATGTTAAAATTGTAGCAATAGCAATTGTTTTTATCCGCAGCATTGTTTTTATTATATGCCAAAAGCCATTTAACCGGCCGGTTACCACAGCTTCCAGTTCTCCATGTGAATGCGTTTGTTTTCATTCTGAAAGGCTTACAAATTGTTGTTTAGAATATGAATATGTACACTTGCAGAAATTCTGATATAGAATATAACATAATTGAAAGTATAAATGAAAGTATAGTTGTTGATTTTAATAAAATATATAAAAGAGTGAGATATGAAAAGAAATATATAGATAAGCGTCGATAAATAGTCTAAATAAAAGTTATTTAAAATCATATTTATTATTTTCAGCAAAGTCGAATAGCCTTTTTTAGTAACTTTCTCTATTACTTTACTTACTGAAGAGAGTAGGCTATGGGTCTATACGATCGCATTTAAAATGGGGAACACATTGGTGAGTTTCCATTTCTGAGGAAAATAGCCTAGATGAACCCATCGATTTATAACTAATATCAAATATTCTAGTTCTTTAAGTCAGTGTTCTGAAGCACAAATTTCAAATATTATGAAAACCAGGAGCTTTCGTGGCTTTAAGATCTTTTAAGACCAATGAAATCTCTTGAAGGTCAGCATAGAGTCCAATGAGGCCATAAAACTAGTGACCCCGATGATTGCGCAAAGATCTGGATTTAACCAAATAAACCATCCCATATAAATAAATGAATCATATTTTTCTTAGACACTAATAAAAATGAATAAACTTTTTATATTTATATTGCTTGATTTCACAAAATTTTTGCATATGTATTTTTATAGATATGCAGTAATGTTCATATGTACAATAATGTATATATGGCGTTATTTGTTGTGCACATCGAACCTGATGTCATATGCAATTGATTTATTGAGCCGATATCATCAATGGGGATCCTGTTTACTGCTGATTTATGACGATCTGACAGCACAAAAGGTGGCTAAAAAGTCAAATTGTCAGCACAGTCCAGTGCACCAACAATAAAACTAAGTAAATGCGCATTAAAATAATCATAATCATAATCATAATAATTTCTTTTATGCCAAAACTTACCTCAAACATGGACAAAAGTCAGCCAGCTGCAAAATGTCAGCGCTGCCACCCGCAGCGCGGGCCGTGCGGGCTCTGGCCGAATCAATGGATTACATGGAGCACACGAGCAGCTACAACAATGGCGGGCGGTCCACATCGATGATTGAAGGTGAAGCCAGAAGATGAAGCAAAAGCGGTGGCAGGTCTGCATTGTGAGCAGACACTGGGGTGGAATTGACTGGAAACCGTTGGCACTTGCAAAGGGTTTCGGGCAAAGGTAGCGGAAGAGAGGCAAGGAGGCAAAGAGCAGGAGTTGGAGGTTAACGTCAGTGACTGACAGCGGCGCGGCGCATGACAAAAGTCACATGGCCTGCGGATTAGTTACACCTTTTGCACACATACGTGGCAGGAGCGGTGGGCTGGAGGGAGGAGTAGGGCTTAGTCGAGGTGGAACACGTTGACATTGTTGCTGCTTGCTGAACTGTGCACAGTGAATGCATTTGCCGGTCATGCAGCATGCAGCATGTAATCGACAAGATAGATAGAGAGGGAGAGAGAGAGAGAGAGAGAGAGAGTAACTGTGTGTGTGTGTGTGCCATGATTCATATCCCGTTTGTGTAGAGATTAGCGCTAATGGCGAGGGCTGTTCGCAAATGTGGCATATATGTTTGGCGAGTCGAGAGAACGGCGAAACCTTTCAGCATAATTGAATTTGGCCATTTTGTGCCCTGCTTTCACTTTCACCTACTTAAGCCCAGAAAGCCAGAGAAAAAATGTCACTGATAACTAAACCAAATATTGGCCAAGAGCAGCAAAACGCCAAGACAAATGTGAAGCGTGTCAACAGTTCATCGGGGCGTCAATTACTTTGCATAAGCCAAGCAGAAACAGTCCGCTAATACAGCTAATGAATTTTAAGTGTTGTTGAGCAGCCAAAGAAATGGCAATTGGTCCGCCTGGAGGAGATACGTGTGCGTATGACTTAATCTGGTCTTGGGCCGCTTAGCGAACGCATCTTCCCAAGTCCAAGACGCAGTTGAAGCTGAGGCCAATGGACGTGGATATGTGTATTTATGGAAAGGCCTAGCACGCTAGATATTATCCGTTTATTTATTGCAGTCGTTAACATATCTTAGCCCACTGGAGTTTATCTTGTCTCTCTCTCTCTCTGTGTGTGTGTGTGTGTGTGTGTGTGTGTGGTGGGGGCTCATCTTGTGGCTGTATGTTAAATGAGCCAAGCTTTTGGATTGGGTCGTTCTAAGTGATATTGTTTAGTTTTTGCACGATTTCTAATTTACTGGTTAGCTGAAGAGAGAGAGACGGGTAGAGAGAGAAAGAGAACGCTTGTGAGTGCAAGTGAAAGCTGTTTGGTTTAACGTAAAGTAGCAATTGCGTTATGTTAAATACGTGACAAATTTTCTAAATTTTAAGTGTATTAAAAACTATATGAGAATATGGAGTATGAACTGAATTATTTAACTGAATCACTGTCAAGTGGTTAGAGTTGATTTGAAGCTGGCTGATGGTTGCCGTTCCTCATTAGAAAGGCAGATTAAATTTCCATGACAATTGTTTGGCAATATGTGAAGACCAAAGACAAGATAATTATACCCTAGTGATCCGTGAGTTACTGAGAAACGTATGTTGTGGCTTGTAACTATCATAATTAACTCGAATTATATAATATTTATATATTTATAATCTTATAAGTTTCCTTAATCTGTATTGCTTAAGCTTAAGCGAAATGATTAACAAGAAATAATTTGAAATCAAGGAGACAAGAATAGCTCTCAATGGCATAGCGATGACCAAATACTCTTGTAAAAATATGACTTGAGGCAACTCTACCACTCTTCGATCCAATTCCGATTGCTGGGAGAACAGTTCGCGCTTGCTTGAACAGGTTATGTTATCCATATTTTTATCCATATTATTATTTTATATTAAAAACTGTTCAAGTTAGAAAGCTGATTAAGTATTTGTGCAACAGTCTGATTATCTTTCAATTTCAGACTTTACAGTTGAAGCTTTTGGCAATAAATAATGAAGTTTTCGAATATAAATGTCATCACATTAGAATCAACCCCAAACATATTTAGAAAGACATTTGCACATGCCTCTGCATACAGTCACTCGGACACTCAGGCATATGTATAGTCCAAGCTGAGAGCCTATCCAATGCCTAACCTTTCTGTAATTGCCTGCCATCCCCAAGCCCCCACCACAGCCTACACTCAAGATAAGGCTTAAAACGCTGAAAGATAATGATTAATTGTCAATTTGCGTCCAACAACGGGCAGACGCCACACACAACACATGGCCCAAATGGCCAATTCGGGCCGTTCTTTTGCTAGTTACCTTAAAAGCTATACAACAACCGGAGCATCCGGTTCGCTCTTATCAGCATGAGGCTTCAGCTGCAGAGCTGGATGGCCGACGTGTTCATCATCGCATGCCAACTGCAAATGTGGAGAGGCTCCTAGCTGAGAGCTGAAAGCTGAGAGCCGAGAGCTGACTAGCTGACATGTAGAAATAAATGTACTAGAAAATTACGAACTTATGTAATCTTGGTTAGCATCATTTATCAACTGGACGTTTTGCAATTTTTCTTACTTTTGTCGGACCGCATCAAGAAGTCGGTGACGTGAACGTTAAGGTTGACAGTGACTGGAACTGTGACTGTGACGTTGATATGTGTGGCCGACGCACAGGAAATTGGCATTTGATGTGGTCATGCGGTCATGCGGTGTCTGTCTGGCTGAGGGTCTGAGCTTATTTGTCATACCTTAGCCTAATTTGGACGACACGCCCAACTAATTGAAATATTTTTCGAGAATGAATGTATACGTTTTGTCTCTGCTGTTTTTCGGTTGTCAAAAAATTGAAATAACACAAAAGCATACAAAATTATGAATGCCCAAATTATTAGTTTATTGAGCTGTAAGTACAAGTTATCAGATATTCCCACCCCCAAGTGTTGTCCATCCTTATTGTGGAAAATGAATAAAAGGCCTGTGTGCTGATTATGAGTAGCCAGAGCTTGCGCACAGTTTTTAATGGAAAGGAAGACTACACCAGTATACTCAATCGTCTTAAAGCGGAATTTGAGGAGCGTTGGATGTCCCACGAACCATCGCCCTGCACCAACCTTGAAGGTTACGTACAGCGAGCAATCATTGGCAATGGCAGTTTTGGCACTGTTGTGAGTTATCCCGATGAATATTTTTATAATCGACTCTATATTATCTCTGTCTGACTGCAGATGTTGGTTAGGGAAAAGAAAGGCAAACATTTTTACGCAGCTAAGATGATGAGTAAGGACGATCTGGTACGACTAAAACAAGTCTCTCACGTACACAATGAGAAGAATGTACTCAGCTCCGTTCGATTCCCATTTCTAGTGCACTTGATCGATGCCACCAAAGACTTTGACTATTTGTACCTCGTGTTGCCATTTGTAAATGGCGGTGAGCTGTTCACCTATCATCGCAAGTGAGTTCAAGTCATAACTTTGATTAGGTCTGTAAATATATATATACAGTCCTTCCCCTATGCACCAAGAGTGCACAAGTTTAACGAGAAACAATCGCGGTTCTATGGGGTCCAAGTGCTGCTGGCCCTCGAGTATTTGCATCACATGAATCTCATTTATCGAGACTTGAAGCCGGAGAATATCTTAATTGATGCTCGCGGCTATATTAAGCTGACTGATTTCGGGTTTACCAAGGTGAGACTACATTGCACCCATCTATATTTATATATATATATATAGAAGACTGATCTTCCTAGCGTGTGGACAATAGGACATCGACCCTTTGTGGCACACCGGAATATTTGGCGCCGGAAATAATTCAACTTAAGCCGTATACAAAGACCGTCGACTGGTGGGCGTTTGGTATATTGATCTATGAGTTTGTGGCTGGTCATTCGCCTTTTTCAATGCATAACCGTGACGTTATATTGATGTACACGAAAATTTGTTTGGGCGAATATCGAATACCCTCGTCTTTTACGAGCCAGCTGAAAAATTTGATAGAGAACTTGTTGCAGAATGAGTCCTCTAAGCGGTAAGCATTCCGTAGCCATTTTACGGGCCGCAATTCAAGCATGCTTCTTCAGTTTAGGTAACTCAACCGATGGCTCTGCGGATATCAAAGCTCATCCATGGTTTCAAGGCGTCGATTGGTTTGCAATCCTTAATCAAGATATTAGCCCGCCCTACTTGCCGACTGTTTCAAGTATTGAAGATTTGTCAAACTTTGAAAATTTTGAGAACAAATCGAAATTGAAATCGAAAATAAATCGCCACCCAGACTTGTTTAATAATTTTTAAACGTTGGTCTTCCAATATGTTTTGTTTTCGCTGGGCTTTTTTTCACTTGCAAAAGGGGAAACATACCCTTGCTTCACAAGAAATTGCGAGTTATAGTTCAATACTCTCAGATTGTATAATCACCGGGATGATATCAGAAAATGGGAACTGAAGGTAAATATTAATCGGTTTTTAGGGGAAAACTACAATTCGCATCAGAGAGAAAATCTTCACAACATACAAGTAGCCCTTGTGCTATTTTTCATAAAGATGAATTTTATTTGCTTATCTCCAAAATATGTGTAGTATTTTTTCGAAATTCTTAGAACATTTATTAATAGTTTTATACATAGAACAACAAAAAGTAAAAAAATAAGTAAATTAATGGGTGGGCCTCCAATATGGATCAGCAGTACTTTAGTCCCAAGGTTGACTATGATGTCATATTGGAGAAGCTAAAAGATGAATTCAACAAGAAGTTCGCCCGCAATACCCCGTCGCCATCCTGCGGGCTCGATAACTACATAATCAAGGCGACCCTAGGTGCTGGCTCATTTGGCAAGGTGCAGCTCATCAAGGATAAAGAGGGGGATAGTTATTACGCCTCGAAGCAGTTGAGCAAAGATCAAATTATTAAGACCAAACAGGTCTCTCATGTCATGAGCGAAAAAAAAGTGCTCAACTCAATGTGCTTTCCATTCACCGTCAATCTGGTATCTTCATTTAAGGACAACGACAGCCTCTACCTCATTCTGCCTCTTATAATGGGTGGCGAACTGTTTACCTATCATCGCAAGTGAGTCTGACAGATATATTGCATAAATTAGCTATCGATTTGATCGGTTGGTTGGTCTCGATTGTAGAGTCCGCAAGTTCAGCGAAAAACAGGCTCGCTTCTATGCAGCTCAGGTGTTTCTCGCTCTGGAATATCTGCATTTTTGCAGTCTGTTATATCGTGATCTGAAGCCCGAAAATATTATGATTGACAAGAATGGATATCTGAAGGTCACGGATTTTGGATTTGCAAAGGTAAATAAAATTTGATCAATAACTTAAAAATAATTATTTATTTTCTCTTTAAGAAAGTAGAGACGCGTACAATGACCCTGTGTGGCACTCCTGAGTATCTGCCACCGGAGATTATACAGTCAAAGCCTTATGGAACCAGCGTCGATTGGTGGGCTTTTGGTGTTCTTGTCTACGAGTTTGTTGCCGGCCATTCGCCGTTTGCCGTTCACAGTCGTGACGTCATGGCCATGTACAACAAGATCTGTGAGGGTGACTACAAAATGCCCGGCACATTCTCGGGACCCTTGCGTCATTTGGTGGATCATTTGTTGCAAGTGGATCTTTCGAAACGGCAAGTCAACCCATCGCTCCTAACAGATAGCCATGAACACATCTTAATGGTAATAATTACAGATTTGGTAATTTAATTGGCGGCAACAAGGACATCAAGAATCATGAGTGGTTCAAGGAAGTGGAGTGGATACCGCTGCTTAACCAGACCATACAGCCTCCGTACACGCCCACAATTTCGAGTGCCGAGGATATTTCCAATTTCGATAAGCATTCCGAAGGTAAACAGAAGCCGAAGGCAAAGACTGTCAAATATGAAGAAGCTTTCATGGACTTCTAGGTAGCAGTGTGACCTAAAACAGTTGAAATCGAAAAGCATTTAGAACAATGTTAAGAGAATATATGGCCATATGGAGAAAGGCAGCTTACAGTTTATATTAATCTATACCAAATCAATATACTTTCATAATTAGTCGTGTTTTGAAGAAATAAAGCTTAAAATTGTCTTACACTGTTATACAGACATGGACCAGTTTTTGACATCCACTCACTCACACTAGTGCGGTGGAGCAGCAGCTCCCCTTTGTTCACATGTGTTCATTAGATTTTCACGCCGCTAATGTCAACGTCATTCTCTGCTAGAAAATTCGACTTGTTTCGGTTTAGTTTTTCTCAGAAAACAGCTGGCCCTATTGAAAATTCCAAAGATTTCCCACACTTGCTGCCTGCAGACGGGCACATTTTTAATTCGTCGAACTTATGTTGTAATTGGACTTGAAGCAGCCATATAAATCTTAAAGACATTGCGTGACGCTTTGTTGAAATTACCATCAAGTAAATGTTTGTCTCTGATGCAATTGGAAGAATTTATTGCGTCTTGGTTTATTTATGTGCCAGGCTGAATGGCTAGTGGGTGCATTGCCATAGCCGGAGGTAAAGGCATCTCAAAGAACTTTACTTTTCATTCATTACAACGGCT
Source organism: Drosophila leonis (assembly GCA_035045365.1). Taxonomy (NCBI): domain Eukaryota; kingdom Metazoa; phylum Arthropoda; class Insecta; order Diptera; family Drosophilidae; genus Drosophila; species Drosophila leonis. The sequence goes on along the minus strand of JAWNPC010000307.1, from coordinate 130,161 downwards.
TGTTTGAGCTAAGAGCCAAGTGTCCGAGTCCTGCAAAACTACACTGTGCAACAAAACAATGGATACTCACTTGTTATTCATCTGCTCAACTTCCGCATGCGAATTATGTTAAACAATGTTTAAACGAGTTGACGACACAAAAAAATGTGGCTAAAAAGAAAGAAGAGCCCTTATAAATCTTTTATACCTTTCGAGGCTGCTCTGCATATCTGGCAGCATTGATTTATATGCAAGACTTAATAAAAATAGGGCGAACGCCAGACGCCAGCCTGGCCCAAAAATACCTTAGCAAACGCCAGCGACTCCTTTGTCCAGCGGCTAACAAAACAAAGAGGCCAAGCCAAAGGAAAAAGTCCACAAAAAAAAAAAATAGAAAAAAAAGTTATGATTATCATAATTTTTGTTACGTGAGTTTTCATGTGGAAAAGATGAAACATCATCGTCTGCCCGGCTGGCAGCAGCCAGGCGAGGAGTTGGTCTGCGTCTAAAGGCACAGTCAGGCACCGCCAGAGTCTGGGGTGGCAGTCGTCATCACTATAATCATGGCACGCATTTACTCCTGTTTTTACCTCTGACTCTTGGCGCCCGCCAGCCTGGCGCCAGCTCCCCGCATTCGCATTCGTGTCTGCGTCTTTGCTCTCAGACATACATTTTCAGTGTTGTGTTTCGCCTTGTGCTGCGAGTGTTGGGCGTGTGGTAGTTGGAACTAGAACCTGGCTGGCCACCTTAGCTAGCAGTTGGCAAAAAGAAGACATCATGCATTCTAATGAGACTTTTAATTGCAGCCCATTGACCACTTGAAGGGAGGGCTGTCAGATTCGCCAGGGCTGCCAGCCAGTCAGCCAGCCAGGGGCACGTGTCGGATGCGCCGCTTTCGCTTGAGTAGCCTGAGAATTGATGGAACTCGGAGCAAAGTCAACAAAGCAGACACACGGCACACACACACACACCCCAAGCCACCCCCTTACCCACTATTGAGCCAACTGCAATGACAAATTTGCTGCACGGAAATTAGCGATGCCCACCGCCAGATACATTTCATATTACAGACAGACAATTGAATCCTGAGGGTTGATCTTGCTGCCGCTTTGTCAGTCGCTTATTATTGTTGTTGTTAGTCAGCGAGTAAGCGAATTAATTGTTGTTTTGATTGCGCAGCAAATGGACGCCGAGTCCGCTAGACTGCGTCTGCTCAAGTGGCTGGGAAAATCAGAGGCGGCATCGGCAGGATTTTACTTTTTTTTTGTTTTTTGTGGAAAATGAAATTCTTGTTTATTGCTTGTGAGCACTTAGAATTATGAAAATTGCACGAAGCGCATCGGTGAAAATTCGTTACGAAACTTAAGAGCTAGCGATTGATGTGGGAATATCTATGACTGCTCCAGCTCCACCTCAATGGACACAGGCGGCAATTCATCCAAGGATTCGGGTGCGTACACTTTGCCGGAGGCAAGTACTACCTGATTACGACAGTCCACAATAAAGTAGGCGAACGGACGGTTCACATCGAAGCGCTCTACGCCCGGCTCTGGCTCCGGCTCTGGAACTGGCAACGTGGCAGCTGCCTCGGCGGCAATCGGCGAACGGCCCTGGATGTTGCCGGCGGACAAGGAATTGGTGCTGCTGCCGTCCTCATCGACGCGTACGCTCACAAATTGCACAATCTCATCGATATGCAGATCCTCGTCCTCGGACAGCAGATTCAGTTGTGCCTCGGTGCGGGAGAAAAGACGCTTAAGACCCATCTGCTTGAGCATTGCCTCGGAACGAGAGGTCTCCATCACCTGGAACTTAGGCAGCGTCACATGCAACTCCTTGAGAAGGATGTGTTCTCGTGCATACTTGTAGTCACTGGGCTCTAGCTGTGCGATTACTTCGCTGAGGCCCTCGGGCTCGTTGGGCAGTACAATGCAGAGGCTGTACTGGTTATTCTCGTAGGGCAGAGAGAGCAGGCGCGCCTTCAAGTGGGGCAAATCGGAAACGTTGAACTTGCCACGGGAGTGCATCATGGGCGTCTTCATGGCGTCATCATTTGTCATAAAGAAGAACTCGTCGCTGCCATCGCGCAGCTGATGGAAAGGCTGACTCCAGCTGCCGTGGAAGTACAGTCCATTGAAGAGCAACATTTTAGTCTTAGCATCAGTAGAACGACCCGTTATGGAGTTGGCACTCAGTGCGCAGGCAATGTCATCCTTGCGGAACAGACTGCGAGCTCCATAGACCTGAGATAAAAAGGAATGGAACTTAGTTAGTATGAAAATTCAGCAGAAAATTCTGCACTCAGAACATACCCGAGCTACTGAACTAAGATGCGATTCGAGTGCAATCATAATCTCGTCGGCGCCTTCCTTGACCATTGTCTTGACAGCATTTTCCAGTTTCTGCAGTGGCAGACGCACCTTCTCGGGTTCACTGGCGGTCACCTGGTTGCCAGCGCTGTTTGGATCGTTAGGCAGCTTGCGCAGCTTTTCATCCTCTTGCACCGTCTCGTTCTCCTCCATATTTGGATGCTGTTCGGCACTGGAATCGCTGCGCTTGTTCTGCTGCTTCTCAGCAACATTTTCCTTAACGGTCAGGGCGATCTCAGCTGGTTTTTCTAGTTTTTCCACTGGTGCATCAGTGCTGCTGCTATCGGCATCCGTTGCCGTCTGTTCAGTGGTCAGCTGCTCCCGCTCTCGCTGCAGCTGCTCTGCCTCGGCTAAGGCAACTGGTTTTTCCACATACTGCTTGTCATCCACATCGCGATCGAATTTGGAGGCTTCCTTATTGATTACCTCCTCGCCATAGCTGTCCTCGCTGATGCCAATGGGGGCATCATCGTCCAGGTTAATGCGCTTCAGTGTCTCAAAGCCGATGACATCTTTGCTATTGCTAGGCTCTGTGCTATCCCCATCAATGCCGCTGCCCTCCAGCGTCAAGCTGCTTTGTTCTTTCCAGTCATACTCTTCTCTATTAATGTCCTTCACCTCGGCGTAGTAGTGACGCTGCAGCAGCTGCTTGTAGTCCTCGCGCACGCTGTTGTTGCGATAGATATAGAACCAGGTCTGGAACGAGGGTAACGCATCGACTGTATCTCGTTTCTGGAAGGTGGCCAAGACCTGCTCAAAGGCTGCTCTCAGATCCTGTCGCTCCTTGGGAAAACCAAACACTTGGCCAAACTCCGCGTAGGTTTCGCCATCAGCTGCCTCTGCTAGCGCTGCCAAAATGGTTGCTACTCCCAGTGGTGAATACACCTGGTTGGCGTCGATGTCTTTGTTGTGCTTCAGCAACTGCGTGGCAATCAGCTGGGAGGCCTCACTGGCAAATGAGCTGGGCAGTGCATTTCCCTTAGTACTGAAAGATGGCAGGGAATACACAATGCTGGCACTAGCCAGCAGCGACAAAAAGTAGAGCACTGTTTTCATTCTGCACGAGACGTTGACGATCGCGCCTGAGACGCGAATGAAGCTCAAGAAAGTTGACCAAAGACTTTTTATAAAAGACCAATCGAGAATGAGCGTCGGCGTTGGCGTTCGCGTTGAGAATAGACGTCGACGCAGACGGCGGCAACGGCAACGACAACGACGTCGACGTCGACGTCATTAAACTGGTTACAAAGCGGCAGCGGGAGTGGCAACGGCAATGGCAACTCCAGCAAGAAGCTCTGACAAATCCGACAAGCTTGGGGCCCAGCTTGAGGGCCAAAAAAAAAAAAAAAAAAAACAAAACAATCGATGGGCAATTGTTAAAGAAAGTCGCGCTTCAACGAAAGTGGAAGTGGCGTGGGCTTCAAACAACACTAGCACCTCCACAGCTCCAAGTGCTCCACGGTAAATGGGTCAAGCAAACAACAATCAATATGCAAATGCAGGTAGCAAACAGAAGAAAAACCAAAAGTCCAAAAAGTTCAAAGTCATTGAAATGTTAACAGGTTTTCATATGGCCTACGTGTTGGACATTTGATTTTCTGACTTTGATCTGGGCTAATTGACTTTTCATGTTATTGACGCTGTGGCAATCGGCAGACACACGAATTAAGCAATCTCTACAAAGATTACCTACCCACTGGGTCCGCGGATCATGCAACAATCGATTTGCAGCATGTTCTTTGTGTGTACCTGGGCAAGCTTAACCCAATTTCGATGCAAACATTAAGCGGACAGCGATCGAAAAGCGTCAACACAATTCGAGGGCACTGAACTTGGCCATCATCAGAGCCGAAGTTGGCGCCGGCGACGCCGACTTGATTTTGATTATCAAACGCGAAAAGCAGGCGAAAGCGAGCAGAACTTCCACGTCGACTGCGCTGCTTCCAGCCTCAGCTACGGTGCCGCCACCAGGTGTGAGTCGCTAATAAAATGTTAAATTTAAACAAGCTTCGGAGGCTTCCAAACGAGTTTCCCTCCACTTAGAACAAGCCGCACAAAAAGTTGCACAATTGCAATGTTGCTGATGTTAATCAAGGGGCAGCATCTGGGCGGGAGGGCAAAGTTTCGTAATGCTGTCAGAACCGGGGCAGCGAACTCTGTGTAGCTACTACACGGAAAACAAACCCGGCAGCAACTCTTATGCAATTTATTTAGCCAGCAGTCCAATCAATTCAACAGATATTCTAAACACAGCTTGTTGCCAACGATTTTTAAAGAGCTTTGCCAGACAGTGTCTAAAGTGAAGAACTTAAATCGAAATGACAATAGCTGAAAATACACTTAATGTTGAATATAAAGCTCTGGGTATTTTAAGTCAACTTAAGACTGCAAAACTCTTAAAATAGGTTGACTACAAATTTGTAATTGATGAAAAACCAAGTATTTTTTTTATTTCATTAATATTCAAAAGCTTTTGAAGCACATGCGAGCTTTAAGCTTTATAGTATTTATGAATTATATATATATATATATATATATATATATATATATATATATATATATATATATATATATATATATATATATATATATGTATGCATATACTGAAGGCCCACTAAAGAGATTTATGCAAAGCTTAGTCTATGTGAATAGAAAGTTTTTGAAATCTTTTTTATTGTTAGAGAGATTAAATTCATATTATATTATATATATATTAGAATTACTTGAAAACGTCTGTCTACTAGATGAAGTACATGAATTAATCAAGTTTCCTTAAGACTCAAATATTTTAGGAGCGAATAATATTGTAGAATGAGAATAACTTAATTAAAACTTCTGTTTGCAAAAATTAATTTTAATATTATTTAAGTATTCAGAGAGTATTCAAAGTAATACCGATTTTCTAGTGTCTTGTCTGGCATAAAGCATGCCCTCACCTTGGGCGAACCCCTTTTATTGTAAAACAAATACTTTTGTATTTTTGTGCAGTACATAAATTCAAGGACCCAAAACCATAAATTAATGAATGCGTCGAGTGGCGAGTTGTTCTTTCTTCTGGTACAGTTTCTATGCAGCTCTGCATGGGCAGCTACCCCCCAAGGGTCGCTGTTGCTGGATGTGTTGTGTGTGATATTAGAAGTTATTAAGGCAACTGGCGAAAACTACGAGAATGTCGCATAAATTAACAATAGTGCAGGACAACACCTTCGGCTGCCGGCTGCTCCGGCAGTGTTTGTAAGACGAGGCACTAACAGCACCGCGGGGACACATTAAAGAACGGCCAAAGAAGAGTGGACAATTCAAGTAGTTGGCATAGTTTGGGCAACCCGATAATGTAGATGCCATGACTAATTGTTTGATTTACGCAAATGTGTTGCCAACTCGGCTGCTTGTCTGGGCGGCAATTAAGCATTAAAGTTGGCAGCTCCTTCGGCAAGTGTTTGGGCTTTAATGATGTGCTGCCTGCCTGCCTGCTTGCCTGCCAGTTGTCAGCTGTCAGTTGTCAGCTGTCATAAATCGGGCAATACATCAGACAGTGCTCGTACCCGTGCCAGCAGCAGCGGCACTCATCATAAGTCAAAAGGTGAGCCTGGGCTTAATCAGCTGCCAGTCTCATGTCCTGCGGGCAGCACTTGAGCTTGGGCGAAATAATTAAACTTCTGTTTATTGTCAAGCAATCGTGCGATGGCTGTGCAACTTCTTAATTATGTTTGATAGACTAACACAAAAGCACGCGACATACACACACACACATGACACCCTAGGCAGTCTCTCACCCTCTCACCCTCTCTCTCTCTATCTCTCTCTCTCTCTCTCTGTGTCTCTCTATGTGACATAATTACGCAAACAAAGGACTTTTGGCAGCACATGTGTGTGGATTGTTTTTCAAGTTCATCTGCTCCATTTGCGCCGCTTGATTTCAAGGCAGAAGCAGAAGCACGTTTAAAACTTGAAATCAAGTTGAAAGTGTGTTTAAAACAGCGCTCAACAGAGAGGCAGAAGGAGGTGAGCGCCTAGCAAGTTGTTTGCTGTTAAGGCGCAGATCCTGGCCAGGACACTTGCTGCCCAATCCTAATTGATTTATGACATCAAAGACATATTTTTCGCAATGTTGCGTGGCCTACGTGCGTGACAGTTGCCACACAGGCACTGGCTGTAAGGACACATAGGACACACGGCTCTCTGTGCCACTGACGCCGTTCGTTTGCCGTCTTGTTGATAATTTTGACTTATGGCCTGGCTGCTAGATGCGTGCGCAGGATTTGTCACATAACTCTTGCCCCGCCTACGGCTCTAAGGATACCAGCGCCGCCTGAAAGTGTTGGCCAAAAGGTTGTCCGTTGTCTGTCTACAGTTTGCCTTTTCCTTCCATTTTCTGGCTACATTTGGAAATTGTGCCGAGTCGTGGCGCAGCTTCAGCCATGCTAAACTTTTTCTATTAGGGCGCAATTATTTCAAGGTATTATTGCTTTTAATTAATTCAATTAAACGCTTCATAAATTTTTACTTTTTGATTTCGTTTGCTGGCGCAGGCCGTAATGGAAAAACTTTCGCCGTGGCTGGCCAAAAGATTTTCTCCAGCTCTCGGTTTAATTAACGGCGGCTAATGGGAGTGGCTGGCTACGCGGAATGCGCCTACTTACATTTTGTGTTCAATTCTTTGCGCTGCCCCGCTGTCTGTTTATTAAAGGATTCTCGCGGCTTGCCCATATCATAAAATTTGTTTTCAAATTGTTTTATGCGCGTTTATTTGCATTTTTGCGTGCTCCAGTGAGCAGTCCCAAAAGATTTACAAATTTCCAAATTTCCAAATTTTCGCCGTTGGCAACAAAGTTGTGACTAGCCACAGCAATGCTCAGCTGCTCCTTGATCAAATTATGGTGGGAACAAAAGCTCACACTATGCTGCTGCTGCTGCTCCTGCTGCCACTTCAATTAAAAGGACATCAACAGTCGACACAGCTGCTGCACACACCAGGGACCACGAGCTCCTGGCATCCTGCTCACGTGAGGCAAACTAAAATGTTATTGATATGTAAGAGGCGTGCTCCCACCTTCCAGCCAATTCGCATCTATCAGTTGGAGTTGGAGTTGGACTTGGAGTTGGAGCTGGATCTGGCCATCAGACGTGATGACTTCCGTCATTATCAGCACACACAAAACTTTTTTGCCACCCTCTGGCAAATAATCGAACTAACGTACAACAACAATTTGTTTTAAATGCCAAAATGGACAAAAAGAGCTAACAAACCCCTTAATAATTTATGAAACAGCAAAGAGCAAAGGTGCTGCACAGCTGCAGGACAAGCTGGACTGGCTGGACTGACAGGAGCAGCAACTGGATTCTGGACACGAACATGACACTCCAGGGAGCTGGAGGGCTCACACATGGGGCCAAGCAGAACAACTTTTCTATCAATTTCGTGTACTCTAATAGAGATTAAATGCATGTCGAAAAGGCAATTAGTTTTTGCTCGGGCAACCCTCGATTCTTGTTGGTCTTTGGGGGCGGGACTGATTGAATCAAAGCGTTGCACCATTTTTCTTGGCCACTTTTTCGCTTTATTTTTTGGCCAAGGTGTTGCTGTGTGCTGGGCCGTTCTCCCTAATTATGTGGAAGTTTGGCAGCAACTGCCAGCAGCAATTGGCTTTAACCCTTTTCTTCGGGCCGTAATAAGAATCAGACGTAACGTCAATGCTAATTAAACTCGCGCTGTCGCCGCTAATGAGCAATGAAAACAACGTGTTGTTTGAACAAACTACCCACCGTCCCGGCAGCTTTGGCAACCCTTTCCCGCCTGCCTTATGCTCTCTAGAATGGGCTGATAAGGGCCAGGCCCAGTTGACGGCGTCAGGTTAAATCAAGCATCAAAATAATGAAGGTATCGTCAAGTTGGGCACTTGCACTGATTTCTTTTAAATATTTTTCAACAATTTTCTGGGCTATTTTTTTTTTTTTTTTGAAGCTCAGCCATTTAATGGGATTAACGCGGGTTTCGTTTTTTAAAGGATTTAATGAGCACTTTGCCAGCAGGGTTGTTCACGTGCAGCTCCATACCTTTTGGGCTAGTTTCTTAATAAGCTTTGGAGTTTTTGCTAAGCTTTTTTTTCAATTATGTGCCAAGCAGAATTTAATTGAATTCGCTGGCAGTCAAACTGATAGATAACACTCTAAATGGAGATCTTGAGTTATGTGGAGAAAAATATTGAAGTGATAAGGTTAGCTATCCATGATAAGCCCATAACAACAAGTACTTTCCACAAACAATTCTTTTTTGAAATCAGGGAACGGAACGGAAGTCTTCGACTTACCTAATGAATCACAAATCTGGTATGGAATGAAATCAAATGACAAAATGGAAAGCTGTTAAGAAATTATGAAGCGCGAGTTCAAATATATTTTCTAGTATGTGTTCCCTACTTGTCGCCTAGTACAGCAAGAATGATATATGATGATAACAGACTCATTTTGCCCCACAGATACAGTTCTTACCTCCATTACAATGAACAAGAACTGTAATATCAGACTAACGAATTTCTATGCAGTAAACTACATAAGAAAATGTTCGATCGCTATTATTAAATAACTATTGGAAATTATAATGCTATGCACAGATTTACGTCAAGCCAGAGCTCAGTTACGCAAAGAGTTTCCATTTACTTTAGTTTACTGCATAGTTTCATATGAAATATATATCATAATGCGTCGCATTTGCCATAAAAATTACAATTGACTTTGAACTCGGCTAGCAGCAGGACATTTTTAGATTTTGTCAAGCAGCCAACAGGACGATACATGGAAAGCAACTCAGCTTTAGCATTCGCATTTCAATTCGCAGCGCCGTTGACGCCATTGTTTGGCCCGTTTCCTTTTTATGGCACCAAGGTACAAACATCAGGCCAGGCCCAGCCCGGGGCAGGACAGCGTCAGCGACTGAGCGACAATGCAGTGACTCGATTGCGCTTCAAGGTAGCCCGACGCGGAGCCGGGGGCCCAAACGAAATGTTATGGCAAAATTATGCGGCGTCGGTGCCCCTGGTGTGTTTATAGTCCCCCGGCGTAGTGCACGGGGCGTTGATGAGCTTGGCGCGCCGCAGTCTGGCGACAACGCACTTTGCCATACCCAATAATTCAGTCGCGTTGAGAGCACAAATACATATTACAATATATAATAAACGCCTAGCTCCAGTCTGAGTCTCAGTTTCAGTCTCCGTCTCCGTCTCCGTTGCCAACTGCCTCTCCATCATCGTAGCTTTTGCACTTTTTTCCGTGCAGTTGAACACGAGATGCATAAGAGCTAAACGTGTAGCCAAGGGGGGTTCCTCTGGAGTAGCTACAGTTTATCGTAGCAAACGGCACTTCATTAGGCGAACACAAAGATGCGGCAGCTGTGGAAGGGTTTATCAGCTAGTCGATTCGTTTGGTCAAATTAATTACCAAAAAGCGAGCTTGTCGAAGTAAATATTTAATTAATCGACGATTTGTGCACTGAGCTACGCCGTTTGTCTCCACACAGAAATTTGTAACTAATCGATGCCATCAATTATGTTGATAGATTGGCCCCACTAAAGCCACGTACTCTACACAGCGCCAGCGTCGAAAATAGTGGGCCGCACTTTATCACAGCTGGCAGCTGCCTTCTTACCGCTGTCTGAGGTACATGTAATTGAATGCGTTCCGGGACGGGGCTTTGGGGTAGCTCTCGGATATTCATAAGCTCTAGCCATGTTGACAAAGTTTCAAGCAGCCTTTTGAAGTGCCACACATAACTAGCCACAAGGATGCGGCAAATACGTAAAAAGGAAAAAAAAACGTAGAGAAATGTAGAAAAAAGCACTCGCAATACGCGAACAGGCCAAAGCCGGACAGGAGCGCGCACAATGCTTGGACCTGGAGTGGAGTAGAGTGGAGTGGAGTGGACAGCAGACGGACGTGTGTCTGATCTGAATGCGAGATAAAATTATTACCCTTTTTATTTTTTGGGCAACTCCTAGACTGAGTCCCAGTCCAAATTTGAGTCGTAGACTAAGTCGCCGTTGCCGTTGTTGTTGTTGCTGCTGTTGCTGCTGCTGCTGCTGCTGCTTATTTCCTGTTGGACACTTTCCGTTTGTCGTTTGTTGTACAAAAGCTCGCGTTGTCCTGTTCACACGTTAAAACTCTGTCTTCTTATACCCTGTAGCCAATGAAAATTGATGGAGGCAAGTATTTCGGGCTATAGCATAAATATTTTATATAGGTCGAGTTGATCATGCAATTTTTATCTATATGTCTATCTGGCTATATAAACTTGTGCATATTGAAAACTAAAAGAACTAAAAACTAGAGACACTCAATATTATTTATAAAGTTAATAAAGTATCCTACGAGAGCAATTTTTAAAATTCTTATTCTGCGATCTCCCAAGGCGTTAAATAGAGAGGACAAGCCAAGCTGCTATATACTCTAGGTGCGGATAGACTGATCATAAATTCTGAATTTTTAACTTTGTATTTTCTATATTAAAAGTTGGATAATTATATAAAAGAAAATCTAAAGACATTGAAAAAAAAGAAAAAATATGAGATTACTTCGCCTGTATGCTGTCTGCAGGATATGTTGTAGTCAAGCCCACTCGACTAGGGCATTCACTCGTTTTTTATGGTCAGCGCCATAGAGCGCACAATAAGCATCATCAACAACAACAACAACTACAACGACAAGAAGAACAACAACAACTGCTCTGCACACTGAACGTCATCAGCAGCACATTGTGTCCATTTGGGAGTCGCTGTCGGAGTCTGAGTCAGTTCCAGTGCCAGTTCCAACTCAAGCCACCAAAGACGATGGCCGCATGCCGATAATGTGCGGCCATAAGGTAATGAAAATTGTATCTGATTTTATGTGCGACGGCGAATACGCTTTTGCCAATAGTTGGCAATTTTATGCAGCACCCTTTTCCTTTATCCTGCATCCTTTTTTCCATTCTTTTTTTGTGGCTAGTCTTTGATTTGATTTCGGGCAAGCGGGCGCATTGGCGAGTGATACAATACTTTGTGGTCAATACATATGTGCCCAAAAGGTATTGGGTATTGTAGTCGCATTTGATTGAAATTTGAATTGTAGTCCCCCTCAGAGAGCGAGAAAAAAGGATTTTCACTTAGGGATTGCCACGAGTTATTCTGCTCCATCACCACAGAGTACTTGTGTGTACGTGCTGCGGCTGCTTCTCAGCTCAACTCAGCTCAGCGCAGCGCAGCTCAGCTCGGCTACTATTTCATTTTAGATTTTAATCAATGTTGTTTGATGTGACACGTTTATGCGATGAAGCTGCCCACCCACATGGAAACGGGGGCAAAAGGGATATGCAACATATGCACAGAATGCGCCACTTGCCGCTTAATGAAGGCACAATGCCACACAGTCAAAGCATTAAACCTATCAAAAAATGGAGTAGTCAGTGCTTCGGGGTTTACAAAATCAAAAAGAATTGCTTCATTATTCGCCGCATTGTGGATAATTTGATGTCTCAGATAGCGTGAAACAAGACGGCATTGATGGACAATATCTTCCATATGTGCGGAAAATTGAATACAAATAATGAAATCTCTCTATAAAGATGCTGCCACGATAAGGCAAATGCAAATTTCTATTGTATCAAATAATGCGAGAGATAAAAGTTTGAAATTATAGCTTGATTTTAGAAAGGCAGAAAGACAGAGGGTGTCATTATAATAATAATTCTAGTACCTTAACATTACCGTGCGTAACTTCAAAATGTCTGAATAGAAGAAAGAATATAACATAGATGAAAGTAACTAAACAATGTAGTATATCTTCCAATTTGGAATCAGTAGATAAGATAGAGTCCGAAACACACAAACATACATAGGTATAAGGACTAAAAATATTAATAGCTTAATGGGAAGGTTGAGAAATAGGTATGTCTTCTTGGGTATTTATTATAAAATAAGAAAATCAAACTAAGGACTTATAAAAAATGGTAACTTAAAATATACTGAAACTTATTTCAGGTATGTATGTGTTTAGATATGTATAAAAGAAATGTAGACGCGTAAGGTCAGGGTACTTCCGGAAATTCCACCTAAAACTATATTACTCATTTAAGATCGGTCTTAAGCATTTCAGTATTTAATAGGGTAACGATTTTTCAGGGCTTCTACAGAACAGAACAGTAACAAATTTGTGAATAAACATTTCTCAAAAATGTGTTAATAATTATTCAATTTAAGTGTATTTATATGTTTACTTAAACAACTTTTTCCTCTCTTCTATATGTTATATTCCGTGAAAAATTCGCTCCACTTCTAAAGAAATTTTTCTGGTATTGCGTGATATATGTGTGTGAAGTAAGGGAATGACTTCAGCTACACGTAAACCCAATAAGCGATGCCATAAATAACAGCTAATCAAGCCAATTGGGCACAAATCGACCGTTTTGCAGAATACACAATAAATTCGGGTCACACAACACCTGCAGCCCGGCGTCGCCCAAAGGGCAGACGCTGCAATTATCGACGGAGCCAAGTAGAACTCTTCAACAAATCCCATAAACTTCACAATCGAACAGCACATAAATATTAAACGATGATTGAGCTGCAACTAACAGAGAGAGCGAGAGCGAGAGAGAGAGAGAGAGAAGAGAGAGAGAGAGTGAGTGAAACTGAGTGGAAGCTTAGGAAAAATTACAATTTATTGGACATTTCCGCTCAGCCAAAAAAATAAAGTAAGGAGAAGTGGACAATCGAAGATTTATGCGCTGTACGCAACGATTTGCTGACAATTTATGGGCAAGTTCTGGGCTTAGATAACTATATAAGGTTAATACCTGAGCGTTTCGCTCATGCTTAAAGCTTAAAGGGCCGTTTGGCTTAATCAAATAAGCCGAGCTGATTATGATGTAGCTGACAAACTAAAAGGCACCTCAATTGCATTTCGCAGTTATTCAAATTTGCATGTCATTTTGTTTGTTTGTGTGTGTTGAAAACTAAAACTAAAACTAAATAAATGCCAAACAAGCCAAAAAACTTGTCACAGCCCCGAGCTTTGACTAACTTTATTATGCCCGCCTGCCAGCTCGGATCATGCACCATATATAGTATAAATATATATATATACTATTTACATGTATGTGTGTATGTGTGAGTGTGCTTAATGAAAGGACTATCTGCGTTTGGCTGCGGCCATAGCTCTGCGTTGTCCGAAATAAAACGCACAGATTCTGATTCCATGCTGCCGACATGTGTCACTCTGCAGTCCGGCAGGCATAAAGATTTGCGTGCCTAGCCAAGCTCCAGCTACGGCTCGGCTGTGGCAAGTGGCTCCGGCTCATTCTCAAGCTGAACGCTGGTCAAGTTGGACTAGGCAAAAATTTGCATTTTCTAAAAACATTGCGAACTCTGAAGCCCGCAGCAGCTGCTATAGCATTGCCAGCTCGGGCTATGGGTCTCTCGGGCTGTGGGGCGTGGTCGTAGGTGTTTGCCCAGTTAAGCTGGCCACAGCCACTTGACAGCAACTGGAAGCGACTCGCTACAGCTACAGCTACGGCTCTTCCATCATCGTTGCAGTTCCCACTAATTCCTCAGCAGCAATTTATCAACAATAAACAGTTGCAGACATTTGCCTACAGTCTGTGTGTGTGTGTGAGTGTGTGTGTGTGTGTGATTGCTAGTGACGTGGACTGTCCTAAACAGGAATAAATGAAAAGTTGGCAATTGCTGCTGCGGGCAGCCTTTAAAGTGACTGCGCCTTCTCTGTTCAAGCTATTTCAAGCTATAAAAATTTGATTACCCCTTAACAGAGGCCTGGCGCACTTTGTATGCAGCGTGTTTAAGACAAATTCACTTATAGCTAATTTTACAAATGAGCTTACAATTCACACATTGTTCTACGCACACACATACATACACTCACGCATCGCAGCATCTGCCAATAATCCAATAAAAGCGTTGCAATTTTCGCGCTTGCGTTTAATTTCATTTACGCCTCATTTGTCGCTTGTCAGTTGGCTTCGTTTGGCGGAATTTGGCTGGCAATTTGTATGAGGGGCGTGGCAGAGACACCCACACACACACACAAAGACTTGACGTGCAACCTGTTGCCGCACATCTTTATGTTCGATTGATTCGATTGATTTCAATTCAATATGCGAATGTGAATGAATGAGTCCTTGAAGCTAGTTGCTGCTTATGCTAATGAGCGTTTGTTGGGTAACGCTGACTCATGCTGACTAGAGCATTGTGATTATCGAAACTCTGAATCAAAAACACCTTAAACAGACGCACACACACACACCCAGCCACACACACACATTGACACTTTTGACTGGCGCCGAATTGGCTTTAATAAAACTTGTCGCGCTGTTAACTTTATTAAGATTGATGACAATGTGCATGAGATTTTGCAATCGCAAAATATAGAAAATTGAAAAGTGCCCGGCTCCCCGGACGGCTGGCAGCCGTTACAATAAAAGCACATTTCACTTGTTTTAATGACGTCATTACGTGGCATTTACTTGCGCCATAGCAACCACCGTGCATCACCACGAATGAAAGGAGCCACAGCCACAGCCACATACACATTCACATTCACGTCGACATCTACGTCTACGTTCACGGCAGAAGTCAAGACGTTAATGTGTCCAATAATTTAATTTTAAGTACCTTGCAAAAAGAAATACGGCCACATTTTTACAGACAATTTCCTTTAATGGCAGCAAACTAAAACAGCAACAACAACAACAACAACAAGAGCAACAATTCGTGTAACTAACTGCAGCTCGCCGCCTGTCGAAGCATAGAGACACCATGTCGAAGTCCAGGTCCAAGCGGCAAGTCAAAGTCAACGAGAGTCCTGGCCAATGCAGCACTGTTCGCGCCATTAGCCACCAGGACAGCAACCAGGATGCCCGCCACGTGTGAGGACAGGGCGTGTCCTGTAGCCGAAGCCGAAGGCGAAGGTAATTGCATGGAAAAAGCGATGGCTGCTTTGCTTGGCTGCTTGGCTGCTGCTGCTGCTGCTGCTGCGGAGACATGCAGCAAAGAAGCAGCTTTAGTCGTTGTAATTGAAAATTTAATATTTATTTCGCAGTTAGTAAATCAAAGTTCAACGCAGTGGATAACACTGGAATTACATATTCATCATACGCCCTGGGTGCCCGGGCGCACAGTGGGGGCATATATAAAAAGTGCGCACACATGTGAAGAGCAGCCAACCCTGGCGATAAATCAACAAGCCAACCTTTGCATGAGTTTCGCTTCCACTCACTTCGTGAGTCAGCATAAAGTAATAAAGTTGCTGCGAGGCGAGTCAAAGCTGAACAGGCGAGGCTTGGGCGCCGAGGGCTATTATCCCCCATGTAATATGCTCATATATGGATTAGTGTTCGATAATGCCCCAGCGCAAGTTTATAGTCCCAGGACTCAGGGGAAACTTTTCTCTTTTTTTTTTTTTGTTTTGCTGACCAGCCGTTGTGTAGCATATGCCCAGACGCGGCTGAAGGTGCGCTGGCCAGTCCATAAACATAAACAGAAACATAAACAACAAGTGAAAACAAGTGCTGCAACTTTTAAAGCTATATAAATAAACGGAATGTGAAGTGCGCACAACATGACGTATGCGTAATATAGCCCGAAGTCGAGTCCTTCGGCGGCAACGAGCAGCGCCGCAAATATTTCACAGCGCATTTTAACTGCAAAATCATAAATAACAACATGTAAATAGCTTTTATCTAACAACTCGTCAAGCGGAAGCAGTGAGACCAAAAAAAGCGCCATTCCCCTTACTCGACATGGTCAAAACTTGCACAAAAGCCAGCGCCTGCCTTCGCCTCCCTCCACCAGCCTCGTTCTGCCAGCGGCGACACTTCAGCGTTGCAGCGGGCATCAATTAAACCTAAATTGTTGCAGTTGTTAACACGCAACAAAATTGTCTGCTGTGCTGCAGTGCAGCAAAAAAGTGCAAAAAGTGTTGGAAAACCCAACAAAAACCAAAAAAGAAAAAAGAAAAAAGAAGTGTTATGCAGCAAATTGGTAAAACGTCAAGTGTGTAAATGGCAAAGGGTTGAGGGTTTTGCATAGAACTGCAGCTGCATAAAGCCGCAACATGAATTGAGGCGAGGCGAGTCCAAGGGGCATGCTCGAGCCTTTGCTTTTGAGTTGAGTTGAACGGCATTTATTTTATTTTCCAACACTGGTCAGCAGCCAGCCACGGGGCAGCAATTACGTCGCTTGAAATATTGACAATTACTTAAATTTATCTTTTCTAAAACGTTGCATGCACCTCAGCCAGCAGCCAGCAGGCGGCATTCGGCAGGCGGCATTCGGCAGTCGGCAGTCGGTAGCCGGCGGCGTTTGTCAATCACGCGAACCAGACAGACACTTCACGCGTGATATATTTGAAGTGGCCTCCAGCAGCAGCCACTCGCCTGCATCCGCTACAAATCCCCAATCCTCAATCCCCAATCCCCAATGCTCAATGCTCAATGCGCTGCATGCATTGGTCTGTATAATTTTTGCATATTTCGTGCAGCATTCCAGGCGGCTGCTCACCTGCAAATCGAAACGAATAACTGAATGTGAGTGTGTGAATGAATGGACGAATGAATGAATGAATGCGGCGTTGCGGTGGCGCCCAGTGCTGTGAAATGGCCTGGAAATGATTTAATGCGCAAATTGTGGTCAGGACGGATTTAAAATTTATGCGCGCAGGTAAAGCGCCAGCATAGCGAGTGGCCACTGTAGCTGGAGAGGTGACAGGCAGCCCATGAATGTATGTGTCGCACATACATATGTACACAGATATACGAGTATATGCATTTGTATTTATTTTTGGGTCTGATTTTGTGAAATTTGTTATTTGAGCATTCCAACTAATTAACTTTAAAGGCAGAAATGACTTGGCCGCTCCTCTATATTTGGACTTGGACTGTAATTAATCACTGTCTGCCCGGACTGCAATGTGCTAACAAATTAACACCAGAGACGCTGCTGCAACAAAACACGGCAACATTGTTGCACAAGCTGTGCCAGCCAGAAATGCATTTGCCTGCCAAATTGGAATCGCATATTCTCGAAAAGCGAGAGTTTGAAAATGCATTTTTCATTATTTGCAGCTGCAGCAGCATCAGCATCAGCCTCAGCATCAGCATTTGCACGGCACTCGGATGAGTTACAAAAATCCATTTGCTGACTGAGCTCATTAGGCTGACCCACTCGCCGCCGACGTGTCTCCACAATAAAGGGCTGACGAGCCGCCTGACGGATGCTTGAAATCCAACCCATGGCAACTATTTATTTTCGACCTGAAGCAGCAGCCG